>CM038469.1:102500-1345506 GCA_021464415.1 Lonicera japonica | reverse complement strand
CCTTATTCCATCTCATCCATAGATCAACCCCGCATACATATCACAAAGTCATCCCACAGGTCGCTTTCAGAATTAATTTCCTTTCCAAACCAAGCTAATTCCATTTGCCACCTTGATTTGAAGTTATTGTTAGAAATAATTATATTCTCCTCCATCATTATCATTATACAGTGTAAAGAAAAAGCTTAGAGCATTATTCCTCTTCCCTCTTTATTTATATTATTCCCTAATCCTATGTTTCCCTCCTTGTCTTTTCCTTTCTTCCTCATTTTAAGCTTCCTTGTTTCCTTTATTTACTTGTATTTATATACATCCATTTCCCAGGGTAATGCACAACATTAATAGATACAACATTCATTTTCTTTCACATCTCTCTCTCAAAGTTACATTAAGAATCGGAAAAAAAAAAAAAAAGAATTTATATTTATTTGCAATTTAGCTGTCAAATAATTAAATTTTTCATATCTACTTCCTTTAAAATTGCACTCACCCTCCAAGGAATACTAGCAGGATACCCCGAAAGGCGCGACGACACGATTCCTGTAGAAATCGCTCTAGAGGATGATGCACGAATTCGAAATATTCTTCGCCATCTTTATGCAATTTCCCAAGCTATCAAGTGAGTCCTTCAAATTTATATACAATCACGTTGAAAAATGGAATCCACTCATGTTTCATTACTAAGGACACATTTGTTCGCAATGTTGAAAATGTTTGAAAACGCAAATAATCTATATTATAAGAAAAAGAACCATCACATCACCAAATTGTTTAATCAATGGTCCATATTAATTTGCAAAAAAGAAGAAAAAATTTAGACCATTAAATGTTTTTTAAACCCCACAAATCAAATCAAAAAAGTCAATAACTTTTTATCTCTCTTATCTACAAATTTAATCTCTTATCTTTTTTCTCTAATCTATTTTTATGAAATTTAAAATACATACATAAAACAAAAGCCAATTTTATACATTAAATATTTAACATATACTTATTATTTCGCGTATTAATTTGTTTTTTCGTACAAGACAAATTATGTAAGACAAATACCCAATTTACAAAGATTAAAATATAGAAAATGCCTTAGATTTTCAATGTATTTTACAAATTTAACATTCCTCCACTTTTTTTGTATTTTTTTTTCCCTCAATATAAAATAACAAATATATTATATATACTATTTTATCTCTTTCTCATCAAATATTATTATATATATATATATATTTATAATATTTTTATCTCTTTCTTCAATATATTTCTATATATAATTTTTATCTAAAAACACCTACCCCATCAAAATACTCGAGATTTTCTACTCTTTTTGTTGTTTACACTTTTGAAGAATATAATATTTTGTGATTTATTATTTTTTTTATTTTTTTTTGAAGAAGGTATATAAATATATGAGTTTATGTAACTCATTTGAATAATGTATATAATTATTAGCAATTATTAACTCATTTAGTTGGAGATCGCAACTTTATTGTATGATATGTATATTAAGTTGAGATCCCGATAATTATTTGTTTTAGTGGCAACCTAGGTTAAAGTATATATGCTTTTGAATTTTTCCCTTTTCCCTTTATATTGAATATTCATTTTATAGTCAATAAGTATAGGAATAAAAATGTTTCCATGCATGCATGTGAGTTTTATATTTTTTTAATATCCCTATATAATATTATTTTGTTAAGTTTTTATATCGCCCGTCCCCCCCCCCCCCCCCCCCCCCCCCCCCCCGGCCCCTTTTCATGTATATGAATTTTGTTAACCTCCACTAGCATTATTTATCATTTTATCACTCAAGCTAACCATTTTATACTCAAATTAATATACTTTTTCATTTACGATTCAAGATTTGGCAAAAAAACCCGTAAGCCCCACCTAATGCCATTTTTATATATGATAGTTTATTATGTAAATTTAGTAAAGTTGATATGTACAATTCTAACATGGGGTCTATTTATTTGTATTTAATATTTTTTTATTTTACTGTGCTGGACGGCATGGGCAATACCTAGTATATTTTTATGAGAAGTTCAAAAATCAATCAAGTTATGTAGAGATGTTTTATTTTTATTTTTACTTTTTTTCAGTTTTACATATATAAAAAATCTGACTCTTTAAGTAACAGTAAGAATTTTGTTTTCATGATATATAAAGAAAATATAGAAAACATCTCCCTACATATTCTCTTCTCTAACTTCTCATAGAAAGTTTGTCATTTTTCCAATCATTTGCAAACTTTTCAATCAAACATATCCTAAGAAACCTGCTTTTTTCTTTACGAGACTAACAGCTAATTGTAGTTTGAAATACAGTATGGTGGTACACAGGTTAATTTGTGTTACAATCTGAAATATATAGGAAAGTAATATTTTAATACCACTTAAGGGGAAAAGGACACACTTTTCAGATTCAGATTGACACCCTAAACAGAGCACTTACCTTGGATGTGTGGATGATTTGCAGATTGGGAGTAAATGTGAAAGGTTACTTCATGTGGTCATTGATGGATTGCTTGGAGGTGGGTTCTGGTTATCAAGTTCGATTCGGCCTTAATTACACCGATTACCTCAATAACTTGAACCGTATACCCAAGAAATCAGCACGTTGGCTCCGGTCTTTTGTGGGTTTGGGTCAAAGCCAGTGATTTGCACAAAGTATATAAAGCTGCTTTTTTACACTTATCTCTTAGTTCATCAAGAGGAGGTTACAGAAAAAAACCCATATTACTCTGATTCACATAAATACTTGAAGCTAGCGTGAAGGTACAAAGAGACTGGGAAGTGACAAAGTCCTACAAATTAGTACCATTAATTCAATGTGAAAGGTCATTCATAAACATATACGTGTGTGCTATTTGTAAAATTATTTATCAAATTCATTAAATAATTTATTTTAGTAAGATAGAATATACAAACTGTCATTATAGATACATATGAATGCCAGCGCTCTTTCAAGTAGATACGACATAGGTAAACTTGAAAACGAAAAAATTACAAAAGGATTCAAGCAAGCAAACTAATAAATTTGGCAATCTCTTCCGTTAAGCGTTGGCATGCATTCTGCTGATTCCATCTTCCGTTAAGCGTTGCCACTACTATATGCACAACATGCATGCTTGCAGGGTGGTCAGTTGGCAATCATTTTCTTCAATTTCTGATAAAAAAAGCTTATTAAACTTGTGATCTGAAAGCACTAGCAGCATTTTCAATACCAATCTTACTCCACTCCCCTTCATAATTGCATACCTAGGTTTGATTCTCTCCTCCAAACTGTAACCAAAATATTGAGGAAACTTAATCAACTCTGATTTTGGATAATGCATTGTCAAAAAGAATTCCCACTTGGGTATCAAGTCCTCTGCCAAGCTAAGAGAATACAGAGCCGCATATCTCGAAATCATTGTCCCAACATCCCCTAAGCTGTATCCCCTTTCCAAGAAAAACTCTGTCACGGGCTTCAAATTGGCCTCAATACTTAGACAAAAAATATGTGGACATCGAACAAGAAGAAAGGCAACATCAACCCCCAAAGAATGGAAGTATTCAGCTGTGGGATGCAGCTTATCCTCCACGGAGTAACATACAATGTTTGGGAAACGTGTTAGAATCTTACCCACATTTTCATTTGACAAGCCCATTTCATAGAGAAAATCCACAGTTGCTGTCAACTTCTGTCGACTATAAGTTAGAAGTGCCGGGAAGCGGTAAATCACTTTTGTGCACTGTGTCTTGTCCATCCCCAATTTTTCTAAAAATGTTATGGTAGGTATTACATTTTTAGAGAGACTAAATCCACAGAGTTGAGGCCTTTTGCTGAGGATGGTAGGAATATCAGATTTTGGTACGCCGAGATCATCGAGTAGGAATTCAACCACTGGTTTGATATTCCCATCCAAGCTGTAATAGGAGAAAGAAGGGAACTTGTGAATCACTTCCTTAATAACCCCAAGTTCCATGCCAAGATCCATAAGGTAGAGAATGTGTGGAGAAAGTTCCCTCGCTGGGCCAATATCACTCACTCTCGACAAGTCTTTTAGCTTTTTGGAGTCTATGGTAGTACTAGGGGTAGAAATGGTTGCAGTCAATCTTTCTTCAGCAGTTGCTTTTTCGAAGTTTTCCTCTGAGCTTTCTTTTAGAGGTGAACTTGGAAAGTTTTCCACTAGATCAACCAGAATTTCTCCATGCTCCTCGAGAAGGGTTTCAAGGTAGCGATTAAGAACATCTCTGATCTCGGGGGTTGTAAGCTCCTGTCCTGCAATGCCATTGAAATCTCGATGAGGATGGCATCAGATTTTAAAAAGCGTTTTAATTGAAAGCAGTTGATGTATTAATACGTTAAAATCGAACCTACTAGATACAGAGATTTATGAACATAGTGGAGCCTTGAGATAAGGTGATCAATGAAAAGGCGAGACTTGTTAGTGGTTCTTGTTGCCACTGCCTTGCTCAAGCCTTGTTTCTTCAAGAATAAGGTTAAGACAGCCTTGGCTTCTTCTTTCTCTGCTGCTAACAGCTTTGCAGGCACCACTCTTGAGCTTAATGGCCCATCTATCCCAGTGTCTCTGTTAGTATACTAAAATGAATTGACTAATGTAGGTTAATGGAAATAATCAATAAAAACCCTGCATATCTTGGACTTCTATGCGTAGGTAAGGAGGGTCGATTATATGGTCAGTCATCACAATTCACATGATAAACAAAAGAAAAAATTGCTTACCATACTTAGCTTGGGAGGAAAAGAGCTTCCGAGGAAAAGAAAGGTGAGTCCTGGACAAATGCCAAAACATATCAATGTTAATAAGCATGAAAGGTTGTGATTACTCTTTAGATAAATAGTTACTCCCAAGATTTTGATATAAGCTTCAAAATTGTATATTGGTTTGTACTTTGTAGACGTGAATACAGGCTGCTTTGCTTTTTTGGGTAGTGACACAATCCATTAGTGTGTATTCACTATTTCTTGCTGATTTAACAAAATCTTACGGGAGTTCACCCAAAAGAAAAAAAGAAAAGGAAAAATCATATGAGTAATCGAAGTTAAGTATCGGGGGTGGACCCTAATAGAAGTACAATCCATTATTTTCCTCTTTCCACCAACCATCCACAATTTTAACTTGTTGATTGTGCCATCATTTACGAGCTTAGGATGTTCTCCCTAAGTGCAATCACTCAATACTGTTAAACGTTTCATTTTGTGCAGCACATCCATATGAAGACCTACCTACCCCCTTACCCTTAGATTGGGAATTCACCAATTTTATTTGGGTCTTGTGATATTAAAATTATATATTTGTATTATTGAAATTGACAAGAACAGAAGAATATATGTACTAGTCACACTTGGATCAACTACTTCCGAAGCATATGCGGTATTGGGGAAGCAGATAAACACACTTTCAAAGCTCTACCTCAACATGGCCAGTTACAGACATACAAGATATACATAAAAGTGTGAATAAATCTGTATACCCGTACATACAACTAATTCAATATCTAGACAAATTCTGCTATAAATTGAAGAGAATGCTTTAATATAGACAGATGAGTACAAACAATAAATCAAGGGTGTTCTTATTTACATAGCAAGTTTTACTTAGTTAGTTCCACTCCAAACTAAAAGAAGGCTTATTTAAAGACTTCTATTGACACCCCACAAATCTATATATATATATAAAATATTGACTCGACTCAAATACACACAGTCGTTAGATATGAACCAAGTAAGTGTTGGACCACAAAAAACACCTTGTGCAGCGAATGAGTTACCACATACTCGTTATGTATGTGCCGATGGCCGATACATTTGGCTTCATATACAACGAATGAGTAAATACATATTTGGTGCCGAATACCTTGGTATTAAATAACAACGCCCTAAATTTAATGCTCTGTAGTATACAGGAAGGGAAACAGCTAAAAAATCTTTAAAGAACCAAAAAGAAAGAAAGAAAGAAAGAAAGAAAGAGAGTACCTACCTTGTAGAGGGATAGGATGGTGTAAAGATGGATAAAAGGTGGGAGGAATGGACGAGAGTGGAAGCTTTCATATTTACCTGATTGATATGTATATATGTATAAGTTTGGAGAAGAGAAATGAGAAGAAGTGATAGTGGGTGGGTGGGTATCGTATGACTGAACCAATAATTAATAGCGAAGAAGATGAAATAGAAGATCAATCGAGGAGCTTGCTTGCTTCAAGAGGAAGAGAAGAAGAAGAAGAAGAAGAAGAAGAAGAAGAAGATATGGGTAGCCATCCCATTCTTACTCTCGCGCTAAACATCAGCCGCAAACGTACTTCAAAAAAAGAAAAAAAGAAAGAGATGTAGTGGCCACCTGCACAGCACGTGCCATACAAAAAGACAAGTAAAATCTTTGGAACTTTTTTATAATATGCCATTTATAATTCCTGGTATGAAAAAATGGGTGCAGTAAAGGCTCTCTAAAAAATTAATTTAAATATTTTTTTTATTGGTATTTATATATAAATTTTAATTTTGCAAGAACACTTTTAATGGTAAAAGCAATTATTGAAAGCAAAATTTTGCAACTAAGAATAGTTAAGTTCCTTCAAATTTCAATCAATATTTATTTGAAGTAAAGAAAGAAAAGTAAAGTATTAAAACATCCATTGAAAAAATTGAAATAACGAGTTTATTAACATCGAATTAACAAGACTTCCAACTCTCTTATTTTTTAGTCTAGAGACTTACAACTCTCTATTAAGACTATATCTAACTTAATTACATTTTTACTTGCACGTGAAAGGTTAAAGTAGGTAACAAAAATTTTCAATTAGAGTTCGGCAAAGTATTTTTTTACTTTTGTGTTTATTGAAATTTGATATAAAAAAGGAATTAGTGATTTCATAAACTCAAATAATTAAATTCAATGTGTTTTACCGTAATACACTACTAAACCAAGAATAGAATGCACATATACACAACAAAAATTAAACAAATACATGGCAGTAAAGTGTCGAGAAATCTAATAGAGGCAATAAATCCCAAACAAGTTGATAAAGAATAGTAGAAAAAATAGCAACTGCTGAAGGAAAACAATAGCTACAGAAACTTAGCGCCTAAAACAACAGTAGCCAATGCAAATGAAAAACATCCGAGATTCATTAGATCATGTTCAAAATTGAGAGGATACCTCGACTTTTGCATCAATTTGTAGTGGCTTACTTAACTATGGGTGTGAATGGAAGTAGTGGGGAATTCAGGATTATATAGCCAAGGAGGCTTAATATAAAAGTTCTGAAATTTTCAATTGGTCTTGCATTTGAACTACCTGAATTAGATGGAGAAGGACTATCCATAGATAATTTTCTTTTAAAGAATCGTTCCATAAATCTACAAATTAATTAATTGAATAAATCATTAAATTTTATCCAAATTATCATATAAATATGAAAATGTCAATAACCCACTCTTAATATTCAATAATCAATGTACTCAGAATTTTTTGCAAATCAACATTAATAAATAATAACAAACAAACAAATATATTAATATACACATAAACCTCAATAACCAACAAATAACTATATTAATCAATATTATAAAAAAGCAAATAAGTCAAAATTCAAGAAAACACCTAAATCTTAATATTCAAAATAATAAAAAATATATAAGAAAGAAATCTAACCCATAAGCAAAAGCAGAGTTGCAAAAGAAGAAGAACGGAAATGATCGGTGGAAGAAAAAAAACGAGAGAAAAAAGAGTTGCCTGTAGAAAGAAGAAGCTGCAAAAAAAAGAGCTGCAGCAGAAGAATAAAAGATAAGAGAGTCTCTTAACTGATAAGATGTTATAACCTATTTACTAATTACGAAACTCAACCCCAAAGTTCTACAGCGTCTCACACAAACGCCCTTCGCCAGCCGCCCACTAGCCAACTTTCCAAATTACACAATCCTCCCCGAAGTATCGCTTTCTTGAACATAAACCCAAAAACTCTAGAAAGATATTCCAAAAGTCCAAGAATGGAAGGGTTGCAGGATTGAGCTTTAATACATACAAGGTAAAGAAGTATAAAATTGGAGGAAAAATAATTGATGATGGACATAAATAAAGACTAAAATATTAGGGTGCCTTCAAAGTATATAGTGTAAAAAAATGATTTTCTTTCTAGAAAAAAAGAATGTTAAAACTGGTTTTTAAGGTTGCTTTTACTAGCACCCTTAAAAAATATGTGCTTTATGAGTTTTGGCATTTCTTTTCGTATCTGTTTCAGTATTTCTGCTAAGGTACATATTAAAACTAAGGGACCACTCTTATATTTAAAAAGAAAGAAGATGAAGTTGTTTACAATAATTTATGTAAGTGAAGGTTACTTAATTCGAAATTAAGAGATGCTACAAAACATTGAAATTTGAACTCAAACCGAGTGTAAAAATTCGGTTTTGGTTTCTAAATCTTATAAACTTAGGAGTTGTTTGTTTTACCCACTTAAATATGAAACTTTAAATTGTTTGTTTGTTAAAAAAATTAAGTGATTCACCACTTAAAACTGAAAATTTGCGTCAAAAAATTTAAGTGGCGAATCAACTTTCAAATGAATTATATTTAAACAAACAAATTTTTAAATAATAAATTTAACGTAACATTGGAATACTAAGGTATGCTTTATGGGCTTGAACTTGAGATTTCGGGGTTAAAAACCAACTACTTTACCACTCAAAAAATATCATTAATTTAATATTATATAATTAATTTAATAATAAGAGAACGTATTAATAATTTTTTTTAAAAGAATTACAACAATTAATAACCAACAGCTTCTCATAAAATCCGTCTTTTTTGTACGTCTTCATTTCCTCTCTCCCGCTCCGTGTACTGCTCCCCTCTCTGCCGATCTTTGATACTTTCAATCTATAATATCACTCATCTCTGCGCCGAAGGACAACCATTGACAACCGCTAAAAACCCTCTCCCACCTCCGCGACCGTTCTTTTTGGTATCTCCTCATCTCCTCTCTCCCGCTGTGTACTACTCCTCTCTCTACTCTTTATCTTTGATTTAGGTTTTTTTTCAGATTTGGGGCATTCGAGTTTTTTCAGGAGGTTTCAGTTGTGTATTGATGGAGTTTTAAGATTTTTAAGGCCTAAAGTTTAGCACACATTGTTTGAATCATAGTACCAAGTCCTAAAGTCCTAAAGTTTAACACTGATTGATTAAAGTGCAAGAATTTCAGAATTGTGTAAAGTTGTTATTTATTTTTTTCCTGAATCGCTAATATTGAATTTTTTTTCCTCTCCACTATTCTCGAGTATCTCACTGCTGTGCTAAATCTGATTTTTTTACCGTTTCCTTTAATATTGATTAACATCCGCAGTAAAATTGCATATATATGTTATTAAGTTTAGGTAAACACACAGATTGATTTGATCTAGAATTTTGATATTGAATAAGATTATTCAGTAAAATTGGATATATATGTTATTACGTTTAGGTAAATGCATAAATTGATTTGATCTGGAATTTTGTGAAGTTGTGATATAAGTTTTGCTTTTATCTTAGGAGTACTAACTACATATTAACACTGATTTATAATGCAATAATAATTTAATAATCAGTAATATGTTTTACTGCTATGTATAGCCGAGATTTTTCTCCAGTTGCCAGATTTCAAAGCATTTGAGGTAAAATACACAAATTGATCTGATTTGTTCTTTGTCTTAAGTGGATTTTAATTTTTATTTTTAGATTTAGACTTTCCTCATTAACGTACAGTATCATGCATGGTTTTAAGTATCAGTATCGGAATACGTATCCGTCAAGGTTGAGATGTAACGGTATTGAAAGTATATGCTTAATTGTAATGAGTAGCGTAACTGAAAGCGTGAATATTTAGCAAATCGTAAAAAACATAAAAAAAAAAAAATACTTTTAAGTATCAGTTTTACTATTTCTAAGTAATGCAGTTAAAATGATGCTAAAATTGAGGGAGATGGAAAAATAAAGGTGCATTCTTTGATTTTTGCTAATGGTTGATTAGAGGCCTTAGACTTTTTACTGTCTATCTTTTGTTTGAAGTAGTGTGAAACAATATTAAGCCAACTCGCATTGATATTATTTGCTATTGCCCTCGGATATTTCTTTGCCATTGCCAACATGCGATCGTTGGAAATTGAACCACGACCGGAGTACCATTTGAGTCTTTCACACTTGCATCACTCTTTCGATCTCTTTCACACTCTCTTCAGTTTTGAAATCAATTCATCCTCTGGCATCTCTCTTAGCACCGCGATCGGCACCACCCTTACTCGATGACTGCAATTCTAAATGGACTGCCTCCTCTTTTCCCTTACCTGCAGTTCTTCTCCATTCTCTGATTTTGGGTATTTAGGAATTGCATTCCTCTTTATCGCCTTTTTTTAATGAAAAAAATGATTTTTTAGGCAATGGAATTTTCTGTTATATTTCCTTCATTTAAGTTTTGTGAGTTTGTTACTCAAGTTTGTGTTTTTATGTCTATGAAGGGGATTTTTGAAATTTATTGTTGTGTTCAAAAAAATATTCATTTTCTAATTTTCCCCTAATTTTCTATATCTCCCAGTTCATTCACCCATTTCCCCCCTATTTTCTGTAACTAAAGGTTTGAATCATAGTCCCTTTCGGAAACATATTCATTTGGTAAAAGTGAAATGGGAAAGCAGATAGGAGAAATGGCTCTCTTGATTTGAAATTGATTAAGCCCAAATCAATATTTTATTTTTTTGGTCTGATTGTAAGCTCTATCTTCAGTGATAGTGTTTTTATTTTTGATTTCTCTTTAAATTAGATGGCTCCTCTCAAGATAGTCCTTACGTAGACTACTCCTATCAAGGAAACAAATGAAAACAAATGGATGAATTGGTAACGTTCCTTTTGTGTTAAAATCAAATGTCCCACCCTTTTGTTTGGATGCCTCAAATTAATAGTCTCATTTAATTTGTGGGACATAGTCAATTACTGAATTTTCTTATAGAGGAAAACAAGACAAATTAAGTTTCTATCTAGAAACTCCACTGGACTTCTTTAAACAAGGTTGGCAATGAACATGTGCAAGATTTCTTATGTAATTGTTGATTTACAATGTCCATTAGAATTTATGTTTGGATACTTAATAGCTAGATGAGTTATGCCGTACCCCTACTTTTAAATATCATGAAGTTTCTTATATTTTTAATTTTCCCTTTTCAACATTTGATTCGAACGTACTAAGCAAAATAAATCTATGTTTAACCTCTGGTCATATTGCACTAGCACTACTATTTTTTTTTTTTGGATGATTTGCCTTTGATAAAAAGTTAATCGAAGTATGTGTAAATTTATCCAAACAATTTTGACTAATGTCGAAGAAACAAAATAAATTTTTTTTTTCCAATTGTTTAACTTGGAGGAGTCGAACATAAATATTTATAGTTGTTCACAGATCAAACCCCCAAAGCTTGGTTCTTTTACGCTCACCAGCATCTCTTCCATCTGTCGCTCGTCAACCTCAACACTCACGCTCGCCAGCATCCCCCGCCAATCAACGTTAACCATCGCTGGAAGATTCTTCCACTCATCCATAGCCAGGTTTGCTCCCTTCTGTTTTTTTTTTAGCCAATTTGTTATTTTTATTTATTTGCTTTCATGCTTTAAACACCTGTTTGCGGCCATTTTCTAAAACCTAATTCCTTTTTCTATTACCCACATTTGTGAAATTGTAGGGTTTAAATTGATACTTCTTCTCTTAAACCCTTTGCCCCCTCTTTTCTTATCGCAAATCCACTATTGATTATTACATTAGAATCTGTACAGTAATATCAATTATCTGTTTTTCTTTTCTTTTCTAATGCATCTAATTGAATAACACAACCCATTGACATATATATATTGAATAACTTGCACATTTTCGTTTTTCTGTTAACTATGTCACCATCACCACTCCACTCAACAAAAATATGGAGTATTATTATATTAGTAATGTCTCGTTAGTCCCTTTGGTTGGCATGAAAATGAATTCGCATTGAAACCTTATTCTACAAAATATTCACAAAGTTTGCACAATGATGGGAGTTGATTGGGTATAGGTTCTAGTTTAGCATGTCAAAATGTTAGGGGTGTCCAGAATCCAATCCAAACCGAGGAACGGATCCAATCCAATCCAATCCATTTTTCCTGGATTTTATGGATGACTGGACTGGATCGGATGCAAAATTTGAAAACCGAAAAAAATTGGATCGGATCTGGTTTGATGTGCTCTAGGAACCGATCCGATCCGATCCAATCCAATCCAATCCATTATTAGAGTTGCCACATGTCTCTCCCTCATTGTGGTATAATATAATATATGCAAGAGGTCACTTTGAAATAATTTAATCTTAGTTTGTTATTTAATATTTAGTTTAATCATGTATGGATCGTCACTTGGTTTAATTATGTATTTTTTGTTAGACAGTATACATTTTAACTTGAAACTATTTAGTTGAACACTTGAACTTTATTTGTAATGGATTATATTTAATTTACAAGTAGTTTACGTCTTATTTTACATTAGAATTGAACATTTCAAGAATATAATATATATCTTATTTTAAACTTCTAATCGGATCAGATCGAAACCGATCCAATCCAACATTTAATTGGATTGGATTGGTAAAGTGTATTGGATTGGATTGGATGCCAAAACCTAAAACCGACATCGGATCGGATCGGATGCGGATGGTTTAAAATGACCGGATTGGATCGGATGGACACCCCTACAAAATGTCATAACACATTGACATATGTCGTGAATAACTTGCATGTGAGTACGATGTTTTCTTAGAAGTAGCTTATTTGAGCATCCATTAACGGGTATAATAAGCAGGATAAGTAGAATACAATTTATTTTTTAAAGGTTGTGGATAATATTGACCTCCCCGTTTGATATCGTTGCAGCTTTTGACATATGACATATGACTTGAATAACTTGCATGTGAGTACGATGTTTTCTTAGAAGTAGCTTATTTGAGCATCCATAACGGATATAATAAGCAGGATAAGTAGAAAACAATTTATTTTTTAAAGGTTGTGGATAATATTGACCTCCCCGTTTGATATCGTTGCGGCTTTTGACATTTATGTGCTGGAGCTCAATGATGCCCCCTTCGCAAAATTCTGTATTCGTTCCAAAGATGTTTAAAAGTCGATTGATGTTTTATCAAGGTCTCTATTGGTGCCCCCTCGTTGCTAAATTCTTCACTCAGCACAATAACCTGAATGATGGTGGATAGCTTAGGTAGCACGGATATGGATACGAGTATCCGATACAATACAGCACCAACACGGGGATACGGACAGATCTAGAAAAAAATTAGGATACACTGCAAAAATTAATATGTAATATATTCTTATACTTAAAAGTTAGTAGTTTTACAAAGTTTAGGAATATTACTATCGATATTCGTAAAGACACGAATCTAAGAATCAATTACATATAACATGAAATCGCTATTTGGATTCAATTATCTCTAGATATTTCACACAACCTGTCAAAAGAATTATCGTCTCACGGTTCATGTCCACCCCATTATCTCAAAAAATAGCAACTAATGTCAAACCTCATACAAAAATAAAATACTCATGACTATCAACCTCAAGTAAGTGAGAATATTGATTCATATCTATTTTAAGGGTATTTAATAGTTTTTTCCTTCACATGCATTTTCAATATAATGAATTAACCCCTCTTTATTACTCATACAAAATATTATCATGTCTACATGTCCTATCCTAAATGTATCCTAGATGTATCTAAGAAGTATTCGAAAAATAATAAATGCAGGAAATTCCGATACGTATCATGTACGTATCTGGGTGTATCGGGCAAGTATCATTGTAGGATACGTATCGGATACGGCGAACTCATATGGAGTATTCGTGCTTTAGAGTGGATAACTGATCTAATAAATTGCTTATTCTCATTGTTGCTTGTAATAGCCTTTTGGTGGTGGATAGCTTATGTACAGTTTGTATTCACAAGTTGTTTGTGTAATTGCAGGAATTGCGGATTACGGTCTGTCCCCACCATTCACCGGTATACTAGCAATAATTGGAGGAAATTAGCTGTAATTTATTCATTCACAAAAAAAAGCCCTTACTTTTGTCAAGCTTGTTTTACAGCTGCAGGTTTTGCAGCATATCAGTCTTTGTGTGTAGACCCAAAAATACTAGCGATTGAAGTGAGAAAGACAGGCACAGAGACATAAATGATGGCAATCTCAGTTAGAAGAGCATTGCTATCTTATCGCAACATTTCTCCGCTCTTTCGCAGCTCTCGCCACCTCTCTCACTTTGTCTCCTCTCCCGGTCTTCATAGCCCTCCTCCTCACAGGCTTCCCGCTTCCCCAGCAATCAATCTCCTCTTTGAAAGTCGCAGAGGTTTCGCCAAAGGACGCAAGCAAAGTAGTCTCTCTCTCTCTCTCTCTCTCTCAATCACGCACTCACAAGATTGTAATCGTGTTTTTGTTATATGAGTATAGCCATTTTAAAGCAAGAAGGTTGTTTTTTTGTACGTATGAATATGCTTACACAGTTTCTATTTTCTTTAGTGTGCTCACAAATATGTTACTGAAAAATCCCATGAGTAAAATCAATTGGCAAGTTAGCCGCAATTTTCCATTTTCCTTGAATTTGCAAGATCCAAGCTTTAAGCTTTTGATATCGAATTTTAGTTCCCTTACTCTCTTTATTTTCTGTTAAAATATTCAGAGGACGATGATTATGATGACGGGGGCACACTTCAAATTGTGAATATTGGGCCTAGCGTTAAGGTAGCTGCACTCTCACAGATGGAGGCTGCAATTGAAGCATTATCGCGCGATCTGAGTAAACTCCGAACTGGAAGGGCATCGACAGGTATATTGCTGCCTTTGGTTATATTGTATGTTTTACCCTCGACCTTGAAAACCCAATAACCTTGTCCTTTGATATGAATTTCTAGGAATGCTCGACCACATTATTGTAGAAACTGGTGGTGTGAAGATGCCCCTCGGCCGGATAGCTGTTGTCTCGGTGTTGGATTCAAAAACACTCTCAGTTACTCCTTATGATCCAAATGTAATATATAAATAAGCTATTGTTATATGTTTTGTTTTTGCATGTACATAGGTTTTGTTAGGGCATATTGTCACAAGTTCTAATGATATTTTTATCTGCTTTGGTAAGTCTGTAAGTCTCTCTAGTTTTACATCTCTGGGTTGGGAGATGATGTATTTTTATTGATCTATTTGTGTGCTTGGATGATTATCTTTCACAGGCCATAAAAGAATTGGAGAAAGCCATTGTCTCATCTCCATTGGGTTTAAATCCAAAGGTAGATGGCCAGAGATTGATTGCTGCTATTCCTCCGTAAGAACTCAAGTCTGTTTCGAAAGCCCATTATTCCCCTATTCTTGGAAGTGAAGCCAGTTTGCACTAAATAATAGGTTACACTACCTTAGATGGGAGATATCATATTTTTAGGTTGTGTTTGATTCCTTGTAAATGCTGCAGGGGGATTGATTTGCAAGGAAAATGTAAAAGTGCATTTGATTGGCATTGAAAATGAACATAGTGTGATTTACTTCTACATTATTTTCCACATTTTGGTGCAAATCAACTGCACGCTATGAGGTAGTCCAGTTGGTTTCCATCTTTTATAAACTAACCAAATGGGCACAAAACATTTCATTTACAAGGACAACTCTTTACATTGGAAGTAATTTCCATTGCATTGAGTTTTCAAAGAACCAAACACAGCCTTAGCTCGAAGGCTACCCCAAAAGGATGTTTATTTTCTGAAACAAACTTGTTCGGCAAATTATTTTTTTCTGCTTGGTCAAATGATGCATAAATCTTTCTTGCCATAACAATCTACTGATTTCATTGTTTAATGCTTGATGAGCAGATTGACTAAGGAGCATATGCAGGTGAGATCAGCTTTTTCTTCTTTTTCCCTCTTTAATTCATCAGTCTGTGGGTTACAATTGCTACTAATGTCATTCAAATCAGGCTGTCTGCAAAGTGGTGACAAAAGCTTCTGAAGATGTCAAGCAAAGTATAAGGAGAGCCCGCCAGAAGGTATAGCTGAAAAACATGTTCCCCCCTGGCTCCCTTTCCTCCCTTTCCTTGGTCCAAATTATTTTGCTTCCGTGGTCATCAGTGTAGTCTAGAAGATTCCGGAAATTAAATGATTGTGATGGGTAGGATTGATGGCCGTGACCTTTAGTTCGAACCAAATATATTTTAATAAAATGGGTGGTTTAGTTGAGCAATCCAACTTCTACTTGTGCTCACAGCTTAGAGGTTGGATATATATTTTTGTCAAAACTTCGCTCATATGTAGATTTGCTAGACTTGGTGCTGATGGCTGATTTCAATTTTAAAAGAACCTGTTGTCCGGGTCTATTGTGTTTAAGAGTAAACATGGTTGTGTTGTAAAACATTAAGATGCAAAAACAGTTATACATGTGGTCCTTTGTAGAATGTAAAAGACTTTTCTGTTAGTGTTGCATGTAATTAAAGACATCATTCGTGTGTTCTATTCCCTAGATGTCTAAACAGATTTGGCTTGTACAGGCGTTGGACACAATCAAGAAATCTATGCCTAAGAAAAAGGAGAAAGAGAAGGCAGTTTCTGGTTTTTCAGTAGATGATGCGAAAAAATTGGAGAAGGATGTGAGTTACTCCCTCTGTCCTAAATTAAGTCCATATATCCCTTTTTTGTGTGTTATTAATAAAATATTAGTTTCAATGCCAGTTTATGATCAAGAATTAAACTTATTTACTACCGTGAGAATTGGTATATTGATTGTCCTAGAAGAAAAATGTACGTATAATGTGAGATGGCCAAAAAGTGAAAGTGGACTCTTAATTTCAAATGGCTGTTTCTGCCAGTAACTACTGACTGACACCAGTTGCATTTTGGGGAAATGCTATTGCCAAAGCAGTTGACTTCTGGGGAGCAAATGATGCATTGCGTAGTTGTACGTTGTGCTTCGGATTACTTCATTGATTTGGCAGTAACCAAAACTGACTTGGCAGTAACCAAAACTGTTTTGGCAATAGCAAATCCTTTAAATGTCTTTTTTTTTTCTAATTCTCTCTATTTTCAAACTACAGATTGATGAGTTGACTAAAAAGTTCATCAAGTCAGCAGAAGATATGTGCAAGGCAAAGGAAAAGGAGATCACTTCAAGTTGAGGCCTAGTGTTATTCCTGGTTTGTTATGCAAACGTAATGATCTACAGCTGAAGTTAATTGTTTAAATTTTCAAGTCGAAGAATATTTAGCATTAAGTTGTTTGGAGGATCTTAGAAATATCCACGGATTAAAGTACGGTGGATGAGGGTAGTAGGTAGAAAGATTTAACACTTTTGCAGAAAGGATCCATATGATTTCAAGATATAGGTAGATTTGAATATTGATATTGAGAACAATTACATGTTTTTACATGAAGAATTGTCTTTCATGGGATATTTGATAGAGCGCTAAATGATTGACACTGATGGAAGGATGGCCCTGTTTCTCCAATCATATATATTTACTGAATGCCATGTTTTCATATGTTGCATGCATGTTGAAGCAGACTCAAAATAGTTGGAATTGACTATAAGCAAAGTTTAAAATAATCGGGATTGACTATTATCAGGCTTGATTATGACGAGAAAGCGTCTTCAATGTGATAGCCTTATTGTTGCCGAATATTGTGGGATTTGAGAAATTTAAGTAGTATTGATTTGTACAGAATTCATCAGAGGTCCCTCCAAGTCCTTCCAAGGCCGATAAATAAGTTAGGTTTTGCTTCTATTGTTACGCGAAACTAAATTAACTATTTTATGCACGCTTACCCTGTCTTTGGGAGTTACAATTTGGAGGGGGAGAAAGTTTACTCTCTTATTTGGGGATTTTTTTTTTGGAGAGAATACGAGAGAAAAGGAGAAAATATTAATTAGAATTTTCTGACCAAATTGTTCTCTCCAAATCAGAGAGGAGAGTTTATTTTACTGAAAATTTATTGTATTGACTATTTTACCGCTAAAATAGATGAAAGATTATTAAAAATTGTCATTTCTTTTCAAATCACAAAACTTGGAAGGAAAGTAACATTCTCTTCCTTTTTAAACTTTCAAGCGAAGTATAAAAAGTACTTATGCACTCTCTCCTTTACTATTCTCTCCTATTAATACGATCTTATTTTATTCTCTCCTAAACTCCTAAGCGACGGGTTAAAGAAACACTTAAAAAGATTATTTGACTATTGGTTCAGTGGGAACATTGAAGTGTTAGAAGGGGTTTATTAGCCCTCTTTTTCATACTGAAAATGTACCTTACAACCAAACCATTACGCATTTTACTCTTCCATTCAAAATGTATCCACGAATACGGGATTCAAAACCTTTACAACGAAAGGACCAGTTCTAATACTTCAAGATGAAGTACTCTGCAGAATATCTATACATAGTTTGTGGATACATGCGTGAACATTTGCTCCTTAATCTCATGCCTCTCTCTGCTTCTTACCAAATAAGGCTTCTCTAGTCACAAGCTTTATTCCCCTCGCCCACAGCTCCGCCTTTTCAAATCCACCCTCACACACAAAATGCACTTCCTTGTTCTTTGTTGTCACCACCCTAAACAGCCCGGCTTCACCTGCATCGCCCTTCCTCAGCCTGCACCTCTCAAACCTGGCACTTGGTCCCACCTCTGCCTCTCGGCATATCACGTTTCTCCTCCTCGAATTCCCCCACCTCAGCACTCCTTCGGGGCCCAACATTTTTACGACTTTCCTGTGTCGATCCCCTTTCCCTCCCTTTGTGTGTTTCCACACATCACCGCCGCATAAGACCAGCTTGCGTGCAAGTTCGTCTAGTATCACACAAATGGTATCGCTATCAATACTACCACTCTTTCTTGCTAGTGAAAGTACGCTTTCGCCCTTTGTGTTCTTGGCATCACATGCCGCTCCATGAGAGATCAAGAGCTCACACATGCATGCATGGCATTCTCTTGCTGCCAACATGAGTGGTGTGTAGCCATCTCTGTCAGGGAGGTTCACGTCGTAACCCCTACTTGACAACAATTTTACTGCATCCAAGTCTCCCCGGCGAGCTGCACAATGCAAGGCATAAAATCCTCCAGTGTTGCGGTTACCTTTTTCAAGTGCAAATTCGAGCATTACTTTCTCGAAAAGATCGTAGTTCTCATTCAATCTCGACAGTGTAATAGCTGTCTCACCAGATTTGTTCTCAAGCTTTACATCAGCCCCAGCATAAACAAGCAATCGAAAGGCTTCAACACGACCCTCTATTGCAGTAACCATGGCTGCAGAGAGACCTTCAGCATCCTGTTTATTAAGATCAATTTCTTTGCATGCAATCACAGCTTTCAAGGCTAGTACGTCTCCTGATTTGGCGACAAACATCAGAGGTGAAAAAACAGAACTGTTGCTTGACTTGGGCACATTTCCAGCCCTAATGACATGTACGACAGCTTGTTGAAAGCGAGGGTACCATTTGTCTGATCCAGCAATGGAACTTGCAGACTGGCCGGCTCTATTTACCAAGCCAAAATCAGCACCAGCTATGGCCAATACTTTAAGGCAGTCTTCCCGTTTATATTTTGTGCAAATCATCAGAGCCGTCTCACCAGTATCTGTTTTTGCATCAATATCACAGCCAAACTCGCTTAGGCACTGAACAATTGTTGAGAATCCAAGACGGGCAGCCATGTGTATCGGACGAAACCCGGTCTTTTGGGTTGTTTTAACAGGAGATTCGACGTGGGACCCAAAATTCAACAGCACTTTTACAGCTCCAGCATTACCACAAAGAATGGCATGGTGGAGGAGGGTTCTTCCATAGTTAGGGGTATCAGAGGAGGCGTGTTGGAGCAGCATGTTCAAGATGGTACCACTTGCTTCGTAATATTCCACTGCACACCAGATGATGGGATATGGCTCTGCTAGTCCTGCTCCAACCCGAAGTTCTTCGCCTGAAGACATATCCCATGACCATGCTCCCAACTGCACCTTGATATCAGTTCTGGCACCAGCCTAATTTTTGTTTGGAAGAACACAAAAATCAAAAATGGTAGTTAGCACTCTCATTATTATTATTATCACCATCACCATCACCATCACCATCATTATTATGGTTCTTCTTCTTACTATTTATGTTATTATTATTGTTGTCTTTATTTTTAGAAGGAGGGGGGGGGGGGTCGAAAATGGGGTTGAGCCAATTGTTAATCCTTGGTTTCAGTGTGCCGGGGATAGCAAAAATTTTTGGGAGATTCTTATGCTATCCATTGAAGATTGCACATTTAGCATGGAGTTTGTCATCCAAAAGTACAATCCAGCTGTTTCAACAGTTGCAGATATGGTACTTTGGACTGTTGTGCCCTGAGGGCCATTTTTTTGTAAATTCACAATGACTTCCCATGCTACGAGTTGCACATGGGGCATTTACCACGAGTGTCATCCAAAAAGTACAAATCCAGCTGTTTCACAGGTGCTGGTATGGTACTTTGGACTGTTGTTCCTTTGTTAAATGCTTAATCTTAGTTATATTTATTACAGTGACAAAAGGCATAATTTAGAGATTGCACATAAATTACATGGGGAGGGTAAAACTACTAGATGGCACATTAAAAGCTTACCTGAAGCAGCAGACGGACAACAGAGATCTGCCTACTAACAACAGCAGCAACTAGTGCAGTACAATCGACATTTGTGTGCAGAGACGGCTTAGATGATCGGAGCAGCACACGATCAGTTGCATTCACATCCACTCCATGCTGCCATTAATCAAAGGCAATCATGTATAAATCTCATTGAAATAGGCAGATATGAAACGTAGAGTACTCATTCAAGATATTGACTGGTTCAACAATTGACATATAGTTTGGTATTAAACAGATAATTCAACTCCCATTGTCACCAAGCTCCACATGCTCTATAGACAGGTATGCCCATTGTTCTAAGGAAAGCGTGTACTGGCCTAATTTAACTGTTCTTATTTTCTTGAAAATTTAAAAGCATTAAACTATATGAAAAAATCCAGTCTAAACAAGCCAAAACAGCAACTTTCTTAGTTATGATTAATATAATAGCACATTGACAACGGTCACAGGATAAGCTCAGGGCAAAGATGGAACCTTTCTGCATCTAACACAATGTATAGTGTCAGCTGTACTATATAATAATGTTTTTACTTTATAACAATGTCTATGCATGTGATAAAAAGAGATGGTCACAATTAAAGTTTTACCTTCATGAAAGCATCAACTACATCCACAAAGCCTCTGCAGCATGCAGTGACAAGAGCATGCACAGCAACATGGGGCCGAATCAGATCAGTTCCCATGAGTGGCTCCACAAAGCTTGCACACCCATGACAGCTAGCCTCTAACAGAGCCTCCTCGCAAGCCGGCTGTGATGCCCCTGCTTTAAGTAAGATCTCGAAGATCTCGCGGTGATCCTCCCTCACTGCTGCAGTTGTCGCGAAGCCTCTGAAAAGTTTCTGATTGACATCTGCTCCAACACACTGTCATTTTGAAAAACGACAAATAAAACTCGTCACATTCGAAATACAACAAAAAAGAAACAAGATTTCAATGTATCATTTCCTCTAATAAAATATCAAATCAAACTGAGAAGAAGAATACGAGCTAGTATACATGGAATTATTTTGGATTCTTCCTTGTGTGCAGGCGGATAAGGTGCACACAGACAAAAAGAGGGAACAGAAATGATGTAACAGAGAATGGGACATGCCACATGGGAATTCATTAATAATAAGAGATTAAGAGTGGGAATGAATCATGCATATGAAGTGTTGCTATACACGTCCTTCATAATCTAGTCAATTGTTAGAGACAAACTCGGAGTGGGCCTTGCCTGCCCACATATACGTATATTTATATTTATATATATATAATATAAAAATCAGAACACAGAAAACTTAGACTCAGATTTTACAATAGCATTAGAAGACAGAATTTTGGAATCAAAGAAAAGCCAATGAAAATTATCTAATTTGCAAAAAGAGAGTCAATATCAAGGTAATTAAAAATCTAATTTACCAAAACCTGTTCCTTACAATCTAGCTAATCGGAAATATTACAGAGGCATAGTCAGCAAAGCTGTCCTCACATCTCGTTTTCTAAGGATACATATTATATTGTAAACATCAAATAGGGAACTGACGTGCGAGATGTGGTACTTAAATGCGTAATATGGGTAGTTTGTGCCAAAGAATGGAAGCACTATCTTTATAGAGAAGGGCGAGAGCTCTGAATATTACAGGGATGTTAACGGTTGTGAACAATTTTTCCAAAGTACAGTAGATCGCAGGTGGCAGTTTGTGGTCCATTGGAGGATATCAACACGGAGATGGATTACTTTTCAATGGTCGTCCTATATGCTACTGCTTAAACATCATATGAAGACCAAACAATGATCTGAAAATAACAAGACTCAGTTCGAAAATCCAAGAAGAAAGTTAACTGAAAAAAAGAGAAAGTAAACAAGGGAAAACAGAGTTTAATACGCTAATTTAGATTCTCTCTTTCAAATTCAGCCAAATTAAGAAGCCGCCATTTTGAAGATCCAAGGAGCTACTGTGATAGGCAAAAAGAATTTCCTTATAAAAAAATGGAATTAAGACCTTTAACTTTAAATAACACGTAGGCAGCACTCTAATCTTTTTCTTTAAATGTTTAGAAAGTCATTAATATCCTAATGCTAGTATTTCATTTATATTCACAAAAGTGCCTTGATATTAAGAGACCTAGAATAAATAAACTTAACAACAAAAGCAAAAAAACTAGAATCTGTTAGCTTCTCAAACTTAAAAATGAACTCGTTATTCTGATCCAACAATATCAGAAGCTAAGAAGGAAAGCACTTGAAAAACATAATCTACAGACATTTAGTTACTCAACCTTCAAAACTCCTTATTGCTGGTAAATAAATTGAAACGTAAGAAGTTTAATCCAGCAAATCCCTAGAAATAAGCAGATAGCATAAATATTTGCCAAAATATTAAATTAAAATGATGATAAAGCGACGCAAGATTATAATGGGCCTAATTTCAAATTTTGAACAAAAAGGAGGATGAAGATAACGAAATAGTTAAGATTCCACAGGTAAAATGTCACAGCGTAGAGAGATAGTGACATCCAGGTGAAAATCAACAAAATGCGGATGAAAGAACTCGTAAAGAAAGACATAAATGATAAAAGCAGTTATGAATTGACAAAACAAACACAAAACGCTTAATCAAACAGTTAAAATGTAAAACGGAATTAGCCAGTTTCTTGAGAAACAATGATGGGATCAACGGAATCAACAAACAAGAGCAGAGAGGTTAAGCAATATAATTTACCAGCAGTTTCTTAACGAGAGCCACATTTCCGGCATGAGCGGCGAGGAACAAGGCGGTGACGTCTGCCTTGAACTCTTCGTACTGGAATCGAACTTCGTTCGGCGATTCGTCGCGAGAGAACACTTCCGCCTTCTTAACCTTCAAGCAAACAGCACCGACAAAGTTAACGTCGACGAAGGGATCGACGATGCACTCCGAGGCCGATTTGAGATCGTTGGAATGCGAGGCTTCGAGGAGGCGTTGAGAGACCTCGGCTTCGTAGTCGACGGGGAAGACCTGCTTTCCGGCGAGGAAACCACCGCCTCCGCTGCCTGAGTGACCAAAAACCGTCATTTCCGGCGGAGCAAGTGTTACTGGCTCTCTCTCTTTCTCTCTCACTCAGTCCGTTTACTCTCTCTCTGTATATATATAAATAAAAAAAAAAGAACTGTTGGTGTGTGTGTCTCTCTCTCTAATTCTTTAAGAGTGCAGTAGACACGACACTCAAGAGAGGATGGGAGAAAATTGAAAGAAGTGAGCGCCAGAGACCAAAAAGAGCGATGAAAGGGACCATTTATTTATTTCCAATTTAAAGAAATGAAATTTATCTCCTTTTTCCATTTATTTTAATTAATTTACAAACGCATTAAACTAATCTTTAGATAAACGCTTCTTTTAATATATACATGCAACTTGAAATTAATATTATTTTATTTTATTTTTAGACAAGCAATAATATATACAGCTGTTTTTAGAGGAAAAGAAAAGGAAGAGGAAATTTGAATTATAATAACCAAATTTGCCTCCTCTTTATTATTTTTCGGTCTAATTTTATTCAATGTGGTTTAGTTTGAGGGTTAGATGGATAGATTTTTTCATGAAACTTGGTAGAGAATTTTTATGTTGAGTAGATCATTATCAAAAAATTTCATCACTAGATTCAATCTAGAAGTGGGTGAGACCATCATCTAAAATTTTAATGGTCGAAAATGAACACATGTATTAAATTTTTATTACGTCCACTTTCGCTTTGAATTTATTGATGAAAATTTGTTGAGATGAACTACTCATTATAGAAATCATCCCCACCAAGTTTCATGAAAAAAATTCATTATTTAAACCTCAAACTAGACCCTATTGGATATAATTGGACCCAAAGAGAGGAGTCAAGCCATAATAACCAACCTATTCAATACCAACAGTCTGATCTGATTCATTTTTACAGAATAGTCTATTTTCTTTGAGTTTTTTTTTTTTTTTTTTATTTATCTATTTTTCAAATAGTGGTTAACTTTGTATTTTTTCATTTTAATTTATTTTTGACATTTCCCATTTAAATTAGAGATATTTATTATTTTTCTTGACGATATAGAAAACACTCGATTTAATTTAATTTAATAAAGAGATATTTATTATTTTTTCTTGACGAGATAGGAATGTAAATATTTATTGTGGATGAGACTAATTTCTTTATATAAAGAGATTCAAATTAGAGATACATTGGTAAATATTTGTGTTGAATGAGACAACGACCAGAGACAAAAAGTAAGAAAAAGAAAACACAAAGGTTTAAACATGGCACTTGCGTATTATGTAGGTTGGTTGCAAATTCTTAACCTGCGCATTCTATTAAATGATTTGACATACATCAGACTTAACGTGATGGGGTAATTATTTTATATTTGCTGCAAAACAAAGTTTGCTATATATCCAGGGATCTCATTCCATCTGAGGTAACAGCTCGAATGAATTCCCTCGTCAAATATGCTGCATTGATAGCTCAATCTCAGCTGCCAATTTCTTATGTGCCAAAACACAACATATATTACGTTCCAAATACTACAAATTAAATATAATTCAGATATACATTATTTAAAGCATTGCTATATAATTATGAAATTAAAAGGAATAGATCCATCCTTAGCTAATGCTCTTAAACTGTCACTTTCACCAAAGTGTGTTATTTTTCTCATTCACTTCTTTGTGCTTGATATATTAAAACTTAAAACTTTAGAAAAATTATTAATCACGAGACAAAAAGTGACTCCACTTCATTTAAAATGACATGCATCTTATTTTGTACACAAATTTTTATTCGTATTTTAGTGAATATATAGTATTATTCATAAAACATTATCCATACCAATAAGTTGATCGATCAATAATTAGAGCAAAAGTATCATATCAATCTGCCAATACATTTAGAGTAATAATTGAAAATTGAAAAATTAAAACTAATATAAAATCAATACAAGTATATATAATTATGGAGGTAGGAACTATAAGAAAAAGATTTTGGTTTCTTCAAAAGTAATCAGAGCACTTTATTTAATCTTAGAATAAGTAGCTCAACACCATCTTAATATTATTAATTTAAACATAAGTAGCTCAACAATATGGACAATGGCATGCACGTGTATGTATGCCGCATTCAGAGCTTTCTCGATCGATTTCTTGTAGGGTTAGTTAAATTGATAAAAATTTAAATATTTTATTTGTAAAACTTAAATTCGAATATCATTATCAATTTCTAATAACTAAAACACTCGTCGAATCTGATAGCATATATATTCTGACTTTAAATTAATAAAATCTCGGCACATATAACTAAAAAGAAAGACAAAAATACAAAGTGTTGGATACGTAGTTCGAGGTAGCTATAAGATACAAGCAAATGAGATAAGATGCAGAGTCTTTTTAGATTGAACGAAAATGATAGATGCAAGAGGTAGATTAATTTATTATATAATGTGGTGCAAATCTTGTAGGACAAACCAACATATTTCAGGGCCATCAGGTGGTACAAAAATTCAATACTTTGCATACTGTCTGAGACTGAGAGTCTCTCTCGATCGACAGTTAAAAAAAGATAAAGCTATATATATATATATATACTACTCCGTGGTCAATACGAGTATTGGATACGCAACCCCGGCCCTGTCACTTCTGTCAAAATTAATTTTTATTAACCAACACTACATACGGCTTTATTTATTCACAGTCACACGCCTGCAGACTCATCAGTACCCTTACTTTTGACTCCATCCTCAATTAATTCTCTTAACTTCAATTCCCACGTTTGCAACATTCACAAATCACACTTGCTCCGTTTTTGAGAAAGCGCAAAACCACCGCCACCAGTACGTATAAATCAGATAAGACTCTTGATGGAAGACAAAGAGAATACGTATAAATCTTATTATTTTTGAGAAAGCGCCCAGACAGTATATAAATATAATAATATAATATGTTAGTAGTTGTTGCCCCGTTTTACCACAAAACCACCGCCACCAGTACCCCCACCCCTACCCCCGCCTAAAAGAAAATCACGTGATCGAAAAGAGGGATTAAGGTAAACTATATAGCTTTGTTGACTATAAATAAATAAATGCTTTTCAACCAAGCCTCTTGGCCCAGTGGTATAAAGCTGCTACTGTGACAACCTTGGGTCGACTTGGAGCTCCCAAGGTCGAACCCTGGCGTTAGGGTTTGCTTGGTCAGCGGCAGCCACGAACCGCGAGCGGAGATTAGTCGAGGTGCGCGAAAGCTGGCCCGGACACCCCGTGGGGAACCAAAAAAAAAAAAAATGCTTTTCTTTTTTCTTTATAAAATTTATTTAATTTACCAAAGATTGCAGGCCGGAGCATAACTCGCTACCACACATGGTCACTTTAATTGGAACGTCCAACATGCATGCAGTTAAATATACATATATATTTCACCACATGATCAACATCATATATTTTTTCCTAATGTCAGCTGGCGGGTCCACTTAATTTGAAGAGATTTATCACTGCAATTTTTCAAATATATTTTGTTAAGAACATATATAGAATATAAAGATGGATGGAGAATTCTTCTGTATTGAATTAGGTTAGACGTTAACTATTACAATAAAAAGATTTTATATAGGCTTGTACATGAGATAATTATGGTATATAAAATAATTTAAATTTGGTATACGATTATTATTAATTTTGTAGAGTCAATTAAATTAACGAGAATGATACAAAGATATACGATTATATTATTAACATACATATATATGTACATAGATATATTATTCAATAATTGTCCACTAGATCGACATTTGTCCATGGGCATGCACAGTCAGGACTGAGGGAATACGGACGTAACCCCTGAGTTTTATTTTGCTAAAAATTCAGATATGCAGCTAGCGTATATGCTAAACTTGGGCTTCTATATATGGTTTTTAGTGAGGTAGATACTTTTTATTATTTTATTTTTTACCCAAAAATCATTTCACCCTGAAAATGAATTTGACTAAGAGAAAAGTAACGGGATACACCCGCCCTCAACCATTGGATTAAACAAGACACGATGACATTCTTTGTTCAATGTCTCAAGTTCAAATCTTTATTAATTAATAAAGTGATGGATTAACCATTTTTATTGCAGCAGTAGTCCAAGAAATTTATCTTGTTGTAATGGAAGTACGAAGTGCTTGTCCATTAGTTAAAGCAACCTTCTTCTGTGGGAGGGAGAGATCGAGGGGGATTAAGCACCGCGACCGGGGTTAATGACCTCAAACGACACGGAGACTTGAATTTGAGATCTGTTTGCTAGCTATTGGATGTTTAATTTATTGGATAATTATGAGGAGAACACCGTACCATTAAGTTACAAACCCTTTTGGCCATTAAAGCAACCTTAATTCTTACGTCCATAAAAGTAGCGTTAATCCCTTAGCTTGCTGGTATGAAAATGAGACAATTATTAGAATTTGAAGTGCTGAGGTTGGCGCAATTAGCCGGTGGATGTAGGTAGACAACAATGATGATTCTTATAATATAAACTACTCACTGTCCTTCAGAAACAAGCACAAGTAACCCATATCCCACTTTTTGTTAAATTACCTCTTAGTTTGCCTCATTTTTAAAATTTGGAAAAAGAGCGTCACTATATATATATATGGCCCAATTATTTTTGAATGAATCACTAAATTAATGGTTGGGTGGGGCTATCACTTGTACACTTAACTAAATTAATTAGTGTTTCCTAACTAACCCCATCTAATTTGTTTTGAATTGCTTGTGGTTCAAAGTTCCCAAATTCAAGCAAGTATGATTTTATCTACTTCTTTAATTTTGAATAATTTCTAGCGCTAGCTAGGAATCTCTGTTCTCTTCTTTAAGAAGGTAACCATCCTTTTTAAGGTATTGCTTATCCTTTATGATAAATAGCGACGGCAATTTACTCAACAGAAATCTAAGAGCATCTTTAATAGGGTTGTGTAAAGATAGTCAACTCAGTATTATGTAAAATTTACATATTGTGTAATTTTTTTTGTTGCTTTAATGGTTGTACAAAATTAATGACAACTAAGCTCTTGTGTATAATGGTTGTGTATTTTGCACATCCAATTTACACAGCTAAGTAGGATTCTCTCTCCACAAACTCATTATTTCTCCTAACTCAATCACACCACTCACATTCTCTCTCCCATTTGTATAGTTAATTTCTTGTTCTTTAGGCGGCTGTTTTTTATTGGACCATTTCTTCTTACATATGAGTATTAATATTGGTTATTGGAGAGTAAATAGATTTGTGTAAATTTTTTGTATAAAACTCACTTGCCATGTAAGATTTACACAATAATTTTACACAACCCTATTGGAAATGCTCTAAGTCTCATTTTACAAGTAGTATACCGGCCATGGCATTAATTATACCCAATACATGCTTATTGACAAGTTGACCTTGGGGAAGGCAGGCATGATTATCACCCATAATTTAAAAATTAAGAGGGATACCGATATTTTATTTATGTATATATATATATATATTTAAAGAAAAGCTTTCTAATTTATAAATTAAGCAACTTTCTAAGAAAAAAAATGCAGATTTCCAAAGCTTAAATGATTTGTAGGAAAATGACTTATTTGACTCTTCTTCGATTCTTTCATCTCGTATTCAATCTCGAATATTCTCATGCTATAAGAGAAAATTAGAGGGGCGCTGATATTTTTTATTTCATTCCTATGAATTTATATACAATAACGGAGAAATAGAGATTTAATTGTAATATTTTTTGTTCTTCGCAATTGGGAATATAGGCTTTGAGAAATTTATCCAAGTTCAATTGGTACTTGCAAGTCAAAATAAATTGAACAAAAAATTTGAACACAAAAGTGACAAAATATTTCGTCGTGACGTAGTCACTAAAAGTTTCCGGTGACAAAAAAATGAATTTTGTCACAAAATGTTTTGGTCACTAAAAGTTCATATATTACTAAAATTTTGAGCTACATTAAGAAAATACCCTTTGATGTAGAGTTTTATCGCTAATTTCTTAGTTGTCGTTATTTTTGTGACAAATTATAAATTTCATCATTAAAGGAATACATTTGGTGAGAAAACACAAAATTTTGTTACTAAATGAGTATATTATGTGACAAAATTGTGTTCCTTCACAAATATTTTGTCACTAAAGGTGTACATTTTGTGACAAAAACACATTTTCGCAACAACAGCTTTTCATTAAATGAATAGTTTGTTGAAGGAATTTTTCCAAATTGAATTTGTTAAATTTTACTAGCGGACCACCATGAGTCAAGATAGATTAATGGATTGTAAGTCCAAAATTTATAAGGACTTTAGTTTAGATTGGCTTAATTTCGATGCCAAAAGAGTTATTTCAGTTTAAAGTCACTTACCTCAAATGAAGATGCGATAAAGCGAAGAAAAGCTAATGACAAAAGCATAAATGGATCAAGGTAAGCATGGGCATTTAGTTTGATTCAAATTCGAAGTGGTGGTTGAGCATTTAAAAAAAAAAAGGCTTTATGAGTCAAACTAATTTTAAAGTGTTTTTACCGAATTTTGTCGATATATTTTCGTTGACACAAAGTGATAATGAAACTCTTGAATTATATTCCTAACATGTTCTTAGAGCAGCCACGAAACTTTGGGTCAAATCGGAGCTTGACCAGACTTAAAATGACAAAAAAAAGGAGCAAAAATGACCAACAGTGGCAAACTAGAAAAGTGTTGCTAAATGCCAAATTTTAGTCGCTAAAGTCGAATCGATCTTGCTCTCCTAACTTGGATTGATTCGGACTTCTAGATCAATCCGGGGATGTTTAGATTGATCCAACTATACTTTATAGGTTAAAAAATTATCGCAAAAATGCGTTTTTAAGGGCTTTTGAGTCATTTTCAAAAGAGGTTTTTGTCATATGTTTTCCTATAAATAAAATATATATTTAGGGTGTCTTAATACAAGTTTTAAGAGAGTTTTCTGAGACAATTAAAGATATCAAAACCTCTAAACATCTTTGAGAAAAATCACCACTAGGGTTTGTTTTCATGCTATTTGTTCATCGTTTCTAAGAACAAAAGAGATCTCAATCAAGCTTCTTCAAGCGTATATTGAATTGAAGGAGTTAAGTGGCCAGCATATTGGTGTGATACTGAGGCATGTGATTCGTTGTGTGATCCTGATCATACAATTCGAGAATGAGGCTTTAAACAACGCAGGTGTAGGGACTGCGATTCGACTGCTTCTTGTGTGATTCAAGTTTTGTAAGTCAGTCTTTGGTTTATTGAGTCTGTAAACTCTTATTGTTCAAAGTAAAACTTTATCGGTTGGTCCTGATAATTATTTCTTCGCAATTAGGGAAACCTTCTTATTTCTTGTATTGTGCGTTGATTGATTTATTGCTTTACCATGTTTGAATGCTAGAAAAAATTAAAGCATTTTCAAAAATAACTAAACTAATCTAAACTTAAGGTTTACTATTTCATCGAGATTAAAAATTTTCTTTTGTGAATAACCATCGAATAACAAACTTAGGATTAATTTGTTAATTGTTTTTGCCACATTAGCCCACTAGCTTTTTCATGGATTAGTAATTTTATACATGAAAATTAATAATTGAATGATTTTGTGCTTAAAATGTAAGAAGAAGTAATTTTAAATGATTGTTTTAGTTGAAATTTCATTACTACTTTCATTTAATAGGTGCATATTAGCATCTTGTGTTGCTTTGGAGCATTTATAAGTTTTTTTTAAGATAAAATGCACATGAATGCTAAAAATGAAGCACGTAAGTGCTTGAATTCTTAATTGTAACATTTTTAGTGGAATGTAAATGTTAGCGTGAGTGAAGCATTGTGGGTAAGCATACGATATTAAGAAAGTAATTAATCATACGGTACGCTAGGTTAAAACTGCTAGGAATTTTTCTGTATATAAGCGTATAGGTATGCACCATTAATGGGCTATATTGGTACACATAGCAGCGGACATAATTAATGTTAGATCTTTGGTTACTTGTATAAAATACTAGTTGTATCAATTCATTAATATAACATTCTCTAATTTACTTTGACTTGGTATCAGAGCATACCTTAAACAACCTTAGCGCCATCTGTTACTGTCGACCGTTATCAAGTCACGACCATCATCTTCATCGGTTATTACTTATCAAACCAACCTTTTTGTGTTGTATGTTCCTTATCGACCATAAAAACTAAAACTTTAAACCCTATTGCTATGGCCAACCATAGTGAAAGTTCAGAAAGTTCTGCTATTAGTTATATTGTAAATCTAACGGTGATGATTTGGAATAACAATTCCGCTGTGCCATTTAATGTTAAATTAAATGGAAAAAATGATGGTACATGGTCAAAGATAATGATGCTCCATGCGCTAAGAGAAGAAAAACATGGCTGCCTAACTGAAAAAATTGCACTAGTAGAAGAAAAATATCCAGATATTGATGCATGATATATTGACAACTCAATTGTTAAAGGGTAGACTTTCAAAGTAACAGAACCTAATCTGGTGGAATTGTTTCTTGAGTTACCAATGGCCAAAAGTGTTTGAAATAGTATTACCATATGTATTATGATGCATTAGAGAGTCTCAAATTTATGAACTCCACTGTAAGGCCTCTTAAATTAAACAAGATGGTCATCATGTTTCTGTGTATTTTGCAGAACTGAAGGTTGTCTAGCTAGAGCTTGATCAACATCATTCGATAAAAATACAATGTTCTATTAATGTGAAGACTCACCATGAGGAGATACAAAATGTTTGTATTTACGTTTTCTTAGCAAGACTATATGATAATTATGATAAAGTTCGATAAGATATTTTGAAAATGACTCCACTGCCTAAAATAAATGATGTCATTTTCCATATTCATAAATAGGCACAACATTGTAAAAACTATGCTGAAAAAATATAAGACTATTGAGCCACCAACTGCCATGGTTATCAAAACCCTTATGAAGTCGGCGGTTTATCGTGCGTCTTTTGAAAATAAGGTTTATTTATAGCGCATTTTTTGTAATGGAACGAGGCTTATAGAAGATGTCTGTTTTCATAAGCATGGATACCCAGATTGATTTTTGGAAAGAAAAAAAAATTAAAGGCAACAAATATGGCAATGAAAACCCAGCGATGCACCTAAAACTTGTGGTGTAGGTGCCATCGTAATTGATGGACCGACTGTTATACCCAATGGACTTGAAGCATCTTTACAAAAATAATAGTCTCTCTTGTTTTGTTTCTATCCACACCCGAGGCTAAGGATACTGAAGATAATCAATGCTGAACTCTTGTCTTTACGAATGAACTAAATACATGTTGGATATATTCAGGAGCAACTGAATCATATGACTTATGATAAGTCTTTAATCCAGTCATTACATAATGTACATGGTGCCTCAAACCCGATAATAGGAGCTAGTTCTATTGCCTTTACTCCTAGCTTGTCATTACATAATACGTTACTTACGCCATCTCTACCAAATCATATGTTGTTTATAAATTAAATGACTAAACAAGTTAAATTGTAGTGTTCTAATGTACTCTACCTTTTGTTTGCCACATGAAATCCAGACCAAAGCGATCATTGGGCGTATTACTAAAGGAAGGGGTTATATTATGTTGATGACATTTCACTAAGCAAAGTTCTTCAGGCTTATGGAGGTAACAGTGAAAAGGTTAATAATATTTGGTTATGGCATCTTCGTTTAGGGCATGCTTCATTTAGCTATTTAAAAGTTATAGTTCTATATTTATTTAACGGGGTCAAAATCTCTGATTTAAAGTGCAAGTCATGTATCTTAGCAAAAAGTCACAAGGTGCTTCATCCACTAAGTTTGAATAAAAGAGAAAGTCCATTTGATTTAATTCTTTATAATGTCTGAGGTCCCTATCATTGCACTAAACTTATGCGCTTATACATGATGAAAAATAAAAGTGATGTTTGCTCTATTTTTCAAAATTTTCATTATATATCCAAATGTAGTATTCACATTATATTAAGGTATTTTAATTTGATAATGGTGGTGAATTTATTAACTTAGTGATGTCACAGTTTTGAGTAAATATCACATTTGGTAGTCAAACTATCAAGAAACTTTAAAAATGCTCACCCAACTTAAGATTAGTTTCATTCGAACCCATTAATACAATAATTTGGTTCCAATTTGGCCATTATGTTAAAACCTTATGTCAGCCATTGACGAAAATTGGTCATGTGCCCCTCACATGACCAACTTTAAAGGCATTTCGTCAAATCAAATTATTTCTAGTCATCTTCATCTTCTTCGGCCATCTTCCGTTTACCATTTCGTTTAATGTGCATATACGCATCACATCCGTCAACCATCCTCTGTCTCTTTCTCTCTCTCACACACGCACACATATGTACATCTGAAAATAGTCCAGTGATAGGTATGCTGAAATCAATGGTCAAAAAAATCGATGCTCTTATTATGCTCAGATTTTTACCGGAATCAATGGTATTCTTTCCTTACACCGACCAACTATTTCCCTCCTCCTCTCTCCTCAATCCAATAATCTAATCCCCAATTTCACAGATCCGATCCCCAAACACCAAAATCCACCTTCGATCGGATTTAACCATCGAAAAAAAATACCACACCTTCCGACCACTATCATCCCCAACAATAACCATCTCGTGCGCTCACGTTCACAATTCATGCCGTCCATCTATGACAAATAGGTTTCGCCGGAGTTTGCCAGATTTCAAATGGATTTTGTAAAAACCTTCATTTTCCTATCTCTCTTATCTTTATATATATATATATATATATATATCTTGAAATAGAATTTGTGTTTATGGGTAGAGAGAAAAAAGATGAGAGAGAAAGTCGCCAGAGAAAAGGTGGTTGTCAGAGAAGATGAAGATGGTGGTGGGTGTTGCTGGTCAGACGAAAATGCCCTTGGAGTTGGTCATGTTAGTGGAACATGACCAACTCCCGTTATGTTTTAATCGTAGGTTTTAACGGAATGGCCAAATTGGAACCAAACTATTGTATTAATGGGTAGGTTGGAACCAATCTTAGTTGAGTGACCATTTTTAAAGTTTCTTGATAGTTTAGTGATCAAATGTGATATTTATTTCACAGTTTTTTTTGTGAAAAAAGGATTCTTCATAAAACTACTTGTCCTCAAACGCTAGACAAAATGGTGTGGTAAAAAGGAAAAATAGGCATATCTTAGAAATAGCACGTGCAAATTTAATTGGTGGCTCCGTCCTTCAATACTTCAAGGTTAAAGCAGTTACCTATGCGGTTTACTTATTAAATCGTATGCATTCTTCAAGTTCTTAATTTCCAAACTCCCCTAGTAGCCTTAGCATCGGAAAAGTTCAGTATGTTTTACATTTAACCTTCCACTTTGTGTATTTAAGTGTGTAGTGTATATGATGTTTTTTTTTTTGGAGAATGAAATGTTCTTTGTCCGATAGATATCTGTACCTGATGCTGAAAAGACCGTTTCTACTTTAACAATAATACCCGCCCATGCTTGTCTTAACATTCTTGAGGTAATAGGTAAGATCGAATACTAAATCCAATAATTTAAATACAAATATTGTTTTATATATACTGCTATCTAGGTGAACAGAGGAAATACACCAAATAGTTTCTCGCCTACGGTAAAGTTCGATATGCAATTGAAGAATATGTATTGATATATAGGCTGTCGTCTCAATGTCGGGCATTTGTAAATCAAATGGTAGGCATAATAATTTCCAACAAGGTAAAAGATGCTCTTAAAGATGCAAAATGGACTGAAACCATGAATGTGAATATGGGGCTCTACCGAAAAAATGGGACATGTAAAATTGTTTCACTGCCAAAAAGAATAAAATTAAAGAATGATTGGTAAGATGGGTATACACATTTAAGCATAAGACTAATGAAATTATTGATAAATATAAAGCAAGATTAGTAGCCAAAGGCTATACATAGACATACAGTGTTGATTATCAAGAAACTTTTGCTACAGTTACAAAGATGAATACTATCCAAGTTTTGTTGTCGTTAACAGTAAACATAATTTATCCCCTTAAACAATTTAATGTAAACAATACTATCCATAGATTGGAGATTAGGTATGCAATATTACACATAGGCATTTTGCGTTATGGTACTTTTACCTTTATAGGAGGTAACCAACTTACTACCTGGTGTAACAAAAAACAAAATATTGGGACACATTCTGCACCTGAAGGTTGAGTACTGATGAATGGCTCAAGGTGTTTGTGAACTTCTCCAGTTACAAGTCTTGCTCTCTGAGATTGTCTTATGTTGAAAAAAGTTATTAAGCTTTACTGTGATAATCAAGCTGCGCGTGATATTGCGAACAATCCAATCTTGTTCGCAACATGATCGGACTAAACATGTTGAGATGGATCACCAATTTATAAAGGATAAATTGATTGACATTCCATTCATGAAGTCAAAACAACAATTGGCTTATGTTTTAACACATGCTATTGCTTGAAAAAGTTTTTCATGACTCACTCGACAAGTTAAGCATAGAAGACCTCTACGCTCCAACTTGAGCAAAGTATTAGCGTGAGTCAAACACTGTGGGTAGGTATACCGGTATTGAGAAAGTAGTCATACCAGTACACATAGCGGCGAACAAAATTAAGCCTAGGTTTTTGATTACTTGTATAAATACCAATTGTATGAATTCATTAACATAAGATATACTGATTTACTTAATATATTTATTTATAAAATGGCATCTTTTAAAATTTCACTTAATATATAAAAATAGCGAGACCGACCTTGCTTATCGATCATTCTTGAACTCAAAGCTATTCAATCTTTAAAAATTAAATACAGATCTCCTAATTATCTATGATAATGTGCATGTGAATTTAAATTTGACATGTTCTGAAGAAAAAAAAACACGACTCTAATCTATTTGATGATGCAAAATGATCACAAAACTATTTGATTTGTGTGAGAAGTCGAAAAATAAGTTGAGGGATCTGGTCAGATCATCTCTATCGATCTCATACTTATTTTTAGGTGTAGATGTATCCTTAATCCTTCATCCTCCTTTATATTTTATGAAAAATATTTCTTCACCGTCACCCAAAAAAAAAATCATGGAAAAAGTTAAAAAGCAAAAAAAGATCTCACCGCATTCCCTAATTTATTTTTCAACTTCTCATCAATATACACTATTTTTTTTATGTTATTATCAAACAAATCATATGAAATACATAGAATATATAAGTATTTTCAAGATATGATTAAGGAAATAAATTGGACTCGTCAAATTAAAGTACTGAAAGATCGACGGTTGCAATGCAACATGATAATTATAAAAGATCTATATATGCATTGGTATTTCCTTTAGGGTTTTTTTATTTCTATCCACGATATCTCGCAGTTAATCCGCGTTTTAAGTTAATCCACGTAGGCTACTAAATTAATCCACGAACGTGGATGACACAAAAAATATTATTGATTTAATTTTATAAATATTGTTTTATTAATAATTTAATATTAAAAAATCCACTAGATTAATAGTACTCCACTTTAATTAAGTAAATAAAAAATAGGGGTAATTAGTTTTAAAGGATGAATATTCATTTCTCTATCTATTTAAGGACATAACTTTTATATCAATAATTTAAGGTCTAAAGTTTTGTTTAAAGTACAAACTTTTGCAGCTAAAGAATAAAATTAAATTAATATAACTACAAAACTAATTTATATTATTGTTATTTCTATATGTCATTCATCTAATTGATTATTAAACTAATCTAAGCTTCTAAAATCTTGCTAACACTAATTCTAAAAATAAATTCAAAATTCAATTTAAATAATCAAATAAGTTCTAACAACTTAATCAATTACTAAAATATAGAAAATCAAATAATTCAAAATTTAAATTTCAACAATAAAAAAATTAAACAACATAATCAAATTGATTAGTAATTAACAAGGGTGGTTTTATTTCTATCCGAGAAATTTGTTGATCTATCCTCTTTTTGAGTTTTGCAAAGATAATCCTATTGCCTAGCCATTAAGTTTAACCACGTTATTGGAAAACTCGCAAAAATCAATATTGGCATAATTTTTTTAAAAATAATGATTCTTTTTTATTCAATTATAAATATCCACAAAATTTTTACTTCTATCCACCGTCATATAATATATCAAAAACTAAACATAAATTGTTAATAAAATGATATTTCTAATATATATATAATTTACTGTTATTATATCCACTTTTCGGACTCGAAATTAATTATAAGTTATACTATAATCTATAATTCACATTTGTTTTCAAAATTGAGATTATACAATAATTCACATTAGTTAGGAATAGTAATTAAACAGTAAGTTACTTTGAAACATTTTAATACGTCTACAAAATTTAGTTCCTACCTAAAAGCAAATAAAATTATAACTAATTCTTAATTAGTTTCTTGCCAATGATGTTTATTTTTATTTTTAAAGCTCATTGTAAAAAAAAAGAAAAAGAAAATTAAACTTTTGTTGAAAAGAATTATTTGTTAGTGTTAGATGTAACTTAAATTAATTCCGCTTTAATTATATGTTTTTGATGAATAATGAATATAAAGTACTTGTACCTTTTTACAAATTAAGAAAATATATTGTTAAAGAAATATATTCTATTAGGAAACTAATTTTAAAAGTAAATATATTTGAAGAAGTATATTCAGTTTTTAAAAATAATACATTTAAATGATTATTAATTGTTACTTCTCAATTTTTATAAGAAGTTTTTAAAAGTTTGTTTCTGCATAAATTAAGTTAAATTGAAAAAATTCATAATAAAATTACCCTTTCCTTTAAGGGTAATAAAAAAGGCCATGAAACTGTAAAATATTCAATATGTATATATTTGTCGCATAATTTCAATATGCTCTCTTCTTCGTTTTCTATAATTCATTTCATCCAAATTTAATTTAAGTTTTAAGGGTTTCTTGATGGGTAAGTTTGTTGGACGTTCTTTATTTTTGAAATATTTTAGCTTGCGGTCTATAAATTTTTATTAAAGCTTGCTGGCTCAGCATGTCAGTTTTTAGGTTACTGAACTGATTTACGTAATAGGGTAACCAAAAAAAATGTTGTATCGTAGTTGGATAACTTGAGTTAGGTAACCATTAGATTACTGAACTTGAGTAACTGGTTATTGTATTCCTCAAGAATTGCGAGTTAAAAACTATGGAATGCATGTTATTACAAAATAAGTTGTGAACCGTAAGTTAAAAAGTTTCAAAAAGAGGGATTGCGTCCAAATTTTTTCTTTAGATGAGCAAGGCTGGCTCAGGGGCCCAAGCTAGGGCAACTTTGAAAATGAATCCCATTAACACTATAAATATAAAATTAAAATTAACTTAGCTAAACACTTAAAAATGGATTTCAATAATTTGTTATTTCAATTATTAAAACGATTAATATATATAGGTTTTTGTTACTTAAGTTAATATTTTTATGTACGTAAATATTTAATTTTTATAATATATAACTGTATATATATGGATACAAAAATTTAGGATTTCACGATTAGTGGCCTTCTTAATTTGCAAGACTCTCCGGGCCATGTTAATGAGATTTGTTTCACGTGGAAGCAAGCAACTTTTGATAATGTTTTTATATTTTCGTTTCAAAGTTGTATCGTTTAATTTGTTGGAAATATATATAAATTAAGTATTATTTATTTCATATTATAAGATCGAGTAAAACAGTGCGATGGTTTTAATAAGTATCCCATACATATATAACAACTCTCTTATACATACAGACAAGGGCACTCTTCACTATGGTTCGATTTACAAAAACTCTACTGTTTTTTCTCTTTTTCCTTTTTTTCGTAGTCAAATATTATATATTTATGTCTCGATTGTATATAGCAAAGATGCTTGTTTGAATTAATTATGAACTAATTTTCTAATATGTGCGATGCACGGGTGCATTTATAATTTTTTATATATTTTTTTTATTTATTTTTATTTTTTAATTAGATGGACTCTAAATTAGAGATATGCAGTTATTATTTTCAATTGTAGAAGTTTCATAGAAACAAAGAAAAGAGATTGAATGACTATTACTAAACAATAGTATTAAAAATTTAGTGCAAGGCTCATGTAAAAAAAAAATTATATTAAAGCCCTGTTAAAATTTAATAGTATATATATATATAATATAAATATAATGCAATAAATATAAATACACATGGAAGCTAATATAAATAGTATATATATAAATAATATATATATATAATCTAATAGTATATATATAAGGGTTATGTTAACGTGTGCCTTAAGGGCAAAATGTTATGCACTTATAAATAAAAAGAATTAAATTATAACATGCATTGAATTACGTACAGATTCTCATGCGAAGTTGTATTCTTTTCATTCATAGTATGGTTAACATATGTCCAAAGCACATATTATCATTTTCCTATATATAAATATAATTACACGTGACAACTAAAAAGCTTTGTTAACATTTAATACAATAATTTATTTTAATGCAATAAATATAATTAAACGTGGCAGCTAAAGAGCCTTGTTAACATTTAATACAATAAATTATTTTCACTCCTCTCATTTTATATATACTATTAGATAATAATATTATAATAAATAATATAGATTATTAAGACAATTAATATAGCAATTATTAAAAGAGATAATATTAAGTATGTCATTATTACGGTAATTATTATAATAATTAATAAGAGAGAGGGTGTTACTTCCTCTGTAATATTAAGGCCTCGTTTGATTCGGGTATAAAAAGTATAGATTATTAATACCACTTTTTTTATAATACCTTGTTTGATTCAATGTGCTGGGATTTTGATTTAATACTTTTGTGCTATAATTTAATACCAGGGGAGGTTATTGTTTATCATTTTGTATATCCTAAAATTAAAATTATATTTTTTTTTCTTCTCCATATATAACCTTTATAATTTAATAACCTTTAATACTACATGGGATCAAAGAAAATCTATTAATTTAGCGAATATTAAGCAATCGATGAGTTAATAACTTATTAATTTACTAAGCGATTCTTTATTATTTGTAAATACTGCACATTGTATTTGGTTGTCATTTTATGAACTAACAATATTACATATTTGTCTAAGTAAGTAAAATTCTTGATTCTACTTATTTTTCTTAAAAATAGATTATACATTGTTGAATTTGCTACATTATTTATAACCAAGCAAAAAATCAATTTAAATAAACCAAAGCCATAGTAACACAACACATCACGCATACAACAATAGCTTCTCATATAAAAAATGCAAAGAAAATAACAATGATGGATATATGAGTAAAGCATTATATATGTTAGCATTACAACAAAGAAAATCCTGGTAGCACTCAAAACAATTGCAACGGTGGGTTTTAGACAAGGGCAAAGAGAACTTGGGCGCAGTGGGGGGGGGGGGGGGGGGGGGGGCTTAATCCCAGTTGGATTTTGAAAATTTTTATAGTAAGAATGGTATTTTTATATTTTTATAGGAACCTTCTTGTAAAATTTAAAACTATGAGGTTGTTTTTGTAATATTTTTCAAACTTTGGGATCTGATTTGTGTTCGGTGTTATAGAAAGATTTATCTTTACCTTTGACCCCATTAGTTATACAAAATATATATATATATATATAGACCTTGAAAATTTTAGATATTGTTGGTTTGCCCCTGAGATTATTTTTATCAATTGACCAATTTAACAATTAAACAAATAATTAAATGTCTAGAGTATTATCTATTTTTAGACTGAAATATCACATAGACCTATATTCTATTTTTGAAATATATCTTATCTTCTCTCATCCTACTTTCTCTTCTAACTAAATGAAAGAAAGGTTTAAATTTCTTCCTCCTAACTACAAACAACGAAAACCACTTATAGAAAATGCATGAAATGTATGTGTTAAAATATGTATATTTGTTAGATTTTTTTTTCTTAACATTGAGAAAGTTACAATAAAAAATAATGAAAATGAAGATGTCTTTCAATTTGTTAAAGATACGAAACCTCAAAAGTCAAAACTTTTCATAACTTGTGTGTTTCTTTTTTTGTACGTCTCTTTATATAATTGATATTTAATATAAAATAATACAGGTGTTATTCTTCTTTATAATTAAAAAAAAATGTTTACTATTAATCAAGCCCTTATTAACTTTAAATCTTACATCTGCCACTGGCTTTGGCCAAATTAACTTACAAAGTGAGTCGAGGGACATCATCAAATACGATTAACCCGTTTTCGGAGAATCATTAGATTGTGTATCAGGAAATTACTAATGTATATATTAAGTTGAACCTATATGAATTTTTATAAAGTATTGTTTTATAAGTTTAGCGAATTATTAATTTAGCACATTATCTCTAAGTAAGGGACCTATCAAAAATATTGTTTAGCCGATCTTATTAGTTTATCGAGGTTCTACTATATAGGAAAAAAATTAGGAACCAATCCCTCTTTCTGAAACTTTTTATCTTGCGGTCCACAAATTTTTTTAATAGTACGCGGTCCTTGGATTTTAGCTGGCCGTCTCTAATGTCTACAATAACCAATTTTCCAACTGGTGTAACTTATATTTCTCTGGTTACCTAACTACAGTAACCTGTATTTCTCAGCATTTTTTTTAATTGCAAACTACAATAATTAGTATTTCTCCGGCTACTCCAATATAAAATTTATGGATGTAAGTACTCACTGGATACAATTTAGTATCCTAAAAACTGACATAGACAGCAACATTTAAAGAAAAAGAAGTGTGGACAAGAGACCGGACAACAAACTTCGCCTATTGTAAAGACATATGAACTTAAACGTATGCCTGCCAAATGGGTTTCAAAGGCTAGAACCATGGGCTGCGAAACTTGCTACCCATTGAACGAGTAATCCAACATGGGCTGGACATTGGACCAATAATTTCTTTTGGTTATTTATAAAAAATAAATAAATAAAAAGAAGATAATGTTATTTGACATTTTTAAACAATTGTAACTATAGTATCCGACCAACAAAAGGGAAAAAAAAGGGTGCCGATAAAAACACCATACAAATTTAATTTAAACACCCATTTTCTAGGGACCCATATTTTAATTTTAAATTTGTAAGAGCACACGTACAATTTAGGCACCATAATGATAAACACTTGCTTAAAACAAAACATTATATTTGCGACGAACATTTTGTCACTAAAATTCCATCACAAAAAATTAATCTTTTTCTATAATTATAGTTGAACGCAAAAATGTCACTAGAATTAATAAATTTATACTTGATTTTTATCTCATTTTTGTCCCACAATTATTTTCAATATAACTAAAACTAACATTTTTTTTCATACTTCTTAATTTTTGTGATTTAAAATATTAATGTATATTTTAATGCACTGTCAATAGCAAAATGTAATTATAATTTAAAATCACTAGCAACTAAATATAAAAGTATTAGGGGTGTTCGTCGATTCCAATAATCCAATATAATGAAAAACTTAACTACAAACAACTATTAGATAGCTCATTAATAGAATTCAAGCAATTAAATGTCAAGCTAACAAATAAGATGCTATTTGCTATATCACAGACTCAGAGAAACAAACCATTAGATTGCAGAATAACAAAATTTCACAATCCATATCCATGAATCAGTTTTCAATTCTGAAAGAGAAAAAAAAAAAGACACCCCATCAAGATACTCGTCAAGTCAATCAATATTGGACAACCCATCTCCATGGTGATGTTAGTTTCAACTAGACACAGGTACGCACTTGCAAGTGAAGTAAAGAACTGCAGTAACTATAGCTATTCCAAAAATATGTAGATTTGTAAGAATTTGTTAAACTAATTGTGAAGTACTGTGAATTGGATCAAACCCTCTTTTGAACATATCTTCGAGCCATCTTTTCCTCTCTGGCCCAACCATGTTTTAAAAACCATGTAGTAAAGTGTTTTAGGTCCACCGATTCGTTCATACAGTTTTTGACATAACTAATCGAAGCACAATGTAAAATGGGATTTTTCTAGAACTGAAGCAAAATTCTATAAAAAAACAAGAGGACTTTCTGTTGTTTTGTTTCAATTGAATTTGAGAGATTAGGGTGCCTTCAAAACACATGACCTAATTATGTAAATTGCCTTTTTTATAAAAAGGATGTTTAAATTGAAAAATCAGGGAGCTTTTACCGGCAGCAAAAAAAAATATTTGGTAACGTCAATATTGAAATCAATCACCAAAGCTAATTAACAAGGAGTTATTACTAGAAATAATGAAAAAGGACTTGTGTGATAATATTCTTTGTAAAAAAATCAACGAATAATATTTTTTTAGAAATAAGGGTCTAGATATCTTTATCATTTTGAGATAAGGGCTTGTTTATCAGTTGTGTTTTAAAACAAGAGCTTTGACTGAGTGCAAACTTTACTTTACACTAAATTGTGTAGAGTGTGAACTTAACTTTGCACAAAATTGTGTTTTGTACAAACTTAACCTTGCAATAAAAAAATTTTAGTGCAAATTTATTTTGCATGATGTGTTTATATTTTTTAATAACTATATTCTTATGTGTCATTCATAAAACTTTAAAATAACATCAAATAAACACAAATACATAGTAATATTTAAAAAAAAATAATACAAACTGAACTTTGTATAACTCCGAAAAAATTATTATGTGCATTTTATCAATAAATAGGTTTTGAATATATAATTTGTTAAAATTATTCTAAAGCATTGTTAGTTAAATACTTATTTATAATAATATGCTAAAAAACATGAAGTGCAAACTTTATTTTGCATGATTCCATAAAAAAATACAATTTAAAAATTTACTACAAAGTTAACTTTGCAATCCTTTGAAAATTTAGTCAAATATAGGCCCTTAATTTAAAAAAAAATATTATCCCTACTTCTTTTGCAAAATTGTTTTTCATACAAACCCTATTTTTCAATATCCAATAATTATTAACACTCCAAGAAACATGAGAAACGAAAACAGGTAAAAAACACTTTAATTCCTTATTGTTCAGTCTCTAATGTTTTAATTTTCTAGATTAGAAACTCCAAATATCAATCTTATGTTTATATGGTCCCAAATTGGATGGAAGTCCAATATTCAGTCCATTTTCTACACGTGCAATGCACACATGGGGTATGTGAGACTATAATTGTCATTTAATGCTAAAAACACATTCACACTTAATTTGTGTTTGTCGCGCGAGGTTGGAGACATGATATGGTTATCAAATTGATTTTTCTTTATTTTTAATACACAAATAAATTTTTAATATATTTATTTTTGTTTTGATATTTTTCTTTACACCCTTTAAATAATCAAATTGATTAACAAATGTCTTTGACCATCCAAAATCATGGTTACTCAACTCACAAAATTCATTTTTTTCATATAATATAATATTTTTAACTTCTTTATTTATTTATTTATTAAATGATAGAATTTATACAAAACTTTAGTTGATGTTTATAGATGAAATAAAAACATAGCAAAGTTAGCGACTACATTGATTTAATATTCCACAAACATAATACTTTGATTCAAATTAACATCCTTACATTATTTTTCATAATCTCCACCATATTGATTCAACAAACACAAACAACACATTAAAGTTACTCCCAAAAACCCAACAACTTTTTCCACACTAATTCAGTAGATTATGAATCACAATAATCCAAGGCCAAATCAGCGAAAACTACTACTTTTTGTTTAAATAAACAACAAATAGCAAAATAGTAGCAGTAGTAGTTTGGGGCTTATATAGCAAACTTGATCTAAATTGCCTTCCTGGGTTTAAAAATGTCCATGATATCTTAACTCTTGTTATTCTTCCACAATACAAATGCCAATAAATTCCATCCATTCTTTGAGCAGCATAAATTTGAGGGGTGGGAGCACTTCAATTATATATATAAACAAATGGAAATATAGTTATACGTATATATATGTACAAGAATCTATATATGCTACTGGGAGGGGTGTATGGAAATAGGGGTGTTTTTTCCTACACACATTTGTGCTATGATGACAATTATAACTTCACATAATTCACATGGCACTGCATTGTACCCGTAAAAAATTAACAAAAAGTTGGGCTTTCGTCCAATTTGAAACCATAATAGCACACGATAAATTCTTTAAAGTTATAATCGACAAATGGAAATATTAAGAACCAAAGTGAAATCAAAGGCAAAGACTAAAGTGTTTTTTATGCAACAAAAACAAGTCGAATGAATTCATGTGCACTTAATTATATACTTAGGCTCCGTTTGATTGCAACGTGGAAAAGGAAAATAAATTGAGTTAGTTTTTGTGAAAAGATGGAAAATAAGTTGAGTGATAGAGGTGATATCCTCTTGATTTTTAAGTTTTTCCATGAAGAAATTTTCTTTGCTTGGTGGTGAGTAAAAATTTTCCATCAAAAATATCGAAGGATGGGGGATATATACTCATAAAATGAGTAACATCTCTTACCTTATTTTCTATCTTTTCACACAAACTAACTAAATTTATTTCCTTTTCTATCTTTGCAATCAAACGGAGCCTTATATTCTAAAAAAATCATCAATATACTAAATTAAATAAACGACAGGGGATAGTAATAATCTTGATCAACGGTCCACGTAGAGAGTTGTAGGGATATATAAGGTAGTCCGCAACAGAGAATCATCACAAACCCCTTTTGTCTCTACTCTACCAAACTAGCTCAGTCCGTCAGAAAATAAATAAAACACAAGAAGTCGTTGTTCTGGTGGACCGAGAAACGGAAATGGATTCAGCTTCCAATGAAGATAAACCAAGTCTCTCTACCTCTCTGTTTGTGAATTCTAGGGTTTTTTTTGTTTAAACTTTGTGTATATAATATAATATAAATTTTCTACTACATTTGTCAATAAATTCAGGTTCTGCTAAAAGAGTTGCCGTAGTTGGTGCTGGTGTTAGGTATGTTAATTCATGTATAAATATAATAACTATAGAACTCTTTCTGGCTACTGAGTTTGCACAATGTTGTTAGTGACTGAATTCCGTTCCATTCACTCAAATTCTCTGTCTGTGCTGGTTATCCCGTTTCTTAGATGAAAGAATAATCTTATAGTTCCAGTTCATTTTGTGGTTGAATTGTCAAACAGAAACTAAAGTAGCATAATTGATTTTCAAAAATGTGTTTGGAAAGTTCAGTCAGCTCAAATTTCATCGATTGCTATATCATAGAGTGAGGAATGTTGTGAATACATACAAACTTTTTAGAAGAGGATAAGAACTCTCCCCTTTTTTTTCTTTTAAAGTGTTGAAATGGAAAACAATACTTATAAAAGCGAAATGTGATCAACAAAACTAAATTCTTATCTGCCATGTAGCTACTGTTTAGTTTAGTTAATTCTTATTAAGCTACTCCAAATCCTGTTCTTGTCTCCTATGCATTTGTTACGTAATCTGCTCTTCATTTTTAATGTTTATACAGGTTTGTTATCTTCAGTGTTATAACTTCCCCTACAAGAGCCATACTCCCTTTTTCTGAATGTAGCCAATTAAAAATCATACCTCCAATATTAAGCTACAACACACAATCTTATTCTACACTCTTTATCCTTTTGTTACATTAGACTTGAAGGTGCAATACATTACTTAACAACATTTAATTTTACTAAGAGAATAGACTTGGAAGTAACAGTTCTAATTTAAAATGTTGGATTTTCAAATATTGACTCTTAATTAGGGATAAATGGGGAGTATTAAAGCAGTTGTTTGCACAAGCAAAATTTGATTTGGCTTATTTATGATCTTCCAGCGGGCTTGCTGCGGCATACAAGTTGAAACAACATGGTTTCAACGTTGCAATATTTGAAGCCGAAGGGAGAGCTGGAGGGAAGTTGAGAAGCACTTTTCAAGATGGTCTCCTATGGGATGAGGGGGCAAATACTATGGTATGTTGATTGCTGTCATCATAGTTTTCCTTTCAACCTGTGTACCCTCTTAGTTGAATTCCAAACAAGTCTATGATGTGTATGACCCTGTGCAGACTGAGACTGAGGGGGAGGTCAGCTATTTGCTTGATAATCTCAGGCTTCGAGAAAAGCAACAATTTGTAAGTGTTCTGATTTCATCGATACATCATAACTTGTGCATTTTTATGCTAGTTGATCCGTAAGAATTATATATAGTTATGCAAAATTAGATGTATTTTTAACTCCACAACAGATTAGTTCATGTTTGAGAATCTGAACCGTGGCTTTTCATACTTCCGTGCTGCAGCCAATTTCACAGAACAAGCGGTATATTGCAAGAAATGGAAAACCAGTACTGGTATGATCAGTCCTCCAATTTCACAGAACAAAGCCTACTGCTAATTTTTTTTCGAAGGGGATTGAGTGTTGTTCCACATTAGTACTTCTGACAGCTTTACTCTTATACTTCTGTGGTCCAAGTCTTTGATCATTGCATGTGCAAAAAAATTCATCTCAGATACCTTCAGATCCCATTACACTTATCAGAAGCAATTTTCTTTCCGCACAGTCAAAGGTACGTCTGTCATGAGATGTTTGAGGCACATCCCTAAATTAGAAAAACTTCAAGCTTTTATTTGTTTATTTATTATCTTATTATGTTGCAACATTTGATGTCCTTTATTGTTTTAAAATATATAACTAATACAATACAGTAATTGATACGTGATAGATATATGAAGGTGTGTGGACAGTGCTGATATGGTATATTATAATAACATACAATACATATTAGGTGAGTGCGCGAAAATATACTCAATGAAACAACCAATTATGATTAATATGTCTAATGCTTGGGTAAGAAAGTTGGCTTCATGGTGAAAATTGTGGGCTGGAGTACCATTGTGATCCCATTATATAAGAATATGAACTTATATATATACGGAAAATTTCAGGTGTGTGGACCGGTCAGTGCAGACCGGGCCTTTTTATGACAGTTTTGCGTTGTAAAAAACACCCTCAATGAAAAACGTCGTAAAAAGGCCTGGTCTGTACGGACCGATCCATACTAGAAACGGACTCATATATATATAGGGAAAATTTCAAGTAAGGATATTAATTTACGGACCTTATTTATGGACTGGGCCATTTGGCACGCTTCCCGATGGAATTTTTTGATGAAATTTGGTGGGGATGTTCTTCATCATGTGTAGCCACCAAATTTCATCAAAAAATTAAACTGGGAAGTGGGTTAACTACAGGATTGAAAAATATTGGTCCAGAAGTAGATATATAAAATCCAATATTTTTTCAATCATGTAGTTAACCCACTTCTCGGTTGAATTTTTTTATGAAATTTGGTGGAGATGTTCTACACATGATAAAGAACATCCCCACCAAATTTCATCAAAAAATTCCATCGGGAATTGTGCCAAATGGCCCAGTCCGTAAATAAGATCCTTAAATTAAGGTCCTTACTTGAAATGCACCCTATATATATATGACAAAAACATATTATTCTGTTAGTAATTTGTGAGTAATGTTGATAAGAGAAATTCAAAAATGGAGAGTCAATCTGTCAATGTCTAAAAGGCATTTAAAGAATTGTGGTACACTAAATGCATGTGCAAGATTATACCCGATACTTCTTGGTGATAATTTAATGCATTTCAATGTCATGTGATTTGGTCAAGTGGTTAAGGTATGTATCGAGAAGTTCTCGAGTTCAAATCTTGTTTTAAGTAGTATTTACTTTTGTGAATTTATGATGGATAATTTGTAATTTCAAGACACCAAAATAAATGGCATATCTCCCTCGCTAATAATGTATGGTATAGATGACTAAAACAGTCAGGCTTACCACTTCTAAGTTTTCTCAGGGCAAAGAAAAGTTACCCCAATGATATCCTTTTCCTTTCTATAATCTATATTAGTAATAATATCTCATGCTCTATATATATGTAATTTCACTTGGGTTCTCTCTTGTTAAGAATATAAACAAAAGTAACTTTTTGCATAAGCTGCAAAGTTAGCTCTATATTTTTTAAGCGAGTATTACGCTTATACAATTTGTTTAACTTTTTGCAGCTTCAGATACTTCTTGAACCATTCTTGTGGAAGAAAAGTAACTTTTCTAATGCTTCTGATACACAAGAAAGGTGATAGATCCACATTTTTGTGCAAGTCATGGAACTTTTTACTTTTCTTTTTGTTAAATTTGGTAGTTGTTCTGGTAGTTGCTTTTTATATGTTTATTGTGGTCTTATATAAACCTTCTTGAGAGAATGATAACATACACCAAATAGTAATTCTCATACATGTTACCAGAGGGTGAAACTACCTTTCTTTCTGTTCTCTTTCGTTCACGTTCTTTCATTAGACTTGGCATTTCCTTCCTCGTTTTTCTTCGATGTGTGTTCAATTGCCTCTGTGCATATGCTTGCTGTGATCGCTTTATTTCTTTTTCAAAATGTTCTTAAAATTCTACTTTGCTATTGGTTTTCCTGCAGTGTTGGTGGGTTCTTTCAACGTCATTTCGGGACAGAGGTACTTGCCCCTTGTTTATTTTACATGCTTTTTTGTAAATCTTCTTGATATGCCTTTAAGAGAAGTTTCATCTGGTTCCTCTTATGAGTTGACCATGTCATGAGGCAATAACATTTTAAGTTATTTACCGGCAAATGCTTCATGCTTCCTTTGTTTTAACTGTATAAGGTTGTCGATTATCTCATTGACCCTTTTGTTGCGGGTGTTAGTGCTGGAGATCCTGATTCACTTTCTGTGAGTACCTGTTTGATTCTGTCTGCTAAAGCTGTGCGCTTACCTACCAATTAATCAATTCTCTTATATATATATATATATATATTTATGTTCTTAAGTTCCTTTCATTCTTCGAACAGATGCGCCATGCATTCCCAGAGTTATGGAACCTAGAGAAAAGGTATGCTGCACTCGATACTTGTATTTGCTAATAATTTTCTTATGTAAGCTTCCATTTACGTTTCCTAACATCTGTTATATCATTGCAAACTAATTCAGTTCGTTCATATGTGATTACCCAATGTAACTGTTGACGCACCCCGATTTTTATGAAGCATTCAGGTATAAAATTGAAAAGAATGTTTACATTGATGCAATATTTAAAATGAAAGGTCTGCTTGACTAGATTTAGCATTGTGCTAGGGAGAGTGTTTTTTCTTTTGCTAATGCTGATAATTTCTAGTTTCAACCCTCCTAGACTAGAATATGGTTTGTATGGGTCGTCATCCATTGCCACATGATTTTGGGTTGGATTCTCTACACATGGTATCATATATCAGTTTAGAAATTATATAGGAGTAAATTGTCTACAAGCAATGTTTTATTGTTAATTGCATGTTTTTTAGCAGTTGACAGATCACAAATTTATCTATATTATCAGGTTTGGTTCAATCATATTTGGGGCAATTCGATCTAAAGTATCTGCCAAGAATAGGAAAGGTGGAGATTTAAAAGGTTCTTCAGCAAATAAGAAGCACCAGCGTGGTTCTTTTTCATTTTTTGGTGGAATGCAGGTAATGTAAACTCAGGTGACTTTTACCCTTTGCATGTTCTACCGCACAGTACACATCTTGTTGTTTGCAAAGGTCATGCCTGCCATTCGTTTCAACCTATAAAACAACACTTTCATGAGACTCTAATAGAAAGTTGGAACATATATCAGTTCCAGCACTTGCTATGATTGTACATTGTCATTATGTTTTTTTTTTTAACATGTGAAACTGCACGTGAAAAGGTATTATTATAATTTTGTGTTTATACTCAAGCAAAAGAGAAGGAAAAGTAGAAAGTAAGAAAGAAAACTTCTTCTCACAAGCGAGACTAAAATATGAGCGTCCTCGGCACCTATTGAGCATTGACCAACCAGTTTTAAATATAGGTATGGACTACACTCATATTTCAGTCTGTACCACTTGTAACTTTTTACTTACATGCTTGTTTCTTTTTCTTCCTTGTATTTCCATTCATCTATTGCATGATTCTCGTGTTGCGTATGCTCATATTTTGAACTGGTTGGGTCTTAGCCTGTTAGATGCTTACTGTTGTTTATCCTTAATCATAGCTGCATACTTCATAAAGTGTTCCTTCGTCCTTGCTTAACGACTGTTTTTTTTGGACTGCCTTGCATAATGGCTTGAGGAGAAATGAGATTTACATTAATTGTAGAATATATTTCAGAAGAACTATGCATCTTAGTTAATGGAAGGCAGTCTCTCTCTTGTATGTTATGTACAGAATATTTGGTTTTTGTTATGTGATCCTCCTAAAACTTTTGCAGACTCTCACCAATGCATTATCCGCAGAACTTGGAAAAGATGAACTTAACCTCCAGTCAAAGGTGCTGGAGTTATCTTGTAGCTGCAATGAGAATTCTCCAATGGAGAATTGGTCACTTTCTTATGCGTTAACTTCGGACAGCCAATTAAAGGAGCAGTCCTTTGATGCAGTAATCATGACGGTGAGTAGATTCAGTATCTAAATATTCTTTTTTGCAGTGACATTTTTCTATTATAAGAAATTTATTGTTAATCTATTTATTTTGCTGAATTATGCACGCTTGTATAGAACACATGGGACATGACCACTAGATTCTTGTGCTCATATGAACACACACACAAACAAACTCAGGCATGGCATGCATATATTAGTTGCTGCAGTACATCAAGTTTTATTCTGCTTATGAAAGAATGTGATTGGTTACTGATAAAGAAACTTTATAAATTAGGCTCCGATATCTGATATTAAAGAAATGAGGATTACCAAGAGAGGAAATCCATTTCTGCTCGATTTTCTCCCTGAGGTATGTATTCATGTGGCTCCACTATAAACATGTACAAGTTACTAGAATAGTATTTGAAGCTTGTATAGAAAGTCTTGTGAAGTTAAGAAGCTCTTGTCAGAATATAAAGACATAAACTTGGACAAAATGCAAGAATAATGCATCGGTCTGTAATAGCATTTTTATAAGTTATAAGAACACACACCACATAATGCAGGTGAGTTATATGCCACTATCAGTTATAATCACTACATTCAAGAAGGAGAATATCAAGCAACCTCTTGAGGGATTCGGAGTTCTTATTCCTTCCAAAGAGCAGCAAAATGGTTTGAAGACATTGGGTAATGCTCAGCTCGACTATGGGCTCATAAGGTTGAATAGCTAATATGATTATACCAGTATTTCCACCATTATGCTTTTGCCATGCAGGTACTCTCTTCTCTTCAATGATGTTTCCTGGTCGTGCACCCGAAAACCTATATCTTTATACCACCTTTGTTGGAGGCAGTCGAAACAAAGAACTAGCAAAAGCTTCCAAGTACACACTCACTGCATTTGCTCTTTTCAACCCTGTCGAGTATCCTCATTATTCTTTCAATTATTACTTCTTTTTGGTTATATGTGTACATTTCAAGTAACTAGTGTTTTTCTGTGCTACATAATTTGGGTATAGGGACGAGTTACAGCAGGTAGTAACTTCTGATCTTAGACTGCTGCTGGGTGCGGAGGGAGAGCCGACATTTGTTAAGTATGGAATCATTATTGCTCCAGGCATTTAATTTTTGATTCATACGTCACCTTTAATTTGTGGAGTTGTCAAGGTTGCAAATGAATCTATTATGGACATTTTTCTTATTGGATCTATGCTTAACTGCAGCCACTTCTATTGGAGTAAAGCATTTCCTCTATATGGGCGTAACTATGATTCAGTTATAGAAGGCATCGAGAAGATGGAGCAATACCTTCCGGGATTTTTCTATGCTGGTAACTTCTCTGTCTTGCTATCTGGAAGCTTTAACACCTAGGCTGTGATATAATAAATTGGCACTGGGATGTTTTTCAACCTCCATATGTAAGAAAGACAAGCAGACCCTGCAGACTCTTAAAATGAGATTCTGTTAAATATTCATTTATTTATACCATTTAAATGAATCCTTCCCTTTTTAGCTGCAAGAAAACATATTTATGATAATCTCATACACCATTTGTCTCAAATTTAAGTTGTTGTTTGAAAATTAAAACATTTTAAGAAACATTCAACTTCCATAATTAACCATCACTTAGTAAGGAAAAGCTACATGACTTAATTATTGTCGTAATTTTTTATGATTGCAAATTAGAAAAAATCATATCACCGTGTGGCTTAAGATCTAGAAACGTGACTAGGTAACCATAGAGGAGGACTATCTGTTGGCAAGGCAATATCCTCTGGGTGCAAAGCAGCTGATCTTGTAATATCATATCTGGACTCATCTTCAGATGACAAACTGCCAAGTGAAAACTGAAGTTGAAAAATCGTCTAAAGGTACCCCATAAAAAAGGGATTAGTATTGCTTATTGTATACGGAATACTGAACATGTGTTTTTTGCTTCCTTATCCTTATTAATTTCCTTTTTAAATTGATACTTGTAAGGTTAAAGATTAGGTTATTGCTATAATGTATTTCGCAGTATTTATTGGTGATTTTGTTTGTCATCAAGAAGCTTTGTCATGGATGCAGGTGCTGGGATTCTTCTTCTAAGGACTACAGAGTGCTGCTTTGGGGAAGAAATTATCCTTCTTTCAGAATGCCGAGAGATTTTTGGATTCTTTAACATCATAGGTTGGACATTTAAGGAATAACAAAACATTTTAAAGAAATTTGAGACCATATACATATATGTTTTTAGTTCGGTTGCAGGTAGCTTGCCCTTTGTATTTATTAAAGATTAGAGATTAGTATTGGTGTTGGTGTTGTATCATTGCTTAAATACCTACCTATTAACCTAACGTATGTGTATCTTTACCAGCCGTGTTATTACTAAAAGAGCTTTTGGTTTATTGGGGTATACAACCCCTTCTATATCAGCAATTAAATTTCCCACAATTTCATTAGGAGGGACTAAAACCCGGACTAATTGTGCCATTTGCCTTTCCCCTATGTTTGCCATTGTGTCATCACATTTGTTCGCTCAACAAGCTCCTGCGATCTACTATCAAGTGAACTTCTTCCTAGATCATAAAATTCATCGGCCCCGTAGGTCTGCTATTAAACTTTTTCTGAGGAGTATGTGGACAATGAGAACATAATATTATGCCCACCCTTTCAAGTTAAGAATATAATTTTCTTAAAGAAAATAGAATTCTGGGACAGAAAAAAGTACATTACTAGGTAAAATTTGCTATCAGTTTGAAAGGAAATTTGAAATGAAGATTACTAAATAAATTTTAATTTAATCATTACATATGCTTACAGTTACAGATATGCTGTTTATGTCCTACCTAATCATTTTTAAAAAAGGAATTATTTAAAGCAGGCTCAGCTTTACATGAAAGATAAAGTGGGCATATTTGCATTTGTTTTAGCAACTGAGGAGTGAGGACTGACTGAAAACAAATAAAAGATGCTTCCTATCAAAATTCAAACAAAATCGTGGGGGTTCCAACCCTACCCTACCTAATCATGTAAAAAAAAAAGGTATTATATATATTGAACCCAGCAGTGTATATTTCTTTTTGTAGGCGAGGATAGAGATGCCCAAATCCATACAACAATAAATCCAAAACTTCTGTTTTTTAAAAAAAAAACTCTAAAACTTCTTTTGTCCTCTACTCTCACTCGAGCACTTCACTCTAATAAGATACTCTTATTTTAGGCGCTTGAATGGAAACCAATCTCTAAGACAGTGAAAGATTTATTTACATTTTCTTTTGATACAAGGGATAATACATCTTAGTAATTTTTAAGAGAAGAGTGAAGAGTTGGATTGAACCGTAGTGTTATGTGTAAATTACTATACTTTCACTGAGGCAAAACTCAGATCTCATACATTTACAAGTATAGATTTGATATTTTTGTTTCTTATCAAATTATAAGTTTCAAGAGTGGGTTAATCTAATTGGTAGAGTACTTATCTAAATTTAAGAGATGTTTTGAATTCGAGTCTTCAACTTAGATTTTTTTTTTTAAAAAAAAAAAACGAAAAAAGGAAAAAGTTATATAAGTTCCAGTTCCAAAAGTGATAGTTTCACTTTTTTTTTTTTTAAACTTGAATTCAGTTTCAAAGGTGATAGTTTCACTATTTTATTAATTTGAGATGAGATAAAAATGTTTATTATAAATCCTAAGTTTGAAGGTTGGGCATTCAGTCATCCCAAGTTGCAATAATATCACCTTTTTATTGTAAGGCATTGCAGTGAGTTGGAGTAAACTTGTCCAAAGCAAAGACATATTTTCCATCAAAGTTGTTTCAAAATCAAAAGCAAAATATGTTTTAACTAGACCCAACACTTCTTTTCTAGATGCTCTTGCTGATTGTTGTTATAATCCAAAGCAAACAATTTTATTTACAATAGATCAAAAGAAAAAGGAAAATGATTATCTAAAAGACTATAAGTTTTATTAAAACCTACGGTCAAATATTAGCCAAATATTTAGTTAAGGATACATATTACTAAATTTTAATCTATCTTTATCATTAATAATATTTTAACCCATGTAAAATAGTAAATTCCATATATTTTAAGTAGTTATTTCTTATTCTTTCATTAATCAATTAAATTAGTAATTTTGACAAAAAAAAATTAATAACATATTGATCAAGTATTTTTTTTAAAATATTTTAAATTAAGAATCCAATATTTTTTTTAATGTTTGAAATTGTAAGTATTTTGTTTTTATTTGTATATAATCACTACACCAAACTTTATAAGAAAACAAGTTATAGTTTTAGCAATTCAATTAGCCTATTTCAATAGTTTTAATAATATTAAAGAATTTTTTATAAATATAAAAAATATATTATATACTTGAGTATATCATGTTTCTAATTGGTAATGAAAAAATCTAATTTATGATTAATATAAATGTCACACATGATTGACTGTTAAAGTCCAATTTTTTTTGACGTCTCAAACTGAGCATCTCAATTTTAGCGTAAAATTCACTTTAACCTCTTTTAATAGTTTAATAATTTTAAAGTCTCTTTATAAATCTAAAAAGTATATATATTATATACTTGAGTATATCCTATTTTTAATTGGTAATGGAGAATTCAATTTAACAATGATGCAAAAATCAGATGAATGAATTTGTGTAAAAGACAAAAAAAAATATCCTTAATTTTGTAATTATGAATTTAATGAAAGTAGATTTTTTTCAAAATTAAATACATAGTTTGAGTAAGAATGGGTATCTTTCTCAAACTTGTGATTAGAAATTGTCTATAAGTTTAAAAAACTTACGGCGTCTTTCATGATAACAAAGTCCAAAGAAAAACAATTTATTTTAGTATTTTGCCTTCAAAATAAGAATAATGTTAAAAAAATTGATTCACAAATACTTGTAATTTTGTCTTCCTCAAAAGTGATGATATAACTAATACTGGGTCCGATATTAACACAGCCAAGTTTATTTTTGAATTAAGATAAATTCCTCATTTTTTCAATTTCACACTCACTCGATTTTTTTTTATTTTGTTAGCGTGAGAATAGTGGGGGTTAATTATTTGTGTCCTGTGTGAGAGAGAAAGAAAGAAACGACCGACCCATTTATTGACAGAAGAAGAGAGCATAAAATGCCGTTTTCTTCAATTTAGAAGCAGTAAGTAAATGCGCATCCACACACTCTCTCTCTTTCTTTCTCTGTTGTTTCTGCCACTCCCTTTTCAACTGCCCCTCAATATCAGAGTCATTCGATCAGTTTCAGTCTCCCTTCTTTTGATCCCATCCCACATGTTTTATTATATATATACATGCATTTTTATCCTTCACACAACACTCAACTGCAGCCCCTCTCTGTCTTCGTCCTTATCGAATTTTTCCTTTAATTCTTTTATCTTTCCTGTCGATTCTTTTACTTTGTTTCTTCTGTAACTCTACCTGTTTCCATCTTCTTTTCTTTAATAATAATAATAATGGTATTCAGTACTTTCATTTGAATTTTTGCTTCAATTTGTGGCTTTATCTCGGTTTTAATACTTAGCCTCTCTTAATGCTTTCTGGGTTTTCTTTAAATTGGTCCGTTATTCCTGGGTTCCTTTCCTCCTGCCACCGCCACTGCCACTGCCAGTTATGAGTTTATCTCTCACCATATGAATTTTCAAGAACGAATTGAAGTTTTAATCTCTGAAAAATTCTCTTCTGCAAGTATATAAAGAAACGTTCATGGCAGTATTGTTTTCTTGGGCTGATTCTTTTCTATTCTTGGCAAAATCTTTGATGGGTCTTTTCATAATTTATTAGAATTCCCATCCTCTTACGGTTTTGTTCACCATTTTCAAGTGTAGGACTTCAATGGGGTATTCAGAGTTGTTCATCATAGTATCTCTTTTGTGGGTTTTCTTTATCACAAGTACCCATCAATTGCAATCCTATGAAACTCAAGTTCTTCTCCAGCTGAGAAGGCATTTGGAATATCCATTGCCCTTGCAAATTTTGGAAAATTACAATGGCGATTTGTGTAACTTGTCTTCAACTCTACATATAAGCATAACGTGCGACGGCAATTCTGTCTCTGAGCTCAAAATCAAGGGAGATAAGCTTGTCAATGTCAGTGAATTCCATGGATTTGCCGTTCCCACTCAAACATTATCTGACAGTTTCTCTATTGATTCCTTTGTCACTACATTGACAAGGTTAACTAACTTGAGGGTTCTTAGTTTAGTGTCCTTGGGGATTTGGGGTCCACTTCCTGACAAAATTCACAGGCTGTTTTCACTTGAGCTTTTGGATATGAGTTCAAATTTTATGTTTGGTTCTATTCCTTCTCAGATGTCTAGACTGGTGAAGCTTCATACTTTGATATTAGATGGAAATTTCTTCAATGGCTCTGTCCCGGACTGGTTCGATTCATTATCAAACCTTACTGTTTTGAGCTTAAAGAACAATAGGTTGAAGGGTCCTTTTCCTCCTTCAATATGCAGAGTTACAACACTTAGTGGCATTGCTATGTCTCACAACGAACTTTCCGGTAAATTACCCGATATGAGTAGCTTATATGCTCTACATTTGCTGGATTTAAGGGAGAACCGTTTGGATTCTGAACTACCACTCATGCCCAAAGCATTGACCACTGTTCTTCTGAACAATAACTCAATCCATGGCAAGATTCCCGAACAATTTAGTTCCCTAGATCACCTTCAACATCTCGATTTGTCACTCAATCTTCTAACCGGAGCACCGCCTGTTGCATTGTTCTCTTTGCCAAACATTAGTTATTTGAATTTAGCATCCAATGAGCTAGGTGGGTCATTTCCTAATGAATTAAGTTGTGGAGATGAACTTGGGTTCGTTGATATTTCAAGTAACAGGTTGATGGGTAGGCTTCCTTCTTGTCTGGGAACCACTTCGGATAAGAGAGTTGTTAAGTTTGGTGGGAATTGCTTGTCCATTGATTCCCAAGATCAGCATCCAGAATCGTACTGCGAAGCCTATATGGAGAAGAGGCAGTCTGGGGGGAAGGCAATGTGGGTGTTAATTGGAGTCATTGGGGGGATTGTAACAATGGTCGTACTGTTAGCACTTGGGCTTCTCCTTTCACAAAGAAGATGCTGCTCAAACGGGACAGTGGTGCAGCACCATACGTTGCCAAAGGCTGTAAATGATGTTACACCAACAGGGATTTCTTCTGAACTCCTTGCCAATGCCAGTAAGTTGTAGTTAGAATTTATTTTCCTTCTTTCCATTGTTGTTTTGGGGATTCATTAATTAGAAGTTGGTATGCTTTTCTATTTGTTACAGGGATCATATCCCAAGCTGCAAAACTAGGGAGACAAGGTTCGAAGGTATACAGAGCGTTTACCTTGGAAGAGTTAGAAGAAGCCACAAATGATTTCGATCAGTCATCGCTGTTGGGTGACGGTTCTATTGGAAAGGTACACCCTCAAAGCTCTACTGTTACTATGCTTTGTGAAGGAATGAGTTCTTCCTTTATAACTACTTTTGCCTTATAGCAATCCTTGTTTAACATAAAACGTTCTTCATTTGTCAGCTTTACAAGGGAAGATTAGAGAATGGGACCTATACTGCCATAAGATGTCTGCGTTTGTTTAGGAAATATTCAATCCGAAACCTTAAACTTCGTTTGGATTTGCTCTCAAAGCTTCGCCACCCACACCTTGTTAGCCTTTTGGGTCATTGCATTGATGATGTGGGACAAGACAATTCCACTGCTAGCAGACTCTTCCTTGTATATGAATACGTACCTAATGGCAACTTCCGTGCTCATCTCTCTGGTTAGTAAACCATATACATACGTTTGGTTAGTTTACGTGCCTACCTTACTTATTTCCCCCAACAAAAGGGGAACATAAAATACTCCAACTGTCTCAATTTTTTTTTTTAAATCACTAGCCTCTTTAGAGGAGTAATGTCATGCCATAAATAACCAAAAAAAAAAAAAGAAACATAAAGCCATCCCTGGGATCCAAAAAAAAAAAACATTAACGAAATGAACAAAAATTACGAGATGGACTAAAGGACAAGACCAAAAGTCCACCAAGCAATTCAAAACAGAAAGATAAAGTCTAAAATTAATAGTCCTACATTTCTTTTTGGGATGCCTTAATTTAATAGTCCCGTTTCCTTTCTGGGACATAATTAATGTATCACATCTCGCAATAGAAATAAGTTGTGTTATTGACCATTGATTAGGTTGAAGTAAATGTTTCCTTACTGTTAAGCATGATATTTATTATAGTTTGATTTTTTGGGAAGTCCAAACTTCAAGCCATTTGAAATTTGTCTGCTCTCCACGTGAGAGAATGAGGTCGCACGTGAGGGAGGGTGTTAAGCATGATATTCATTTAAGTTCCTTTTCCTACCAGCTTAAGCTTTTGGGAGAGATGGTTCTAACACTTACAAAGTATCAAAATCACGGTGGGACGATTAATTTCAGAGACGGAGGGAGTAAAAATGATATAACAACTATGAAAGGTTCAGAGGGATATATAGAGTGTGGGTGATCTAATATTGTGATTGCTTTCTTTGATGCACCCAGAGTCATTAGAATCTCAGTACACTGTATCTAGCAAGATCGAATCTGTGTTTCAATCTTTAGGATTGCTCACCATTTCTGTAGCAACTTAATTTATGCTTCGTATGAAGTTAATCTTATTGAACTACATCAATATATACAGAAACTTGTCCAGAGAAGGTTCTTAAGTGGTCAGATCGATTGGCAGTACTAATTGGTGTGGCCAAAGCCGTGCACTTTCTACATACTGGGGTAATTCCAGCATCCTTCAGTAACCGATTGAAGACAAACAATATATTGCTTACTGAGCATCGAATTGCAAAGCTGAGTGACTATGGGATGTCCATTGTCACGGAAGAAATAGAAAAAACAGAGGTGTGTTTCCTTCTTAATGTATTTACCTTTTTTAGAATACAATGTTTTCTTGGGTTTTAGCGGTATTTCTGATTTCTGACATGCGTAATTTTGGTGGTATTGTAGGCAAAGGGAGATGGTTCAAGATCACGGTACAAATTCTTTCTTGGGAGGGTTTTCTTATTAGGTGCACAAGGAATATTATAATTAACTTAATTTCAATATCAGTAGAAGTTTGCTTTCTGGGGTTGATGGACAACCCAGATGGAGTTTCAAGAATGAACTGAATAAATTTTTTCAAACCATCATGAATTGTCATTTTCTTCTCTTCTTGACGAAATCAGAAAAAACACAAAAATAAATAAAAGATTTGAGGCTGGGCTGATTGAGGTAGATGTTGTGACTTGGTCAACATATTGTGTTTTGCCCTTGCCCTCTCCTAATATTTCCTCGTCTACTTTTGTGGGTCATATATTATTTTACCGATCAGTGATTGTAGCCAATTTATCAAGGTAATGTCTTAGAAAGAAAACATTAGCAATGTAATTTGGAGTTGTTATATGCATATATGATTTGAATTCTGTGGAATCATTATTCTTGCAGGCATACACCAAAGGTAGAGGATGATGTTTACAACTTTGGATTCATATTGTTAGAATCACTAGTGGGGCCTGTGGTAAGTGGAAAAGGAGAAGCATTCTTGCTAAATGAAATGGTATGCCACCTATTCATTATTAGCACATTTTCTTCCAAATATCCAAAGAACTTTCAAAATGTCATCAAAAGTGTTTACTTATGGTTTAATATTTACCAAAACTGGTTTAATTTATGGAATGGCAGGCATCCTTTGGCAGCCAGGATGGTAGGCGACGAATTGTAGATCCAGTCGTGTTAACAACATGCTCGCAGGAATCATTGTCTACAGTAATCTCAATCACCAACAAATGCATATTGCCTGAACCATCAATCCGTCCCTCATTCGAGGATGTGCTTTGGAACTTGCAGTATGCAGCTCAACTTCAGGCCTCGGCCGACTCAGACCAGAGATCTGATGCTGCATCTCACAGTAGTAGTTAGTTGACTTTGTTGTATTAGACATAGAACTCTCTCTCTCTATATATATATATATGTACCTTTTCAGTAACAGCGCCATTCATTCATATTTTATGACCTTACATGCCATGATGAGTATGGAAAAAATACAGTATGCCATGACATTACTATGTCCATGAACACTTTGTGAAGCATAGGTACCCAAATCATTCAATTGTCAAAAATTATATATTCTAACTGACATTTAAATACTCTTATTATTAGTATAGTACTGGCAACTAACCATTGCAATCCTTTTTTTGGTCTATTTATGAAGTGTTTCCACCACATTAGACGTGAAACTAATTTCCACTTACGAAACTAAGCTTGTTGCTAGCTTCAAGGAAATTCCACTTGCGATGGAATCAAATACGTATCATCCTGCCAGGGACGGATGAAGCATGTGCCTAAGGGGGCACGTGCCTCTCCTCACATTTGTTGATCCATGTACGTTGTTAGACATAATTCAACACACAATTGCTTATTATTTACAAAAATGCTCCCTCTTAATTTGAGAAGCTTATCATTTGGCATTTATCTCAATTTCAGTATGCAACTTATTGAGTTCAATGCTGAGTAATAGGATGATGAAATTGTATTACTCCTGCCGTTTTAAATTAATAATATCAATTTTTTTTATTTAGAGATTTAATCAACTTACCAAATTTTACAATAAAAAATAAGTTGTATGATTGAATATTAAATAAAAGTCAAACTAAAATTATTTATATTATGCAATGCCCCTCCTAAGCTAGTTTTCTGGTTATGTTCCCACATTTTGCTAAATGTATCAATTCTCTTAAAAATTTAATAGTGTACAAGTTACTGGGTCAATTTTGTGGTGTAATCATTGCAACCCAGGTGGGTTGGATATGATTTATAAAAGGGTGCTAATAATGACACATTTTTTTTATTACAAACACTTCGACCATCATTAACACTCAAATAAAGGGTTTTTTTTTAGCACTCCATAACTCACTGCTCCCTTTAATCTAGATTAACATTAATTATTTTCATTAAGCATAATTAAAATACCCTTACTCATCCACCACTAATCATCACCATTCCACCACCATCACCATCATTCACCTTCCCCTCCCCCTCGTTTGCCTCCACTCCTCCCCCACCTATCTTCATCTCCTTCTCCACCATCAACACACAACAAACCTCACACCCCCCACCCCCCAACACACACACACACACACAAACACACCATATATATATATATACACTCACACGCACAAACACATAACATATATAAAATAGGACAAGCGAAGAGTCAAAGAGCCAACATTGCTACTGCAAATTATCGAAATGGTCACTCTTCATCCATCACACCATAATCTTTGCCACACACCATAATTTTCACTCTTATGGCTAATTGTGTATGAACATTGACTCGATTTATGTCAAGTGAATAAGTATATACTTATTGCTAATGGCAAGTGAGTAAATGTATTTTTTCACCAACACTAACTCATTTCATGTCAAGCAAGTAAATATACACTTACTTAACCCATGTCAACCAAGTAAGTATAAAATTACTCGGTCCATGTTAAGAGAATAGAACAATAAACTTAAAATCCATAGACGCTCACTAGACATAGGTTGAGTCGTATTGGATCAGATTCATCACCATTAAATCTATTTCAATTATAACATTCTATCCTTTCCCTTGCATTCTTTTTTTCTAGCAAGGCATGTAACCAGCTACCGTACCCTCAACGAAGTGGGGATGGTGGCGACGGCAGAGGGAAGATGGTAGCGGTTGTAGTGGTAGAGAATGTGGTTGAATATGGATTGACTTAGGGTGGGAGGTGTTAGTTTGTGTTAATTAATTAATAGTTAATTGTGAAAACTTGATTTTTAATATAAAATATTTTCCATAAAAAAATAAAGAATTCATTAATTAATGTATTTTTTAATATGCAGCGTTTCTATTAATTATGGGAGCATAGTTCTAAACATTTTGCTCTTGAGCCGAATTAGTTCCAATGTCCCCTTATGGGCCGAATAAATAAGACGGGGCCCAAATATCCTAAAGGATGAAAAGGATCATAAGTGAAACCCGATAGCATAAGAGAACCGGATGGGTTATTGCCGAGCAAAGAGAGGGATGGGCCGAACATAAGGAAGTCTCGTCGAGTAAAAATAGTAAGCTTGTGAGTAACTTTTGGTTCGTAGATAGGGATGTGTACGTACAAGCCAGCTCATCAATAAGGAAATGACATCTATAGACGATACTTTACAATGAAGGATTACTGTACAAATAAATAGCTAATCGACACGTGTAAAGTGAAAAAAAGTTAGTTATAACAGCTGTTTTTTTGACAGATGGAAGGAGGAAATGGGTGCCACGAAAGCCCTAAAAAATGCCCTGGATGGTAATTTCACTAGTGACCTAATCCATCTTGGGAAACACGAAATGTAAGAATATAAATAAAAAAAGGATGTTCCCAAAAAGAGAGGAGGAAAAACTGACTAAAAATGAGAAGAGGCTAAAATCCAGTTATCGATCCTACCAGTCTGGGCCGGACCTACTCCGGTACACCAAAGCATCACCTACAATTTGGCGCCGTCTATGGGAAACCGCAATAAAAAGCTATTTCTCATGTCCCGGTAATTGGATTTCTACATCTTACTATCTCACTATTTTCTTCAACCTCTATCTTTTTCGCCATTTTCATTCTAATTGTTTTACTTAATCCAAAGCTTAGTACAAAGTCCTTTAATCTGTTTAGAAATGGTTCAAACTAGAAGTCATTAAATAGGCGAGAATTCAAATATAGCCCCAATGACAGACCAAAATCCCAATACAAATATAAACCCGATAGCAAACAGACATGTAGTTACGGCACCCAGGCAACCTAACCTCGACCATTCACAAACCCACTTGTCTAACAATCTTTACGATCCCAACTATCCCAAAAAAGATGCCCCTGCTCTAAACGAATTTGCCGCAATGACCAAATTACGGTGAGAAAACGAAATACTGTCACAACTCCTCAAAAAGCAAATGCTTAAGAAGATGGTACGTGAGCCGTTTAAACTGACTGAACTGAGAGAGGCTAAGACTGTCGTCTCTTCCTCAAGGGATGATTACGATGAAGTTAATTCGAAGAGAGGGTTTCGAGAGGTATTATTAATGAAAAGGAGCGCCAAGTCAGTCCAAACCGCTCAGGGCATCATAGTGTTTTTGAACGATTGGGGACGAAGGGAGTTTGTAAGAATAATAGGCGGACTAAGTCAGTTCAAGTAGTCGAAGGGAAGAAAAACCCATTGAACAACTAGGCCGAGCAGAATTTGCGAAAATTAATTCATTCAGCAATCGCTGATAAGTCGGAGGATGAGAAATCGACCGTGCAATTGGCAAGGAGAGCCCTGAGAGAAGATCACGGTTCCCCTTTTACCGAATGAATTCAGAATGCACTACCCCCGAAAAAATTCGAACAACCAAAGTTCAACATATACGACGGCCAATCTGACCCGGCCGATCATGTCCATCATTATAAGCAAGTTATGGACTATTGGAGGGGCGAGGAAGTCCTTATGTGCAGGATGTTTCCAGCAAGTCTAGGTGATACAGCATTACGGTGGTTTGATAAGCTGCCGCCTGCAAAGATTGATAGTTTTAGAGAGCTGGCCGAGCAGTTTACCGCTCGATTCATTACCAATAGCAGGATAATTAAGGGTCCCGAAGCTTTAACTCAACTCAGAAAGAAACTTGGTGGAACTCTGCGTGAGTATTCCTAACGATACTTCGAATTATATCAAGAGACCGAGGATTGTGGCCCAAGATTCGCTCTTAGCACTTTCAAGTTCGGCTTGCCATATGATAGCAATAGCATCTACAACGACCTCACTCGCCGACCTCCTAAAACGTTCAACGATTTACTCGCGCGGGTTGATGAATTTTAGAGGGTGGAAGATGATGACAAGGCCATGAGCAAGCAACAGGGTTTCAAAAGAGACAGAAATGAGAACGGCGATTGGAAAGACGATAATCAAGACAAGAAGAACAAAAGGGATACTGATCGAAAGGACAATGTCGATGAAGATAAGAAATCGAACGCTTTCAAAGGCGTGAACACCGTATTTAATAAGCCAATTAGCAAAATCATGCATGAAATTAAGGACGAAGGGTTTTTCAAATGGCTGAGGCCTATGTTCGGCGATCCCAAAATGCGAAATTCTGCACTCAAATGCTTCTACCATAAAGACCATGGGCATGCGACAAACACTTGTAGAACCTTGAAACAATTTTTGGAAGAATTGGTTGAACAAGGCCGATTAACCAAGTATGTGAAACGAGATGAAATGAAATCAAATGAGCAATCAAGAATGGATAAAGAAAATCGCACTTCGACTCAAGTGGCCAAACCTATCGTGGGAATAATCGAAGCCATACATGGCATTGTCAATAGCACAGAAGCAACAAGAAACCATCTGCGAGCACGGTTGGCTCGAGCAATGTTATGGGTAGAGGCTCATCCCGTTAAGGAAGTCATGTCGGTATTGGCTCCTCTAAAACGGGATCGAGAAAACAATGTTATCTATCAGTTGTCTTTTTCGGAGGAAGATTTAGAGGGAGTAGACGTTCCCCATAATGATGCGTTGGTTATAATAGCCAATATTTGCAACTTCGATGTCAAGCGAGTGTTAATTGATCCGGCAGTTCTTCTGAGGTGATGTATCTGAAAGCATATAACGAGTTGAAACCGTTCATTTCAAACAAGTCTGTTAGGCAAGTGGACTCCCCAATCTATAGCTTCAGTGGTAACGCAGTCTGGCCGATATGCGTTGTCAGTGTCCCAGTCCGAATCAGAGAAATGGTGGTAGTAACGGATTTTTTTGTGATGAATATCGAATCTCCATACAATGCTTTGCTCGAACGAAATTGGCTGGGAAAAATGAGGGCGATAGCCTCACCGTTCTATCAGAAACTGAAATTCCCAACTCCCAAGGGAGTATGCGTGGTTCGAGGCAAACAAGAAGATGCTAGGTACTATTTCAATTTGGCAATCAGAGGATCGTTGTCGGAAGCGAAGGAAGCAATTCACCCTGAACGACCAAAATCAGTTAACGCCATTGAGCAAAATAACCAAGAAATTGGGAAGGAAAATGATGTGCCCGAACCCTCTAACCAAAGGAAGGGCAAGGAGAATAGGCAATATCAATCAAATAACGGTCCCCCTGTTGATAATAGGGTCAGGGGACGATCAGGAGAAAGGGTTTTCGAAGACCTACTCAAAATCTCCACAGTGGAAGGCTCAGATGAGAAGGAGAAATATTTTTTGATCGGCAGCAGTCTGACGACAGAGCAAAGGCAAAGTCTCACCAGTTTTTTAAGGAGAAACATTGACGTATTCGCTTGGCAACCCTATGATATGCCTGGAATATCGACGGACGAAATGTGCCACAGGCTACACATAAACCCTGCTTTTAAGCCGATTAAACAGAAACCACGCGGGACGTCACCTGAAAAGGCTATGGCTGTGGAAGAAGAAGTTCAAAAATTGCTTAAGGCTGGAGCTATACGAGAAGCTGACTTTCCGGAATGGATATTCAATCCAGTAGTAGTTAAAAAAAAAAGAACGGGAAATGGAGGGTATGTATCGACTTCACCGATTTGAACAAGGCCTGCCATAAAAATAACTTTTCGATGCCCATAATCGACCAAATGGTGGACTCGGCAGCTGGTCATCAAAAATTCAATTTTTTGGACGCTTATTCGGGATACTACCAAATCCCGTTGTACGGCCCAGATCAGGATTCTACCGCTTTCATCACCACGATGGGATTATATTATTATAAAGTCGTGCCCTTCGGTCTCAAGAATGCAGGAGCTACTTATCAGCGGCTTGTTACCGAAATGTTCCGTGGTAAGATTGGCAAAATCGTGGAAGTTTATGTGGATGACATGCTGGTCAAAAATAAACAGGAAGCCGATCATATTGAGGACCTGGGCAAGACTTTCGAAACTCTAAGACATTATAAGATAAAGCTGAACGCTGCAAAGTGTACATTCGGGGTTAGTTCGGGAAAATTTTTGGGTTTTCTGGTCAACTACCAAGGAATTGAAGCAAATCCAAAAAAGGTACAAGCAATTACTAACATTCAGAAGCCGGCAAACCTGAAGGAGCTACAAAAACTCACGGCATCCAGGAAATTGAGGCACTACTTCGACGCCCATCCGATCAAAGTGCTCACTAACAGCCCGATCAAAGCAACCCTCAGGAAGGCCGATTTGTCTGGCCGAATGAAGAAATGGTCCGTTGAATTGGGGAGATTCCATATTGAATACGTTCCCCGGACAGCGATCAAAGGACAGGTACTTGCTGATTTCATTGCCAAATTCACGGGGAATGTTGAAATTTCTACGGACAGCCAGTTATTTACCAGAGGGCAAAGTCAGGGTGAAGAAATGACTGAATCCGAACGGTGTGAGTCGATCATAACACCAGCCTCCCCTAAAAATTTAATTCCATGGCACCTGAACATTGACGGATCATCAATAATTGGCGGTTCCGGCGTCGGCATCGTCTTTAAAACTCCGAAATGAGGGGTCATCGAACAGGCAATTCGGCTAGGTTTCAAAGCAAGCAACAACGAGGCCGAGTATGAAGCCCTGATTCTGGGCATGAAAAGGGCCATGCAGCTGGGGATTCAAGACTTGGTGATTAATTGTGACTCTCAGTTAGTGGCAAATCAGCTGACCGGAGAATATGCGGCGAAAAATGAACGAATGACAGCATATGTGAACTTGGCTCGAAAAATAATAAAGAAATTTAATTCAGTGTACACTGAAAGGTTCCCCAGAGTAAACAATTCCCATGCGGATGCACTAGCCACTCTGGCTTCAGCAATAGATTCATAAATAAAGCGAACGGTAGACGTAGAATTTGTGCCAATGCCGAGCATAGAAGTTGATGGACAACCGATTGTGTGTAACATTGAAGTAAATTTGGGTGTCAGCTGGATGGATCCAATCATTAATTATCTAAGAGACGGGTCATTGCCGAATGACAGTACTGAAGCTTATCGTGTCAGAGCACAAGCTATCAGATACTAGTTGTCTGTCGAGCAAAAGTTATACAAGAGATTCTTCTCAGGGCCCTACCTCAGATGTGTTCACTCTAAATTGGTTCAGAATACTCTTTTTAAATTACATGAAGGGAGTTGCGGTAACCATACAGGAGGCCGATCTCTAGCCCACAGGGTTAGATCCCAAGGATATTGGTGGCCTTACATGCAGAAAGATGCCGTAGAATATGTAAAGAAGTGCGACAAATGCCAGAAACACTCCCCAATGATTCATCAACATGATGGTATCCTTCATCCCATTGTCAGCCCCTGGCCCTTTGCTATGTGGGGATTGGACATTATGGGTCCTTTCCCTCGAGCTCTAGGCAATAAAAAGTTTCTTCTAGTCGGCACGGATTACTTTTCAAAATGGATAGAGGCAGTGCCCCTGGCGAACATAGCTGAATCTAATGTAAGAAGTTTTTTGTGGAGAAACATCGTCACCAGGTTCGGTATTCCACGGGTACTAGTTTCTGACAAAGGCACTCAGTTCAAGAACCAAAAGATTGAAGAATTATGCAATACCTACGGGATTAAACAACACTTTTCTAGTGTGACTTATCCCCAAGGCAACGGCCTGGACGAAGCATCGAACAAGGTAATCTTGGACGGCCTGAAGAAGATATTAGAAGAGAATAAATGAAAGTGGGCCCCCTACTCCCTAATCTACGGAACGGAGGCAATCATTCCCCTGGAAATTGGCTTACCTATTTTGAAAACAGCCCAGTTCGAAAAGGGAAACAACGATCAAGGGATGAAAGAAGCATTAGATCTGGCCGAGTTTAGAAGGAAAATAGCTGCAATCCATCTGGCGAATTATCAAAATACCTTGGCTAAACAGTACAAAGCAAATGCCTCATTGCGAGAATTCAAGATAGGGGAATTGGTTATGAGAAAGGTACTCGACACAGCAATCAAGCCCAGCCATGAAAAACTCCAGTAGAATTAGGAAGGCCCCTATATGATAACCTCGACAACTGGAACCGGATCCTACCATCTGCAAGATATGGAGGGTCATCTGATCCCAAATCCCTGGAACGTGGCCAACTTAAGGGCATATTATCATTAATTGTAATCCCAAAGATTGGGTTCTGTTATTTTAGCCAATTAAAAAATATGAAAATTTCGAGAATTCTGTGTTTCATTCTATCTTAAAAAGACCTTCTTATACAGAAGGCGAACGTATAAGACCTTGCTCGGCCAAGGCATCAAAACTAACGAAAGACCTTCTTATACAGAAGGCGAACGTATAAGACCTTGCTCGGCCAAGGCATCAAAACTAACGAAAGACCTTCTTATACAGAAGGCAAATGTATAAGACCTTGCTCGGCCAAGGCATCAAAACTAACGAAAGACCTTCTTATACAGAAGGCGAACATATAAGACCTTGCTCGGCCAAGGCATCAGAACTAACGAAAGACCTTTTTATACAGAAGGCAAACGTATAAGACCTTGTTCGGCCAAGGCGTCAAAACTAACGAAAGACCTTCTTATACAGAAGGCAAACGTATAAGACCTTGCTCGGCCAAGGCGTCAAAATTAATGAAAGACCTTCTTATACAGAAGGCGAACGTACAAGACCTTACTCGGCCAATAAACATATGCATTAACAAGGCCTTAATCGGCATAAGCAACAAACGCAACAAAACAAGAGGCTTTGATTAAAAACCTCGGTTAATCGAGGCATATAAAATAAAAATTGAACAAATTAGTTATGAACAAAATAAATTTAGTTACACTCAGCGGCGTTCCAAATTAGCTAAACTATTACGAAGCAAGGAATATCTACAAAGGCATTTTTCATTAATTCAAAACGCAGATACACTTGGAGGGGCTTCATGGCCCAACAAAAAAAGGGGGGAGAAGCTATCTTCAAAACAACTCCTCCAACATCACAAGAGCCTTCAGGTGAAGAGCCGGCTGCGGTGACTCTCATTACCTTCTCGAGTTGTTTATTAATTTTGTTGAGGCTCTCCTCGAGAAGACCTTCTCCGCTTAAAAGACACAAATCGTTCTTTCAAACGAAGAAACCGACCGGTAAGACGGTCGTAGCTTTTTCTTAGACGACGATGTCTTCGTTTAAGGTGGAGAAAAGCCTCTAACATATTGGCCACTTCCGTAGTATCCACCTCTTCAACGTATGGAGAACTGGCATCAGAAACAGATTCATGACTCGGATCTGCCATTAAAATGGAACTTAGAAGTTAAAATAGTTTTCTAGTCACGAACAAAGAAGAATGAAAAATGAAGCAGTCAGGTAAAGATTATATAGGGGGTCGAAAGACCCTACACAATGAATGTCCTAGAACTATGAAAGAGCATTCATCATTTAATGCCTCCCGCATACGCCATTTATTATTCTCTTCGTTCGAGGAATCAGTTTGGGGAATATACAAAAACTCTTCGTATTAGTTGCCTAGTGGCCATTTCTTAAAGGCCACATGAACAACTGGGGGGCATAATTACAACTGACCAATAAATCAAAGTATGACATACATAAAGAGATATATGCTCGGCAAAAGAAGACTTATACTACATAAAAAACCATACTCGGCAAATATTATATTAAGTAGAAAGAGTATTTCATTACAATATTTCACCAAGTCAAAAAATAGAGAAAGGGAAAAGGGACAATCAATTTTCATCCTCATCGGCAACATCATCACCTTCTCGATCCGGCTCAGGAGCAGGGGGAGGTTGAACGAATAAGTTTGGAGGACAAAGAACTGGTTTATCAAAAAGAGGATCCCCCTCGACAACCCCTGCAGCAGATAAACCAAATTCATAACCAGCTTTATAAATCATATCTTTTATCTTTACAATCTGGTTTGCTGCTTCATCGGAGGCCTCGTTATAACTCGTCGTCTCGGCGTTGGTTAATTCTTCAAAATGAAGAGACTTAAGCTCCTCAATCGCTGCTTCAGCCACCCTTTTCTCTTCCTCTCTGGCCTTGAGTACAGCTTGAGCTTTACTATTCTAAGCCAACATAAGAGAATTTTGAAGTTCGGCAACCTGAGCTTGAAGAATTTGAACTTGGCCCTCCAAATAAGCTTTATTCTCCTCAGCCGACCTTGTCACATTGTTGTAATCGGCCTAAAGAGAAGAAATCTGATTGGTCACGTCGTTGACCATGGCTTTAGCCTCACTAGCTTCCTTCTTGGCCTCCGAAATGTCATTTTTTAGCCTCGCCACTTTTGCCTTGTGGTCTTTTCTGACTTGTTTATGTCGAGAAATTATTTCGGCAAAGTATTGATTTGACTGTGAAAAAATTGAAAAGGTAGTTAAAACAAAACAAAACAGGAAAAGATCGTTGGAAAGAGAATAGTAAAGCTTAATCAAAGCAAGAAACAATATCTTACGCCGACTTGACACTGGAAGCCTCTATATTCCAGCTCGGAAAGGGAAACAGACCCTAGTTTTTTGCCGTCTTCTGGCAAAACCATAGCAGTCGCTAAAGCGTGAGCAACCCTACTGCTTGTCAAAACAGAATCCTTTATGTTGACAGGCCTCTGATCATGAGCAATTCGAGGCATAATGACGAACTCCTCAGGAATAGTTTCCTCTGAAGGAGTATCCTCCTGGACTTCGGTCACTTTACGATGAGTTGGTGAGTTGACCACATGTTCGGCGTCCTCATGGGCCACTTCCTCTGCCTCAACTAGGGAAGGAGAACCCTCTGAAGGCCCAGTTCTCTCAACAACTATACCAAAGGAGACGTCAGCATGAGTCTCCTCTACAACCAGCTCTTCAACCTCAACAATGGGGGTCTCTTCCTGAACAGCTTTTCTCTTCTTAGTAGGAGGACTGGTGGAACTCCCTGAAGCTCTATCCTTATAAAGCCGAGCATTCGAAGAATCTAAAACACTGCGCCGACCGGCCATCTCCGTATCAGAAGACTCAGAAATATACACCCTGTTCCTAGGTCTTCTTCGTAATAGAGGTTCTTCAACCTCCTCTAACTCTTCCTCGTCGGGAGAGTTCACTTCAACTTCCCCAATAGAAGCAGGTATAGCCACACCACGCCTCCTCGAAATCCGAATGGCGGTGCTCGGCTCTGCAACGGAAACACCCCCTGCGTTCTCGGCTTGCAACACGGGACAACTTGTCGGAGGGATAAAAGCTACTTCAACTGTCAGTCTCTTACTCTTTTTCTTTTTCTTCCCTTTGCCTCTTGTTTCCTGGATAACCAAAAATCCCGAAAATTCTAAGTCTGGAGATTCCACAGCTAGAATACGCCGCTGAATATCCTCGCTTTTTTCAACCACCCAAGGATTAACTATATTATGATATCTGAAGAAATTGTACTTATCTTTATCCACAAGGGGAGTGCCAACCCATTTGACAATATTGGTGCGGCTAGAAAAGGAAGCATACGGGGGAATGTAATTGAGAAGAACGTGAGCCGACCTCAGGATGGCGAGAGGGCCCTACGTTATCAGGCCCGTCATAGTTGATAGCCGCGTTCAGATGGTCAATGTTAAGCTCGTCCAAAAGCAGTTTACTGAAACACCTCTTCGCTCTACCAACTACAAAGAAAAAGAACCAACTAAGGTAAAACATCAAACAGTTGTTGAACAAGAAGTGCAAACATATATCTATAATAAATGAAATGCAAACTAGGTGCGCTGAAGTGCTTAGGAATGCTTTTGTTAACTGGGTCAGGTTCAATATTCCCAGTAAGAAGGACTATGTCATTAAAGGCTCCTTTATGAGATGACGCTAGCCCCTCAATAATGGAAGGAGAATGGGGTCTCGCCCTCAAATTCCACTTATCTTCGGACTCAGACAAAAGGTAGCAATACTTGATTTCCTTCAACCCAAGGTTTAGGTTGAGACTTCTATTCAATTCGGACGTGCCCAAAATAATTCTGAGCACATTCGGAGTTAGCTGGCATAGGTGAAAATGGGTATCCCTCAAAAAATCTACCAGTAAGGGATCAAGGGGAATCCTCAACCCAGCAACCTTGAAGAATGATGTGTAAATGGGGTATTCATTGTGAGATGGGAGTAAACCTAATTCTATATCCTTAAAAACATCCTCACGAGGCCCAGATTCTCTCCAAGAAATTCCATTGGGGACATAGACCCTATCGAATTCCAATTTGTCTACATTAGTGTTCAAGGCGTATATTTTCCCCCATGATGATCGATGAATAACGACAATGAGAAGAACTAGGGTTTCACGAGAAATTAAAAAGGAAAATAAGGAACGAAAAATTAAGAACTTACAGAGAAATAAGAACTGCTGACGAACGAGACGATCAGCGAATTCGACAAAACGAACTAGGAAACAATAAAATTCGAATGTTAGGAAAAAGAAAAAACTTAGCAGAGATATGGAGGAGATGAAGAAGTAGGAGTTAGGGTTGAAAAAATAGTACCTCTTTCTTAAAAAAAATTCTTCCTTTATTTCCCTCCAAGAGACGTTTTCGCCTTATTAAAATATGTGCAAGAAGCGACCCTCATTTAATGAGATTTAACAGCTATCTCATTATGCTCAATCAAAATCAACGACTAACGATCTGACACGTGGAATCCATCCACAAATATTAAAACTTTTCAAAAAAATAGAATAAGAATAATAAATCACTCTGAAGGAAATCAAGCCTCCAAACTCATGGAACTAGCATGACTTGAAGGCTTGGGGAGCAATTGTGGGAGCATAGTTCTAAACATTTTGCTCTTGGGTCGAATTAGTTCCAATGTCCCCTCATGGACCGAAAAAATAAGACGGGGCCCAAATATCCTAAAGGATGAAAATGATCATAAGTGAAACCCGATAGCATAAGAGAACCGGATGGGTTATTGCCGAGCAAAGAGAGGAATGGGCCGAACATAAGGAAGTCTCGCCGAGTAAAAATAGTAAGCTTGTGAGTAACTTCTGGTACGTAGGTAGGGATGTGTACGTACAAGCCAGCCAATCAATAAGGAAAGGACATCCACAAACGATACCTTACAATGAAGTATTACTGTACTAATAAATAACTAATCGACACGTGTAAAGTGAAGAAAAGTTAGTTATAACAGCTGTTTTTCCGACAGATGGAAGGAGGAAATAGGTGCCACGAAAGTCCTAAAAAATGCCCTGGATGGTAATTTCACTAGTGACCTAATCCATCTTGAAAAACACGAAATGTAAGAATATAAATAGAAAAGGATGTTCCCAAAAAGAGAGGAGAAAAAACTGACTAAAAAAGGAGAAGAGGCTAAAATCCAGTTATCGATCCTACCAGTCTGTACTGGACCTATTCCAGAACACCAAAGCATTACCTACAAAAAATAAAATGAAAAATGTTTTGTTATCACCACCTTTTTATTACAAAGAGTAAGTCCCTCTTTTGGCTAAAAACTAAAATCTCAAATTTTTAGTTTTTTTATCAAAAGTGAATTTTACTTTCATACTTTTCAAAATTCATTTCAATTTATTTTTTCTCTTATAAAATTTTTAAAACACTATAATTTTAAATTTAAAAATTAAAATTAGATAAAAAAATTTAAAACTTACTCATCAAAATCTACAAAATAAAATATATTCTGATTATTTTTTATTTTTTTTAATTAATTAAATAACATTTATATTATAAGGGAAGGAAAGGTCACATATCCATATCTAATCAATGGCTAGATTTGTCAAAAAATACACATAAAATTTAGCCTTTGGAATGAATTTTTTTCCTAAGAACATCACATCACCACACTTTTATTTAAAACAACACACAAAATTTGAACCCTTAGATTACTTTTAAGATATCAAACCAAAAAATCAATTTTGTTTATCTCTCTTTAATTAATCAATTACTCTCTCCCCCACTTTTCTCTCTTATTAAATTTTTTAAAAAAATTATAAAAATTAACTTTAAAGACAAAAACTAAAAATTATTAAAATATTCATATTTAAAATTTATTAATCCATACCTATCTATATTATAAGAAAGGAAATTCATCACCAAATTATTTAATCAATGGGAGATGTGACCTTTCCTTCCCTTAAATATAGATAGGTTGTATATACAGTTTTTTTAATATATGTTTTGGATTGTACCTATTTAGGTATTAGTATTTTTTGGTCATTAACTGTTAATTTTTTTTACACTGCCACCCCGTTCGGTAGGGCAATACCTAGGGGTCTCTTTATTTGTATTTAATATTTTTTTTATTTCACCGTGCCGGACGGCACGGGCAATACCTAGTTCTATAAAAACTAGATTCATTTTTTAACCTTTTTTTATAAGTTTTAATAACAATTCAAAAATTTAAGAAGAAATGGTTTTTGGTCCAACTAGTTCCTTTTGAAACTTATTTAGGTAAATGGGGTACTTTTTATCTTATTTAAGAAAATAGTGTAGAACTTAAAAACGTTATTAGCATTGGCGTTTTTAATAAAAACGTACTTTCTTTGGTGATTTTAAAAAAAAAAGAATTTACCCAAACTTAAAACCGCTAGGGAATAGGTTTTTACATGTAAAATGGTGTGCACTGGCGATTTTACATGTAAAAACCACTGGCACTGGCGTTTTTAAAATTTTTTTTTTTTTTTTTTTTTTTTTTTTTTTTTTTTTTTTTTTTTTTAAATCCTAATATCTTTTCTTGGTTGATTTTTTTTTGAAATCAAGTCCCTATGCCCTCAAGAAAATTTTAAAGGCCTAAAGACATTTTAAAGAAGACATATATAATTGCTTCAAATTATAGTGCTAAACATAATAACGATGTGATTTATGAATAATTTTTAACATAAGAATGCGCGGGAACCTATGAATTCCACTCAACCTATTCAAAATTGTTGAATAAGAAACTTCAAAATAATTTGAACATATATAGTAAGGTGCACACGAAGCTAACTTTAAAACAGAAAAAAATGTATCCAGAAAATTCAATGAGCTGCTTTAATATGATTGAAATTTGTTTCTGGCAATGAAAATAAATAAATACAATCCGGATATCAAAGCCGATATTCATAAATTTGAAACAAACCAAGCAGTGCATTAGAGCCGTCAGCTAAATGACTATGATCATTTGTGTTTTAATGCAAAAAGATGATTTATGAATTCATATGAGGCCAATTAAAGGATCGACTTTTAATACCCAAATAAACCGTACTAATACCTGCAATATATATATAAAAGGAACCAAAAATTATTAGTGTGTGAAAGTTAATTATTAAATGCCATAATTTTCTAATATAATTTAAATGCATAACTTTAAATGCAAATTCAATTTTTAATAAAACAAGCAAGCAAATTTTTTAAAAAAATAATTTAAAAGAAAAAAAAGAAAGGAAAATCAAACAAAGAAAAGATACAAAGATTTCAAATCAAAAGAAAAAAAAAAACCCAAGAAAAGAAAAGACATAATTTATTAGCCAAGAAAAATTACTTCTTATGTTTGCTCTTAATTTGAAGCTTAATTTTTCTTCGAATAAAATGTTAAGGCGTAGGCCTAGGATAATAAAATTTTCTTGAGGGCATAGGGACTTAGATTTCAAAAAAAAAAAAAAAACCAAGAAAAAATATTAGGATTAAAAAAAAAAAAAAAAAAAAAAAAAAAAACTTTTCTAAAAACGCCAGTCTAGCGTTTTTTTTTTTTTTTTTTGCAATCTTTTTTATGGCTAAAAACGCCAATTTTAATCGCACCATTTTCTTAAATACGTGAAAAGTACCCCATTTACCTAAATAAGTTTCAAAAGAACCCTAGTGGTACCAAAAACTCTAAGAAATTCGAGCAAATAGACCCGAAGCATTCAAAGTAGTACATGTGATGATGAATATTGTCAGATGGTGAGTTGTCAACTCACAAAGTAAACAGGGGAGGATAATGGTCAATTCCCAACCAAAATAAAATATATACATATAAGTAAATAAATAAATATATGAAAGAAACATAAGAAAAAGTGTATGGTTGTAAGAATAAAATAAAATATATAATTAAGAAAAGGTTGAAACACAATCCCGCACCCCACAAAGAAAAGGAAACCAGAGGAAACTCTCTAACCTGCAATCCGCCACCAGCACACATTGAGATGGACATCTCAACCTAATTTATTATTACTGTTTGCTCTTCTTAATTTTTCAAGTTAATTAATTCCCAGAGCTTTTCTCTCTTTTTTTTTTTTTTTTTTTGCAATCTTCGTTTTAATCGCAGTCCAAATACAGAATACGGAAAATGTAGCATTATTGACCTCTCTCTAGGCATACACTACTTTTATATTTAAATATTTTAAAATAATTTATAATGAGTCAATAATTTATAATTTATTAATTTATTTTTTTTAATCTTTCTAATAAGAAAGTTTTAACCTCAATTTATATAAATAAAAGTAGAGCTGTTGAACTCGCGATGATTGTAAAATTAAGTTAGGGAATTGAAATAGTTTGAAATTAGATAATGAATATGATTGAAGATGTAATTGTTTGAGAGGAATTTAATTAATTTATTAATTAAACCAAAAATAATAACCTCAATTTATATTATTGGGTTTTACTTTATAAATATCAAAAATGTAATTGTTTGAGAGGAATTTTACAGAAAGAAAGCAAAGGGCAAATGTGTCGGCGAATGCATACCAACTGTACGCCACATTCGCTCACTCACTCACCAAACTGTACCGTTTTATTACATGCCCAAACATCCCTCTTGCATGCGTGTAATACACTCTCTCTCTCTCATTCACGTCATTTTCATCCTTTTTACCCGACCGGTCCATACGTGTGCACACGCCCCTCAACCTCAACTGGTTCGTAACTTTTATCTTCCTCAAAGAACATACACATACACATATAATTTAATTTACTCTAAACCAAATAATCCCTGCTTAAATAAATTAAAACTACCCGACAAAAAGATTAAAAAATTCCGACCCACCCCCTCGAATTCTTTTATATATATATATATTAATTAACACAATTCTAATTAATTGTTGTTGGGGTTATTATTTTTAATAAATTTTAAATATAATATTTTAATAGGTTTTTTTTGGTAATTAATAAATTAATTAATTTTTTGGTTTGAACAGTCATTTTTTGTGTGTTGTTTGTAAATAAATCTGCTGTTGTTGTAGAGTTTGCATCTTTGATTAGATAATTGGGTGATGTGACTTTTTCATTTTACGGTTATCATTTTTGTAAGCGAAAGAGACATTATTCTGTGAGTGTGTCTCTCTGTGTTTTTTTCCCTTCTCTCTCTCACAATTTCATCGACCACTACTGCTTATTATCTCTCTTTATTGATCAAAAACAACAGGGTTCTTCTCTTGTTTTTTTTCTCTCGTTTTGCACACTAATAATGTAAGTTGTTTCTACTACTTTTCTCATAATATTCTTTCTTTGATAAATATATAAATTTATTTTATGTGATCTGTGTTGTTGGGTATGTATGTATGTATGTATTCATAGTTTGTATTGTAATGTACCTGGTTGCTTATAGCTTTTGATTGAGTGCTTGCTTTTGTGTTCATTGTCTATCTCTGATCTGCTAAACTACTACCACTATTACTAAATGTTGGGCAAACTATGAAATTTCTTGTTTCTTTATGGCCTCCCTTTTGTGGGCACACATGCTCTCAATGGTATTTCTTTGAATTTTGGCCTTGAATCGTTTTCAGAGTTCCGAGGGACTAATTCTTCCATTTCTTTATCCCGGAATAGCAAATGTTAGATTTTTAATTTAGCATATCTCCATATATGTTAAACTACTACACGTAGAGGTATACACCCCATTTCTGTCCAAGTTTGTTGTCTTCTTGCATTTCATTAATCAACTCGGCGTGTAGCATTTCTTTCCTATGGAAATACATTTATTTCAGCCGTCATAATTTCTGTAAGAACTCAAAAAATGTAATTATCAGTTGGGCCATTTCTTTTTGTACTCCCTATGCGGTGAATGTCGTCTTCTCTGATTTTATAGCCCTTCTCATGCCTCATTCTTTGTTTTTTTGGTTTCTTTGCTCAGGGGATCTTGGTATTGAATTTACTGGGGCAAATTGCCATTACATTGTGCAATTAGAGGTATCTTTGGTGTTTACCAACCATGGTTCTGGGACCCAAGTCAACAAACAGAAAAGGCACTTCAGTTAAAGTTGATTATTTGATCCACCTTGAGGAGATTAAGCCTTGGCCCCCGTCTCAATCGCTCAGATCGATTCGTTCTGCTCTAATTCAATGGGAACATGGTGAGAAGAATTCTGGGTCTACGAATCCAGTTGTACCTTCACTTGGGTCCGGATCTGGTATTGGTGATGGGAAGATTGAATTCAATGAGTCCTTTAAGCTTCCTGTGATGCTATTAAGGGAATTGTCAATTAAAGGTGGAGATGGGGACACTTTCCAAAAGAACTGTTTAGTGTTCAACTTGTATGAACCTCGGAGGGATAAGACTGTGAAAGGTCAGTTGTTGGGAACTACCATTGTGGACTTGGCAGATTACGGCATTGTCAAAGAGACTTTGAGCCTAAGTGCTCCCATGAATTGCAAGCGGGCTTTTAGCAATACAGCTCAGCCATTGCTCTTCTTCAAAATCCAACCTGTTGAGAAAGGTCGGACCGGATCCTTATCAAGGGACATCCTGTCGCGAGAAGCATCGATGGACACTAACGGTAGTGAATCTGTTTCTGCATTTGTGAATGGGGATTATGCTGAAGAAGCTGAGGTTGGCTCTTTTACTGACGATGATGTTTCTTCCCACTCGTCGGTTGCTGTTTCTTATTCCGCACTCGAGTCGAATGGGGGTTCACCACCTAATAAAGAGGTACTTCTTTTTTCTTCCAATCTTGTACTTGTAGCAGTATATATTTCAATATAAAAGTTACTGATATGGCATGTTTGTGAGTCCGCCTGCTGACCTGATAAATTCTGTTGGTAAATCTGTGGCATCGTGTTCACAATGACGGGTGATCTCAATCTTTTTTATTCAGCATGTAATTATATTCAACTCAACAATTCAATAACCATATGGGAATTGACTGCAGATTGCTTCAGAGGTGATGAAGGATTGCCCAGGAGATGCTAAAGATCAATATATTTCAAATTCAGCGCCAAGGCTTGTAAAATCAGATGTAGAGAACCTAGACAGTGTTACTACTTCATCCGACTTTTGTGATCGAAGTGTAATGTTGATTCCAAAGAAAATCGGGGCCCATAGTATTACTGATTCTAATGAAAATTGTTCTTCAGACGACGGAAACCAAAACAAACGTCAAGAAAGGCAATTCCTGGAAGAGAGGAGTCATTGTATAGAAGATGAATCCCTGAACACTTTTTCTCAAGACAATACCAGAGAGAAAGTCTCATCAGGTAATTATGCACCTTCTGTCAGCAGGGAAAATCTTGGAGCAAATGGTTATATCCTTAATATGGACAGATTAAAGCACGTTAAGTCTGTTCGATCACCAATGGACTTGATTAGGAGCAACGGATCTTTCAGGAGTAACCAATCTGTGGACAAAGTGAATGATGATGGTGTAACCAAATCTGCTCAAAATGGTGCTCGAAGCTTGATAGGCAATGAAAGAAAAGATGCTAAGATTTATCCGAAAGAGACAACAAACATCTCGTCTGAGAACAAAATGCAACAATTGGAAAGCAGAATAAAGATGCTTGAAGGAGAGTTGAGAGAAGCTGCTGCTATTGAAGTTAGTCTTTACTCTGTGGTAGCAGAACATGGAAGTTCAATTAATAAGGTCCATGCTCCAGCTCGGCGCCTTTCTAGACTGTATCTTCATGCCTGCAAAGAATGTTCTCAATCAAGGAGAGCTAGTGCCGCTAGAGGTGCTGTTTCAGGATTAGTTTTGGTTGCAAAAGCATGTGGAAATGATGTTCCAAGGTACTTTGTTTCTTTAAATATCGTCGAGCCATACATGTCGCATTTTATAGCATGCCATGCCTGATTTTGCTATGGATCGTGGTTGGTCACTGGGGTCCAATAGTTAGGTGTACCCATGTTATAGGATGTTAGACTTGCCGAAATGTTCATTAGATTTTCTGATAGCTTATTTTTCTTGCCATCTACTTGACGCAGGTTGACTTTCTGGTTGTCAAATTCTGTTATGTTAAGAGCAATTATACACCAAGCTTTTGAGGAACAGCAATTACGACTTTCTGTTGGATCTTTTGTGGAAAGGGATGGTGTGGTGAAGGCAAACAAGGAGAAATCATCTCTACTCAAGTGGAAAGAGTCCCCTTCAAGAAAGGAGACTAGAAGCATTCTACATGGAAGTTTCAATGACTGGGAGGACCCTCGTAAATTCACTTCCGCACTAGAAAAAATTGAATCATGGATCTTCTCTCGAATTGTTGAGTCTATTTGGTGGCAGGTTATCTTACAAGAACACTCTTTTATCCTTTTGCCACTTTGGGGATTCTCTCCAAATTATATTTTAATACTCCATTCATCTCAAACTTGGGTCACTGTTTGATTTTTGCACTTTCAAGATTACACTAATTACAATGTAATCAATGTTCAAGAACAAAGCCTGTATAGCTATCATGAGATTTGGCACATTGATTTTTGAAATATGACTCTTAGTTTGCGATGGAGTTTTGTGGATGTCATCCAGAGGATTGATTGCATAGGATATTGGGCAATCTAAATCTAATTACACTGGATTCTAGTAGAAACTACTACCATGTACCAAAATGAATCTTTGTAAACTAGCTAACCTGATTAATTGGTATGTTTTCTACAGAGCTTCACTCCATATATGCAGTCTGCAGCTGCAAAGGCAACCACTAGAACTAAGGGTTCTGGCTCAAGTGAAGTATATGAAAGGGCATCGAGTTTTGGGGAGCAAGAGCAAGCAAACTTCTCCTTGGAGCTTTGGAAGAAGGCTTTCAGGGACACTTGTGAAAGGGTTTGCCCAGTTCAAGCTGGAGGGCATGAATGTGGCTGCTTGCCCATACTTTCTCGATTGGTAAAAGCTTTATGTTCCATTTTTTAAAAAAAAAAATAAAATGCAATGTGAATAGTGTGATTTAAGAACTTTCCATTTTTCTTTCTCTAAGTACTTCGATGTGTAACCTGTAACACCATGCAATATTATGAGACCTAAAACCTTCAACCTTATTATTTTATGGACATGCCGTAGAAGAAATGTATTAGAGTACATGCGACAAATCTGGAATGAAGACAAAATGACCATAACATTGTTGAATGAACATGGGGATTTGTAGGGTTGACAAACTTTAGGAAGAGATGAATTGATTATGAATAACTGATCCTATATGAGCAAGAGCAAATAGTTATTACATTTATGATCTTTTCTCCGGGATGGGAGTGACCACTTACGTGTCATTGCCTGTTTCGCTTGATCGATATATTAGTTCTAGATATGAACATTATTCATGTATATGTCTTGAGAACTCACACTTAAGAAATATGACTTTAAAAAAATCTCTGATATGCATCTAGATTATGGAGCAATGCGTGGCTAGATTGGACGTTGCGATGTTCAATGCTATTCTTCGTGAATCTGCTGATGAGATTCCGACAGATCCTGTATCTGACCCCATCAGTGATGCCAATGTTCTTCCGATTCCAGCAGGGAAAGCAAGCTTTGGGGCTGGTGCACAACTCAAAAACTCTGTGAGGATTACTAACTTAAACCATATTTCTGAACAATTTGAAGAGTCATCTACGACCGTTGCTAAAGAAATTCTACAAAATCTCAAAATATAACCACATGTTTAAAGATTCTCCTCCTTTTTTTTGTTTGTTTGTGTGTGCGTATTTGATAACAGATTGGGAACTGGTCTAGATGGCTTACTGACCTATTTGGTCTTGATGATGCTGACCCACTTGATGATGGGGATGAACCTCATAATGATGATGACAGCGAAATAAAAGAAAATGATGCATTCTTCAAGTCTTTTCATCTTCTCAATGCACTGAGCGACCTCATGATGCTTCCAAAGGATATGCTCTTAAATAGTTCAATCAGAAAAGAGGTCAACTCTCCCATCTTAAAAATCATTGCACCTCACTACTACGTCTGCATGATCAATCTACTTGAGTATTTATTCACTGTGATAATTGAATCTTTTATGTCGTGAAGGTATGCCCTACATTTGGTGCACCACTGATAAAGAGGATTCTCAACAATTTTGTCCCAGATGAGTTTTGCCCGGACCCAATTCCTGATGCTGTGCTTGAAGCCTTGGATTCAGAAGTAACATTCTGAATATCCATTTTATTATGTGCCGTTCCTTGTCATTTTAGATTCACCAAAACCTCATGGTACCACATTATAAGCCTATAATTCTGTTGTGAAGATCTTTGTTCATATTATTTTTGTTTTATTTTGACATTTAGGAGCCTTTTGAGACCCGTGAAGATTCCGTCACAAATTTTCCATGCACTGCAGCTCCAATAGTTTATCTGCCACCTTCTGGCGATTTGCTTGCAAAAATTGTAGGAGAGAGTGGAAGCAAGTCTCAGTTGAGACGGAGTGGTTCCTCGATCATCAGGAAATCATATACTAGCGATGATGAACTTGATGAATTGGATTCGCCCTTAACTTCAATCATTGGTACCTCACGGATGCAAGCTACTCCAACAAAACCCAACCGGACATCAAACGGAAGTCAAAGTGCTATTAGGTATCAACTCCTTAGGGAGGTGTGGATAAATAGCGTGTAGTTATACTGGGTTTGATAGGTTGTGTTTGCAATAAGTGTCAAAACATCATAGTTCCCTCTTGGTGGGCACGGTCAAATTATATCAGCGAGTATTTCAGTGTAAAGATACCGTCGGTACCCTCTTGCGGGGTATGGGTGAAAAAATAGAAACTGCTTTTAAATATAATTATATAAATAAATAAGTGGTTTTGCTTGTTTGTCATTTTCCTTCTTGTGTAAAGTGTGCATGTGCATGGGAGATGGAACTTGGGGGATGGGTGTAACACTCTACCTTAATTAGTAGGATAACACCTGTAATTAAAGCTTGCAGCATTGCTAACCTACCTTAGATTGGTTAAAATGAGTTTAAGATAATAATGAAGTAATAAATCCAAGCAAATCATATAATATGAGACAAGCAAACATGATACTCATGATGTAGGCATTAATGTAAAACAGGAGTGTAACATATGTCTACACATATACATGTAGTTCAAAAGACCTACAAACCGTGTTAACATGTATTAAAAAGTGTACAACTTATGCTAGCCATAACTTGTCATATACATATATATGTATAACAAAAATGAGTCGGTATTAGAGTACTTTACTTTGTTCCCGATCCAGTCGCTTCTTTAGTCTCGTTCGACTTTGGGATACTTGAATTTGTTTACATAAAACGGGATGAGCTTACAACTCAGTAGGGAGAAAATAACAAGAAAGATTAAATTGAACACATAATTAAGAATTTAATCATAAACCGATAAAATAATACATATATATGTATATGCAGGTTACCTCTCTTATTTCAACCATTATATCACATTGTCAAAAGAATGCCAAGCTGAGCTGAATCATAATCATAAGAATAATAATGGGCCTGACTGCCCTTAGGGTAATCCGAACACGAAAGCAACATACATCTTCCGACCTAGAAAAAATCATCATCATATCATAACATAATTGGACCACATGTCAATCAATATCATATCACAAAATCATAAGTGTTTTACCGATCTAATTTTTTGCTTAATTACAGCATTTTACCCCGAAGTTTCATAATTTTATTATTTCAATCCTGAACTTTTGCAATTTTATAATTTAGTCCATATTCAACTAAGATTTGTAAACTCTTCAAAAAATTTACTTAATCGAGATTAATATGTGTGAAAGAAACCTCCACCAACTGCACCACGACTCCCAGGTCTCTTTTCACGTTGTGCATTGTTGCCACGTGAGTAGAGATCAGCACGTCTAACCCTATTTGCAATGGGGTTCTTTAAACTGTTCATCTTACCGTATTTAGCTTCAGGAATTTTCTTTGTCCTGACGGGCTTGGCATTGTTATTCAAAAGAACCTCATTATGCCTTTCAGCCACTTGCAGTAGGTTGATCAGCTTATTGAATGTTGTGATTCTTTTGTTATCATACTCAAACCTATACTGCTTCGCTAGTATAAGTGCTGAAATAGGGAAAGTGGAAAGAGTCTTCTGAATCATATCATCTTCTGTGAGATCATTTCCACAGAAGTTGAGTCGTGCTTTTAGGCGCAACATGTTCTTATTGAAGTCGTTAAACCTTTTATAGTCAAGCAAGCAGATTTTATTCCACTTAACGGTCAATTTTGGGAGTAAAGTGTCATGAATGTTCCTAAAACGTCCCTTAAGGACATCTCATAGTTCTTTAGGTGTCTTCAACTGAAGGTACTCTCAGCGTATGCTGGGATCAATATATTTCCTTAAAAATATTAATGCATTTGCTTTTACCTTGTCAGACGGTCCATTGTCTGTGGGGTCGTTGGGGTCAGCAAGTGCGGCAGAGTATTCTTTGACCACAAAAGCGATTTCTACATAAAAAATCCATCGATTGTACTAAAGTCCTTCTGAGTCCAAAATGTCAAATTCGGGTAGAGTTGGGCCAGCCATCTTAATAAAAAAAAATATTACACATGAGTACATCCATGTTATTTATTTTTCAGGAATATGAATTAGATTTCAAAACTAAGATTCGTAATGGTCACATTTTCGATACTATATGAAAATACTTTATCATAATGATTATAATGCGCATGAACTTTCATTATCACGGCAACTTTCAAATTTATGACATACTAAATAAAATAATTAACAATATAAGTGTAGGTCAGAAAATACCCTAGAGGGGGGGGGGTGAATAGGGTTTTTAAAAACTTAATCGAATTTTTAAAAATGATTTAAAAATATTTGATGTCTATATTTATCAAACAATCAAGAACAAAGTTAATTCCAAACACAATTAATAAATAGCACAATATAATAGAGCGAGAGATAGAAAGATTGAACCGATCGAAGTCGAAGATTTTTTGTTCACACGGTTCGGCTTGTTCCCCTACTCCGCGCTCAGTTAGTTCCCCGGGAATTTTCACTATAACCGATCTCCTTCCGGGTGAAGATCAAACCTCTACAAGTGTATTCTTATCACACACTCTCACAATTATGATTCAAAATGAGTTTTGGTGACAAACACCAATGTACAATATCTCTCTTGTATATGACAAAATACAAATGAAGCTCACACTAAGAGATATCAAAATTGATCAAAGTACATAGCTCAAAAATGAAAGATTGATCAAAATGTGTTCTTGAATCTTTGTATATTTGAATATATGAATAATAGAGTATTAGAATGATTCAAGGTATGTTAAAACATGTCTAGGACCTCATATTTATAGCTTGCAAAACCATATGGCCGTTGGGGATGATTAAGAGAGGTTTTGGCTCTAAGGTATACATTTTCAAATTTTTCAACAGCTAGTTTTGACAAAAAATTCAAATTTGTTTTGTTAATTTCTCCCAATCTGACCGTTGGATCATGCTCAAATTTTAGTCAAAATTGTCAGGAGATGTTGTCTAACTACTGTAAAAATTTCAAAATGATCGGTGTTCGGGAAGGCCTCCATCTTACAATTAGATCAAAACTGGACAAAAATTGAGCGAATTTTAAATGTAAAATAAAAATATTTTTGTAATTTATCAATTTAGTTCCAAATAAAATTCTAATGATTTTTGAACCTCAAAGATATGTTTCTAAGATACCTATTTTTATTATAGCTTAAAATATGATCATTTAAAATTAATATGAATTTATTTTGAAACTCGGTTTTTGTAAAATGATGTTTTTCAAATAAATTCAATTTCAAGCTAGTTTGAATCAATCTTTAAAAGATGTATGAATATGTTTGAGCTATAGGGATTTGATCAATAAAGTATCTTTACATAAAATCTAAGCACTCACTCCATTTAATGATAATTCGAGTCTTCGTGATGCTTGATTTTCTTGTACGTATCTTTACTTGTTTGATGTTCTTGATCCTTTCTTGGTTTTGATAACTTGTAGAATATGTGGAGATTATTCTTGTGCATATCTTCACTTGCTTGATGATCTAGATCTTTTCTTGGCTTTGTATAGCACATGTATATCACTTGAGTTCATTTCTTGTGAGTAAAGGCGTTTGTAAAGGTTGTGTGAGATTTGCTTCGGTTTGAAGTTACACTTGGTCGAAAGATATATCGGTTAAAATGGCTATCATCATTGGAACAACCGAGTTAAATAACACTTTATTAACTTATTGTAATTATCAAAATAAAATTAATTGATTTTAAGGTCAACAATAAGTAATATTCAAATTTTCATGCTAATTTACTACAATTATATCAATTATAAAATTAATGACTTCATCTAAAATATATATATATAAATAGAATAAAATATCTAATACTATGAAAACAAAGTGTGTAATACTATGCAAATAAGGTGCCTAATAATATGCAAAGAAAGAGAAGCATGCAAGAAAGAAGAGAAAATAATTGTTCTTGTTCGATCCGTAATAAATACATGAAAAAAAAATCTTTTCTCTCTAACGTACACATAGATATAGATATAGATATATATATATATATATATAGTTAGATAGATAATAAAAATTAATAATAATCCATAAAGGCATGAATCAGTCCGAAGACATAATCTTAAATATATATAAATTTGTATTGTGATAAAAAAAAAAAAACATTAAGTATCAAAAATCTGTTTTCTTCTTGAAAAAAAAACATAACAGATTCCTAAATAAATCAAAATTCATTCATAAATCATAATTAAAATTTATGTGACATGGTGGACTTCAATAAATCAAAATGTTCATTACAAACAACAATTACTTAATCAAAATATCATACAATGAAATTTTAAATTAACAATGCCTGAAAAATTTTAAAACTTCTTTGACAAAGTAATGAAGGCTAGGGAGACACTAAAAAAAATGAGTAACAGTGGGGTGTCATGCAGGGGCGGAGGCACATGGGGGCATGGCCCCGCCTGGACTTTTTGGGCCTTACCTGGATTTTTGAAATTTTTTTAGAGAGTATGAGGGGTTTTGTGTGAGAAAGAAAAGATGGGGGGCCAATGTGTAATTATGGGCGAGGGTGCTTTGTGGAATTAAGCTTATAAGACGAAGGGCTTGTCTTGTAATATGGGGTGAGAGTGTAAAGTCTGGGCAAAGGTTTGGGCGGGGGATTTTTTGTGAAGTTGCAAATGTTTGGTCAGGGGGGGCATTTGTAATAAGCGTTATAAGTTGGAGGTTTAAGTTTGTAATATATATTAGGTTAGGTTATATGATTTAAAATAGCCAGCAGCCAGCAGCAGTGAGCAGCCGTTTTCTTTCCTTCTTCTCCCCTTTCTCTCCTTTTTCATTCAGTCTCCACTATGAGCTTCTTTCGTTCAATTTTTTTCTTCAAGCAACAGGCAGTACTCGGTAGCTCTTCTCTCCGTCTTCATTCTTCATTTATTCCGGTATTTTAGGTTAGATTTTTTTTATAATTTTATACATTTTGTTTTAAAATTTTGAATATTAAGAATTAGGTGTTTTAATGTTGATTTGCTTCTTAGATTGTTAAATATTGATATTAAATTTGATTATTGAAGTTAATTTGCTTATTAGATTGTTATTTGATAAATTAATATTTAGATTAATATATGTGTTTGTTGGTTATAGTAGGTTGAATATTGAGTTGATAAAAATATTTCAAAATATATAATTAATTTTAGTATATCATTTTTAGCTTTTTCAAAATATCAAAATAGAATGAAGAAGTATTTTAGTAAAAATTTAGCCTAGAAACATAATTATTGAATTTGTTTTGGCTTAAAAGGCTTTAATTATACATGGGACCTTTTGCTTCATTGGAATTTAGTACGTTAGCCACATAATTGTGATAAAAATACATATATATCGAACTTCAAAGAGTCAAAGGGAAAAAAAAAAAAAAAAGAAAGATATGTTTCGTGGAGGTTTTCGGCCGCTACTGCTCCTCCATATATATACATTATATAAACATACATATATATGTAACCAATCGGCACATAATTTTTTAAACTAAAATAAAATAAAATATGTATAGACGTTGAAACAAAGTAGTACTAATTAGCAGCAACAATATTCGAACAAAGCAAAATACACATATATAAGTAGAACTAGTTAGCCACATTATAATATTTTAGTCCATATATACATAATATTCAAACAAAGCAGCATAAATACATAATTGTAATCCTTGAATATATAAACAATTTATATATATATATAAGAAACCAAAACATAATATCACACATATATGTATATATATATATAATTAATCGGCGGTTAGTTTTTCTAAAATAAAACAAATCCTGTACGCCAATGGGCACTTTACAATAACCTAAAATCAATCATAAGGAATAGATTGATAATTACATAAACACACATATTGGTATTATGCATAAAAAATCATGTATAAACACACATACTGATATTTTGCATAATGAGAAAAAAAAACATAAAAAAATTCGTGCAGATTTATTTATTTTTAGTGAAGATGGTGTTGTAGCTGTACATAAAAAAAAGGGTACAATTAATGAGATGGTGTTGTATAATGAGAAGAAGACAAAAATTACATACAATTAATAAACAATACATATATATATATATATATATATATAATCAAACCACCCTTATATATGAATATATATTAAACAAGACAAGAACTTCCGCATCATCTGTGGGATGTAGCAATAGTATAATCAAACCCTATATTATTACTTACATGTGTATGTATAGTATATATCATGGTGGTTTACATAATTAAAGTGATAAAGATGAGTACCTTAATTATGTATGTATATTACAGCTTTTTCTTGAAAATTGAGCGACGAGAAATAGGATCAGTGGTGACGGCGGCCGGCGGCTAGGTTTTTTTTTTTCCTTTTTCTTTTAGTGTTAAGGTTATTAGCTCTGAACTTGCTAATAACGTGTTGCGGGAACAACTTTACTCAACCGTTCATTAGATGAACCCTTTAAATATGATACAAATACAATAGTAAATAGGGTTTAACAAGAAAGTCCAATATGATCCATAATATATAATTTACACATTAAAATTCCTAATACATATTTTATCTATACGATAGCACACTACATGTAATTTCTTTCAACATGATTTTTAGGAAGAATAAATAAGATTTTTTTGTTTGGCCACTGCACACAACACGTCAAAACAAGGTTCTACCGTGGATGAAAGTTTTACTCGATTCCTAAGAATCCAGTGTTGTTCATCATACTCGGCCTAAAAGAACCGAGTAAAACACAGGTCACTCAGTCTTAAGGAACCGAGTGGAATTAGAAAAATGACCCAAAGCCTAACTCGGTTCCTTATGACTGAATAACTTATTACTTTACTCGGTTTCTTGGGACCGAATATGATAAACAATACTCGGTTTTTAGACATTCTTCTTGTTTTGTTTCTGTTTTTTAATTTTTTTTACCTTTATTTGTATCCAATGATTTATAAATAAAATAAAACGCAAAAAATTAACAAAAATATACATATATCCTACTTTTGAAGAGGGACGATCATTTGGATGGTGGTAGTAGCGAAAAGGAATGATGATGTGAAAAAGGAGAATAGAGTTTTTAATTAATAGAATTAATAATTAATTTAGGTTTAAGTGATTTAGAGTTAAATTATTATTATTTGAGTTTACTGTTTTAATTATTAATTAAAAATAAAACAAGTGGTTTGTTTCAATAGAATAATCAGCCCTTTTTTTAAGGGCGACAGAGGGCAAATCTGTTGATTAAAGTTATTTCAAATTTCACCCCAAATTAAATAAAAGCTTTCATACTTGAAAGTGCTTTAAAGCACAATGGAACGTTAGAGCCATCCCAGCGCTCTTTTACTCTTTGCTCCAGGATCTAAAATTTTGAAAGAGGTTCTTATACTATATGTACTAATCTTCAGGTATCAGTCCTTATTGTCAATGAAAATCTTCAGACAATTCCTCCAAGAAATAAAACAGTATTATGCTATTTGAGGGGTAGAAAGAGTAACCATTAGTGTCATGCATCTAAACTAAAAACAAGAGAAAAGGAGGCATACTTGAAAAAGAACACTCTTTTGCTCTACTTTTTTATATAATGCATAATATTGCCAAAATTTCATCTCTCCGGAACTAAGGTACATACCCGCATCATCAAAATTCTCTCACACTTGTAAACAAAAAATGAAAAACTAAAACTTCAAAATCAAACTGGAGATATTAGGAAAACTCCAGCACAATATGATCTGCAGTAATCCATCGCTACAAACAATATGACCAGGCAAACTTATACAATATTAGTCCAACGACAAATGAGTTAGCATAATTTTTTAACACCTTCCTCTTACAGGTCCCACACATGTCAAACAAGTGCCTTCCCACTATCCACTCAGTGGATTTTGTCCTTTTACAAATATTTTATATTTTACTCAGAAATATCATCAAATTGGTTCTTAGGATACCAGCACTCGTTCTGTATAGATAGATTGACCTAGTATCGGTGGACGAACGTTAAAGCAGTGCACTACTTATTTGTTGAATTTCGGGGGGCATATGAGAGGAAGGTGTTAAAGACTAACCTATTCATTTGTTAGTTACTAGTACTAGCATAGAATTTGCTTTGTCATCATATTGTTTTACCCTCACATTCAGAACCAAACAGGAATGATAATGAAGATGCAAGGGAGTTGAAGGGTCAAATCACGCCGATAGTATTTGTGAAGAACTGACAGCACTCATATGCTGAAGATGTAGAGCAGCCAAGAGACCCTGCCATGTCTCTCCAGGTCCACCAGCCACTTGAAAGTCTAGAAGCTTCTTCTGTTTCCTATAGTAGTCTTCTAATGGCTTTCTCTGAGGAAAACAAAAAAAGAAGAATGCATTATTAGTTCACAAGCCTCCAGAGACTGTCATTATGCAGCAATGACCGGGTACAGCAATCAAATCTACAAATATAAGCCTTCTAATATGAAAAAGAAATACCTGCTCTGCATAAATACGATGTTTCTCTTTCAATGCACTTTCTGCATCAGCAGCAGCAGCAGTGTGTTCCATCTGATTATCTTTAGACGGCAGATTTAGGCTTAACTTGGGGCTTCCCATTTTAAGAAGATCTTCGCAAGTAGAACAAGTTTGATTTCCTAAATGTTTTTTCAGCAAGCATTCCGTGCATTTGAAATTTAAGACTAAATCTATATCAACGATTTGTTCAAGGATCTCCTGCAGCATGCAAAACAATAAAAGAGCAAAAGATAATTAGAATAGCTTCAGAGACCCTCACAAATTGAAAATGACTATAAGAAAATGTCTTCTTGGAGTAGGAAGGGCATATGCTCCTTGATAGGGCATCTATTTCAGGTTCACGTTGCAGTTGATCCACCAAGTGGACAACAAAGGGAACTCTCTATTGGGCCATGGAACGTCCAAGAATAAAGGTATTTTAGGCTGGACCAGAACTTTGTTGAGGTAATTATGATAAACACCCTAGCCATTTTAGGCACAAGAGAGGGAGGGAACACAATCTTCACCTAACGGTCCTCAATCTCCCAAAGCGTATACCCAATGCGACGTTATATTACAACTAATTTTCAATTGTTTGGCAATTGCGACTTTTTTGAAAGACAAACATCGATTTGAAGTATCACAATTAGCTAGCTACTAGCAAGAATCACAGGAGAAAAACAATAAAAAAAGGAAAAATCACAACTTACAGCTTGGATCCTTGTTCGAGGAATCCCATCCAAGATGAAACCAGTCTCGCCCTTGGAGTATCCTTCTTCAAGCCTCTTTGACAACAGACCAAAAATCACTTCCTCTGGTACAAGCTTCCCTTGGTTCACAGCAGAGGCGATCTATATTGGGGGGAAAACAGAGCATGAATACATCAATTTAAGAACTTAAGAATGACAAACTCATTTAAAACAAGAGATAATTTCCAATCCAAATTCAAAGGATAAAAAAACAATAAAGGTGTATTTGGGAAAACAAATTCTAAGGTTCAGAATTGTAATTGAAGCAAAACCAAAAATTCCTAGAGATAATAAGATATTAGCATGCCAAATTGCTAACATGAAGAATATTATCAAATCTTTATTAGTTCGTATGCTTATGTTTTTCAAATATTTCAAGAGATCTTTTCTGCTACCTAGGAATTTTAAATTGTTGAGTTTAAATTTGAAATCTCAGAATTCCTGTCAAGAATTTGAATCATGTGACAGCAATTGTTTTGCTAAAACTCAAACTTAATATGTGCATTTATCAATTTCTAATTCCAGGAATAACACATAACTGATTATGGATTTCAGCATTACTTGAGGGGGGGAAATCATACTTTTATGTGCAAATAATGATATCCTTCGTATCTTTGCAAAGAAACAACGTGAAACGGAAAAGGAAGACGAAAACGAAAAAGATAGAAAAATGAAAAGGAAAAGGAGATGGAGAAGGAGATGGAGATGGAAACCTGTTTGTAGAGGGAAGAGTGAGGGTGGAGTTCTTGTCGAACAAGGGTGCCCATAGAAATGTGGGGTACTTGTAGAAGCTTCGAGAGCCTATCTGCATAAACATGCCTATTAGCCATGGGATCTCCAATGATCACCCACTGCACTCCCCTACCCGAAATCGATCCCTCGGAGTCCTCCATCGTCCGGTTCCGGTTAATTTCCCGCTCTTCTTCTTCTACATAATCATAGTAATCGTAGTCCAATTGAAGAGCTGCTGATCCATAAGCTCGATTATTCGCGAGAAACCCTAGAAATCTTCTCGATAGAGCTGGCGCTGCCAGTCTCAGGTTACTCAATACGGCCATGGCGGCGCAGAGAGAGAAAGTTAGGGTTTTTACTTTGAGAGAGGGAGAAGAGGAACAAGAGATCAAGGGTTCTAAATGAGGTTGATAAACAAGCGAATGACTTTTTGTTTGGGTGTCAATTACGTTGATGCCATTACCTTTTCTAGTGACAGGTGTCGAAAAGGTATTGGGTACTTACGATATTTGTGGTAGCAAGGGGCCCAGGGCGATTTTATTGAACGGGAAAACTGGCGGCATCCACACGCCTTGGAGGAATAGTGGTTGGATGGACGACACGTGGATGTCGGATGCCGACTGATAGTGAGGCGTGCCCACCGCGACCGGCTTTTTAAACGGTGGTTTTGAATGGGTAACCTTTTTGAGTTCGAGGTTGATATTTATACCCTTTTACTTTTTTTAACTAATAATTTATTTTAAGGGTGTTTTTAATTTGGTTCACCATAAAGATTAGGCAAATTCAAATCTAAATTGAATATAAAAATTTGATTTTGATTTGATTGGTTAGTTTTATTTAATTTTGATATATATATTTTTAAAAAAATTAAATGTAATATTCATAAATATTAATACAACTAATAAACAGTAAAATTAAAATAGTTTAAAAAGAGTTTTTATATATTTTAAAATAGTTTAAAAACTGTTTTAAACAAAAAACTGTTCTATAAAACACTTTTAAGTTTTTTACAACAAAAAATTGTTTTAAAAAAAAGTTTTTAAAACAATTTAAAAAAACAATATTCATAACACACATATGCTGCTTAGGGTTTGGGGAATATATATATATATTTACAAAATTATTTTGTTTTGTGTTTAGTGGTTATTTTCGGTTCAATTCGGTTCTAGACTAACTAGACCAAAACTGGTTTCGTTTCAATTTTTTTTTATTATGTTATTTTTGACTCAGTTAAAGTACGATCGTTCGGTTTTTGTGTCGGTCACGACATCCTTACTTTACCCCACTATCCCTTTACTTAAAATATAATTAAGTTATTAATCTAAACAAAACAAAAAACAAGGTAATCTCATCTCTCTTTTTCTCCATCAACTCGACCATCCTCTTTTCTCTTGTTCTCTTTTCTTTTTTCCCATCAACATTATTTTCCTCTCTCTATATATCTCTCTATCTCTCCACATCCACCACCGACAAAGGCAAATCTCGGCAAAGAAGTTGAAAAACTAGTTTGTTTGAAATGGTAGTTATTGTTGTTTTGCAATGGTGATTGAAATAATATTTGCTTTAATGATCTCTAGATCCTTTATAGTCTGTTTGGATTGAAGGTGACGGATGGAAAGGAAATAATTAATTAGGAGGGGAAGGAATGTAATAGAATGAAAAGGAATGTGTTTAATTTTATTATTGTTTGGATAGCTAAAGATGGAAAGGAATGTAATGAAAATAAATCTTGTTTGGATAGAAAAAAGAAGAGAAAAGAAAGGAATGTGATTTAATATATTATTAACAAATTATGGTTAAATTTGGAATAACACAAAAATATCATTAAAAACTTTTCGTTTCCCTCCCAATTCTTCCAATATTGGAAGGAAACAAAATAAAGGAATAGATGGGACTCGCATTCGCTCCCAATCCTTTCGTTTTCTCTCCACTCCCTCTTATAAATCTATTCAAACGAGTGAAATATAATCCTTCCTCCTCTTTTCCTTTCCTTTCATCCCGATTCTCTCAATCCAAACGGACTGTTAGTTTGGTACTTTAAGCTAGACATTAGTTTAGGGATATTGATCAAAATAGATGTTGGTTTAACCATTTCTAGGTCTTACTCAGCCAACTTATGGTGAGTAACTAAGGTTACACTCGGCCATGATCAATCAAGTGACTTTAATATTATGCGTTTAACATTGAGCAATTGAGAATTAAACAATAATCGAGACAAAAAAAGAAGAGTGCAAATATCAACCCCTTTGAGTTTTGGCTTTGTGTGATGTCTTTGTTCGTTTTATGGAAACAGTTCGAAGGAATTACCACTTTCTTAAACTTTTAGGAAAATTGTGTTTGGTTAAGGGAAAAGTTATTTAGGAAAAAAAAATTAATAATAATAAATCAGGGCATTCTAAGAAAATTTTCAATTTTACTTATGTAATCTATATTTATATTTTTAATTCATGAATAGAAAAGTTAAATTTTAGTAAAGCTTACAATATATTCCATATAAACCATAAGACTAAATTACACTAACACACTTGAGGGAGCAAAAAAAAAAAAAATTTGGCCGACCTGCAGACAGCTATTCCATAAAAAGATTGAGTCGGCAACCATTCCATAAAAAGGTAGAGCAGACGGTTATTTTATAGAAGTCGAGCAAACGCGCTATTTGCTCGGCCACTTCAATCAGAAAGGAGTAAAAGAAGTAGATGAAAAAAATGAATTAAATTTAAATATGTTAAGGGATAATCAGTATCCAATAATTAAGAAACTGTGATGGATAACTCCTACTTATAAGATTTATCCTTATGTTTATTCTTACCTTATTTTGTATTTATTTCCTAATCAAACACTACTATATACAACTTGTAAACCTTAAGGGTGTGTTTGTCGTGCTGGATTAGAAACAGAATAGGATTAATTAATTCTATTCGGTGTTTGGTGTCGGACAGGATAAGATAAATAAATCATATCCGCATTTTGCGCAAGGGTAGATAGGATATTTTAATCCTATTCCATGTTTGGCGCAACTCAGTACTAGATTGCACTCGGGATTAATTATCATTTTATTCCTTTAGAATCGGATAAATAAATACCACCCCTATAGGTGATATTATTTTATCCCATAATTGCCGGATAACAAAATGAATATAATTTTATTTTATTTTAATATTTTTCTTTACACTTTTTTAGATAATTAAATTTATTAAAAAAATTTCAACCACCCAAAATCACAGTAAGTCAACTAATAAAAATTATTTCTTTTATAATATGGTATTTTTATTTATTTATTTATTAAATGAAGGTATTCATAAAAAACTTTAATTTTAGAAAAAATGGTAACATTAGAATTTGAAATTATACTTAATGCCCAATTCGTAAATATTATATGTGATATATAACTTTTCTTCTGAAAGAGTTTTTTACGAAACTAATTTATAAATCAAAAAATCGCATTAGTTAAAAAAAATTTGTGGACAACAATTAAAATTGCATATATTTTTAAAAGAAAAGCAAGGTGTATTATATAATATTTGGACTTGTAATCCGAAACTCCATCAAATGCAAAGTTTATTAAATCTTTATTCGACTAGTCCTTATCCTATTCGATCCCGCTTAATCCTTATCCGACTGATTCCTTTCATATTCTATCCCACCTAATTCCTATCTAACTAATTTCAACTCTTATCATATCCGGTCTTTATCTTATCATATCCTATTTCCTTATCCAGTGAGCCAAATGCACCCTAAGCATATACATTATAAATAGGAGAATAGTACAACCCTAGAGAGCGATGATCATCTAATATCGAACATTAAATCTAAGATCAGTAATCCAATCCATGGCCATGGTCAAACTATTGTATTAATTAGTTGTACGTTTTATAACATATTATAAAAGAAACACACCATAACCATGGTCAAACTATTGTGTTAATTAGCTGTAGGTTTTATAACATCAAAGGTTGGATGTACTCCAAACCTACTATGCAGTGGATGGGAAAACCATCCTTTAAATAAAATCTCTGATGTTTTTTCTTGTTGGCATCATCTTCTTCATAGAATCTGTGGGGCAAAATTTTTTGACCACACAACACTAAATTAAATAAAATTTTCAATAATCAGACCTGAATTTCAAAGATGCACCTTGAACAATTTTTTTAGATAGTTTGCACTCTATACATCCAATTTGTAGTAATTAACTCCTTCATTTTTGACCATATTGTTAACCAATGTCCACCATGAACATCTAATGTGTGTGTTTTCAATGGTAATTTCAATAAAACACAAACTACAATGGATGAAAAATAAACAAAGTCCTCATTTATAATACCGAGTCTCATTTACACTACCGAGTCTCATTTACACTTAACTCTTGACAAACAAACCATATTGTTTTAGTTTGTGTTCTACCAAAATTACTTTGGAAGAACACACACATTGGAAAGTTATGGTGGATGTTAGTTAGAAATTTGACTAAAAATGACCTATTGGATTTGATTGCAACAAATTAAATGTATAGGGTGAAAAATGAAAATTGTCTCCAAATATTGTTTATGATACAAATTGAATTAGTTTAGAGTTAATTGGTATAATAGATAATATTATACATCATCTCTACCAAGTTTCATAAAAAAAATCATCCGTTTAATCCTCGAATTAGACCCCTTTAGATGGAATTGGATCGAAAGGTAATGGAAAAGAGCCAAATCCAAAAAACGTGAAGACTAATTTCAAGGATCTTGATTAAAGATTGAAAAAAAAAACATTGTCTTAGTTAAAACCGGATGATTATTGATATAACATTTGAGTATATGCTTTTTATTCAAAACCAATGATCTTTAGTGAACAAAAATAATTTAAAAAAAAGTCCTACAGAGCAACACAAACATTTTATAATTACCAAATGTGTTTTACATAAAATAGGAATTTTACATTACATTTTGTCAAATCATTTCAAGACGACCGTGCAAAGAGGAAAAACTAATATAAATAAAACTGTAGCATTTACTCCGTTTAGTAACTATTTAATACTAGAGGTATATTTGATACAAAAAATATTTAATACTGAGCGTATATTTGATAAAAAAAAAATTAAAAAAATATTGAATAGACAAAAATTTCAATAATGTAGTTATTGACACTTCTGAAACATCTTGTGCCACACTAAAATGTAGTGCTTTTTTAAGTATCGCACTCTATTTTTTAGTGGCAGAAGATGTTAGGGGTATAGCCAATAGCTGCACCCTAATTCAATCAATGATAAGTTACAAAAAGAGGTGAATTTTTCTATTACTTTTTCGGGTCTTCATCCAATCAAATTTCATTGGGGTGATTAAAATGTATTTTTCATAAAAAAAAAGGTGTAAAAAAATTCACTAATCATTCATCTCTTTTCTCGTACTTTTTCTAAAATTTAACATCATATGTTAATGAAAATTAATTGCACTACTTTTCGTGAGTTGGTAGTTTGTACCAAAATGCAAAAACAACAAAAAACTGTATGTTGTGTATTGTTATTTAATGTTAAATACTATCATTTTAATATCTGCAAGGAATCACAGTCTTTTTATTTGAAAGAGTGGACAAAATCTTTTAACTTCTTGCAACGAAAGATTTTAGAAAATACCCCATTATTTTTCCTATAGTGCCGAAGGCACAGGCATACCCTAGTAATATTATAAATCATAATCGTTTATGTTGCAAATTGAAATCTTCAATTAATTTAGAATTAATATTTTTTTGTCAAAAAAATAAAATAAAAATCGGTGTAATCTATACGATTATAAATCATAAGCCAGTACATTTGGTTTATAACACATAAATTTGGTATTTCCTATTTTACCCTAGATTTTTTTTTACATAAGAATTATAAATTTGTTGGGACTCAAACCCATGACATTAGGATATAAAATAAGACACTTCACTACTACGCTATTTAATAATTTATTAAATATTTTTAATTTTAATTATATATCCTTATGTAAAGAAGAAAACTATGCACATTTATAGCATGTTTATAATGTATCTAATTTAGTTTAAACATAAACATTGCATTATATATGCTTTTGTAACTTGATGCATGTGAAGTGATTGTCTTGGACAGTCAACTTCTTGAATATGCAGAGCCGGCCCTGAATACAGGCGATCCATGCGGTTGTTTAGGGCTCTCGAATTTTTTTCACCTTATACATAAGTTATAGTAGGTAAAATTAAAATAATTTTAGGTGAATAAAAGCAAACAACGTGACAATTGTTCTAGCGGGTGATGGTGCTTGTCTTGCAACTCGAGTTTTCGAGTTTTGAGTCTTGGTATGGGCAAGATTGAGCTTCCTTTTTTTTTCTTCTTTTTTAACAAGTATAAAAGTCCAAGTTCTCAATTCAACTAAAATAAAATAAAAAATAAAATAACCCTAAACCCTATATATCGATGAGTTTTTTTTTTCTCCGTTGTTGAATAAAACACTATCTTTTAGTTTTTGTTTTAACTAAATTCTATATTAATAGGAAATTTAATTACTCTTTTTGTTACTTTTCAAATCTCATAATTTGTATATATATATATGTATATATTTGTTAGAGTTTATTGATATAATTATGCTACATGAATATACAAAAGGATTCCGAAACCAAAATTCGCCTAAAACCTCTCAAAACTCAAAGATCGGCCCTGTGAATATGTATGGGATTCAATATTATAGACTTAAGTTCCTCTATATTATCTTTCTTTCTAAAAAAAATTAATATACTTGGCTCTTTTCTATTACTGCGCCCCCCCCCCCCCCCACCCCCCCCTCTCTCTCTCTCCTTTCCCTGATTTCCTTATTGCAGTCCATTTCGACCCTAGATGAATGAAAAAGAAGGTGGGGTTCATTTTCTTTGCTCAGAAGAACAGGTATTTTCCTTCTAAATTTAAATTTTGCAACTATTATGCAGTTTCTCTATTATTTTCCTCATTGCAGTCCATTTTGACCCTTAAATGAATGAAAAAGAGGGTGGGGTTCATTCTCTTTGCTCAGAAGAACAAGTCTTTGCCTTCTAAGTTTAAATTTTGCAACTATTATGCCGTTTCTCTATTATTTAAAGTTTAAGCATACAAGGCTAATGGTCAATGTACAAATTCAGTAAAAAATCGTTAGAGGAAAAATATATTAATTTTTGTTCACTTTCTCGAATTTAAACCAATATTTTAAAAGGCGCTAGGCAGTATAGTCTAGAGCGTCTAAGTGGGACCTAAGCAGTTAGGCGCTAAGGAATCATTTTTTAATAATTAAATATAATTGTATATAATACTTGTATAATGAAAAAATAAGTGAAGCATAATCATTAGATCTATTGTCCAAAATAAAATTGAATATAAATTTACATCCATATGAATTATCAATTTAATTCAAACAATATTAAAAATAATAAAAGAAAAATTAAAAGAAAGTAAGCTGGAATGATAAGTTTGTAATTAGACAAAGTAAGCTTCTCTTCTAGATCTTCTAGCAATCGCTGACTAAAGTTTGGTTTAAATCAAAGAAATGGAAAATGAGTTTGCTTTTGATGGTTAATAAATTGTATCCATTTTTTTAGATGATAAATTTTTAATAAAAAGAAAAATAGGCAGTTCCTTTAAAAAAAGGAAAACAAATCTTAGGCCATCGGCCTAACTCCTGCCTAACCTGATTAGGAGGCTTGCCTAAATCCACCTAGCTTATCACAAATTTTAGGCCATTGACCTAACTCCTACCTAACCTGATTAGGAGGCTGCCTAAATCCGCTAATTACCTAATTCTTCTCAGCACCTAAATATCCGCTGCCACCACCTAAAACTACCTAATTCTTCTCAGCACCTAAACCCGCTGCCTGAACTCTGACTTAGAATACTAATTTAAACATATATATACATTTAAGATTTTTTATACTTATATAAAAGGATATATTTTAGAGAAATCCGCTGCCACCGCCTAAAATTAACTACGTAATTCTTTTTTTAATACTTATATAAAAGGATATATTTTAGAGAATATATAGGGGTCCAAAAATAGCAATCGCCCACCGTGGGGCTCGAACCCACGACCACAAGGTTAAGAGCCTTGCGCTCTACCAACTGAGCTAGACGGGCTTTGTAACATTTGGAAACTCATTAAATTTGATGTTTGCAGATCTCGTGTGACAAACCCAGTTCAAGCCAAAATCAAAATAATCGGAAGTTAGGAATATTAAAGAGAAAGTAATTTTAAGTAATTGCCTGGGTTATCGATGTTAATTATGGTCAAGGAATTCAGCAAACCAAACTGTAGATTACGAATCCAATCCATATATATATTTATGTAAAAGCAAAAAATAGAACCACAGTTAGCCTAGCTAGCTAGCTAATAGGAAAGCCCGCCGGCCATCAGTCATCTCTTTTGATGATATATATTTATATATATAATCAATGTAGGATGCTTGAACAGATCGAAGGGAATAATTCAAAAGTGGTTTGCCGTTCGCCTACTGCGCGCATGCATGTGTATGAACAACAATATATATTAAACCTGCAGATCGAGAGACTTGTAGAATTAAGATAGAGATTAATAACTCGATCTTTCAAAGACCAGCTGCTGCTGCATGCGCGCTAATTGTTTAAAAAATAACAAAGGATGGATCCAGGAATATCATCAAGAATTGAGAAGCTAGCTGATGAGCATGCCATATATCACCGTCCATTGACATTAAATTACCAAAGGCCTACAAAAAAAAACTTATAAATTAATATCCCCTTCTTCGCCACGAGTAGACTAAGCTGGCTGCTTTTTTTCTTTTTTCTTTTTGAAATTAAACCCATTTGTTAATTAATTATTAAATATTGTTTATGGAATTCGTGGCCATTATTCTTAATGAAAGAAAGATAAAATGGTAGGTGCATGCGTAGGTGTGAGTTCACAACTTAATTGTCAACGTATATACATGATAATATATGCCAAAATGAAAACCATCACCTCGCGCGATCATCGATGATCAGTTGACCTTTTATTACAAATTAATGCCATATATGCCGGTGCTGCAAAAATATATTATTCACCCCACCCCCACCCCCACCCCCACCCCTTTTCATTTTTCAAAGGCCGGTCATGGCGGTTGTTGATGTTGCCCGGTTGTTTCCACTTCTTCTAGCTAGCTTGCACTGTATGCCCACTTGAATTTGTATTTCTCCTCTTTAATTTCTTTAAGACGACAAATATTCGGAATCACGGTGAGAAATGTTACTCCGTCGTTCTCAAACTAGGACTATAATAATAATAATATTCCTATTCATATCAATAATAAAACTCAAAGAGGGCCGTTCGTTCTTTTATACTTCAAATAGTCATATTAAATGATTGGGACTTTCATATATATATATATATATATATTTAATTGAACCTCCAGAAAAAGATGCTCCGTCTTTGTTTGATTGTAAAATAATGAATAGAGGTCATTTGACAAGTTTATCTTTTTATTATAAACTATATTATCTTGTTAACAGAAATAGTTAAACTCCGGAACAAAATTTTTAAGGTCCATCCATAAGTATTTAGCATTAAGAAGTTAGTTATAATTATAATTTTTCCCTTTAATTAATACTTAATATATCTCTATATAACAAAAATCCCCACAAATCCCCACTAAATTTGGAATATTTCTCTAATTAAGCTAGCTCACTTACGCGTAACCTTTTATGTTTGGTATTTAATTTTGATTTATTATTTTAGTATACCTTCGTTTTTGAAACACTAATATGAACAGAAGGCAAAATAAAATAAATTAATAATTTTCAGTTTCCGATGTTGAAATATGATAACAGAAACTTTTTGTTGTCGGATTAGTACGTTGTCGAGTTGATTTGGTTGTTTAATATTGTGTTTGTTTCTCCTAAAACAAAAAAGTAGTACCACTCCTCTAACTGAACTGAAATTAATAAAATAAAATTAAAAAATAGTAGAAGATCGATCTCATCTTTTGGTATTGAAATAGTAAAGTTAAAAAAGGGCGCATATATTATTTGGTCTATCTTTTTCCATTTCAGAAAGAGGTTGATTCCCAGCATTGTGGGAGTAACGCGTGGGTAACGTTTTTACTTTTTAATTAGAATTAGAATTAGAATCAACGTCGGTCTTTACATCTCATTTATTAACGAAAGTGCCACACGGGATCCTCTTTTCTGACCTTTTATTCCCCTGTTGCCAGATACCGGTCAACTGCCCGTGCCCATTCCCCGCGCCATTAATTATTTCTTTCTTTGTCTCTCATTATATTATATAAATTCCTTCCCCCCTTCTACACCTCTATATATACCCCCCCACCACAAGAAAATACCAAATCAAATCTTTCAATTCTTCTACATCTATCTCAACTAATTAATTAATTTAGCGCGCTCTCTCTCTCTCTCTCTCTATATATATATATACATATACATACATAAAGTAGATACTAATTATTAATGGAGCACTACAAACAAGAGCAGCAATACGAGCGCGTGTTTAACCACTTTGATGAAAACAAAGATGGAAAGATATCGCCGCTAGAGCTGCAACGATGCGTGGCGTCCATAGGAGGCGATATATCGTTGGAGGAAGCAGAGGCGGCCATGGAGATGATGGATTCGGACGGAGATGGGATGCTGTGTTTGGAGGACTTTGTGAAGTTGGTAGGAGGAGTTGGGGAGGAAGAGAAGGCAAGTGATCTTAGAGAGGCTTTCAAGATGTATGAGATGGACGGGTCCGGTTGCATCACACCTAAAAGCTTGAAGAGGACGCTTAGCAGATTGGGGGAGTCCAAGACAATGGGGGAATGCGAGTTGATGATTGCTAGGTTTGATCTTAATGGGGATGGGGTCCTTCATTTTGATGAGTTCAGGATTATGATGTCCTGATTCATTTTGTTGTCTCATTAGTTTGGTCTGTTTGCTCCCTTCAATTCTTTTGTACATTGATATGGATTCGTTTACCTTATTTGGTTGTATTTTTCAAATTTGATTGATTTTATATTTGATATATATATATATGTACATCTTCAATTTGTTCCTTGATTGATTCCTAGCAGAAAATTAAAATGTCAAATGCATGTTGAAATTATTGAAGTCAAGCTATGACACTATATCAGCTAGAAAAATGTTCCTATGGTAAACAACTTAATCCACATCCTAGCCTAATAATTTGTTTATAAGTCCTTTTGCAACATATTACTTGATAATTTCAAAAGGTCTTGCATGGAAATGGAAGGACTGTGATAATTATGCCCACTAAAATATTTTCTAACACTTCATTTCTTCTAAATGGGTTTTCTTTTGATTTACACAACACTCCTTTTTATAGTTATTCCAATGCTTAAAAATTAATAACTCAATTAATAATTCTTATCATTTACAAACCCACCCTACCACTCCAAGCCAACTCTTCTATCCAAACACAACCCTTGGATCCAAACGCACATGTCTCTTTCTTCTTCACTAATTATCATCATAGATGTCTTCTTCTTCTTCTTCTTCTTCTTCTTCTTATTATTATTATTATTATTATTATTATTATTATTATTATTATTATTATTATTATTACAAAACTACTTCATTGACGCAATTCAAAGAAAAAAAATGCATACGAAGGTTTATTTGTAAGTAAATTAGGGCAGTAATCATGCATCGCATACACTAATTTACGCACTAATCATTGAATCCTATGATCTATGCAGTTCAATAAAATCGACAGATGACATACCTTAATCGAGATTTGATGTCAATGAAACGAACAGGATGGATCTGATCCTTCTGTTGTTGTCGTCCTTAGCGTAGAAAACACGACGCCTCTACGGTATGCACACACGAACGAGATGAGATCTTGCTTGGTGTACTAGCGCCCTCTAGGGTTCTCTCTGCTATTTCGAATTTTCTTGCCTCTCTCAATTTCGTTGACGGCCAAGAAGAACAAAGGTTCCCTTTTATAAGGGAAACCTAGTGAGAACCCTAAGCAACAAACGAACTGGGCCCAAGTCCAACTTGGCCCGTTTTAATTCGTTTTGATCCAACTCGTTTTGGTGTGCGACCCTGTAGGTTTTACACTCTTTGGTCGTACAATTAAAAGCCAGTTTTATTATACGAACAGTAAGCGGTTTCTAGTAAAACATTACTATTATCCAAAGGGTATAAAGGTCAAAAACGACACAACCTTAAATTGATATTTCACACATTAACTCCTTTTGTCAATCGATATCTAGATTGAACACAAGACTAGGCAAGTGTCATTCTTGTATAGTTCAATCTTTATTTCTTGATCTCTAAGTATAATTAATCCAAAACAAATGACATCTCATTTGTGCATGGCCATGCAAATATTAATTACACTTATCAAGGGGCCCAACGATATCTCTCTCAATATATGAGAGTGACAAATCCCATCTTGATCAACCACATACCTCTACATAGTTCATAGTATGCTCGGTCATCATCTTTATAATTACTCGGTCAAGAGCAACGTTTGATAATGCCTGACATGCTAATCCCTATGTTGGTAACCATGGCGATCTCAGGTCTGAGGATAATACGATATCACAAATGGGGAACATCACTGATGACATTATGTAACACTCCTCGCAGTGTCCCCAAAGCGGGTCAGTCCAATACTTTGTTCCCTAACAAGTATCAGTATGTTCAGCTTGATATCTCCATATCCATGACTTGTGGAACATAGTCATCAACTGACCCATACTCTAATCATTATATCAATGTGATCCTAGGTTATTGATACATGATTAGGGACATCTAAACAATATTATTATTACATTACTAGCATCCCACAATCTAGTCACGTACTTGATGAACTAGTATTAATAAATATTATTTACAAGAGATTATAAAGTAAAATAAATAAACTTTATTAATAACAATAAGCATAAGATATCCAAGTACAAATCATAATCTATGAATAGTCCTAGGACATATCTCTTTCAGTCTCCCACTTGTACTAGGACCATTCATTCATAAAACGAATGCCTAATGCACTAAAATGACGATCATGTTTAGTTTGAGAAAGTGGCTTAGTCAAAGGATCAGCTACATTCTCGTCTGTGGGAACCTTGCATATCTTCACATCACCATTACTGATAAACTCACGAATGAGGTGATAACGTCTCTGAATATGTTTGGATTTTTGGTGCGACCTTGGCTCTTTAGCCTGAGCAATAGCTCCATTGTTGTCACAATACAAATCCACTGGATTGGTGCTACTAGGAATGACACCAAGTTCAGTGATAAACTTCTTTATCCATACTGCTTCCTTTGCTGCTTCTGAAGCAGCAACATATTCAGCTTCTGTTGTAGAATCAGCAACTGTGGCTTGCTTAGAACTCTTCCAACTCACAGCTCCACCATTGAGACAAAACACAAAACCGGATTGTGATCTGAAATCATCCTTATCTGATTGAAAACCAGAATCCGTGTACCCATTTACAACCAACTCTTCTTCCCCACCATAAATCAAGAATATATCCCTAGTTCTTCTTAAATACTTGAGGATATTCTTGACAGCGGTCCAGTGACTCTCACCTGGATCTGACTGGTATCTGCTAGTCACGCTCAATGCGCATGCTACATCGGGACGAGTACACAACATAGCGTACATGATAGAACCTATAGCCGAAGCATACGGGATTCTACTCATGCGATCTCGCTCATCTTGTGTCTGAGGACACTGAGTCTTGCTTAGTGTTGTGCCATGTGTCATTGGCAAGAACCCTCTTTTAGAGTCTTGCATGTTGAACCTACGTAAAACTTTGTCAAGGTAATTACTTTGACTCAGTCCTATTAGTTTTCTTGATCTATCTCTATAGATCTTGATCCCTAATATGTAGGCTGCCTCGCCCAAATCTTTCATTGAGAAACATTTTCCAAGCCAGGTCTTAACAGACTCAAGCATAGGAATATCATTCCCAATGAGTAGTATGTCATCTACATACAATACCAGAAAGACTATCGCGCTCCCACTAGTTTTCTTGTATACACAAGGTTCTTCTTCGTTCTTTCTAAAATCAAACTTTTTGATAGTTTCATCGAAACGAAGATTCCAGCTCCGAGATGCTTGCTTAAGACCATATATGGATCTCTTAAGCTTGCATACCTTGTTAGCATTTCTTGGATCGACAAAACCTTCAGGTTGTGTCATGTACACATCCTCTTCTAGGTATCCATTAAGGAAAGCAGTTTTGACATCCATTTGCCATATTTCATAGTCATAATATGCGGCAATGCTTAAAAGGATCCGGATTGATTTAAACATGGCAACTGGCGAAAAGGATTCATCATAGTCAATACCATGGATTTGTCGATATCCTTTTGCAACCAATCGAGCTTTATAGACATCGATCTTGCCATCTTTATCAATCTTGATTTTGAAAACCCATTTGCAACCTATGGCTCTACAGCCATTTGGCATGTCAACCAAGTCCCATACTTGATTGTCATCCATGGATTTCATTTCGGATTTCATGGCTTCTAGCCATTTCTCGGAACTAGAGCTCTCCATTGCTTCTTTGAAAGTCGAGGGCTCATTGTTGTCTAACAACACTATGTCTTGCTCATCTGAGACGAAAAGTGATAATCTCTCAGGTTCGCGACGTGGCCTACTTGACCCCGTAAGACTGTAACTTCTTCAGGAGTTTCTGCAACTATTTGCATACTTTGTTGAGGCTCTTCATTAAGATTACTATCATCTCGAATTTCTTGTAGATGTATAGTGCTCCCACTGTTTTCTTTGGAAAGAAACTCTCTTTCTAAGAAAACTCCATTCCGAGCTACAAACACTTTGTTCTCGGTTGGATTATAAAAATAATATCCTTTTGTTTCCTTAGGATATCCTACGAAGAAGCATTTATCAGATTTGGGTTCCAATTTAGTTGTGATTAGTCGTCTGACGAAAACGTCACAACCCCAAATCTTTAGAAAAGACAGACTTGGAACCTTTCCAGTCCATAACTCGTAAGGTGTCTTTTCTACAGCCTTAGATGGAGATCTATTTAGTGTGAACGCTGCGGTTTCAAGAGCATATCCCCAAAATGATATTGGAAGAGATGTCTGACTCATCATTGATCGAACCATGTCTAACAGTGTTCGGTTTCTCCTTTCAGATACACCATTCCATTGTGGTGTTCCTGGTGGAGTAAGTTGTGAAACAATTCCACAACTCTTAAGATGATCAATGAATTCTTGGCTTAAGTATTCTCCTCCTCGATCTGATCGAAGAGCTTTAATAGTCTTGCCAAGTTGATTTTGTACCTCATTTTGAAATTCTTTGAACTTTTCAAAAGATTCCGATTTATGTTTTATCAAGTAAACATAACCATATCTACTGAAATCATCAGTAAATGTGATGAAGTACTGATATCCTCCTCTGGCAGTTGTGTTTAGTGGTCCACATACATCAGTATGAATGAGGGCCAAAAGATCACTTGCCCTATCATTGTTTCCATTGAAAGGGCTCTTGGTCATCTTTCCCAATAAACAAGATTCACATCGTTCAAAAGACTGAAAATCAAATGAATTTAGAAGACCATCTTTATGGAGCTTCAACATGCGTTTCTCATTTATATGGCCTAAACGACAATGCCATAAATAAGTAGGATTCGAATCATCAGACTTGATTCTCTTGTTATTTACGTTATAAACAGGTATTTCAAGATTTAGAATATAAAGACCATCCAATAATTGTCCAATACCATATTGCATATTATTCAAAGAAAATGAACAACGTTTGTCCTTAAAATTGAATTCAAAACCTTCTTCGTCTAACAAAGAAATAGAAATAATGTTTCTGCTAAAAGCAGGCACATAGTAACAATTATTTAATTCTAAAATCAATCCTGAAGGCAAAAGAATCTCAAATGTTCCTACAGCTAGAGCGGCAACTTTTGCTCGATTTCCAACGCGTAGGTCCACTTCTCCTTTAGCCAGCTTCCTACTCCTTTTGAGTCCCTGTACATTTGCACAAATGTGAGATGCACTACCAGTATCTAATACCCAAGAAGTAGAAGAAGCTGAAGTAACATTTACTTCTATAACGTAAGTACCTGAAGACGAAGGAGCTAGTCCCTTCTTTTTGTCGTCAAGGTATTTCTTGCAGTTTCTCTTCCAATGACCCTTTTCATTGCAGTGAAAACATATCATTTCAGCTTGTGGATTAGGCTTGGGCTCAGAATCTTGCTTCTTGTTCTTCCAGTTCTTAACTGGAGCTTTACCTTTGCCTTTGGCATTGGACTTTCCTTTGCCATTTCCACCCTTCTTGAAACCCTTTCCCTTTTGAACCATCAGAACATTATTCTTACCTTTCTTAACAATATTCTGCTCAGCTGTTTTCAGCATCCCATGCATCTCAGTTAATGTCTTCTCCAAGCTGTGCATATTGAAGTTCATAATAAAACCATCATATGACTCAGGCAGCGACTGGAGAATGACATCAGTGGCCAACTCTTGGCTAATAGTTGTCCCCAACCTTTCTAGGTGATCAATGTACCCAATCATTTTGAGTACATGAGGACTAACTGAGCCTCCCTCAGGAAGCTTGCAAGAAAACAAAGACTTAGTAGTCTCGAAGCGTTCGACTCGAGCTTGTTCCTGAAACAAACTCTTTAGTTCCTTAACCATGTCGAATGCATTCATGTTTTCAAACTGCTTCTGCAGATCAGCATTCATGCTAGCAAGCATGAGACATGAAACATCTAAATCATCATTCAGATGCTTTTGATATGCATCTTTCTGTGCACGAGGAGCATTAGCTGCTGGTTCTTCAGGAATAGCATTTTCGAGGACATAATCTTTCCTCTCCTGTTTGAGAACAATTCTCAGATTCCTAAACCAGTCTAGGAAGTTGGTTGTATTTAGTTTTTCCTTCTCAAGGACAGATCGCAACGAAAAAGCGGTTGTGTTATGGTTCGTCATCTATCTACAGCAAAATAACATATGCAAACATTTAATATGCTTATTTATAAAAAATTCCTACTATGTCTTACACACAATTGTCCCAATAGGACATAGTAGGTCCAAGATCCATATTACACAAGGTATTAAGAAAGCTTTGGCTTTTCACTTAAACTTTGTTAATTAGGTAAGCAACATTTGTTAATTACATCCTATGTAATTCTTGGTTTGTTGAGTTTTACATCTTATGTTTCGGCTTCTCAACACTTTGCCTCAAGGCCCAAAACCGTTTTGATGGCCCGTGAAATCAAACCAACACTTTTCTGATTTATGGATGTCCGACTTCTATACTATTAATTTATGATGATCTAAGATAACCCCGCTTTGGCAGGCGTCTTCTAAAATAATCATAAAATTAATAGTTATCAGTATTGGAAAGGCACAAATAATTTCATTTGTTCTAGGGACATGAATATGCAGTCTCACAATAATACAACAGAATATTTAAACATGCATCAACCAAAAATATGTGATATAGTATGGCCAGAGAAATAAAGCTACTAATTAACTATGCTCTCCCATCCTTTGTAGCTTTGGACATTCCAAAGTTCTTGGCTATCTTCTCTTGTGATGAGGGATCCTCCATCTTCTATGCGAGGTAATTATACAACAATTGTACATCCTAATACAAGAGACTAGTAATTGAAACTAGTAATTGAAATTACATTGCAAAAAAAAAAAAAAAAAAAAAAAAAAACGACACGCAGGCCGTATTTATATATTACAATAAATACAAGACGACACGCAGGCCGTATTTAGTTTGGCCATACTATATCACTATAAATAATAACCCTGCAAGTTAGTATTATCCCATAACACAACACATTGCATACTTATAAAAGGAAACATAAATTTAATCAATTATTAAATAAACAATTAGGGGTCGAGGGGCAACGCCCCCGCGGGGTTTGGGGCAGCGCCCCAACCGGGGTCCGGGGGGTGGACACCCCGGCGGCGGTCCCGCTGACCGGTCAGCGGGCTCGGTGTATGACCTGCAAGAGAATCATACTTCTGCCACCGTGGAAAATTTGAACGATTTCAAATTATTTCCTCCAGAAACGTGTCTGATCTTATCAGACAGATTCGTCTAGACTAATCACATTAATCTGCCCTATCTCGTTAATCAAATCAACGTGAAAGAACCCGATAGCCGTGATCTCATCAAGTCTACCAGATTGCGTAAACCCTAACAAAACGATTCTGAAAACGCTAAACATGATAATTGCGGAATTAAAATCACAACAGCATATGATGAACCCTAATCAAAAACGACTTAACAGAATCATGAACATGTCGATAACAGTCATACAATAATCACGTTTTTGACATATCAGATCTCTATTAATCAGATTATAAAAGGACATATCGTATATGTAAACTGATTAACGAAAACAGAAACATGCTACAGAAAACGATTAACCCATTAATCGATATTACTAAAACCTAGCATGATACTAAAATCCGAATATGAAATTAATCGAAATTTTAAACGAGAACAGATCTTCAAGTTATAAAACGATTATAATCATGATCGAAATTAAAGAACAGCAATAACCTCCCTCTGATACCACTGTAAGTAAATTAGGGCAGTAATCATGCATCGCATACACTAATTTACGCACTAATCATTGAATCCTATGATCTATGCAGTTCAATAAAATCGACAGATGACATACCTTAATCGAGATTTGATGTCAATGAAACGAACAGGATGGATCTGATCCTTCTGTTGTTGTCGTCCTTAGCGTAGAAAACACGACGCCTCTACGGTATGCACACACGAACGAGATGAGATCTTGCTTGGTGTACTAGCGCCCTCTAGGGTTCTCTCTGCTATTTCGAATTTTCTTGCCTCTCTCAATTTCGTTGACGGCCAAGAAGAACAAAGGTTCCCTTTTATAAGGGAAACCTAGTGAGAACCCTAAGCAACAAACGAACTGGGCCCAAGTCCAACTTGGCCCGTTTTAATTCGTTTTGATCCAACTCGTTTTGGTGTGCGACCCTGTAGGTTTTACACTCTTTGGTCGTACAATTAAAAGCCCGTTTTATTATACGAACAGTAAGCGGTTTCTAGTAAAACATTACTATTATCCAAAGGGTATAAAGGTCAAAAACGACACAACCTTAAATTGATATTTCACACATTAACTCCTTTTGTCAATCGATATCTAGATTGAACACAAGACTAGGCAAGTGTCATTCTTGTATAGTTCAATCTTTATTTCTTGATCTCTAAGTATAATTAATCCAAAACAAATGACATCTCATTTGTGCATGGCCATGCAAATATTAATTACACTTATCAAGGGGCCCAACGATATCTCTCTCAATATATGAGAGTGACAAATCCCATCTTGATCAACCACATACCTCTACATAGTTCATAGTATGCTCGGTCATCATCTTTATAATTACTCGGTCAAGAGCAACGTTTGATAATGCCTGACATGCTAATCCCTATGTTGGTAACCATGGCGATCTCAGGTCTGAGGATAATACGATATCACAAATGGGGAACATCACTGATGACATTATGTAACACTCCTCGCAGTGTCCCCAAAGCGGGTCAGTCCAATACTTTGTTCCCTAACAAGTATCAGTATGTTCAGCTTGATATCTCCATATCCATGACTTGTGGAACATAGTCATCAGCTGACCCATACTCTAATCATTATATCAATGTGATCCTAGGTTATTGATACATGATTAGGGACATCTAAACAATATTATTATTACATTACTAGCATCCCACAATCTAGTCACGTACTTGATGAACTAGTATTAATAAATATTATTTACAAGAGATTATAAAGTAAAATAAATAAACTTTATTAATAACAATAAGCATAAGATATCCAAGTACAAATCATAATCTATGAATAGTCCTAGGACATATCTCTTTCATTATTCAGTGGAACAAAACCAATTGTTTTGCTATTTTAGGCTGAGTCTAGTGGATCCCTCATCCATTGCGCCCCGTACTCAGTGGAAAACAACCGAATGAAAGATGAGTAAAAAAATTGCGCATACTTGGTGGAACTAAACCAAGTAAGTGTACCTTTACTCGGTGAAAAACAACCGAGCACTTTGTGCTTTACTCGCTTTCATTAAACCATGTAAAGCTTCACTCTAGGTCATCCATGACAACTTTCAATTTAAGGATTTCAAACATGTTTCAAGTGAGTTTGAAATCAACTACGGTTTGAAAGATGTGTGTTTGATGAGAGAAAAACTAGTGAAAAAACATGTATATATATATATATATGCATTGTAATGGACGAATAAGGTTTGATGAAGTGGTGGAATATTTGTGAGAAAATTGGTGGGAGTGTTAGGAAGAGTAATATTAATTAATGCTAATATATACTGAGTAATCTAAATATTAAACAAGGGCACTACTTTTTTATAATATAATTGTTCATTTTTAGAGGAAAAATTATTTTTCTCCTACACGTTTTGACAAAAGTTATAATTTTTGATGTGACAACTAATATTAATATCAAAACTTTAGCTATAAATAAGGTAATACTTAATTTTTTAAAAAACTTTTGGGACATTGAGCCCATGTTTGGTTCAATTTTTAAAATTCATGTTTTTAGTATCGTACCAGAAAGTCAACTTTGCTTCACGCTTTTCAAAATTCACTTTACTTTATTTTCTCTCTTAAATTTTTTTTAAAACACCATACCTTTAAATTCAAAAATTGAAATTAGATAAAAAAATATATTTATCGAGATCTATAAAATAAGATCCATTGTAACTATTTTTTGAATTTTTTTCATGAGTTTTTTTTTAATTAATTAAAAAAAATTCCAACAAAAATCAAATTCACTTTTTAATCTACTTTCACACTTCCTAAAAACTCAACCAAATAAACTATGAATGCTTATAAACATATTTATTACTACATATTAGTATAATAATAAAAAAAATTAAAATTTTTGTGAAGGAGGAGGGACCCTGGCGCCCTTACATCCATCCTTGCAAAACATGCACCTTCCTTTCTACCCAAATTTCAACAAATATGGGAAAGTGCCGGATTTAAGTTGGTGGGAAAGTGCCGGATTGAAGTTGGTGATTTCTTCCAAAAAAGAAAAAAAAAATGTGGGAGGGGGGGAGAAGGTGCAATTATTCAAACAGCGTCTCTTAATGGATAGAAAGCGCAGTCTTTGAAGCCAATAGAATGAGTGAAATATGAGAAGACTGAAGACCAAGCTTTGAAGGAAATTATCAAAAGTAGCGGAAGCTTCTATTGTACTACTACTCTCCAATCTTTGGGTACGACCCCGTACGTAAGTTCATTCGTCAGATTGACACATTCCTTAATTTCCTTCAAGAATCTCCTGTGCGAAATTTACCTCGAGTCTCAAATTTTGTGTAATTGCAAATTTATCCCTATAGTTATGTTTAAAATTTATTAATATATGTATATTAATTAAGTTTACACCCTCCCTAATTATTTAAATTTACAAATAGTAATACTCTCATCCCACCTAAATCTTAAACAAAAAAATAATATTAGTACTAAATTTTCTTTTTTAATTTATAAAATATGCCACTAGTATCAAACTTGCTCCCTTAAAAAAATTCTTTGACTCTACCCGAAATTGTTAATGTTAGATTTCTCCGTAGTTTTCATTTGAAAGAAAACCATCTACTAGCTAGCTGAGGTTTGTTTATTTTAAACGTGCCGGGGAAGTTCAACTGTATATGATAGAGATTCGCACGTTCACCATGTTGTGCTTTGTTAATGATTTAATTAATGGGACTTTGACCTATCTATCACATATTTATAATTAATCATCGTGGTTCGCATTCAGATTAATAATTAACAGGCTTGTTGGTTTTATCCATGTAAGTCTTATGGTGATAACAACAGCCTACCAATTATACTGCTAAATATTTCCTTTCTCAGATCATAGAAACTAACTATAAATTGACAGACACACAGCTAGTATAACATAATAAATATAGAAAAATAGAAATCAACTCATATTAAATTTATTATACCTTTACCTTTAAGAGGGATCCTCAAGTAAATTTAAGTGTCACATGCGTGTCTTATTACATCTGTTCTCTTTCTTTGGGTCGATAGGCATACCAACACTTGTTCGTGCATGATTCTCGAGTAATAACGATAACAAATAAGATCATCTTGCTATTTTCTCAATTTCAAACAGATCACTAGTGTACATTGAAGATCTATTTGATGCTCTGGGGTATAAACTAATTTACCGCAGCTTCCTCCACAGACTTTCTCAAAAGGGAAATAACATGAGCAGGCTCAGGAGCTCCAAACACCGAACTTCCAGCAACTATGCAGTTTGCTCCGGCTGAAGCTGCCACGCTGATTGTTGACGGCCCTAAACCCCCATCTACCTGCATAACAAAAGTCAAACATGCTCACATAGCCCCCAGCCACTTCTCACACCATACATAATAGAATAAGGGTTCCCCTTTTTCTATATCAGAACGCCAGTGCAGCTTTCTTTGAGTGGTTCAAACATAATAAAGAAAACTGTTTGCAGTTGGTAAGTGGAAAGCTCAAAATGATTCACTTCTTATCCCAAATCAAACATTACAATTTACAAAGCCTCTCTCCCCCTTTCTTTCCAGTCATAGTTGTTAGAATCATACGATACGCGATACAATATGTACGATTCAATACGCAGCAAAAAACATACAGATCGGTATGAGAATCAAAATCAGCTGTGAATTGGTGTGTATCACGATTCACATTTGATTATTTTTTTTCTCACGTTCGGGACGGGCTTCTCTGGTTCATGTCAGGTTTTGTCAGACCCAACAATAATAATAATAAAAAAAAAAATTACTCCTTTTTAAAAATTTTCTTTTTCGGCCTATATAATATTATAAAGTCTTTACAAACTAAGAAAGTATTATTCGTTGGAGAATTGTAGTCCAAACATCAAAGTTCAAACTCTTTTCCTTTCACGATCAAACACAGAACCCCAGTTCTGTTCACGACCAAACACCGTTTTTTTGGCGATCAAATACGACCCCTTTTTAACGATGAACACGAGCAGGAACTCGAGTTGCTTTTCATGATCAAACACGAACCCCACTTCCTTTTCAGAATCAAATGTTTGGTGATCTATTGCTTTAATACTTAGAGGGATTTGGGCCCACATTTTTGGCTTTGAAGGCAAACATCTTGCCGTTAGACAATGTAATCGTATCCGAAGATTAGTTTTAGTTTCTAATTTGCTTTAATACTTATTCAAAAGAGTTTTATATACATTTATTAGTTATTTAAACTAAAAAAGTTTTGCAATGAATCGCACGACAAGATTCACAATAAGCGAGTCAAAGGTTTCGATTCACGATACGATAAACAATTTGACAACTATTGATTCCAATTAAAGGATGTATTTCAGGTTCCCAAACACACTAAATTGTTTCTCATTCAAACTTCATCAGAATCGAAATAGAGAATGGTGGGTTACTCAACTTAGAGAGAAAATACTCGTTTTGATGAGTTTTTAGCAAAACAATCCATCAGGATTTTTCTACAGGAACAAAACATTCAGCCCAAACCAAGGTCTCTTGACAAGTTTATGTTAAAGGGGCAGCTAATAGAGGGTTTAATGACATGCATTTCAGATAGAAGATTGACATCATATGTAGGAAATAGCAAAGAAGAGGCCTTAGAACAGTCAAATCCAACGCATGCTTTGTAGATCTGACCCAGTTGGATTATTTAAAGTAAAATCTAGAGAATTAAGGTTTTCAGTTGAGGATGTCGTGTCTTGCCTTGCTATCCACTTAGGCAGTGAAAGGACTAGTGGAAAATAGATTATGAGGCAAAATAAACTTGTCCTACTGCTCGGGGAAATAGCCTTGGCTCTCCATGAGTAGAGAAACCACAGAGGAGGAGAGAGAGCTTGTGGATAAAATTGACTTATCAAATCTATGTTACTTCTTGGCAGTAGAACCAGAGTTTAAAAGTCAACTTGTTTAATCCTTTTTCCTAAATAAGAATTATCAGATGCCAAATGCAGCCTCAGGAGTAATAACCCTAATTAAAAGATTCTCTATCTAGCACTAATATTTCTATTTTATTTCTTTCAAACTGAAGACTGCCAATTGCCCGCATATCACGACGTGGCTTCAGATGACAACTACTTGAGCGCAGTTGACAAGCATAAACAGAAAAAATTATGTTCAGCAATTATTATTTTTTTCGCAGAATGCTTCAAATAGTACCCGAGGTGATTCCAATAATTTTTGGTAGCAAATCAGGAGGCCAGTTTTTATCACAAGGAGAATTCCAGGAAAATATGGTAGAGACCAGGGATGAGGGACACAAAAATAGGTAAAGTATATGATGTTAAAAATGAACTAACCTCTATATCAAGTGAAGGATACTTCTTTCTCAGCACACGTACCTGAAAAACAAATTGATTGTTATGTGATTCAGGGATCACTGATACTGAAAATATAACAGTTATTATTAACATAAATTCAAGAGAATGGCATAGCTCATGTACCTTATCCATCATTTCTGGCATGAACTTTTGTCCGCCAAATCCAGGTTCAACGGTCATGACAAGAACCATTTCCACTGGATTTTCACCTTCAAGCTAACAAACAAGGAAGAGAAATATATTGAGATTAATTACAGAAGAATTTAACTAATATTATTACTCAACAATAGTTTTAGCACCAATTGATTTTGTTTCAATAACTTTTGCCATGACCATGATATCTCCACTCAGCACACAAAAAGTCAAAAAACAAGCTACAAATAGAAATCATGCATACCAAGGGGTACACTTCTTCAATGGGTGTTCCAGGCTTTAATGCAACACCAGGCCGCATGCCCTTTGACTTGATTTGTTGGACAATTTCTTGCCAATTATCTGTAAAATAATTACCATGTTTCATACTTAAACAGAAACAATAAGGGAGCTAAATTAACATAAAGCCAAGGAATGCCAATAAAATTGTACTCCACCTTTGGATGCCTCAACGTGAAACGTAAAACCTGAAGCACCAGCTTTTCCTAATTGTTCCACATAATCAAGAGGATTCGTGACCATAAGGTGGCAATCTAGATATGCCCTGGATGGGACGAAAAATGGTAATTCCTCAATGTTAAAGCAATCCACTAGAAAATTGGTAACTCTTTAAAGTAAAACAATGTACTAGCAATGAAGTTGAGGTTTAATATTTCAAAAGTCGCGATATTTACTTGGTGTGCTTTCTCAGACTCTGAATGACGGGAGCACCAAGAGTGAGGTTTGGGACAAAGTGCCTGCAGAAAATGAAAATGAATCCAAGTACAAAAAATTATCTGCTTATGTTCTTAAATAAACAGAATAACACATTTTTCATGCTTCAATGTTCATATCTGGCCATCATTCAACACAGATGCAAGAAACCATGAGCTTTGTTCAAAACCTACCCATCCTGCAGATGAATCAACAGAAGGTATCAGCAACGAAGACATAAGCTCTAGAACAGAATATTACTGCCAACGAGTAGTAAGTAGTAACAGATAGAAACGCACAATTCTGTTGGGCTAAACTAATCAACGTAACTCACAATCTAATACCACTATCAAAATTGTCTTCTTCCTCTCTGCTTTGTTCTTCTGTAACTGTTTGAGGGGGCACATTGTCCTCCTCCAGTTTTTGTACTATATCTCATAAAATTTCTTTTCTTTTAAAAATTAATAATTACATGTTTTTGGAAAAAAAAATGTTTATAATTTTCTTTTCCTTGGAATCTGATACTTGCAGTGGCAGAGCCAGGATTTACTATATAGGGGAGTAAAAAATTTCGATTACAGTATAAGATACAAATGACAAAAGCCAAACTATAATAATGTGGGCGAAAAGCATAATTTTTTTAATATAAGGTGAGTAACGTTCTATATTGTCACTTATTTTAAAAAAAAATTCTCTCAGAATTAGTAGTAGAAAGAAGCTATTTAAAAAATAAGATGGGCAACCACCTTAAGCATAAGGTGGCTTCACCACTGGATACTTGCGAAACTGTTTTCTGTTTTCCAATTTTTATATTTTATACGCTTTTCCATTTCTAAAACTTTTAATATGATACTAAATTGAAAAGTTAGGATTTAAACATGAGGGAAATTCTAAAGGTGCGAAGGGCTTACAGCAAGGAGATCCGATGTCTCCTTACTTATTCATTCTAATTATGAAAGGTTTCTCTCATATTCTTGGTCTCTACACTCGAAGGGAGGAGTTCAAGTATCATAAATGGTGTAGTGAACTGAGGATTTCGCACTTAATTTTTGCCAATGAGTTGTTCATTATGAGTGAAACTGAGTATGGTTCCCTTGATTTAATTCAACAAGCTTTAACAAAGTTTGGTGAGCTCTCTGGGTTAACACCTAATCTGGCAAAGTGTAGCATGTTTGTTTCTGATGTTGAAGAGAATGTGAAGGTAGATCTCAGTCAGCTTATGGGCATGGAGCTGCAAGAGTTTCCTGTCCAATATTTAGGAGCGCCTCTCATCTCTACTAGACTTTAGGCTATTGATTGTGAAGGTATTAAGAATAAGATTTTGAAGAGGATTTAGAGTTGGACCTCTAAGAAATTGAGCTATGCAGGGAGGGTGAAATTAGTTATTTCGGTTCTTCATAGCATTCAAGCTTTTTGGAGCAGCATATTTGTTTTATCGAAGAGTGTTAAAAGATGTGGATGAGGTTCTTAGAAGATTCATATGGTCTGGTTCAGATCTTAAGAAACATGGGGCTAAAGTCGCATGGGCTGACATGTGCTGTCCTAAAACAGGGGAGTTTAGGCATCAAAGATATTATTACTTGGAATAAAGCCTCTATGGTAAGGCATATATGGGATATTGCTAGGAAAAAGGACTCTTTATGGGTTAAATGGTGCCACCAATTTATGTTAAGGGGGAAGAGCTTATGGGGAGGGCAGTGGGCTGCTGATACATCTTGGACTTGGAAGAAAATTGTGAAACTTAAGGGTATTGCTCATGATTTTACACAATATAAAGTTGGGAATGGTAAAGATGTTTGGGTGTGGTATGATAATTGGCATCCATTGGGTCCTCTTCTGAGTAGATTTGGCAGTTGGATGGTTTATGATGCTGCTTGCTCAATTCATTCTGAAGTTGAGATTTATGTTGATGGTTTGGATTGGAGAATACCTAGGGCTGTCTCATCTGAACTGCTGCAGATTACTGCTAATTGGGCTACTTATAGGCCAAATGCTAGTCTTAATGATGTATCTAGTCTTAATGATGTATAGCATCAGAAGGAGAAATACCAATGTGGAATGGTATAATCTAGCTTGGCATAAGGACCACATCGCCAGGTGTCGCTTCATCTTTTGGCTCACCTGTAGGGGCTAAGGACTATAGATAGGCTGGCAAGATGGGGAGTTATCAGTGATAGTACTTGTGAGTTGTGTGGTATGGCCGAAGAAACAAGAGATCATTTATTCTTCCAATGTGCTTTTGCTAAGTCTGTGTGGGATAATGGTCTAGCAAGGTTGGGGCTTTCCTATTATGGCAATAGCTGAGCTGAAGTTGTGGATTTTGCAGGTAGCAAGTTCAAAGGAGAAAGGTTTGCTGCTTGTATTGGTAGGCTAGTTTTCAATGTTATTGTGTATTGTCTGTGTCAAGAACGAAATAATAGGATTTTTTCTAGCACTTGTATTGGTAGGCTAGTTTTCAATGTTATTGTGGAATATGTTGTTCTGAAAGATGTGCAGAACTATATTGTTGCCAAAGTGTGGAATTGGTCTGTTAGTAGGAGCTATGATAATTGGGTGATATGCAGATGCTGGGGTATTGATGAGAGGGTGATGGTGTATTGACCTGGGGTATGCCCCCTTGTATTTTGTATATAGTGTTTTGATTTATTGAATTTACTTTACCAAAAAAAAATGCGTGAAATCAGAGTAGATTTTAGTCCACTTAATTCACAACCTGCCCGGTCTTGTTTCTCTTGTTGCTTTGGCTGGCTAGTTTTGGTTTTCATTTTTGTTGTTCAAAAAAAAAAAAAAATACCCCGCGCAACAGAGATCTGTCCATAGTTATGACTTATGACAGCCTAGAAGGTTGTAACAAAGCATATAAAAAATTATGGCCACATCCATGTGCCACAAATAATCATAAGAGGTTCATGAAAATCACAAATGGGAGGCCAAAACTAGACAGAACACTACGGGAGTGAAATCCAAAACTTGGTTGTGAGAGATAGAAAATATGAGAAACAAGAAACCAATGAGCATCTGTCAGACATAAGGAACGTCAAATTAGTAGCTTCCTTCTTATGATTTTTCTTTGTCATGAATATGCAGGGATAATAATAATAATAATTATGTAAAATAGAATATTGAAGCTGAAGAAGTACTTTCAACATAGTCTATTGATATCAGTATATCACATTCTAATGAATAGGCAGAGGGTTCTATCATATTCTGAACTGTCACTTTGTTTAGAAAGAGAATATCTTTAGGGTGCTGTTGTTTACCTATCTCAATCCGAATGGTTAAATCTGAAGGCTAAAAACCTATGTGGTCTGAATGGACCACCAATACAAACTTAAGATGCCAAAACAAACAACCCCTTTGACAATTATAAAATTTAAAGTAATAACACCAAACAAAATAATACGTTATGGTGTAATTCACTGAGACTTATCAGTTAACCGGCCAAAGCTGTGCACAACAAGTAATTTAAACCGCTTAACCTAACAATCCACAGGTATAAATGGAATGAAATATGAACTGTGCAGTGATGAAGAAATTCTTGCAGTTAATCCAATTACTTTAGTATCTAATAAGCAAGTGAAAAGGGGAAGAAATAGGGTAAGTTACCATAATGTCCATGTGGAGCCAATCGGCGCCGAAATCGGAGCATACGATCAGCTTCAGAAGCTAAATTAGCAAAGTCAGATGATAGCATCGACGGTGCTATCTTTGCTGCCACCATCTTTCTTTACTTTTTCGTCCTTTGATTTGAGTCTCCGGTGCCGGCGGCGGAAGCGGAAGAGCAGGAAAATGGATTGGAGACAAGATCTTTCTCCTGTTTCTTGGTTGGTTGGCTGGTTGGTGAATGGTGAAAGAGAGAAAGAGACCGAGTAATTTTTCACCTTCTTGGACACCCAAACGGCTGAGGAAATATTCAAATTAGAAATTAAGTAGAAGGGCTTATTATACATTGATTTTTACCAAAAATTCAATGAATAATATTTTTTTGAATGAAGGGCCTATTTTTAATTGGTAATTAGTGTAAGAGGCCTATTTTGTTTTATATTTTAAATGAATGTATTTGAATAAATTTAAATATCATTTAATTAATAAAAACATGTTATGTATTACCTAAATTACCCTTTTTTATGAAATTTTCACAAAAAATATGGATTGCAAAGTTCATATTGCAATAAAATATGAACTGCAAAGTTCATATTGCAGTGAAATATGTACTGCAATATGAACTTTGCACTAAAAATATGGACTGCAAAGTTCACATTGCAGTAAAATATGGACTGCAATATGAACTTTGCACTAAAAATATGGACTGCAAAGTTCACATTGCAGTGAAATATGGACTGCAAAGTTCATATTGCAGTGAAATATGGACTGCAAAGTTCATATTGCAGTCCATATTTTAATGCATATTGATATTTTTTTAGTTTATTTTAAGGGCTGTGATGTCATTTTATAATGAAAAAAAAAGACACATGTCATATTATCAATAAAATAAAAAATAGGCCCTTTATTTAAAAAAAAATTATTCCTTGGCTTTAGTGTGAAAATCTTTCTCTAATAAGCCCTTTTTTTTAATTGCCCCATATTCAAATACAGCAGCGGCAGATATTACCATAATCTAATTATACTACAAAAAATTAATAATTTATGTGATTAAAGATAGAAAAATGCGCTTTTTTAAAAAAATTTGATTAAATTGTAATAATATGTGTTATTGTTATATGAGTAAATACCATCAATGGCTACTGAATTATTCGCAAATTCTACCAGTAGTCACTGAATTTCATTTTGTTACACTTGGACCATTAAACTTTTAAAACGTATTACCATTTGCCACTCCGTTAAATCTCACCGTTAGTTTTTGACGGAATCAATATCACGTGATTTTCATGTGCATGGAATGGGCATTTAAGTCTTTTTCCATTTTCTTTTTCTTTTTTCCTTTTCTTTTCTTTTCTTTTCTTTTCTTTCTTCTTCTTCCCCTTTCTCCTTTTTCTTCTCAGTCTTTTTCCATTGAAGTCCAGGGCATCTTGATTTTACATACACACACACACAATTTTAGAGGAAGGCAAAATTCGGAGAAGTTTCGGATGGGAAGAAATTCGGAGGAAGAAAATCTAAGAGGAAGGAAGAAGAAAATCGAAGAAGGAAGAAGAAAAAGAAGAAGAAGAAAGAAAAGAAAAGAAGGAGAAGAAATTCGGAGGAGGAGAAAGGGGAAGAAGAAGGAGGAGGAGAAAGGGAAATTAAGAAAATCGAAGAAGAATAAGAAAATCGAAGAGGAAGGAAGAAGAAAATCGAAGAAGAAGAATCGAAGAAGAAGAAGAATCGGAGAAGAAGAAAGAAAAGAAAAGAAGGAGAAGAAATCCGGAGGAGGAGAAATGGGAAGAAGAAGGAGGAGGAGTAAGGGAAATTAAGAAAATCGAAGAAGAAGAAGAAGAAAATTGAAGAGGAAGAAGAAGAAAATCGAAGAAGAAGGAAGAAGGAAGAAGAAGAAGAAGAATCGAAAAGAAGAAGAAAAGAGAGAAAAGGAAAGGAAAAAAGAAAAAGAAAATGGAAAAAGACTTAAATGCCCCTTCCATGCACATGAAAATCACGTGATATTGATTCCGTCAAAAACTAACGATGAGATTTAACGGAGTGGCCAATGGTAGTACGTTTTAAAAGTTTAATGGTCCAAGTGTAACAAAATGAAGTTTAGTGGCTACTGATAGAATTTGCCAATAGTTCAGTGGCCATTGATGGTATTTACTCTTGTTATATTGAATATTTTTTCTCAAACTACAATCTATTTTTCATTTCCTTCCTGGAATGATAGACTATTTTTCAATTTTATTTGATTAATGCGCCGATGTTAAGTAATATAATATACTTGTTGTGAGGACATGATTTTAGCATTCTCTTATGAGCCGAATTGGCCTTAGCATTTTCTTATGGGCCGAATGGGAAGGACGAGGTCCAACTATCATAAAAGATAAAAAGGATCATGAATGAGGCCTAATAACATAAGAGGCAGTATATAATATTTGCTGAGTAAAAAACGACAGTGCGATGAGCAAAAGGGACAACTGCTGAACAAAAGATAATCGACTTAAAAAAGGTTCCCGGCATACAGACGGAGAATATGCCAATATAAGCCTCCTAACTAATAAGAAAATGACACATGTGATAATATAGCATGATAAATACTTACTACAAGAACGAATGATAAGATGACACATGTAAAGTGTAAAGAAGTTAGTTATAACAGATGTGCTCTCCTCACATGGAAGAAGGATGTGAACATCACAAGGACCACAAAGTATACTCTGGATGGTCATTTTACTTGTAACCTAATTTAGTTTGGAGACCACGAAAAAAAATATATATAAATAGAAGAAGGGACTCTCTAGAGAGAGTAGTAAGAACAGAGAAGAGAAATCAATAGAAACTTCATCTTAAAGTTAAATTCAATTACCATTTCTACCAACCTGAGTCGGACCTACTCTGGTACACAAATCCACCACCCACACTTGTATCTTGAAATTCGTAATTGATCGATCCGGATCATATTGGTTTAAATTTTTATTATGTTTCCGGTATAATTAGTTCGGATTTAAATAATTGATTTTTTTATTAGATAAAAAATTATATTAAAATTTGACTAGTTACATTAACGAATTACCCAGTACAACTATTAATCAACGATGTACATGTATGTAGGATTTTCCAAAAGCGTCTGCCCCCAAAATAGCGACCCTTGCTTGTCTGGACCCATAACTAACCAAGCATCACACAATTATTTATATTAAATAGTATATTGTTTTTCACCTAACAAGGGTCGACTCCCCAACCATCAAGCTTGCTTAGAAAAACTAAGCTTAAATTAAAAAGAAAAAGAAAAAGAAAAAGGTACTTTTGTATGAAACTTATGACCCTCCTCTTCTTTTGCTTTTGAATGCAGTAGTTGATGATATGAATGGAAAAGTGCTTGGTCGCATGAAAGGAGGATTATGTAACTCTACTATTTGACTTAATTAATGTTAGTTTCTTTTTTCTGTCAAAAAAATTATTTATATTATTATCGAATTATAACGATTATTATTAATATTAACCAATTTATTAATTTATTGGGCTAATACTGATATGATCCAGAATTATTAAAAATTTGACACAATTAATGTATAACTTGGTATCGATTTGTGCTATGTTATGAGTGTTGTTTTGTCATATCACTTTTTTATAATCAAAGTTGTGAATTAATTTTATACCATTTTCTATATTCGGATGTAAATTAGTGCTACACTAAGATTTGGTTTATTTTCTTAACGATGGATGACTCTTGTGAAAAACTACTTTGATTTATTTGATATGATAATTGAATATATGACATTTTACAATATTATCTATATCTATTAGTATATTAGTTAGTATCTACTAAAACTAATGAAAATGGAGCCCCGTCCTACCAAGTAAATACCATGTATCGGATTTTTAGCAATAGAACATTTATATCCCATTTATATCTTATCTTCTCTAAAAAAGCAAAACTCAAACGGATAGAACAAATGGTCAAACATCCTTTACTTGGCCCTTTATATCTTCCTCCATCTCCTTTCATCCATTATTTTTATGGGGCTTTTTTTATAAAAAACAATCCTCACATTCTCTCTCTTAAAAAGAACACACTTTTTCGTACATTTGTCTGAAGGACAACTTTTGCATCAAGGACAAATTAATAATTAATTAAATAAAAATTAAATTAATTATAGTTTCCACAAATACCCTTTTTTAAAATAAAAATAAATAAAATGACAGAAAATAAAATAGATATATTAATAAAAACTTATCAAATAAAAACGTAATTCAAAATTTAAAATATAAACAAAACCTAACCAAAATTCAACAATAAGATAACAAAATTTTTGAAACTTAACAGCTATCAACTTAAACTCCAAATATGTCTAAGCAAAAGATAATTAGATAGTATGCATTTTAGCAAGAACAAAATAACCTACACAAAGAAGAAAATTAAGATGATGAACTATCATTAACAAAATAATAACATCCTTAACTAATGGTAAAAGAACACATCTCCAAATAGTGATCGGGACTTACAACATTAAATTATGTAAGTTTCCGAAATAATGAAATGGAGTATACTAATAAAAGGTAAAAATACTACAAAATAAGGCCACCACATACAATAAAATGGTGATGAAAAACACAAATATTGAATATTAAACAGGCAATCATACGTTATAGATGATAATTGTTGACTTGAAAGTCATTAATCTTGTTTTGATAATAACAATAAACTTAATCTTGTGTAATTTAATTTAGTTGATGTTTTAAGTTATAGCCACAACAATATTGATCACACGTGGACTTAACCGAATAACCGGAATCAAGATCATTCTTCTACAAAGTATTACCTTCAAAGTTTTACTTCTCACAACTCTTATCAATACACCTCAATGAGAATTGTTAAGTACAAGAGCCAAGGAAGAAAAGAAACGAAGAATCATACAAAGCCCTCGAAGACTCGATATTACTTATGTGAGTGAGTGCTTTAGTTTTCTTGTAAAGATTCATATTTGATCATCATAGCTCATGCAATATTCCTATATTATAAGATTGATCAAATCAAAAGTTGAATCTAGTTTTATCCTTGAAAACGTATTTTTACCAAAAACTAGTTATATTGAAAAATTCACTATAAATTTATATGAATGAATTTTGTTGCAAAAACCATGATAGAAGTCTTAGAAAATCATTTTTAACCATCCCCTATCTTCAAAATTGATTTTTGAGCTTATTTGCAAAAATATGAAAAATGGGATTTTTGGTCAAAATGGCAGCAGACCAGAGGAGACCATCAGTCGACTGATGAGCTTTTCTCAGTCGACTGATGGCCCAGAAACTAGCCGTTGGAGTTCTGATTTTTTACCATTTTTGGTACCAAACTTCTACCAACTCCCTCCAAACGGCCATTTATTGTCTCAGACTATATATACACCTTCTAAGACTCATTTAAACTAGTTTTGAATCATTCTTACACCATTCTCTTCATCTACATTCATTCTTAAAGATTCAAGAACAATTCTTTTGATCAATCATTCTTATTTTGAGCTATATTCTATTGATCAAAGTTGATATCTCTTAGTGTGAGCTTAAGTTGTAATCTTTATACACTATAGAGCTATTGTACATTGGTGTTAGTCACCAAATCATTTCTTTCAAACATTAAGAGAGGTTTGTCTCTTAAGATAGCAAGAGAGTTTTCTTGTGTGAGTATTGAGAGAATTTCAATACTTGTAAAGAGTGTAGTGAGACAACAACACTTGTAATGGTTTTATCTTCACCCGGAAGAAGATTGGAATTAGTGGAACTTCTCGGGGTACTAACCGAGCGCGGAGTAGGGGCTAACAAGCCGAACCGTGTGGACAAAAAGTCTTTGACTTTGATCGGTTCAATCTTTCTATCTCTTTATCTCTTAAATTGTGTTATTTGTTTCTTGTGATTGGATTTATCTTTGTTCTTTGGTTGGTTGATTGATATAGACATCAAACACTTTTAAATTGATTTTAAAAATCTCTTTAAGTTTTAAAAACTCTATTCACCCCCCCTCTAGGGTATTTTCCGACCTACAATAATGCTTATTTGTGATTAACGAGAAAATATACTTTGGAGGTGGGTTAATCAAGATAACAAATAATACACCTCCATACAAAAGCATGAACATGGCGGATGAACAGAAGTGACTCTAACAAGCTATAGTTGGTGGAGACAAAATGGCATCAAATACTATCGTATTGGGAAACGAATAAGTAAACAAAACAGATATAACCAAACAATACACATAAATATCCACATATGGGCTCTCAGAAATTGGCCCAGCACTAATATATGAAGTGTAACCCATATAAAGCATAAAATGCTAAAAAAATGTAAACCCACACAAACAAGAAAGAACCCGCATACCGGTTTTACCGTAATCCAACAACAAGGTTTGAAAAAACTTAAGAAATAGTTTACTTAATATGTAATTTAATATGTCTGCAGAAAATTGAAAAGATTATAACTTAATATGTCTGACAGAAAATTAAAAATATGTATCTTAATACGTCTATCCAAAAATATTTCTCTAAATTCATTGTACGTAACTCTTCTGATTTCAACCGTTCCAACACTTTAGTATTCTTCCTCTCCCATTTAGTATTACAGAGGAAGTAATATCTTCTCTCCTATTAATTGTTATAATAATTATTGTATTAATAACATACTTAATACTCTCTTATTAATTATTTTAATAATTTATATTATTTATTATAATAATTATTAGTACAGTAAAATCGAGAAAGTGTAATAATTATAATAATAAATTATTTTTATTATGAAATCTTTATTTACTTATTTTTTAAACTCTTTCATTTTCCATATTTTTATCCATACTTAATATCTATTACATATAATCTAATACTCCGTATAATAGTATGTATATATATATAAAATGAGAAGAGTAAGAAGAATTTTTTGTATTAAATGTTAACAAGGCTCTTTAGCTGTCACATGTAATTATATTTATTGCATCATATTTGTGGAAAATGATAACATGTGCCTTTAGGGCACATGTTAACCATATTATAAATGGAAAGAATACCACTTTGTATGAAAATCTATACTTAATTTAATGCATGTTATAATTTATTTCTTTCTATTTATAAGTGCGTAACATGTGCCCTTAAAACACACATTAATATGGCCCCATATTTATATATACTATTAGATTTTATATATGTACTATTTATATCCAGGTATATTTATATTTATTTATATTTATTGCATTATATTTATATTTATATACTATTAGATTTTAACAAGTCTTACACTAAATTTTTAATACTATTATTTAGTCACAGTTCTTCAATCTCCTTCTGTTATTTTTATGAAACTCTTACAATTCAAAAGAATAATTATATATCTTTAATTTAAAACCCATTTAATAAAAAAAAATTAAAAATTAAAAATGTATATATAATTTTATAAATGTTCTTGTGCATCGCACATTAAAAAATTAATATTTACATAAAATGAGAGAAGTGAAAATATTAACGAACCTTTTATATAAAATTTAACAAGTCACCCTAATTGTTCACTTTAATGGAATCATTTATCGCTAATTCCCAACGTTCACCTAATACTAACCATGCGTTTTGTTCCGTTTCCCAAGGCGTTGAGATGCATTAATATAAATTTTATCATGTTTTAAGTTTTGTCTCGGAGTCTACAACATTTTGAAAAAAATGAATTTTTTTTAAATCAAATATTAGTTGAATCTATTGCATTGCATAATAGTATTATGGAAGAAGTTTTTTTATTTAATATGTCATTAATATGTATTAAATGTACTTATTTTATTAATATTTATTAGTTGTATATATTTATTAACTTATATATAAATAGACTGGGTAAACCATTGACAAATTTCTCCTTCCAAAATGGTTTATTACTATCGTCTCTCATCATTACCCTAGAGGTAAATACATCCTTATACCACCTAAAGTCGCTTAAAGTGGGACAGGTTAAATTACTTAATTGATCATGGATTCTTTCAGAAATATTACTGGGAGTTCCAATGAAATGTTTGACTATTGTGTAAATTAGTGTGTTTACTCCATCAGGATGACCAATCCCTATTTCCTCATTAAATATGGGATTTCCTTCTTCATCTTGTTGGACTGCATTAATTATGGAATCTCTAGTTTCTTGAGTGAGATGTTTTTCCCACCAAGATCTAAGGATTCCAGTAAATCCAGATGCTAATAATTCAACAATATCAGGTTGGGTTAAATTGTTGAAGTTATTTAAATAACTGTTAGCAACCATGGACATATGATTTAATTTGTTTAGTAACTCAGCTTCGCTTAAGCCATCAATATTCCATTCGTACATTTTATTAGATGAGACTGAAAATTGATTACTTAAATTTCTTTCTTCAAACTGTAAGTCTGGAGGAGTTTGTTTTGAATACCAATTTTTTGTTAAGCTGGTTGGATTTGGTTTATTAAATGATATTTTATTAAATTGGTTTTCTATATCTTTAATTAAAGATATTTCTGAAGTTTTAGATTCATCCAAATCCTCAGCTTCAGAGTCTTTGTTAACAACATTAATTTTATTAGTGCTAGTTTCAACCACTTCACTAGAATCTTTTTGATTAATTCTTTTGAATATCTTATCAAGTTGTCTAGCAACTTCATTGTCTTTTGGTTGGATAGGCAATCCTAAACCTAACCTAAACTCTGAGAGTTTTATTAATGGTGATTCAATTCTTTTTTCAACTTTTTTATCAAGTTTTTTATTAATATCTAATTTGTCATCAAGTTTATTCTCAATTTTATCTAATTGTTTACCTATAGTATGTAAGCATTGGTTAGTGAAATTATTTTGTTCAATTAATTTTTTAGCACCATCATCCCCACTGGGAATTTTAAAAGGTGTCGCTTTTATTCTAGTGGTTCCTATTGATATATTTATGGTTTGTAATGGAGGGTGGGACAATTCTACTTTAGTGTTGTCTTCTTTTTCCCATTGAGTTTTTGTGATTACGTTGCATTTTTTGTAGTATTTTTCATACCATTCAAAAAATTTTATATTTAGATTAAATTCATGCATAAATGTTTCCCATTTATCTATGATTCTTAATCTCCTTTTTTCAGTAGGAACATCAATCCTAAATTGGTGTCTCTTTGGCTTATTTTCTTTTGAATTAAAATCTAGAGTTAGTTCCATTCAATTAATTTTAAATTCTTTGTTAATAGTGAAGAGTTGGTGGTTAACAGTTCCTGTCTCAAAATCACTTTGAGTAGGTGATAACTGTTGATCATCTTCTTCGGATTCATTTTTAGTTGAATAGCTAGGTTGAGTAACCTGACCTTCAGTTGTAATATTTTTTAGTTTAATATTTGTTTTACTAATTAAATCGGGATCTTTTCTAGATAGATTATCTATCCTAGAATGGACAGATGAACTACTAGCTGCATCATTAAGGATTAGTGGAGGTTTCCTAATTCTTCTTTCATCAAAGCTTATTCTGACAGTTCCATCTAGTGTATTAAAAGACATTACTATCCAAAAATGGTATATTAATATTACATTAGTAATTAATAAAACGTTTGTTATTGAATTACCAGCATTAGTAGATAGTGGAGCTGATTTGAATTGTATTCAAGAAGGCCTAGTTCCCACTATATACTATGAAAAAACAAATGAAAGACTAAGTTCTGCAAATGGTAATAAAATGAGCATTAAATATAAACTACCTAAAGTTCATATCTGCCAAAACAATGTTTGTTTTAAGACATCCTTCGTCTTAGTAACTAACATGACAGACAGAATTATTTTAGGATTACCATTTATATACTTACTTTACCCATTTACTACCTCAACTAAAGGATTAATTAGCACACATTTAGGTCAAAAGGTAACATTTAAATTCATAACTGAACCTAAAGAAAGAGACCTAAGAATAATTAAGGAACAATCAATAAGTAAAAGTCTAAATTTAATAAATTCTAAAAAGAATCAATTAAAGTATTTAAAAGATGAAGTTAAATACAAAAAGATTGAAGAAAAACTTGAGGATAAGATTCTTCAAGATAAAATTAAGGAATTTAATTCTAAATTAATTAAAGAAGTTTGTTCAGATATTCCTCATGCATTTTGGCATAGGAAAAAACATATTGTTAGTCTTCCTTATGCTAAGGAATTTAAGGAACATTTAATTCCTACTAAGGTCAGGCCAATACAAATGAATCATGAACAAATGGAATATTGTAAAATTGAGATAAATGATTTATTAAAAAAGGGAATAATTAGAAAAAGTAAATCACCTTGGTCCTGCCCAGCTTTCTATGTTAATAAGAATTCTGAAATAGAAAGAGGAGCACCCAAACTTGTAATAAATTACAAACCTTTAAACAAAGTATTAGAATGGATTAGGTATCCATTACCTAATAATAAAGATTTAATTAATAGGCTAAATCAAGCCATTATATTCAGTAAATTTGACTTAAAAAGTGGATTTTGGCAAATCCAAATTAATGAAAAGGATAGGTATAAGACTGCTTTTACCACTCCATTTGGCCATTATGAATGGAATGTAATGCCATTTGGCCTTAAAAATGCCCCAAGTGAATTTCAAAATATAATGAATGATATATTAAACCCATTTAGTCATTTTACCATAGTCTACATTGATGATGTATTATTCCTGATTTTCTCACAAGAGAATTTCTTAATAAACAGGAGAAAAAATGAGTGTTCGCGGCAGAGGCCGCCGTGGCAGAGGACCTGGCGGGAGGCCAGAGACTACGGAGGAATATCATGCCAGCCTCCGTAAAAGTAATACCCCCCCGTTTGACCTATGCGGACCAAGTAACCCGCGTGATGGTCCAAATCCTTTTTACAAAGTTCAAAAGGATGAGTTACTTGAAGTTAAAGGAAAAGGTACAACAATTATCCCTTTCCCATCCCAATTAACCCCTACTCCAGTTACTAATCAATTCACCGTTTTAGGCCAGATACCTAAACCTTTTAATCAAGCCTTAGCCAGCCAGCCCGCTGATAATAACCCTTTTGAAATTCAAAATATTCAAAAGCCTATTAAGCCCAATTACACCAAATCAAGCCCACATATACCTAAATGCCTAACAAACCTCTTCTATGTTGAACCCAGGATGTCTGACATAGATGATCCATTAATGTTAGCCTTCCAATATTTCCCTCCTGGTTGGCACTTCTTACCACAGGCTACCCATAAAACTCTAAAATTTTATAATAAGATTTTAGTATCTACCGAATCAATTTTTATTAAGCCCATTTATGATAAGGATGATTCTTCAAAGGTCATCTACCATTCCTTGTTCATAAAGAAATTAATTACCTTTGAAGAATGGGGGAGTAATCCTTACGATCTCTTCCAACTTTCTGGTATAGACCAATTCTTTAATTACCATGATTATATAGAAGCATGGATGAAAATCCTTTGCTACCAAAATGAAACTTTTAATCATTCCTGGTTCATACAGTTTGACCAGCATTTTAAGCCCAATTTCCCTAATTGGATTGGTTCCATGTGTTTTTCTAAGAAAAATATAATTTTAATTTGTTAAATTTGCATTACACGATACACATATTATTTATATTTTGATGTATTTTATGCACCATTATCAACTGCTTTCTTAAATAATATGGTTCTCTTACTAAGGTTTGTAAAGCCTTTTTTTTATCTATTTATTTACACTTTAATATGACAAATCAATATTCTTATTATTTTACTTTTCTATTAATATTTTCATTGTCATTGCTTTCTGGTATTATTATTTTTTCTTTTTCAACAAAGAAGAATCCAAACAAAAAGTTGATAATAAAGTTAGCAAATACAAACAGACAAAGATAATAGCAAAATGTGATATAAAATTGTATACCTTACTATGATTTTTAGATTTCTTGATTATATTAGACATTGGAATTTGAAGAACAGTGGTATTATTAGTTATACCAATCTTTGACCTCACACTTAATTATGCGCCAAATTGAAATTACTAATGTAATTCATTTATCATTCAAGGTGTTATAAAATTATCTCTATGCACACTAAATATAGCAAGCAAATAATATGAAATCTTTTTGCATAAATAATTCATTGTAAAGAATGTGTGTTTCATTTATTTCTTCATCGTGTCGTTTGCATTTTTTACCAAGTGTTCACACGGATCAAATTAGACAATTGAAGTGGATTTTTATCTTTTATACTATAAATAAATTTGTAAAATATAATTTCCCACCCCGTGCATCACACGGTTAGAATCTAGTTGTAATAGTAATATGGACGAAGCGCAATAATTATAGCAACAAATAAAATTTATTGTGATAACTTTATTTTCAAATTTGTGTATACGGTATTCTTTTTGCCCCTTTAATTTCCGGGCCCAATTTCTATCTCCATATTCATTTATTTTAATAATAATGCCCTTTTAGTGCTCACAATGTTTGTATCTTTGTATCTCACTACATTACATTTAATTTTTTAATTATTGCTTTAATTAGGCATTTAAAGCTTCTTTTCATATCTGTACTTCTTAGGTTATTAATTACTCTTCTTTAAATCTACTTCCATAAGTTATGTCTTTTTCCCTTCCTTTATTCCATTTTCATCTATCAATATATAAACAATTTACTCTTATCGTCAATTATTTTATCTGTCTCCGATACATTAATATATGATATTCTTACTCCAACAAAATTGTGCCTTCCTTTATTTTGTCCTATATAATAATTTTAATGATCTATGTTCCATACATTACGATGGGGTAAAATAGTCATTTTACCTCCGAACTAATCATAGGAGGACACATGGCTACCTATACTGACATGCGAAAGCATAGTCAGAAGGTCTAGATCCCAAAATCACATGTCCAATTGAGCTCGTGGAGATGTTATAGTGATATTTAATCTGCGTGCGAGGAAAAAGATTTTAAGGGTTCGACCTCCGGAATTCTTTCACCGAGCTGAAGTCGACGGTGCTTAATCACTTCGACAGAGTGGTTGAAGGAGGCATGGATGACTGCTCCCAACTATGCAGGAAGCACAAAACCTCCCTCAACTATATTAAATGTATACCAATTGCATTTAATGTTTCGTATTAAGAGGAGAAACAAGGTGATCAATTGGGCAAGCTGCAATGATGGGAGATTAGTTGAAAACCAATTGCTCTATACATGCTGGGCATCTTCTTCTCTTGTACATATGTAAGGAGGCGCATTTACTTCCCTCAACAAAAAAAAACATTTACTTCCCTTAACAAAAAAAAAAAAGGTTTTACGATTGAACTGCAAGGCAAGGAAATAGTGTTAAAGAGAGAAAAGAAATATAGAGGTCTAGAGTGCCCATACATAGCTCATATCCCCGAGGCATTTAGACTCTGAGTAATACAAAACTCCCCTAATTGTGGTATTGTGAGGGTAAAATAGTTAGGATTGTGAGAGTAGAATAGTTAGAGAAACAACATTCGTTTGTAATCAGAACTCATTCATCATAATACAGAGTAGCTCCGAACTCCTAACTATATTTACTAGAAGATGATTAACACACATACTCATAAAGGGCAAACATCTTCTATATATTCTTGTCTCATTCTCCTTATCCAGTTATCATCGACGCGTCACATGCCACAACATTTCAATCATTACCTAATTATTTGACTGTGTGATTAGAAATAGACATATTCTAAATTTTTACACGAACATGCTATTTATCACTTATTTTTTCTTCTTTACTCTATTTTTCTCAATTTTCTCCTTATTTTTTTTAATTATTTGTCTCTCATACTTTATATTTCTCCTTTTGTTCTCTCAATTCTATTTTTTTACAAAATGCTACAGATGTTAAAGAGATAACTTATAAAAGTACTTAAAATTTTCTTTTGCTCCTTTGAAATAGATTCGAGAGATACACGGTCTGATGAAATTTAGAGTTGAATATATTCTTTTAGTGCTCATTTGGTTGTATCTAATTCATGAATTAGACAACTTAAAATTTTTTAATTTATAAATTATCTAATTTGGGCGTTTGGTTGCAAAAATGAACTAGCATTTAAAGTCATAAGTTTAAGTTAATACGTAAGACATAAACAGGAAAACATAAAAATTTAGTTGAAATTACATAATTTATAAATGTCATTCAAGTTCATAAAGAAAAAATCACACTTCATAATTTGTTGTTAAAAAATAAATAAATTATAATTTGTTAATTTAGAATGAAATAATTATAAATTAAACAATTTATACAACCAAATGAGCCTTTAGTATATTAACATATTTAATTATCAAATCTCGGATACAAGAAATTTATTCTTCAACATTGTTTCATTGATATATTATGCAAAATTAATGTAATGAAAATTTGTAATATATAGTTCTCAATGTAGATTGTGATAATGGAGAGCAAGCCGATCATGATCTTTTAAAATTTTCCCATGTATGTAATATATATTTTGCGATCAAAACTCAATTTGATTCGCTGTAAAAGAGAAGGGCTAAAGGAAATATATATTGAGACATTTTTTTTTCCTGTTTTGTTCTGTATGGTCTACTACTCTAGAAGTCTTTGATGGTCGTGATTGTCGTAAACCTTACTTTAGAGGAAGGTTCCATTGTTATGTAATCCAATTGCTTGACGTTTAATTTTCTATTTACAAAATTTGATAATCTTCGCATTTATTTTCACAGATTTTGTTTTTGTAAAATAGAGATCATGTTTTATCCAATTAATATATTCTTACAATTATATTTTATGTAATATGCTCACGCATCGCGTGGATTGTTCACTTATTTTTATTATTATAACAAATTAATGATAAAAAATAATAAGAGAATCATTAGACTAAAATTTCGTTAATAAAACAAACACCACCAAGAGAGTGTACTAGATGTAAATTATTTGTACACATGAAAGCAGTGTGTTGATTTTTCTACCATAAAAAAAAAATTGTATTTAGGCAACATAACTTTGAGCATTGACAGATCAAAAAATTTGAGTTTTCTTTTTTTTTTTTGGGGGGGGGGGGGGGGGGGGAGGGGCAAAAATACAAGCACGAATTTTTTATTCTTACTTAAAAGTAATTAACATAAAAATAATATAATCGAGAAAGACCGGCAGCAATTATTGTGTGTTATTTTCTCTATATTTTTATATCAATGAATTCTATTGTATACAAGATTAATGTTTGTATTACTATGTTTAAGCTCAAAATATTATAAATTTACTTATAGAAAAAAATTTAAAGGGACCAATCTTTATATCATGTTTATACGTAACAAAATAATAATATCATTATTCAAATTTTTAAAAATTTAGAGGGTACTATGCAATCTTTTAAAAAGCTATGGGAGCCGGAGTACACTCACCTCAACTTGTCAACAAGTTTGTTCGTGTCAGTTGATTTGCGGGCACGATAAAGAATCAAATATCTTCCCTTCACGGGGACAAGTAACTTTGGTATAATTTTCACTTTCATAGTTTCTACCATTTACGAATTACGCCCCTTAAATTGCTAACTTTTTTTTCTTTTAAAAAAAAATTAAAAATAAGCAGAGCTAAATTAAACCTAAATTAAGTAGTTCCCTGTTCGAATGGGATCTTTTAGAAACTAGACAGCCAACCCACTTCAGATTTTTTCTTTCTCTTCTAATAAATGATATGATACGGATTTGAAATGAGGAAAAAAATGAACAAGAAAGTATAATAAGTTGCTAAAAAAATGTAATAATGGTGTCTTCATTTTTTTTTCTTATTTTTTATTACCATTTCACTCGTTTTGCTGTGACAAGATATATCTTTTAAATTTTAAAACATTGAAATATTCCTTCAACTCTTTTATAACCTTAAAATTCAACTAAATGCGCTACTGTATGCATAACAATTAATGTGAAGATTTATACATATTATTTATTTATTTCGTTTCGTTCACACTATAAAAAAAATTCTTGACTTTAAGTGTTAAAAACATGCAAGGCAGAGGTATGAGGTTTATTAAAAAAAAAAGAAAGAATTCTGTTGACCCGAAATTAGTTAGGACATTATTTTTTTAATCATTAGGGGCAACCATGTGCACATTTTGCACATGAACTAATATAAAATAAATTTGGGACTAGTTTGACAGCCAGCTGGGTCCATGTTGTCCTCTACGCGGGTCCAAAACAACTATTCACCTACTTTCGTTTGGAATGATTATTTCTGGTAGTTGGATCACCTGGTCCATCCGTCCATGTGAATATAATTCTATGATCCTTACCTGTCATTTATTAAAGGCAAAAGGCAAAATTATAGCAACTTAGGTTTAAGGTACAATTGTACTGCGCCCCCCCCCAACCCCCCCCCCCCCCCCCCCCACAAAAAAAAAAAAAAGTTTAAGGTACAACTAGACTCGAGTTTTACCTCTGTGATTAAGAAGCCAATAATTAAAATGAGATGTCACGGAGATGCTTTGTCTGTTATGAATGTTATTAAGAGTCCTGGGTTTTGTTGAGTCTTCTTTGGGTATATTATCGAAAATATCAAGCACTTTTCGAGTTATTTTAGATCTTTTAATTGGAGTTTTGTGAGGTGTTGTGACAATGAGGTTGTGTATACGCTTGCAAAGTTTGTTAAGCTGGTTTACGATTACTCGATTTGAAAGAAAGATCCTGAGTTCTTGTTACACCTCTTCCAGGCATATCGTTAAAATTTATTTTAAGCTTGGTTGTGTTTTTCTCAAAAAAAAATAAAAAAGTTCTCCCTTCTCCCCTTTTTGATGAACCATCAGGATCTATCATTCTTTGTATAAAACAAACTTTAAAGTACAATTTATGATAAAATAAATATATTTCTCTTGTTTAAGAGTTTCAAAAAAAATAAAAAATACAAGAGAATACATGAGAAAATTAGTGGTAATGAAATTCATATCCAAATTAGAAAGAGGAAAGAGAGAAGAAAAATGGAGTTTTACTTGCCAAATTTTGCAATAACCTTTTATCCCTCTAAAGTACATAACAAAATTTTAAACATCATCCTTTCTCTCATTTTTTTTCCAAGTCAAAAACAGAGTATAGAAACCATGTTGAACATCCAAATGGAAAAGAAAAATGGTTAAGTAATTATTTTGGGATTGAGTAGGTTGTGATTGGTGCTTAAATCAAAAGGTCCATCCGGGTTAATCAGGCCGCCGCTTGTGACCCACACGGTATACATAGCGTCAGTAATATTCCACACAACCTACTAATTCAACAAAAACATGGACACAAAATTAGTGAAGTTTTTTTAAAAAAAAATTAAGGGAGGTTGCCTACCACGAAATTAGTGAAGTTAAGAATGAACATATTTGAGTCAACTTTAGGTTTAAGTTTTCTATTAGTAAAAATTATGTCGTATTTCGGGTTAACTAGTTTACTTGAAGTTAATTTATAATTAACACAATTAATATTTCAAGTCAATTTTGAGTCACTGACTCAATTAACTAACACTACCTATTTACACCCACTTTGCAACAATAAAAATGCTACTAGTGTAGGTCAATTGAGTTATGTTTTCACATAAGACCTCATTATTATTAATGTTAATGGTGTTATATCGTGTTCTTTGTTTAACATGATCCGTTTATTAAACAATTTGGATGAGTCTGTACTGTGTAATCTGTAAATTAAACAGGCCGTGTTAGAATAAAGATAAATGACACAATTAATTAATCAGATAAATAACACAATTAATTAATCATGTTGTATTCGAGTTGACATAATTATTTTTATATTTGTATTTTGACACAACACATGTGAATATGAATTACCACCCCTTATTATAAGTAAAATGAACAACTGGTTATGTATTTTATTATTTTCTACAATCAATTGATGATTTCCTCTCACAAGTCACACGTAAATAAAGTAATCTTTAATGGTAATTTCTATTTTTTCATTTATATCATGTGCTTATTTTATTTTATAACACTTTTATTTTTAGTACTAAAGTTTTTTATATGAGAAGAAAAATAAAGAAGTTGGCGCTTCATTAGGATAAAAAAGAATTATTAGGTTTCTTATATTCAATAAAAATGTGTTATACCATATTAAAGTTTTCTATTAGTAAAAATTGTAATAGAAATTCTCCATAAAATTCAACTTTTACCTCACATATAAATAATCATAAAAAAAGGGAGTATATTTTTTTAATTTTTCTTTTTTATCATATAAATTTATATAAATAAAAATGATTATATAAATTTGTAGAGATAGAAATGACCAACATGGAGATGACTAAGCTTTAAAAAAAAAAAAAAAAAGTAGAGAAGGAAAAAATTTCTCAGAGACCAAACAGAACGGAAACCCCCAAGATTCCAAGAAGCTCTCTCACGCACAAAAATTCCGCGTCATGGAAACGGAGGAGCCAAAGCCTTTAAAATGCAGCGACTGTATGTATTAAAGTCTCAATTTCGTTTTCATCTTCATCTTCATCTTCATCTTCATCTTCTCACTTCTACTTTACTCTCTCTGTCTCTCTCTATCTACCAAAGATCGTTAAGTTTCTCTCATCATAAGCAATTTTCTTTTCCTATTTTTGTTCAAGTTAAGAAATGGGCTCTTGTGTTTCGACTCACTCATCAGACATAGAACCAGCCACGAAGCTCGAAATGTCCTTTGGGTCTAAAACAGATAATTTTTTTATTCAATCATCTCCTGTCAAAGTCAAACCCCCCATGAATGCTGCTAACTTCAAACGTTCTTCTTCAGCCACCACCACTTTACGTGATTCTGGTATGTCCCTTTTTCTTTTTCGAATTGTATTATTGGAATCTGGATGTGCATTAATTGTTATCCCGCTTGATTTCTTTGAGTATATATGTTTTCACTCTTAAATTAAACTTTATTATTAGTTAGTATTATGGTTTGATTGTATGTAGTTTTTCTTTTTATTCATGTACATTTTGTTCACATATGCATACTTCTTGTCTTCAATATTATTTACAATTTGATATCATTTTCCTCAGAAACCAAACCACGTATTTATGTCAAAGTCTTTTGCTTGGTTTAGAGAATTAGAGGAAATAATAATGTAAATGATTATCAGAGAGCAGTGAGATGATTTGTTTCCGTAATTCATTTCACTAATTCGAATCCGGTAGCATACTCAAAAATGTATATTGGAATCATATCCGGTCAAACGTGAAGAATCCCTAAAATCATGGTTAAGTTACATAATCCGAAGTCCTATTGTATATCACACGGAATTTCTCAGCTGACCAATTTCTTCCTAGTGCATCCATCACATGGGCATTGCCTGGGATTTGACTTCCTGGTCAGACATGCATCAACACTCAAGGCTGGTTATTCAAACTTACTAATTTTGTTTACAGGTCTCCTATTATGTTCTCTCTACATGGTTGGATTTATACAACTATGCATCCATGTTTATCACACCAAGTTTCATAAACACACATCTTTACCTTAGTATTAAAGAAGACTTTTACCATTTTTACCTTTCTAATAGATATATATATATATGTGTCCGTTCGTATCCGAAAAACTTTGGTATTGCATGTGTTGGAGCGTATTGGATTTGGGGATTAGAATAAATCAAAAGCTAGGGAAGACAAACAGACAAAATATGGATGAATTGAAAGAATGTAGCACCCTTTAATGTGTGTTTGGTCTAGCATATATAATGCATGAGATTCCTTTTATCGGTACATGGCAGAATAACCATTGACTTGAATGCATTAACAAAGTATAAATAACATTGGTGTTTTTGGCAACTGGTATTATCATTCTGTATCAATAATCTGTAGAGAGTTCCCCAAATGGCAGATGCACGATTTTGTCCAATGTTCTGTTATTGCATGATCTTGTAACCTATTATCTGTTTATTATTTTAAACATATTGGTCCTCATCGGTGAGATTGGCTTAGAAAAAAATGTCATGGAATGCGGGTATTATTGATAGCTTGTCTTTAATAGTTGAATTATTTTCTTTGCCAAAGAAGCTTCCCACCTATATTTTGAATCGCTCCTTGTAATACTACTCTTACCTCTGGTGTTTAACTAACTGTGTTAGTCATTCTGAAAACCTTGCAGTTTGTAGGGTATTTCCCTTCCCTTTATTATTCTAAGGTAGTGCTGTTGGTAAAGAAAAAAGTAACTGCTACATTGAATAAATTCATAAATGAAAAAAAGGCAAGACCGATGGCCTTGAGTGCACTATCAATCGTTAGCAATCCTGTGCCATTTATGATTTGAACTTATGACCTTTTATTCAGCTGCATTTTCAAAACAGTATTATCAAGTAACCATTGTGTACATTTCTGATGCCTAGAGTCTAATATAATATCCCATCTTATTCACAGGTAGTAAAGAGGAAACCTTTTTCGATTCCCAAGCCTGGTTAGATTCGGACTGTGAAGATGATTTCCTAAGTGTTAATGGTGGTAAGATACATCTAAATGCTTTCAATTCTTTCGCCATAAAAGCTTACAACAGAGTAGAGAGTGAGATTCTTGTTGGTGTCACCACCCATCTTATATAATCCTTTTGTCGCTTCATTGCAGATTTTACCCCATCTTGCGGTAATACTCCAGTCCATCACACCCTCCCCACAGGAATGGGAACCCCACCAGCGAACAAAGTGGAGCTGGCCCAAGCTTTCAAGCCGGAACTGTCTCCTATACATAAGAGAAAGAAGCTATCTGACCTCTTTAAAGAAAGTGTACGAGGTGCCCGTAATGTTGAGCAGGAAAATACGCTGGCTGACCAAAATGGGAACTCTTTTCTGTCTAGAGCCAACTCTGTGCCTGGTAGTGAAAGAACGCCCTACAGAGATTCAAAATCTAGGAGGTGGAAATCATTAAGAGGTGTGCAGTGTTGTTTTCCAAGCATACTTACGAGTCAAAGCTATAGTGAAAGCAAGAAGAAGATGAGCCCCAACCATAGCATTTGGTAATTACACAAGCTCGAGTCAAATTATCTTAAATATATATTCATGAAGCGGAAAAATGAGACTCTTGAGCTGATGAATTCCCCGGTTAATCTACTATATCTCCATTAGAGATTAGATCTAGTAAATATTGGAAGAAGCTAGTGTTAGGAGGTTCTTTTTGGAACTCAAAAGGTATACGTAAAGCCAGAGAAGCAGTTGCACTTCTATCAATAATCTAAAATATACTTGATTTCATTATGTTCATAAATACCTTTCTTATAATGAGAAACAAATTGATACTATATCTGCTTTTATTTAGTTTTTGTTTATGCCTTTAATGCTCTTTTATCGTTCCGTTAACACAAACAATGCTCAAACGCGAATGGCTACTGTATAAGGTTGAAGACGCCACCGAAGTAAATGTCCAATGATCAAGGCCTACTTAATTTGCCATTGAGAAAAGATGATTATATATGTAATCCAGTCCATTGTGTTTTGGTGTTTTAAGCTGCAATTGTTAAAGAAACTGGATTCTTAAATTTAGAATAGAGGGAGTATGAACTATTTTGCTCCAATGTCAAGAAAAATGCCTTTTATCCTTCATCCTAAATTATTTAGGACATAAATGTTCAAAACTTTATTTTCCTTGGAAGAAAATATGCCTTTTTATAGGAGTGCAATTTGATAATAAGTTTCTTTGTAGAGATAAAAGCTCTGAAGGGACCCAACATTTTCAACCAGACTAACAATACATATGCTTTATATTAATGATTTGCTTTTGACTTTAGTACTCTTTTTTTAAGAAACACCAATTTCGGTCTAATTAATGGTTAAGAATATAACTTATTTTATATTTTGAGATTTAGTGCATTGATTACATCCCGTAAAAGAACTAAGACAATTAATTAGAAGTATTTCCAAAAGGAGAGTGATAACTATTATTCTGAGAGGGAGGGAGTATTATATTGCTAGTAATGCCAGTCTATGAACGAACTAGCAACAAAGAATTTGAGACTTCATACTTTATGCCAAGAAAAGGAAGAACACTAACAATCTGATAAACATGGTCCATTCGAATATAAAAAACTAAAATCTTATCTAGAAATGTTTAAATCAATTCACCAGTTCTTGCTTTGCTTTGCCTTGCCTTGCCTTGCCTTGGCAATCTTCCAAATTAATCTTGCATTTCATGACAATATATTCTGTACATATAAACTAATGAAGATCAATATTATATTATTTATATCTATGTATATATGTGTCTAAAATGATCGTTCTTGATTGGTAACTTGGTTTGAAAGCCAAGCTAATTCAACCGACCTTTGTTCTGGCTGGACCTACCAGATTATCTTTTTTGCTTCACTGCCAATCCAGAAATACTCAACAAACATAAATTGCCCCTTCCAGTTGGACTTATAAATTTGTAATTACACTCAGTGGGTTAATTTCAGTTCTTGGCGACATTTTCCGGGGGCAAAGTGGTCATTAGTTGTAGACTTGTAGTGATGTTTAATGTAAGTTATCTTGGACCTTTACTTTTTGCGTCTAATAGAACTAATGTTGGCCTGAGGAGTTATAAATACTTGTCCGAATGCTCAATATACAATACAATTATTTCAGGTGGTACATCTGTCTGTGTATGTACAAGAGGTTGTAATAGATTGCGCAGTTTCAAAGGTTGAAGAGAGAAAGTGAAATTAATTCATTCATTATATAGCTAGGAATTGAAAAGAATGGAAGGCCTGTACTGCTCGAAATTTTACATTGTGTTGGCTTGTGCTGCATTTTTATTAACAAGAGAAGCATCGGCAGCGCAACATATGGTTGGAGGAACCCAAGGTTGGGATGAATCTACAGACTTCAGCTCCTGGGTTTCTGGTCAGACCTTCAAGGTTGGCGATCAACTTGGTATATACGTCTCTCTCTCTCTCTCTCTTGTTTTAATTGAACGCGTATGACTATGATGAACATATTGTTTATATACCTTGGCACTACCTAAATGAGAATTGCAATGAATGACTAAAAGTAAAGGATATTAAGCATATATTTCACAAATTGATTTAATTTTGATTTGTTTTGGGACACGCATGCAGTATTCAAGTATTCAGGGATGCATAGTGTAGTTGAACTAGCAAACGAAAGCGCGTACAAGAACTGTGACATCGGTAGCTCAGTAGATTCCATGAATGGGGGTAACAGTGTAGTGAAGTTAAATAAGGTGGCTACGCGTTATTTTGCCTGTGGTACAATGGGACACTGCGACCAAGGGATGAAAGTAAAGATTACAACAGTCTCCGCTGATTCATCACCCTCAACTACTTCTACTACTTCTACTCCCTCTTCTTCATCTTCCACTACTACTTCAGCTTCAGCACCTTCTACTTGTCGCCCTTTTGGCTCGTCTTCCTTGATGGCCATGGCTGTGTTTCTAGTCTTCTCTATGCTTTTCATCATTTCATAATTTACTATTGTGTGGAGATTGTGGTTCTTCACTGCTAAATTATATTATAGCATTGAGGTAAATATTTCAGGAGTTTATTGGGAGTTGTTTTTGGTTTGATTTTTTTTTTTTTTTTGGGAATATGTAATAATGCAAATTGTTTACTGTATTGCTGTGATTGAAGGGGAGAGTGTAATAAAAATGGCTGGGATTGATTTTTCTAATCCTGGTGAGGTTTGGCATTATTCGAGTGGCATTTAGTTTAGCTAAACCATCTTTTGGGCTCCAAATTTAAGTTTTGAAGTTTTTTTTTTCAATCACAAGGTGTCCCAATACTATATTAAATGTGAAACTAATTTCATTAGTGAAACTGAATCGTCACTAGCCACAAGGGAGTTTATGCATGTGGAAAATCAAATACGAGACATTCTGCTAAATGAACAACATAAATCAATAATAAAAAAGTCATTGGCCAATTCTTTTGGTTTGATCTTTCAAGATACTCCAAATTTAACGTTTGAATAAATATTTTTCAATTTTTTGATCTGATTTATCGTTATTCAGTGTGGAGCAAACAAATGAAAAGTTAGATGCTAGATTGGATTACGTGGAATATTGCAAGTCCGATAATTATGTAGAGAAAAACGAAGTCAGTCAATCAATATGCAAAAACGAATATTCGTAGAATTGAGAGCTCACAGTCATCCCGCCTAATTTTTTTTGATTTTAACTGTTGCATCACAATTGATTTTAGTGAAAGTCTTAACATGCGGTGCACAAGTTAGAAGGGTAAAAAGTTAGCCAAAATGCTAAAACAATGCTATATTTACCTTCCAACAAGTTTTTACTGTAAGCGACGTAAAGAGTAACTTTCAAGTCTAACAATCCTTAGACAATTCGATGCATGTCGTTCTATGCATTTTTTTATAATATTTTAAGTACTGTTTCAAGACAAAGAAAGCAAATAAATAAAAATCTAACACTCTTTATGCATATCTTTTAAGGTAAGTTTAATTTTTATGCCTTTAAATTTTATAAGCTTGATAGGGAGACTAACCCTATTAAAATTTTAGCATTTACATTAAAGATGGTGAAGGGCAAAAAAATATTTCGTCCAATCTTCGAGCACGTGTGAGGACCGAGTTATTTGTATATCCAAGCTCAATACAGATCGTGGGGAGAGCCTTCCAAGGATTGACACGTAGCAGCAACACTTTGGAAGCGTGGCCAACACACCCAACAGCTAGTTGCCAAATTCCCACTACCCAACTAACCTTCACATTTCTCTCCACTCCCCTCAAACGTGGTGAGTGAGGTTTATCACATTGTAACAGCTAATTCCTTACATCTAGAAAATGAACTAACCCTTAACATTTGAGTTCATCGAATCATTGTCTGTACTATCCTTTACCAACATGTGTTTGCAACCATTATCAATAAAAATCATCATCAAAGGGTGGATGTAAACCAAACCTACTATCCATTGGCTAGGAGAACCATACTTGCCAAAAATTTGTATGTTTATCTTGCCTACTTTCTTTCACTTATCCATAAATTCGTGTGTGAGCAACATTTCTTGCTTAAAAGATTTGTTGACCTTACAACTAGTGTTGTCTGTGGGAAGCGTGAGTTTCTCATCATAAGAGTTAGCAAAAATCTAGCCTCGAAAACTAAAAACCCTATCCCTAAAACTTAACTAAAAAAACTTGTCCCACCACAAATATCACGATCCATGCCACTTTCTCCCAAAATGGATGCAAACAGAGACATTAACCCATCCAAATCCAAAGATATAATCATCCTGAACGCCTCCCATCATGACCAACCCCAGAGAAACATATTACCAATTAACTGTCCCCACTACTGAACCACCACCAGAATCCGTGATGACAAACCCTCCAGACACAGAGCTTTAATCCGACCATCTCATTCCCACAAAACCAACCAGGGTGGTGATAGAGAGCTAGTTAGGCTCGTAATGGATGACAACCAACATTTGAGGGATACCATTATATAACTAACCAAACGAGTCCCTGCCAATTCGTCTAACCGGGGAGACCACGAGTCTTTCACCAGCCGCTCTCTTAGGGGGCATAACAAAGTTGATAAAGATTTTCCTGTACATGCCCAGAAAGAGAAGAAAGGGCACGGGGACAATGGGAACAACCTCGAAAAATAGTCGATACATGCCGACAATCAGGGCATTAAACCTCAAAAGTTAGATTCCTAGAGGGTCAGTGCTTTTCTGCGAATTGGCTCGAAAAGAAAAGGCAGGGCAAGGCACAGGTGCCTCCTAATGAGGTCGATCAACCACTAGTATCCTAGCACATGACTGACAAAAATCTCAAAAACTTCATCTTTAGATGCCGTTCAGAATCATGACAAAGCAAAAGCCAAAACTGCGTGAGATCTAGCCAGGAAATCATTGGGGAAGGAGAGGCATTCACCCTTTACAGCTCGGATCATTAATGCGGAACCTCTTCGTAAATTTACTATGCCGAAGTACCCTGTTTACGATGGAAACTCCGACCCAGCCCACTATATCCGAGCTTATGATCATATTATGACCTTGTGGGAAAACAATGAATCTTTATTGTGTAGGCATTTCCTCACCAGTCTGGGCAAAACAGAACTAAAGTGGTACTATCAGCTCTGTTGGTCGGAAATCAACCTTAGAGCGGGTAAATAGGGTTTTTTAAATTAAATGCAGAATTAAAAAGTTTTCTTAAAATATTTAAATAATAAACTTAGACTAGATATGAATCAAGAAAATAAGCAAAGTAATCAATAAATCCCAAGAGTAATTAATAAAACTAGTGCAAGTAAATAAGGAGCTAGAATTAGAAAGATTGAACCAATAAAGCTACTGATGTTTTGTTATCGCGGTTCGGTTATTTAGACCATAGTTCGCACTCGAGTAGTGCCCCCGAGAAGTTCCATTAAAAATTAATTTTCTTTCGAGTGAAAATCAAACATTTACAAATGTAATCCTACTCATTACACTCAACAAATATTGTTCTTCTCACAACACTCAATTCAAGTGTGATTCTTCTTACCACACTCAACACAAGAAAAATCCTTTTTGCTAAACTATGATATTGACCTCTCACAAATTCTTGAATACAATTGATTGGGTGATGAACACCAAGATACAATAACTCTCAAGTGTATTTGAAGATCACAAATGAAGCTTACACTAGAGTTATCAAGTTTGATCAAGATTTATAGCTCAATGAAGAATGATTGATCAAAACAAAGACTTGAATACTTAAGTATGATAAATAGATGAAAAATGAGTTTGTATATGTATTCAAGCCCTTTAAAATGTGTCTTGGATATCCAATATATAGTCACAAAGATGATCAAGCCGTTTGAGATGTTTGGTAGAGTTTTGGTATCAAAAATAGTAAAACATCAAAAGTCCAATGGCTATATTCTGGGCAACAATCAACTCAGCAAAGCTCATAAGTCGACTAATGGGCCATTAGTCGACTGATCAAAGTCCATCAGTCAACTGATGGGCGCTGACCATAAGGCCAAAATCCTAGTTTTTGGATTTTTGCAATTCAACTCCAAAATCAATTTTAATGCTTTGGGGAAGTTAAAAACATATATTTAAGACATCTATTTTCATGAAAGCTCAAGATATGATCATTTGAATTTAATATGAATTTATTTGAAAACCAGTTTTTGTATAATGATGTTTTCAAAGGCAATTCAATTCAAGCTTGTTTTCAATCAATCTAACAATGATGCATGAACATAATTGAGCTATAAAAATGATCAGCCAAGAAACTTTACATAAATCATAAGTAATCACTCAATTGTCGAATAAACGAATCTTCGAATACTTTGATTTGTTTCTTCAATTTGATCTTCACTTAAAGCATTTGCCCTGAAACTTTTCATATAATGCTTTGATCATTTGTGCTTCATGAATTGCATTGCTAGCGTATAATGAGATTGATCTTCCTTTTCTTGTCCAATGCTTGGTAGACTTGGTCGGATATGGATTGGATGATCCTTGTCACGTGGCATGCTTTCTTTGTAAAATCCATGCTTTCTTGAATTCATAAGATAATGAACTACTAACTTAATTCAATAAACATATTAAATTACACATGATTAAGTTATTGTTATTATCAAAATAAGATTAAGACTTACAAGGTCAACAAGCTCCCTCGGGCTCTATTGATAGTTATAGAAGCCTGCTATAACAGTTATACACCAGGTTTATAGCAAGCTTCCGACCTCCGAAGAGTTTGGCTAGTTGATGGCCTTGAGATAAAAACCAAGAGAATCACTCAATGATTACTCTAAAAAGTATTGGTACCTTTATAGTGAAATCATGTAGATGTGTAGATGTATATTACACTTTTGTTTCACATTATTACCTACAACACGAGTGTCATGTTTACTTGTCCAATGTTATATGATTTACTTGAATTTATTGCTTCATTATTATCTTAAACCCATTTTATCTAGCTAAGGTGGGTTAGTAACACTCTAGGCCTTAATGACGGGTGTTATCCTGTTAATTAAGGCGGTGATGTTACATTGAGCCTCCATTGAAGAAATAATATGACATGAAATTTTATGTTGCTTTCTTTAAATTCAAAACAAAGTTTCCCAAGAATGTTAAACGTGATCACTTTCTTAGAACAATCCATAGATGTATAGTAGGTAATTAACCAGTCCATACCCAAAATTACATCAAAACCCCTAATATCTAACAATACTAAATCGGCCACTAAATTACAGTTGCCAATTAATGTGGAACATGCCTTATAAATTATCGACGTATTTAGAGAATCACCGGCAGGGGTGAAGACGGTCATGCCATACCCTCGGTCACTAGAGTTTTTATTGAGGGATTTAACAAAATTTTGAGAAACAAATAACTGTGTAGACCCAAGATCAATTAAAATATATTTCTCAAAATTTACTTGGAAAATAAGTTTATAGTTATTTTCAAGAATATCAAGTTTACTTGGAAAATACGTTTATAGAAACAAATTTAGCAATCATGTTATTCTTGATATAAGTTTATAGTTCATTTACTTGGAAAATCAAGAATAGCATGATTGTTCAAAGGAAGCATGACAAGGATTATCGAAATATTATCCGATCAAGTCAACAATGCATTGAACAAGACAAGAAAGATTAACCTCATCATAATGCAATTCATGAAGATTAAAATCAAAGATCATATGCAAAAAGTTTCATGACAAGAGTTGCAAGAGAAGATCAATTTAAAGAAACAAATCGAAGCATTAAAAACTCGACTATTCGGTAATTGAGTGAGTGCTTAGTATTTATTTAAAGTTTCTTAATTGATTGTTTATATAGCTTAAACATGAACATGCATCATTCATAGATCAATTGATACAAGCTTGAATTGAATTTCTTTTGAAAACATCATTTTTACAAAAATCAATTTTCAAATAAATTCATATTAATTTCAAATGATCATATTTTGAGTTTTCCCGAAAATAGGTGTCTTAGGAACTTATTTTTGAAGTTCCCAAAGCATTAGAATTAATTTTGGAGCTTATATGCAAAAGTGCAAAAATTGAAAATTTTAGCATTTTGGCCTGATGGACAACAGGTCCATCAGTTGACTGATCGCTTGTGATCAGTGGACTAAGACCCACTCAGTCGAATAATGAGCTTTGCTTAGTCGACTGATGGCCCAGAATATAGCCGTTAGATTTTTGATTTTTTACCATTTTTGGTACCAAACTTCTACCAAACCTCACAAACGGCTATATCACTTTTGGGACTATATATACACCATCTAAGACATATTTTGGCATGCTTGAACACTCACAGAAACCCATTTTTTATCTATCTTCATTAATCAAAGATTCAAGCTTTAAAATTGATTATTACTATTCATCTTTGAGCTATCATTTTGATCAAGCAAGATAACTCTAGTGTGAGTTTCAAATTGTATTTATCATACACTTGAGAGTTGTTTTTCATTGGTGTGAATCACCAAAAAATTCATTTTCCTTCCCTATTTCTTTTTCGTTGATCTTGTCTTCTTTTTAATTCATCACAGTCTTGTTCAGCAATGGTGGCTCTTTTCACAATTTCATTATATGTTCGTAACATTAGTCTCGATACACAACTACATTCGTAGACCATTTTCAAACTTCTTTGTCTTGGTAGCCTTAATAACAACTAGATGGGATGCATAACGTGACAATGAAACAGACTTGGCCTCGTATTGAGCCACCGTCAAGCCTTCTTGCACTAGTTGGAGAAAATTAAATTATTTCTGTTCTCATATTGCTTTTGAAAAATATATTTCATTAAAAATATCCATGAATTCCTTTCACGTGGCAAAGGGTTGTTCAACCTCATTAACTTCTTTATTATTATTTTTGGTTCTTCTAACCATCTGCCACCAATGGCATGCTTCTCTTTGGAGCATAAATACCGCAAATCTTACCTTCTGATTTTCTGTACAAGAGAGTACTTGAAATATTTTCTTTATTTCCATTATTCAAAACTATGCTATAGTTGTACCAGGAGTTCCCACAAAAGAAGGCAAATTCAACCTTTTGAATTATTCAATCGTTGTACCTTTGGGTATTGTGTGAATATTATTATTATTATTTTGTTCCTCAAGTAATCTTACTAAATTTTCATTAACTTTGAACGCTCCCTTAGCACTTCCAGTACTGGAACTAGTAATATATTGCATCTAAAATAGTAAATATCATAGTAAGACGGTTTTTGTTATACTCACAATATACTATACATATCATATATTATTATTATTATTATTATTATTATTATTATTATTATTATTATTATTATTATTATTATTATTATTATTGCGTTAGTAGTACAACTGTTATTTTAACAACCCACATTACAATATAATATAACACTAAATCCCATATTTATTTTACACTATTATTCATCATTTATGCATATCTATTATCTATTGGAGATTGTGCATCTAGTGAAGGGAGTCCCTCTTGCCTAATCTCCATAAGTATAACCTCATACAGTGTTTGATTCATTTCCATAATACTTATGACCTTCCTAAAAACTTCTCTCTCATAATAAAATTCTCCTTGTACCCAGTCTTTCTTTTGTTCGTCGGTATATTCTTCTAGAAACTCTACTTGTCGCTCTTTGTCTTTCCTATGGTACACATCTACTTCTATATTTTTTTGTTGATTGACTAGAGGTACATTTATTTCTACATGACATTCTTATGTGGTGATGCCATACCTACATTTAACAAAAGTAAGTATTTGTATATAATAATAAATGAATAATAAAACCTTGAAAATTCTAAAAATGTTTACAATTTTAATTAATTCATGGATGTTTTATACTCCTTTTATTAAACCATACATTGATACCACTTTAAAACGACACAAGTCTAAAAGTAATGTTTCTTATATAGTTTGGGTAAAAGATAGATCTAGTAAAATTCTAAAAATGAAAATACAAGATATTTATTATATCAATATCTTGTATTTTTCCTGATACATAACTCCTAACCCTAAAAGTTAATACCGACTTATAAATTAGAACTTAATAGGAATATATTATTATCTTATTTTATTTTTATTTTTTATAACTAAACTACTATAACACTTTTAAATCAATTAATTTAAAACAAAAGAATAATTACATACTACTAATATATATTTAAAAGTATATGTACTTTAAAAGTACACCTAAATATTATTATATAGATATGATTGTAAAGCTTTAAAATAGAGAATATGTACTATTCACCTTTCTGCACTTAATTTTTTTTTCTGATACATAACTCTTAATCCTAACAATTAATACCGATTTATAAATTATAACTTAATGGAAATATATTATTATCTTATTTTATTTTTAATAACTAAACTACTATAACACTCTTAAATCAATTAATTTAAACTAAAATAATAATTACATACTACTAATATATATATATATATATATATATATAAGTATATGTACTTTAAAGGTATACCAAATATTATTATACATATATAATTGTAAATGCGCATTGCATATATATATACATATATAAAGTAATACTTTATTAAGTAAATAATGCTTGGCATATGTTCCTACATTTTCTTATTTTTTTTTAATAAAACAAGTATGAAAGTATAGTAACTTGTTACTTATGTACCGTTCTTATTTCTTTTTTTCTTTTAGTATTATATTTATTTAATATTAAGAAGTACAAAAAGTATGGATAAAATAAAACATTACCTTTTTATTTTTTGGGAAGCATGTTGACCTTCTATTTTCTTTCTTTGTTCTTTTGTTTTGACTATGATATATTTAGGGCTGACATTTTTAATCGAAAAACCGAAAATTAACTCGAAAATATTGAACCGAACTTTTTTTTATCAAACCGAACCGAAATTAAATGGTAATCGAACTTCGGTTACCGACTTCAATTCGGCACGAAAACGGTAAGCATACATGTATGGTTCGGTTTTACCGAACCGAACCGAATTTTTTATTAAAAAAAATAAATTAAATATGTTTTTAAGTTTTAATTTGAACCTCCTAGGCTCCCATACGTTTCCTCACTTTCTCACACTTGCTTGCTCTCAGTTTCTTTCTTTACTTTCTCTTCTCCTTTTCTCTCCACTCTTCGTCCACTCCATTATCATCGTTACCACGCGTCCACAGCTCCACTCATCATCACCATTGTACGTCCACCATCACCGGCCGGCGGCCACTGTACTTCCATCGTCACTGCCACCATGCCTCCACTCAAATCTTGCCTTAAAATTCGAAAATCCAAGGTACTCTGTTTTTGGTGCTGTATTTTTTGTTTTAGTGCTAAAGGTATTCTATTTTTGGTGCTTTGTTTTCTGTTTTAGTGCTGAGCAGTGAGCATTGTAATGTTTTAGTGCACTCTTTTTAGAATTTTAGTGCACTGTTTTAACTTTTAACCTTATAATAAATATTGAATATCGGTGATTTGGTGGATGTATTTTATATATATATATATATAATATGTGCTACTGGAGGTGGAGTATCTGATTATTTGGTTCTCTTTTTTATGTGTGTTGCGCTACTGGTGCTGTTAACATGTGGTTTTTTTTTCTCTTTAAATTTTGGTATTACCGAAAATTATGTAATACCGTACTGAATTTTTGGTAACCGAATTTTCGGTTACCATTTAATAATCAGTTCGGGATCAATTTGTGAATTTATGTACCGAATAAATTCGGTTCGGTTTGGTAATATTAAGTTCAGTTTAGTTACTGAACCGAATCTAGCCTTGGATATATCTGTTAGACTATTTATAGTGAAAGACTCAATCATTACTTAGCCATGTGACAGTTTTCTTACCCTCCGGCCATAATTTTCTTGCCTGCTCAACTACCACATGTAACATTCTCCCTTTTATTAATCTCTTTTCACCTCCTTTATTCAACTCTTTTTTTTTGTATCACATCAACATACTAAGGCTTTGTTTGATTCGGATATTAAAAAGTGAGATGAGATTATTAATACCATTTTTTTATATTACCTTATTTGGTTCGCACAAATGTGCTGGTATTACTAATACCAAGGAGGATGTGGTATTGTTTATCCAGGATTAATAATAAAGAACTATATATTTTCAAAAATGTCATTACTACTATAAAAAATAAAATAAGAAAGATATTATATATATATATTATTTTATTTAATGTAATAATATTGGATTTGCATATAGGATATGTATATACTATAAAATTAATATTAAAATATTAAATAGTATTTTAGTTTATGTAAAATAAATATTTTAGCTCAAAAAAAATAAAAATAAAGAAAGAAGTAAGGATGTTTGGTTAATGTTTCTAGACAAGTTTTCTAGATAAGTTTTTAAAAATTTGGTGTTTGGTTGATTGTTTTGAGTTAGAGTTTTTATGTTGAAAAGTGAATTTGGTTTTGTTTGACTTTTTTTCAACCAATGAAAAAAACGCATAAAAAATTTCAAAAAATAGTCACAATAGATTATATTTTATAGATCTCGATGAGTAGGTTTTAAATATATATTTTTTATTATTTTTTGATTTTTTGATTTAAAGTTATGGCGTTTTAAAAAAAAAATTTAGAAAGAAAAAATATAATGAAATAAATTTTGAAAAGTGTAAAAGTAAAGTTGGGTTTGAGTTGAATAAGTTTGATTGCAAGCATGAAATTTACATGGAAAGAAAATAAGTTCCAGGTAATTGAATTGCCTAGAATTGAGTTGCATGGAAAATGTAATTAAATGTGTTTGATTGCCTTAATTTTCTACCCGGAAAATATTGGTTGTATTGTGGCATTTTTAATGTAGAAAAAATTATGGGTATTTTTTTTTACATAATTTTATAGTCATGATGGATCTTGTTTAATTGATCTTGATGAGTAGATTTTAAATATAAATTTTTTATTAAATTTTGAATTTTGTAGTTTAAGTTATAGCATTTTTAGTGTAGAAAATTGGTAAAATGTTGTCTCGAAAACCATGCAATTGCCTGAAAAATAAAAACTAGCCCCCCCCCCAAAGAAAATATTTTCCTTGTTTACAAGGAAAATGTAAGTGTGTGAGCCAAAAATGGCAATTGAATTGCCTGAAAAAAAAAGCCAATTAAACACCTTAAATTGTCAAATCAAGTGAAAAATAGGTATTTTCCATAAAAAATACTCCCAATCAAACACACCCTTAGAAAAAAAAAAAAAATAATGAGCAACTAAACACAACCGAAGACACGACGACATTGGAGAAGGGACAAGTGAATAGGAAGCGCGTAGCGTTAAACTTGTGCACAAGAACAGTAGTAGTATTGGTCTTTAAAAACTCAAAATTTTGAAGCTCCAAATCCAATCCATTAACTACTCGCTCCTAGAGAGAGCGAGCGAGCGAAAGGTTGCAGAGATTCTAGAAAGAGAGCGCGCCGGTGGAAACGACATCGATTGATTGATCAGAGAGATTGATGGAGGCAGCGTCGGGTCCTCATTTCTCCGGCTTACGCCTAGACGGTCTCCTATCTTCCTCCGCTTCTTCATCCCCCCCTCGCTTTTCTTCTTCTTCTGCTTCAATTCCTTCAACCCTAGCCGACTCCAATGCTCCTAAACAGCCCTTTGTCATTGGTATGTACTCTATTCCCCACTTCCTTTTTTTTTCCTCGTAATAATTGCTATGAGAAATCGTCTACATTAAGCACTTGCGACATGCAATTGAAACGCCGATCACACTGTCATTTCCATTTTTCTTGCTTTTCGTTGCTGATTCCTCATATTTGAAGTCACTTTACTTACGGCATGGTTTAAATTGAATTGAGTAGGGGTTTCTGGAGGTACAGCTTCGGGTAAGACGACGGTGTGTGACATGATTATTCAACAGCTTCATGATCATCGTGTTGTCCTTGTCAATCAGGTTTGTTTGTTTCTTTCACTTCTTCATTCTACACTCTATATTCTTCTACAATACACTTGAATTTTGCTAATTTAGTACACATTTACTTCAAAAACTCATGGTACAGCGCCCAGAGTTTTGAAATGCTATCAATAAAGGAAGGTTGTGCAAGCTGTCCAAGGTCTTCAGATAGCATTGATAGCTTATTTATCTCATTGTGTTTAGTTATATATATATATATATATATGAAATTTGGAGCTCATTAATGGTATTTTCGTCTTCTACGGAAAGGTGGAGAAAGTAATACAAAGCCCAGGAATGTCAAGGCTACTAAACACAACCAAAAAACAAGAAAAATGTGTGAAGACTGAAAATAAAGATAAGAACATAGAAATTAGAAATTATTTCTGTAAGAACAATTTAACATATATTACATGGCATGGGTGGCACCCATTCTTTGCAATCTCTTCCTTTTTCCCACTTAATAACCAACTGAATCAACTATCCTAAACTTATACAGTGGGACACTTTAGCAATAAGATTTGCAAACACATACTTTGGGAACTTTGCAGCGTCTCCTCTTTATCATTGATGTGGAGCTTGTCATGAGCAAAAGACCACACAAAGGCCCTGATCTTTAGAGGAACTTAAAGTTGGCAAAGGCAAATACAGTTACCTATCAGAATCAGTGAGATATGCAAAGAAGAGTTCGAGTTGTGAACCAACTGGTCCTATAGTCTGCCTTCCACCACTTCTTAGTTTTGTCACTTGTCCCCTCGTGCAAATTTCCAACTTTAATACATCACCAGTTTTCTCACCAAGTTTTCTAGATATTTACATTGTGGTTGTTGTGTAGGATTCTTTTTACCGTGGCTTGACGCCTGAAGAATCAGAACGTGTACATGAATATAATTTTGATCATCCTGGTAACCTATTTACGATTCATATAATTACAGGCTATTTGTGTTAGTGTTCACTTAAACTGAGCTATGATTTATCACTTCTAAAGTTCACTCAAGCATGGTACCGCCATCACTCTGCAGTGCATGCAAGGGGAACATTTTTCTGCAAATGTTTATGCTTGTTCTGCTTTCTGTGTAGATGCATTTGACACTGAGCAGCTTTTAGAGTGTATTGGTAAGCTCAAACTAGGACAACCTGTCCATGTTCCAATATATGACTTTAAGAGCCATCGAAGGTGTTCAGATTCCTTCCGGCAGGTAGATTTTTGCAATATGGTGATTTGAAAAGCTTTCCCTGTTTCGTAATTTGATTAAGTATTTCACACGGTTCATTGCTGTGCCCAGTTGCCCATCCTCCCCTATATTATACTGTAGCTTGTTTGTTTTTATCTAATTTTTAGAAGTATTTGTGTTGAGGATGCAATTTTGCATCTTTTAGAGACAGCTTCATCCTAAAGATTCCACCATGTGGTGCTTTACAACTCTTTATTATAAGAATGTTTAGGTCTTTCTCACCAAGACAATGATTAAAGTGATTTTGTTGTCATGGAAGCACCATATTAATCTTTTAAATTCGTGATGTGAAGTGTTCCTTATAATATTTCTCTTTGTTGAGTGTCTTTAGCATGATTTTCCCATTGGACACCATCAGTTGTGCTCTTATAGGATAGTTTTGTACTTTGAAGCTTAATTGCAGAATTGTTTATTCCTACAAAAGATTTCGTTGATGAACTTATTTGCCATTATTGGCTTTTAGAAGATGCGGTGGGGGGTGGGTGGTGCTGTCGTGGTGTTGTGGTTGGTCGGTTTGGTTCAGTTTTGTTGCTTAAGCAGATTCAAAGTAGGCGGGTTTTGTAATTTTTGATTATACCCAAACCAATCCAATGCTAGAACCATATCAATTATCCCATCAGTTAGCTTGTTTCGGACTTCAGATCTCAGTTCTAGCTACATTGTTTTCAATAGGATGATCAATATGTATGTTCACAATTTTTTTCTCTCAAACAAGACATTTAGGCTCCGTTTGATAACAGCATGGAAAATGATAAGAAAAACACTTGATTTGTGTGAGAAGTTGGAAAATAAGTTGAGGCATGTGATGAGATACTCTCCATCTCATACTTATTTTTATGAGGAGATGTCCTTAGTCCTTACTCTTCCATCCTTCATTATTTTTTGTGGAAATTTTTTCTAACCCCAAAGAAAATTTTTCCATGGAAAAAGTCAAAGGTAAGAAGACTTCTTGCCACATGCTTCAACTAATTTTTCCAACTTTTCACATAAATCAACTATTTTTATTATCATTTTCCATCATGTTATCAAACGGACTCTTAAATCATATAATTACAAAAGCTAGAAAGTTTAAGTAAAACTTCGATCAAATTTAATATCACTCATCAATTGCGTGTTCATTGAACACCAAATTATTTCAGAATTATCTATATCATAGGGAGCTCGGTGTAGATGCACACCAAGTTATTCCCCCACAATTCTAATGGCCAAAAATATATCTCCCAAAAGTTTTTAACTCTGAAGGACTCTAAGTGGGGTTAATAGGCGTTACAATCTGGGACCCACATGCTATCCAATCTCTCTCTTCTCTGTCAAACTTTCACTTTTTAAATACATGTAATTCACTTTTTAAATACATGTAATTAGTGGGTGACATTTTTGAATATTCTGATTGTGTGCATTCCGTTTCTGGGTACGCAAGCAAAACAGGGAGGTTGAGTTTTTTTCTGAATTGTTTCATAAGTTAGACTTCTACTTTTTTTATTTGGCCAGACTTTTTGGGTTGTTGAAGAATGCTTGGGGTTTAAGGAACCCTTGCCTTTTGTCCTTGTTCTCTTTTTTGTTACCTAGCTTTTCTCAATGACCATGCTGATTCTTTTGGGAGTTTATCGAAGAATTCCTTTTCATATTTTGCTAGGTAAATGCATCTGATGTAATTATCTTGGAGGGGATACTGGTTTTCCACGACCAAAGTGTCCGGAACTTGATGAATATGAAGATTTTTGTTGACACAGGTTTCATTCCTCTCATTTTGCTGTTCTTGCAGGTGTCACTATTATGACATATATCGTTTTTTTTGGGTAAATAATATTATGATTGGTGGTTCTATTCACTACATTTTCCCCCCAGTTTCCCTGAATTCACATTCTGGAATGCCATGCGGAGAATTAGATCTAGGAAGGAAACGATTTTCTCTTTCATTTAAAAATGTAATGAGAAAAAATGGGGAAAAGTGTAATGGAGAAGATCCATATCTGAATGTTAGAGTAATAAATAAAGATATTAAGATGAATTTTCAATGCACGGCCACTTGGGAAAAACAAATGTATCACAGATGGGTATGACACAGTTGAGAGGGTGGAGGGGAATGAAATCTGTTTGTTCTTGAACAGGCAAGCCCCTTTATGCTTTTTAATTAGGTAAAAAGTTTTTCTGAGGTTTCTGATTTATCTGTCCTGGTTTGCAATTCGGATGAACACTTGACAGATTTTCTTTCTTAGACGTTTGACATTCTCAATTCACCTGAATCAGTGTTGGTTGACATTAATGGAACCATCATCTATGTTGTTAATCCCCCCCCAACCCACCCACCCACCCACCCACACAAAAAAAAAACAACTCCTCCAGGGAAAAAAGGAAATATAAAGAACTCGCCACAATGTAAATAAAACATAATTAATTTTCATTGAATGTCGACTGTATACATTTTCTGTCTCTCTCTTTCCTCTTCCCCTCTGATGCTTATCTTCATGCCAACTTTTTACACCGATACAACATATGGGAGTATAAATATTCATCTAACTTGTTTGTTTTGGTAATGAACTGATACTAGATGCTGATGTGAGGCTTGCTCGTAGAATAAGGCGTGACACGGTTGAGAGGGGTAGGGACATAAACTCTGTTCTTGAACAGGCAAGCCCCTTTTACTTTTTATGCATTCTACTTAGGTGAAAAGTTTTTCTTTGTTTCTGGTTTATATGGTCCTGTTTGGAAGTCTGGTGAACACTTACTTTACCATATATGCTTTCTTTTCTCTTCCTCCACTTCTGGGAGAAAAAGTGGCGGTTCGCCGGTTTGGGGTGAAGGCTAGAGAAACATATGCTTCACCAAGAGACCTTTTTGTTGTTTATTTGCACTATTTTTGCCTTTGTTATTACTTTCGTGATCTTAAAGAATGTTGACTTAGTTCAATCTTTTTACCAGATTAATAGATCTCGCTTATATCATGTGTATTGTGCAGTATGCGAAGTTTGTCAAGCCTGCTTTTGATGATTTCATTCTTCCATCCAAAAAGTACGCTGATGTTATCATACCCCGTGGAGGTGATAATCATGTTGCCATTGATTTGATTGTGCAACATATTCGCACAAAGCTTGGCCAGCATGACCTTTGCAAAATATATCCCAATGTGTATGTTATTCAATCAACCTTCCAGGTATGTCTTCAGTTATATCTACATTTTGGTTGCATGCATTTCTAATGTTGGCATTGAGCCACATCTAATGTTGAAGTAGCAGCCACTGGCCCTAAGCCTCAAGCCCAGTCATAGTGATCAGTACATCCATCTTTATTAGGGAAAAAGGAATGAGCAATGGAAATATTGACATCATGAGTTGATATAGTGAATGAAATTAGACCAGGTTGAGCTAAAAGCCAAAAAAAAACTAGGACTGGCTGGAGATACAATGGGCGGGGAATATTGTGCTCTAAACTTCTCCCTACTCTGCGTCCTCACCTCTACGCCAATATAATATCTTTGGATCTCTTTCATTGTTATCATTTTGTTTATTTATCTCTGTCTTATATGCTCCCTAGTGCCTATTAAATTTATGCTCATATTAAATACCCATGTTACAGATTAGAGGTATGCACACACTGATTCGAGATCGAGAGATATCAAAGCATGATTTTGTCTTTTATTCAGATCGACTTATTCGTCTGGTATGTCAGCTACTTACTTTATCAGTTATTGTAAATGGATTGTTATGTAACAGTCTTGTGTTCTTAAACCGTACTGAATACGAGTACTTATGTGAATTGAACTTTCAGGTGGTGGAGCATGGCCTTGGCCATTTACCATTCACCGAGATGCAAGTAGTCACTCCGACAGGTGTGTTAGTAGCAAGGCACGAGTGCCTGAGCACTTCTATGATGTTCTGTCCTTTTATTTCATGGTTCTTATTCACCCCCTCGCCCACGGCTATCTGAATATGTTGGTCTTTCTTTTCATCTGTTAGCCTTTTGGGGAGTATGTGGTACCCGAGCTCCAAGAGGGGGAGATGCAAACTTTTTCCATATATTCTCTCATTTGGATGTCATTGCCCTCATTTGAGTCGTGATATGCCACTTTAGTCGTGTTTTTTTGAACAATCATTGGAAGGAATTCTATTTGCTTACAGCAATTTGTTTCATTATTTACATGTACTTCCAACAAAATTGAACGTTATGTCTATGATCAGTTACCTATTTCTATTACTCTGCCTGTGCCTTCGGTATTACCTGGGTTTACACTACTCAGCTTTGTGCTTGCAATAGCACCATGCAAGTTGGAATAATTTTTCAAAACCCTTCAACAACAACAACAACAACAAGCCTTTATCCCACTAGGTGGGGTCGGCTACATGGATCAAACGACGCCATAGTGGTCTGTCGTAAATCATATCTATAGTGAAACCATTCACCTCTAAATCCTTCTTAATAGTTTCACCTATAGTTTTTCTAGGTCTTCCTCTGCCTCTAACAACCAGGCTTCCCTCCATATGATCAACTCTCCTTACCACGGCATCTACAGGTCTCCTCCATACATGCCCAAACCATCTAAGTCGAGATTCAACCATCTTTTCTGGAATAGGTGCCACCCCAACTCCCTCTCTGATGGTAACATTCCTGATCTTATCTTTCCTAGTCTTGCCACTCATCCATCTCAACATTCTCATCTCAGCTACCTTGCCCTATTATTTCCGTGTTGCTAGCAGTCCCCTTGACGCCATAAGTATGTGTGGACTAGCTTAAGTTTTGAAATGCCAAAACTAATTTTGATTTGTACTATAATATATTATTTTGTACCCAGAATATATCAAAACTGCCCTGTTAATCATTGCCAATTTGCTGCGCTTTTGTTGCAGGATCAGTATATACTGGAGTTGATGCCAAAACTAATTTTGATTTGTACTATAATATATTATTTTGTGCCCAGAATACATTAAAACTGCTCTTTTAATCATTGCCAATTTACTGTGATTTTGTTGCAGGATCAGTATATACTGGAGTTGACTTTTGCAAGAAATTGTGTGGAGTCTCCATTGTTCGAAGGTGAGTTTACTGTCAGGTATTAATAAAAGACAGTCTGGTTACCTGGAAATAATTTCCCAGTTCCTCAAAATCACATTCCGACTATTTAAAATTCGTTAATATCTACATTTTAGAATTTTTTTGCTTTGAAATGGAAAAGCAAAATAATGACCATTTTCCTTTGGTACCCAACCATGCTTGCTCTATATTTATTTCCTCTAATTGTAGTTTTCCTATGCAAGGAGCTACATGAACCTACTATCATAATGATACAGCAAGGGTTCACTAAGTTCTCTAGGTCATTTGGCTTAAACTAAGAGAGTATTTGTAGATGATAAATAATTCCAAGCATGATTGATCTTCAAAACTGAGATTTACTGACGAGTTTCTTTGGGTCAAACTTATGCCAAGAAATGTGCAAGCGGAACTTTATGTGGACCAAACAAAATTTCTCATGTATATCTTAATATTTTTCGTTTGCTTGCCCACTTTTAGAACCTTGGTGCTCTATAATTGAACACTTTTCTCTTTTCTTCTCCCGTGTAGTCTAGTAAAGTATGACTGTATAAGGCTAATACAGCAAGGAGTAGATTATTACAGTTGCAAAAGAGTTGGGGAGTCCATTGATTCTAAGCCACCAAAGAATGACGGAAATGTAACTATTTGACTTACAGAATTGTGTTGGTTATATGATGAACCACACCTACTAATTTATGTCATTTGAGCTAGTGGGAATGCGGGACAGTTCATTATGTTACATGTACTGTGACTTCATTGCGGAAATATCTGAACTTTTGCCTGGAGGGGCAAGAAAGTGGCATGCCTTAGATCATTAGGGCCTCTTATAGCAACTAAGAGTAGCATGAGAGGTGGTTGAGAAAAATACCACATTGTAGTTACGAAATTTGGGTTGTGGTGCCAGCTGTTAGTTCTGAACGTGTCCTACTTTAATATGGTTGGTAGATTTCTTATGTACCGGCATCAATTCTTACTCTGTTTAATTTTGTTATTTTACAGTGGTGAAAGCATGGAGAATGCATTGCGTGCTTGTTGCAAAGGAATAAAAATAGGAAAAATTCTCATTCATCGGGATGGTGACAATGGGAAACAAGTAAACTTTTGCATTTGTTGTACTAGGGTTTTTGCTCTCTTTCTGTTGGACAAATAGAATAATTAGTTCGTGATGTTATTTTCTAATCTCCAACTTAAACAGCTTATATATGAAAAACTTCCAAAAGACATTTCGGAACGGCACGTACTGCTCCTGGATCCAGTTCTTGCTACAGGTAACTGTTTGACATTCATTTATTCCCTATTCCTGTATTAGATCTGCTATCGCTAGTCAGTGCGACATCAAGTTTGGGGAAAGAGAATTTACTTGAGTGGTGCAGCAGTGGTGATTTGCCACTCACGGGGGTGGTAGAGTTGGGAAACAAATTTATCATGTAGACATGAAAGGGCAAGTGAGGTCGCCGGAGCTCTGGTGGGCGGTGGTGGCGGAGGTGGTTGGCGAGGCTTAACAACCACCAGTTGTAATAAAGAAATAAAAGACTGGTAAGGGTATAATTGACCATTCAAAAAGGGGGTGCATCCTTATAGTGGTCAAATATTGAAAATTGTCCTTGTGGCTAAAACAAATTATGGAGGAAGTCCTCCATCTAGTATGGAATAGGAAGTCCTTATTAACGGGGTGTTTTAGGAAAGAAGGAAATCTAATTAGTGGGCAAGTGACATTTTTGTTTAGTTTTGCTTTCAGTTGTTCAAGTGGAGATCATCTATACAGAAAAAGAGGAGCTCTTTGTTCTTTCTTTCCCTAATTTTCAATTGATTGGTAAATATCCCAGTCATTGTGATAGTAACAAACTGTTATGGCGTCCTTGAAGGTAACTCTGCTAACCAGGCAATTGAGCTACTCATACAGAAAGGAGTCCCAGAGTCCTACATTATATTCCTAAACCTTATTTCAGTGAGTTGAAATTTACAACAGCCCTTGCCAGTTACGGTTACCTTGTAATGCCAGCTGTGTATGCTGACCCCACTCTTGGTAAATGTAGGCACCTGAGGGAATACATTGTGTTAGCAAGCGGTTCCCGTCATTGAAGATTGTGACTTCAGAGATTGATGTAGCGTTGAATGAAGAATTCCGTGTCATACCAGGCATGGGAGAGTTTGGTGATCGTTACTTTGGTACGGACGATTGATCCAAAGGGTGATTGGTGGTTGAATTGTTGACCTTTAGTTTTGGTCTGGATGAAAAGGTAGATTTTGTCTTGTGCATTTTTACTGAACTTAGTGGCACGAATTTTCAATTTTTTTTTCTGACTACGCACTATTTTCTATTGCAGTCGTCAGTAGATTCGATGATGGTATTTAAATAAAACCCAACTTATGTGATATATGAACTGTACTACTGTGCTTTCTCCAATGCGATTGTTGCGCGTGTGGCTGCATTTTATTATGGATTAGACACTGCAAATGGCACTTGATTTAACTACCCAAATTCGACTGTAGTATGAATGGTTGCATTAAGTGGCTCTCATATAACTTTCATGTCAGCGTGTACGGAGACATGGTTCAAAATATTTTCGTAGGCATCCAATTTTAACGCAGTTGTCAACAATGATCACACAGCTCAGGACGAAAAGGTAAATAGTTGTCTCTAAGATGGTGAGTTCATTTGTATAAGACCCACGATCATACATCTTGTAATCTTTATACGTAAACTTAAGTTTTGCGTCAGATGCTCCATTGATGATGAGTTCATTTGTATAAGACCCACGACCAAACATCTTTTAATCTTTATACTTAAACTCTTATGGCTCGTTTGGTTCAACATTTAAACCATTCTAGAAATGCTAAATTCTATCCCGAAACGATTCGCGCGTTTAGTTTAAGTTTTAAGTTCGGAATAAATAATTTCAGGAACCAACATTTTCCCCCAAGTTCTTCCATTTAAATCATAAGAAATAAGCTATTACCGATGTGTATTATTTTTTAATTTTTCTTATTAGGACTAAAATAACAATCTTCTTTATGAATAAATAATTCTTTTTTCATTTTTATATGAAAATATTGTTTGGAATTTTTTTTTAAGTTATGTTGCAACACACAAAAAAAAAAATTGTTTGGAACTTTTTTCTTTTCTTTTTTCCCGTTGTAAATTTTGTAGAATAGTTATTAAGCATGTGTAATTTTTGTAATTTATTATAGTAATTGTCCCTTTTGAAAAAATTAATAGGAGATGTCTTCTCATCTTATAAAAAGAATGGTATTTTCGTAATTGATACTTTATTTTATTCGTATTTTCGGTTGAATCAAATATGGCAAAAGTATTGTAACATTCTAGGAATATAATACTCATGTCTGAGTCAAATATCGGCATGGCATCCTAGATGGTAGGAAAAAAACTTTTCAAGAATCAAGTATGTCCATTCTATTATCAAAACTCGAACCAAACGAGCTCTTAAGTTTTGCGTCAAGAGAGATGCTCGATCAATGATATTAGAAAATTAAACTTGCTCGAGAATATTTTTAATGTATAATATTTTTGTAAATTAAGAGCCTATTAAGTTTGCAGAAGATTTTCAAATTGCGATTTTTTATGGTATGAGCAAAATGAAGTTTGAATTGCATGTTTTAGAGCAAATCAATATTTCTAAGTGTTTAATTGATTGTGGGAATTAGTAATTATAGCAAGTTAACAAGTTATTTATTGATATAAACGGACATGATAATTTTTTTGGGGGTTATGTAAAATTAAGTTTTCGATTCTTGTTTTTTAATACATTATTATGTATTGGGGTTTATTTGACGACATTGCTTTATAATTACATCAGTGACGCATAAAATATATTTTTAAAAAAATGAAAATACATTATGCAAACAAATTTGTATTAATTTTTTTAAAACACATTTGATAAAAAGGGGTAAAAGTAATACCTAAGCTGTTTTTAATTAAGGGAATTTTAAACACATTTTTTTTTTTAAAAAAAATATTCTAATAAAAGGGAATAGGCCTTTAATATTTCCAGTAAAAATAGGCTTATAGCACAAGAATTTATTCATTGTTTTTGGTAAAAGCAAAAAAGCTTAACGTTTTGACCATTGGACAAGCAAAAAAGATAAGAAAAAGTGGTAGCAGATAAAACGAAATTAGCCGTCACACTAATTACAGCCAAGGAATAGTTTTTTTTTAAATAAAGGACCTATTTTTTATTTTATTGATAGTATGACATGTGTCTTTTTTTTAAAAAATGACTATAAAAGATATAGTTGATATTTCATTAACAATATTTATGATTTTTACATGTGATAATTTGCACTCCATATTATACTGCAATGTAAAACTTTGCAAGTCGATATTTTTAGTGCAAAGTTCATATTGCAATCCATATTTTACTGCAATGTGAATTTGCAGTCCAATAGTGCAAAGTTCATATTGCAGTCCATATTTCACTGCAATATGAACTTTGCAGTTCATTAATATAAACTTTGCAGTCCATCTTATTATTTTTAAAATACATAACATGTCATTAATATTATTTAAAATTTATTTTCACAAAATAGGCTCTTACACTATTACCAATTAAAAATAGGCCCATTAAAAAAAATTTCATTGGATTTTTGGTATTTGTGGTAGCCGTAAAACGAAATTAGCCGTCACACTATTACAGAAGGAAAAGGCTAAAGTCAACATTTTTGTAAAAACTATAAAAGATATAGTTGATATTTCATTAACAATATTTATGGGATTTTTACATGTGATAATCTATATTATACATAAATTGCAAGCTATTTTTTTAGTGTCATTATTTAATTATATAAACGCCTTTTGCATAATGTCTCTTTTCTTGTTTCTTGAAGGTTAATTTTGTAAATTGCTAATGCAAGACTCAAACTCATAATGTCAAATAAGAGTAAATCATATTATTATGCTTGACCAAATATAATTACATATTTTAAATTAAAATAAAAACTATTAATTATAATATTTCACGCGTATAATATAATAATAATAATAATAAATTGGGTCATTGGACACCTAGATTTAGAATTAGTACACAGAGTGGTAAGTAGCATGATTTATCCATTCCCGCCGCAAGAAGAATGGTTGCAGTAGACAGTAGACTAGCAACAAGTTCTAAATAACGTCAAAAATGGCCCTCTGCTTTCACTCAGCTTGGCCGCCTCCATCGCTCATCAAATCTCCTTCCTCCGCCTCCTTCCCTCTCATCATCAAGTGCCACGTTGCCACTCCCTCTGCATTCCGCATCTCTCCGCCGCCCGCTCTTTCTTTACCGGAAAACCCTAACGCTACTCCTCCTCCTCCCCCCTCCTTGACCTGCGCTCTCCAATGCCCTCACTTCGAATCGTACGCCATTCCCCCTTCCCCTCCCACTTTCTTTATCACCTATCTATATCTACGTGGTAATTGACATCTATTATGCTGCTGCTATTTGTTTATCTATTTAATTGGGCAGGTGTTCCGGTTGTACTCAGGAATTCAATCTCCACCGTCCCCTCATACTCGACCAGGTCACCTCCTTCTTCAACAAATTCGGCATCTCTGACTTCAAATTTGACTCTTGTAAACTGGTATCATTATTATTCTCCCTACTCCATTAATTTTTATACCTGCAAAACATATTGGTTTTCAGTAAGAAATTCTTGCTTCACCAATACAGTGGGGATGGAGGTGCCGCGCAAAACTTGCTGTTCGTGGTTCTTCAACTAATCCACTCATTGGTCTCTATGAAGAGGGTACTCATAACATTGTTGATATTCCTGACTGTAAAGGTCCCAATCCTAACATTAATCTCACCTATATATATGTGTGTGTATTAGTAGTGTGTATATATATATATTTATATAAAAGTCTGTTCTGCTTATTGACTCGCGGGCAATTGATTTGCAGCTCATCATCCCAACATTAATGCCGCTGTGGAGATTCTCAAACAAGGTTTGTTCTCATACATACTACTGTGATGATTTAGAATTTTAATACTTCACAGTTCTTATGTTAAAATATTATTTTATTTATTTATGTTTTTCTAATTTTTGTTACTTTTATCTGTTTTTTTAGGTATTGTTGAGTTGAATGTTCAGCCATATAATGAAGATCAGGGGACGGGTGAACTTAGATATGTTCAGGTGATTAATGATGTTGATATGAATAAAATGTCCATTGAGCTTTGATTTTATTTTAAATAGGTAAAATGGTTGTGGAGCTCTATTATTAGTGATATTCTTTAGTTTTTGATAATGTCGATGATGGTGTCTGCAGATGGCTGTGACCACATACAACACATCTCTCCCTGCATCCGAAAGATATAGAAATGGTTACTTGTTGAACTCAATAATTTTGTTTCCTCAAATATAGAGTGACTGTTAGTTTGCAAACTTTTTGGACAGGCTTGGTTAGGCTTTTGAATTAGGCTAAATATTTATGTGCAATTGCAGGTAAAGTGCAAGTTGCTTTGGTTTGGAACTCAAGAAACGAGAACTCTCCCAATTCAGAAAAATTAGATGCCTTAGCAAAGGTAAGTCCATTGTGATGTTTGGAAGCTGGTTAAACTGTATTTTCTTTCAGTAGTGATGCTGATGCTTGTATCGTGGTCTATAGTTCTTATGGAGAAATGGTGGACCAAACAAAAAAGTCCATCTGATTCATTCTGTTTGGGCTAACTTCCAGACATCAACCAACAATGTGAGTACATTATTATTGTGCTTGTGTTTAGTTTTTATTTATTTCTACATTTGTTTCGATAGGTGTGTAGTTAGTTTGTACCTTTTCAGAATGTAGCCTAATCCACAATTGATCGGTTAACTCAAAATAAATACTTGTTTCATTTGTAGATTATTTATAATGGATGATATATTTGCTTATGTCTCTGTTTTTCTTTCTTCTAATGTTCATTTCTATAATGTTGAATTGATGAGAATGTGCAAGATACTAGAAGAAATATGTAGATAGACTTTGGCCTGTCATGAGCACAAATCGAGGCTTGGTAAAGTATGGGTTTGGAAAATTAAATGCACCCTTTGGCCACTTTTTATTTTATTAAAATCGGTTATGTTGTGATTAAACAACTCCTTAAATCGTGTCTAACTTGCAACAATTAGGTATATGATTTAAGGAAATGTCTGGCTTCTTTTTTATCAGTATTCTAGCGAACTGACAAGGATCTGTATGTTTTTTAGGTTCCAGTTAGGGTTGGTTTTAGTTCATTTTCTGCTTTTCTTTTGGCTGGTGCTGGTTCTTTGTCTTGATTTAGGGCTAAGCCTTGAATTGTGTATGCTAGGGACATCTTGCCCCCAATTATTTAACATTTTTAAGTTGCAATAATATGTTGACTGTTTTTTTTATCGGAGATGAAAAAATAAAAAATCATTCAATCAATCACAACGAATAGATTACATGCAAAGCAAATATGAAATGGAAGGGGCAAAACGATTTATGTGAAACCTCACTTGTAAAATAAATGTTCTAGTAACTCAACAGAAGACCGGTCATCACAGAATGAAAACCAAAGGTTCTAATCAGTGTTACAACCTCCGTATGATGTACCTTGCTGTTTTAGTAAAGTATTGTTTCAATCAAAAAATATATACACTTCCTTGTTATTTTCTGTTTCTCAACTGCTGGGCCTGCTATGTACTCCTACTAACACAGCAGCATCTTCATTAGTTTTAGAGACCTGGAACTCTATTGTTCATCATTTCCTTACTGTCTGTTTTCTTTTGATGTTCACAATTTAAAGTATCTGGTGGTCTAGATTATTTTTGGGAATAGATGGAGGCATCTTCTAGGAGAAAGAGACTTCTGGGAGCATGTTGGAGGAATTGACGTTTCATTGGCTCCATCGAGCTTTGGCCAAGCAAATACACGGGTAAACCCTCATCAAGAAATGAACCCTTCTTACTTTTTTATTTGTGGGAAAGAGCAGATATTGTTTTATTGTTCTGTTACTATAAAAAGATGAGTTTGGAGATCTTTATGGGCATCAAATCCCCTTGACAATTCACACGTCTGTTTAGCATGATTTTTTTTAATGCAGTAAATTACGTGACTAGAGTTGCCATTACCTTGGACCATAAACTTATTTTGTGATACGCGAAACACTGCATATAGCTTCCCCAAGATAATAATGTTTCATTATTTTAAAGATTAGCCAAACCAGCTTTGCTCAATCTTCGAGATTAATATCTGATTATTGCTCTTCTTGTCAGGCTTTTGATTCTTTGCTCCGGAAGTTACACAAGTATGTGCCAATTGGGGCGTCAGTTGCAGATCTCTATGCAGGAGCTGGTGTAATCGGATTATCATTGGCTGCAACAAGAAAATGCAAGTAAGAACTCTGATGGTTCCAAGTTGCAACTTCCGAGTGATCTAGGTTAAATTCGTGTCTATTCAATTACGAGTTCTAACTTCCAAAACATAATTCTTTTTTCCAGGTCAGTTAAATGCATTGAGATTAACAAAGAATCAAAGCTATCTTTTGAGAACACAGCTCAGCGGTTACCAAGATCTGTAGATAGTGCCATCAGCTGGCATCTGGCTGACACCTCAATGGTTAGTGTTCAACGCTTCAACTCTCTCTCTCAACCCCACAACATATATATTTACACATGTATATATGTCAGCTTTCTACTTTTGGGCCTCATTGTTTAAGTTTTATCTCAATTTTACGTCTCTTTAATATTGTGCTCGTAGTTGTTAAAATTGTACGATTCATCAAGTCAGGGATACGGAATTCTGTAAAGAATCAGAATTGACATAGAATCGCAAAATATTGTACGATTTGCAACACGAATCGTGATACGATACGCGATTCAGTTTGACTCTTGATTTTTGTTTTTAGTTTATTTTGAAAAAGCTTGTTTTTAAATTCAATATAATTTCTATATTACCTTTTAATTTCATATAGAGTAAAAATTGCAAAACCCTAGCACAATATGGTGATCTTTTGCATGTTATATGTGGCAGACTGGCAGTTATGCACTTTGATCTGTAAATATTTGGTTTATGAATAATGAATAACTAATATAGATATAGGAATACTGGAATAGGAATAAGATAATTGGAAGATATTATAATATATTTTACACTTGATTCTTTTACTAATTAAAATCTATTTTGTTTTGTCTTCAAATTCTCTGTTTATAGTAATATTAAGTAAATATTATTCTTGCAATAATGGGTTCATGGTAGGACTTGGAGGCTACAATCTTTTTGCCTTGTCCATTAAACAATGTACTATGTCTTATATGTTTGGTTTTACATTATAATAGCCTTTACTAACGAAATTTTGTCTTTTATGTGATTATTTACTATCTTATTTTACTTTCGCGATACGATTCACGATTTGACAAGCTTAAGAGGGAGAATTTTGTAATATCTTCCTATAGCAGTAATAATTTTATCTATACAATATATTAGGAAATTACTATAAAATAATACTAAATGCATGATTCGAACTCATAACCTGTGGCATGAAAGCATGTTTAATTGCCACTAAACCAAATGCAGTTATTTGTTTTTAATTTCAAGAATTAATAAGGATTCTATTGCACACACCTAGAGGTGCCCCAAGGCTAGTTTTTTTATTATGCGCGCGTGTATGAATAGCCTAGTTTCAACAAGCTGTAATTAGCAAGTAATAAAACAAGCCCAAATAATGTAGTTCAGGAACATCATAAATTCATAATTATGTTCTATCATCAGAGCTATATTATCACTTCTAATAGAACTTTAACCATTGCACTTAATTAATAAATTTAAGATGCAGACATGTAATTTATTTATTTATTTTTTTGGAAAGACACTACACATTTTGTCAACATTATGTGTAAAGGTAAAAACTGTGCTTTTTTACTTGGCACTCCTTAAGGATGTATTCTTCGTTTATGCAATCCCGAGAAGATAAAGAAAGAATGAGAGAACATCTGGTCCAACTGAGTGAAGCAGAACAAATTTTCGAAAGTCCTAGTGCCAAACAAACATTAAACACTATGGTGCGGTGCTTCAAACAACTATATAATTTTCTCAAATGATTCATTTACAACTTGCTCAGGAACCACTTTCTTGGCTTGTGGGATCAGATGTAGTTGTGGTTGACCCTCCTAGGAAGGGGCTGGACCCATCTCTGCTTCATGCATTACGGACTATATCATCAGTGGAGCAGAAAGCCAAGTCACATGAAAGGTAGGAAATTTATGGGGTTTTTATTAAGTAGAAATGTAGGATTTCACTGGGGATCTCTATAATATAATCAAAATTATGTACGTGGTTCAGAACTTGAGATTATGTTCTATGTACTTGATTTCTGTCTTATTTCAGTCCTAGCTTAAAGGTGAAAGATGAAAAGAGACCATGGGTCCTACGTGCAAGAGAAGCTTCGGTTCAGATTCAAAACAGACCAGCACAGGAGGAAAGTCAGTTGCTGCCTCAAACTCTTATCTATATCAGTTGTGGATGGGAAAGTTTCAAAGAGGTAACTTGGATGCCTGTGTTCTTTTCTCCTTTTTTTTATGAACGATGCTTTGATTCGTAAACTGGAATGCAGCGTGCATGAGTAAGCTTCTAATCTAACGGAGCAATGACTTAACAGGACTGCGTGACGTTGCTGTCAAGTAAGGCATGGCATTTGGATAAGGCCCATGGTTTTAATTTCTTCCCTGGAACCCAAAGGTATTGCTTCATGTTGCTTGATGTGCGTCTTTGCATGGGCACATTATTTGAGTTGAATACTTGAATCTGCATCTTACCGGGACTTCACTTTTGATTTCATTTAACCAATTTGTAGGCTTTTATGTATTCGTAAGTGACTGAAAATAAGTGTTGACATGTCCTGTACTCTTCATGGGAGCCTTGGATTGGAAGATAACATTGTGCATTAGTAACTAAATTTTAGTGGAGAAGTACACATCCTCATCCAATCCTATACTCAGATATTTTGCTTGGTGACTGGACTCATATTCTTTGCTGTTGATTTTCTGCAAATGGAAACAATTACGTCTTTTCAGAAAGATAAGACAAAAGAGGGGCAAATGCGGGGTGGATGTGTGGGAATTCATATGTATAAGAGTAATTACAAAAAATGGTAATGTACTTTGCCCCTTTTTCCACTCTGGTCACTCTACCTTCTTTTTTGTTTACGTAAAATGGATTTGTACTCCCAATTTTTTGCACCATTTGTAATATGTTAGCCCAAACTTAACGGAGTCGCTGATGTGTCATATTTGTGAGGATGTGGCACACCAACCCAGCTAAAAAAGGTGACTTGTCAGGCCAACCCATTTTCTTCCTCTTTACTTTGCCCTAAACCCTAAATTGTGTCAAACCAAAACACTCGTCCTCCATTAATTCATCTTCTTCATCTCAATCCTCCACTCCCATTTGTTCCAATTCACAACCCAGTTCATTAATTTCCCACCAATTCGATTTGACCCTCCATTAATCCCTAGAGTTCCCCCCAAATCTTCAATCTTTCAACAACTTGTATGCCTCCTAGAATTCGAATCTGATTAATTCAATAAATTTAAAATGAACTTGAAGCCCTAAATTTCGAAAATTGCAACTCAAATCCCTGAATCCGTATGTGTATATATATATGTATGAGATCTACAATTGAAACCCCCATTCAAATGTGATTTGTATAATTTCTCTCTATAAATCTAAAATCAAAATCCCAAATTTAATATATATATATATATATGTATGTATATGCATGATATCTAGAATCGGATGAATCAATCGGCCTCAGATCTTCTTCACTGAAATCATGTGATGTTTTTTTGAAACATAAAACTTGCAGCTAATTGATTGAATGGGGGAAAAAAACCTAGGGATTCAAAAATTGAAGTAAGGTGAAGATTTGGGCGAAGATTTTGATAATGTTTTGTTCGATTCCATTGCTATCATTGTGTTTCTCTCTATATCAGCATTATGTGTATGTATGTGTAGATCAAAAAGCAATTTAGGTCTTAGGGTGGAGAAAAGAGGAAGAAGATTGCACGCCACATGAGCGTTTTTACTGAGTTGGCGTGCCACGTCAGCTATAACTTACCACATCAGTGGCTCCGTTAACTCTCAACTATGGGTTTGGGAACGCTGCAAAAAAATTGAGAGTAGAATCCATTTTATGTGAAAAAAAAAAAAGGTAAGAGTGACCAAAGTGAAAAAACTGGCAAAGTACATTACCATTTTTTTGAAATTATTCCATATGTATAAAAGGTACCTCAGCATTGATAAGTGGGCATGACTGACTAGATAAGTTGTTGTGTTGTGCTGGATAATGAGTTCTTCATGGTTTTGTTCGTGTGATTGAATTTTCATGCTGAATTTGATATTACATTGCAATGCCATATATCATTCTATTTCGTTCATACAGTGGGGCCTCATTATTGAAAACACAATGACGATTCCCTTGGCTTAATTGCATGATAAAATTCAGTAAGTAAAAATATGTTAGTGTTTGGGATGATTGAGCTGCATTTGGGGATCAATGGGATCTATATGCTTTCTTCAATCTTCTCTGTCCTAGTAAGTTATATCTTCGACAGCGTACAGGCTGTGATTTAGTGATGTCACAGGTTTTGGGTTCTTAATATTCTAGTTAGTAACTGTAGAAAATATCTGGTCGACAATATGCGGAAAAAATATTGATAGCAATGAGTTGAATCCCTTCGGAATGTGTCCTCTTTTTATAAAGAAGACTAGTTTCCAGTTCATAAGTTTAGCCCTTATTATCAAGATTAGCTGAATTGAGCAGTTCATGTTTTAGACTTTCAAGAGCATTTTTGCTGTTTTGAGAAAGGCTGATGTCATAAGCAAGAAACATTTGTATGTGGCTGCCCTAATTAATGAAGTGAATGTGTGTTTGTTGCTGTTTTATGCTTTTATATTATATTTCATCATTGATCTATAGTCCTGCACTAAAAATGTTTTGACTTTTGAATGTAGCATTGAAGTGTTGGCAGTGTTCAAAAGAGGCCCAGGAGTAAAGACGAAGAAAAAGAAATCAGGAAAAAAGAAGAGACCCTCTTGAGGAGAGTTTAAGCATGGATTCAGCATTTAAGTGATGACGGAGTTCAAATGGGACTCAGGAGCAGGTTGCATCATGGAAGGAGGAAAATCCCTATATCATATATAGATTCAGAAGATAAAGATCTTGTTTAAAATAACTGGGAGAATCTCATTTTTGTATTATTAACTAAATATTGTGATACATGAAAATTTGTAGTATAGAAATGTTTTGCAGACTTGTCGGATCTTGTTTTCAAATTTGACAAAAGAATATAGAACTGTAATAAAACTCAGAAGCAAGGAAATCAAAAAGAATTTGATGCTCCAGGAAAGATACAGAAGGTTTCGAGAGATTCACTGGCCCTTCTTAGTTCCCTTAGACTTTTCCAGATGAGGGAAAGCACTCAAAATGTTGTGGGCCCTTAAGTCCTGCCTGGTCAAGATACCCACCACTGGTGACACCTACAAAATGGAGCGCAACATCGGGTCAGTGACATGGCTTATTGAAAATTCAAATTTTTTAACCTCTAAAGTTGATGCTTTCTTGGTATTCTTATGAAAATCTACCTTTCTGACATGTCAACTACCAGTAATGCAAAATAATAAACTAGCTAGTGATGTTTATTTGTGAACTATATAACTCAGAAGATGGGAAAAGGACGTTAAGGATGCATTTTTTGTGGATATGTAACTCCAAGCTTTTTGCCGCAAAGCTACAAATCAACAGGCTAAAATGCAGTGAACAATAAATAAATGGTTTTGAAGTTTGAACTCACCCCTGGTGTTTGGTAGATTGGTACAATGAGCATATGGCGTAGCCCAACTTGCCGGAATAGCACCATAGCCTTTGCAACTGACATGGACTCCATGACAGTGTAAGGGGTTGTATTGGTGAGGGGATGCAAATCAACAAACATCTCCATTTCCTCCTTTGTCACTGCCACCTCCTCAATCTTCCCCCACCTTTCAGCCAGATCTATTGAGGTAAATTTCTCTCTCACTTCCCACTCCTCTGTTCTTCTTCTCTCTTGCAGGAACCACTTCTTTTTCAGCACCAGAAGAAGGTGAGCTCTTAGAATCAGTCCATGCAGTTTAGTTGCCCCATTTCCCAGATCCACTGGGGCATTATCTACAATGGGGAAGCCATTATGGGTGGTATTTCGCAGGATGTCAACAATGCGGCCCACCTTTTCTATTCCGGAAAGGGTTACTATTGCTGGCTTGACATCAGCTAGCTCACCAACTGTAATATTTCTCATCCATGGTTCAGGATGCGCATCCAAGAACGGCAGTCCTTTTAGATCCAATATAATATCATAAATGCTTGGATTGAAGCAGTCTCCAACAGTTTTCGAAATTAGAAGGACAAGCATTGTTATGGGTAATAAGAGAAGGTTGTTGGTCAGTTCAAGAAATATGACACAAAGGGAAACGGTCATCCTCATGGAACCAGCCATAAGGGAAGCTGCACCTAGTACAGCATATAGCCCCTGGTCAATTTTGGTGTACATTCCCATCAAAATGCCAAGAAGGCGGCCATAAGCCGAGCCCATGAGTATGATAGGGAGGAAGAGACCAGATGGGACAGCAATGCCAAAGGTGATGAGTCCCAAGATGAAATAAAGTGCAAAGAAGATAATGAGGGAGAACGTATGGAATTCCATGGGAGTGTTGGCGGAGAAGATATTCCGGACAGCATCGTCATTTGTTGTGAGGAGGAGAGTAGCTAGGTCGTTGTAGTGGCCATTTGGGCAGTTGAATTGCTTAAAGTTTCCCATGCGTCCAGTGGTGGGGCAGACAGACTCCGTATGGATAGAATTGCACGGTGTGCACCTGGCAAGGAAAGGGAGCCCGTATAGGCACGCGGATGTGAACAGAGAGACAGTGAGACTGAGCAGAAGCTTATGTATCTTTCCCTTCCTGCAACATGACGTAGTTTTAAAGTTAGACCGAAGCAATTGGGGTCACTCTAGTATTTTTGAATTTGGACAGTGCTTCATTTCTTGATTGTGAAATTGCATCACTTTGGTTAGTTTGATTGGGAAAAATCATGTGGTGAAATTACTTGAAAATATGTGCAGCAAGATTGCAGATTGAAAAGAATGTGGTTGGGTTGGCCTTCATTAATTGTTTCTCTAGTCTAGATTTGATTCATATTTTGGATGGTTCCCTGCATCTGTACGGTTCATATATAATATCATACGAGCAGATTGAAAAGAATGTGGTTGGGTTGGCCTTCATTAATTGTTCTCTAGTCTAGATTTGATTCATATTTTGGATGGTTCCCTGCATCTTTATGGTTCGTATATAACATCGTACCAGCCTAACCCGTTTGTTGCTTCTCTTCGACTGCTGGATGAGTGGTTTGATATATATGATTAGACAGAGATATGAACTTTGGAAAAAGGGTGCTTACTCATTAATGAGATTGTATAGTCGGAGGACCTTGTGGAGCAGGTAGTTGTATAGGCTCCCCAAAACTCCTCCAATGACCCCAATTACAACCACAGGAATGAGGTCCACAACATGGTACCTCACAGTAACATCGCTTACGTCAAACATAATTAGCCCTCCTTTCCCAAAGAGTCCACAGTTTCCGGATGTGCAGTACTCCATGAAAGCCCTGAGCACCACCACCACAACTGCTGTGCTGAAGAAAGTTCTCCAGAGGAGAGCACTTCTCCACCATGTTGCAACCTCTTCGAAAGCAAACAAGACACCACCAACTGGGGACCGAAAAGCAGCGCAGACCCCTGCAGAGGCACCGCAGGTGATGAGATCTCTACGGTCCCGGTCGTTGTTAAAGTAGCGAAGCCAGCGCCATTTTAGGCGGTAGTTGTCAGGCCCACCTTGGCCTAGTAATGAAGCAATGCAGCTGCCGATGTGAACCAGTGGCCCTTCTTTTCCCAGATCTAGGCCTGCGGCGACAGCTCCGATGCTTCCAACAATCTGCAAGAAAATGTAGGTTTCAAGACCACTTTGCTGATAGACAGGTATGAATCAAAACCCTCATCGTTTTCTAATTAAGTGATTTATATGTCACTAATTTAGATGTACACCGGCTCCCTAGTGTCGTATGTGTGACTAGCTGGCATAAATGAGTGTGAGTTGAGCTGGTTGACATCATCCAGATGCTATCCTTTGGCTCTTTTTGATAGATTTCCAACTGCTTTGTATTGCTTGTAGTAATTTTTGACTTGGATGGCGTAAAAACAAACAGCTATAGATTAAAGCCCAACAATTTCATGAAACTTTGCAATTTGTTAACCATGATATTTATTATGGTTCCTTCTTCTAACAACTTAAGCTTTTGGGAGGGATGGTTCTTATCATGGTATCAGAAGGTGGTTTTCTGGGAGGTCCAAGGTTCAAGCCTTGGCACCTCCATTCCCCATTTGTTAATCCGAAATTCGGTTCCTTCTTCTAATAGCTTAACTCTTTTGGGAGAGAGGGTTCTTAACACTATTCAAAAATTTCAGGGGTTATTTAGAGGCTCGAACTTAGGCAATTCGGAAAACAAGATTTTCCTATTTTATAAGTACTAATCCTCGGAAATTCTATTATCATATACATACAATCAAACATCATCCTAGGGCCTTAATCAGTCTCCTCTGACCAACCCGGGTACGTTGAACCTAAACATCCTATTGTCTTGCATGCAAGAATGCACACTTAACCCATGGTCCAACCAATGGCAGGCTGATTAATTCGATGTGCCATGGTTCACCAAATTGAATCTATTGTGAACAATTAAATGTTCTACCCTCGTATAATAAATTGAATTAACAACTAATTAAAAAATCCTTAGGAATGTGAGAATGTCACCAAAATGGAATTTCATCCGAATTATTGCGTGAACCAATCCTAAATGCAATAACAATCTTCCTGGTGACTTAAACAGATAGCGTTCTTTGGGTGAAAATAGAAATAGAGAACTAAGTAAGATAATGTCTACTTAGTAAAGTAGAATTCTGAGTGGATCCATATCATTGACCTACTTCCACCTCTAAGCAAGCATTAGTAAAAAAAAAACTCTGCTTCAAGTTTGGAATGTTAAAATAAAGTTAGCCTTGTAATAACATTGAACTTGTAATGAACACTAGTTCCTAACTGATAAACTGAATATTGGTAGGAGACTAGTATCTCGTTGTAATAACATTGAACTTGTAATGAATACTAGTTCCTAACTGATAAACTGAATATTGGTAGGAGACTAGTATCCAATAGTGTGGTTCTGAAGCTACTTGTAATATCACTAACAGCAGTTCCATTTTAACTAACAATAAGCTAAAGACACTGTGGCATAAAGTTACCCACCTTGACAATGAGTGTTGTCGCACCAAACATGTTGGGGGTGTCTACCCCATTGAGACAAGCTTTAATCTCAGGTATGCCAGGCCCAGCTGCTGTTGGAGCAAAACACACGCACAGAACAGCAGCTACCATTGTCAAAAGAAAATTAGCCCCCGCCATAAAAATGAAGCCCATTAGGTACCTGCTTCCACCAAGATCCATTGACCGGGGCAAGTCTCAGTTAATTTGTTTCAGGGGATCAGAATATTTTGATAGTTATTGGATGTTTAAGTCCAGTTTCTAAATATAAGATTGCTATGTATGATAAAAAGAAAATGGTAACTAGTACAGGAAACAGCACAAGACCTCTGGTTGTCTATGTAGTAAGCCACAGCAAGAAGCTTGTAGCCTGCAATGTTCTCAACCGCTAGATTGATGAGGGTGGCAATGATACCAGTTAGAAGCCCAACCAGGAAAGCCAGTGCCCATTTTAAGAATATATAATGCAGTACTTGGACTCTTGATCTGCTTCTCCAGTCCTGCTTGAAAAGGTCATTCTCATTGATCCTGCATCAGCAGCGGCAGATGGTTTCTGCGTAAGTGCTTTTATATGAAAAAAAGGAGAAATGTTTGAATTCTTTTTAGGGAAATTAAAGATAAGATGTTTGGGTTCGTACTCGTAGTCCAAGCTCTCTATATGAGAAACCTTGGCTCCAACCATGGCTAGTGGACTGGAGGATAGTGTTCGGTTTCTCTTGAGAAGTAGTGGCTGGGACAGTGAGTTGCTTTCTGGATCTCTTTGACCTTCCTCTTCATCTTCGTCATGTCTTTGCATGTTGTGGCTTATTGCTACTGCAGATTGGCTTGCCTCTTCGTCCATTATGGCAATGGCAGCAGCAGAGATGGAGAAAGCTTAGAAGCTTTTTTGTGTTTAGTAGTTAATATCTCCCTCCTTTGCTTTTCTTTCCTTGTGTTTGTGTATCAAATTAAAGGTGGAGGGATCTCTGGCCATGCACTCTATAGATCCATGATTGTCTTGTTTGTTCTCTTTAATATTAATTTACGCACTCTATAGATCCATGACCATGATTGCCTTGTTTGTTCTCTTTAATATTAACATACATTTCATATTTTTTTTATACGTGACAGCTGGAATATAGATCTGATGGAGCATTAAACTTACAATCCCTCCTCAAAATTAGTAGTCTTGCACTCTTACTTTTCTTTTCAATACACTCATATCACATATGTATAGTCTCATTTTTTTTTAGGATATAATCAATGCATGCATAATTAGATTATAAGTTGTATTATTGACCATTAATTGTGTTAAGATCAATATTTCTTTAAAAAATTATTGAAGTCAAAAGTATAATTATTAATTTGAGACATAGTTGGAATTGGTGTATTATTTATTTATTTATTACAACAAAGACTCCTAATTTAAGAGAGAGAATAATAATGTTATCAATTTGCAAAAAACTACCGGAAGATTTGTCATGTTTTACATTATGATTAGAAGCAACATCATATGTTTCAATCAATCAATATACACCAAACTTAAAATAATGATATGTTTTGCCCCTGATTGGACACTTGTATTGTCCAAACATGTGGGGTATTATTATATTAACTAAACAAACAAAAGAAATGTGATGTAATGTAATGTAAAATTAAATAGATTAGATCGTGTGTTGGGGTGTGACACATAGTTATTATCTTGATCAATCTCCATGTATGTTGTACTAAGTTGCTTGCAATTGGGTAGGTGTTAAGACAGCCCAATCAGAGAGAGAGAGAGAGAGGCAGCCACATACATTATCCATGGAGTGGAGTAGTGGACGGTGGTAAACCAAAGGCCAAGATCGATCAAGCAGGCAGCAGATCAACGGTGCAAATAAGACGACCTTTCAGTTAAGTGAGAAGTCATAGCTTATCCTTATTTGCATAATAATAATAATAAATAATTTACTTCATATTCTCTACTCTTTTTTTTTTTTTTTAATTGCAATTTAGCATCAAGTAATCAACATCAGAGCCACCCACGTCTGAATTCGAGGAGCCCACATTTCACGTCATTGATCTTGAATCCGAGCTAGCGGATCTGATCCGAAACAATTGAAGACCTATTTGTATATTTATATCTAAATTTATTATTAATTTAGTCCTAAACATTTCTATTAGATATAAAAAAGTTTTAAGCCTTCGCTGGTGCTTCTGGTACCTTTCTTATTTTGCTCCCATTAATCGGAAAAAAACCTTTAACTTTTCCGGTAATAAGCATAGGTTTAGCCGCTAAGTTAACACTTTTTTCTCCCTTTTTTATTTTTTTTTAAATTTCATTTTAAACTAGTTGATGCATCTGCAAGGCTTGTGCTTCGATTTCTAGTTCCTATAGTAGCAAGTGTATATTCTATAAATGTTTTCTTAAGTTACTAAAATAGTATATATATTTTCTGATGTTTTCTTAGATAAGATAAGAAATAAAGATTGGATTGCTTGAAGGGTATTTGGATCAAGATGCCAATTCTGTTGACCAAATCAAAATGTAGTCAATTATTTTAACCTAAAGTTAGGATAACATCAAATTTATTTTTAGTATAATAAATCGTATCGTTATACTTATATCAACAAATATTAAGATTATGGGAAAATTGAAAAGATAATAATATTAACACTTTATAAAAAGTATTCCAACATGTTTTAAAATTATTTTTAGTGACAAAAAAAATATTTCAAAAAAATTATATAAAGTATCACTAAAAATAATTTTTGAGTAATAAAATATTCTTTTTAACTAAAGCTTCTTACAAAATACTATTTGTGTATTGTACATAATTGTGGTTATACCTAGTTTAATGTATTGTTGATACTTTAAAATGGCATATTAATAACATTGGGAGTTTTTAAATAAATTCAAAAAAATATTCTTTTCACCTCAGTCTTGGTAACTTGTATCTTACCCCACCATAAATTCTCAAATCCAATCTTCTCATCCCATGGCCTTGTTAAAAGCCACATGAATCCCACTTTATCATCCCCCACCTCTCTTCTATGAAAACAAAAAATAAGACACTCTGATCTTTGTTAAAATTTGATACAAATAATTTACAGTCATTTACATTGAGAACAAGCTTACATATTCAAAAAGAAATTTCTCAAGTTCTCCATCAAATTTTCGAGTCAGTGCATTAAGAAATTAGAAAATTGGGTTTAATAATAAGTAGTGCAATGGAAAATGGAAAACTAGGGTGATAATTAATTGCAATATAAAGCAATTGGGGGGGGGGGGGGGGGGGGGGGGGTGGTGAATATTTTAATGGGTGGGTTTTAGATCGCCCATAAAGCAATAGGGGGGCCTTCAACAATGGTCCGTTCAAGCTTTTCGGTGAGATTTGGCGATGAAATGTTAAAAAAAACGAAGGACGACAAATTCAATTGTAGAGGGTAGTTAACACATGGAAAAAAGTTCAAGAAATTGTTTGATTAAGTTCTAAAAAAGTGATAGGATTAATTGAATAATTTTGCGGGTGTGTAACCAAAAACACCAACAGCATATTACCAAAACAAATTAAGATAATAATATTAGTTTTTTGCTTTCAGCACTTACAACATTAACCACTTCATCTATTCTTATCAGTCAGTTCCGTAGATGACTCTAAGGTCTTGTTTGGCCACAAAAAATCCAATACTTGTTGGTGATATTTGATGAATATGGATGCGGGCGTAAATAAATATTTAAAGTAGTCGATGATACAACAAGTTAACAATCATGTGTCCATAAGAGTGCACTCTCAAATATAGAATCGATGGACAACTTTATATGTTTATCTGGCATAAAAGTATAATAAATTATAATTATTGAGAGAGATATAATTTAATAATTTTGATATAACACAAATACCACCTCACTTGTTTTTGGAATTATTGGATCTTGGTTTCTCTAAAGAAGAGGATTTTCATTATTATTGTTTAAAAATATATATATATATATACACACCAAAGTGAGCGACACCAATTATTGTGATCCGGTGGAAATAGGAAAAGAGGTTTTTCTCGCTCAGCGCTCAAGTTCATACTCTCGCTGAGGCATTTAGTAAAGGTCAACGATCCCTTGCGAATTTATAATGTATTAACTAAAAAAAAAACAGCGTGTGGAGCCCTCTTATGTATTAACTAAACAAAGAGATTGTTGCCATGTAGAGCAGTTGATGCGCCTTTAATCCGATTTTAATCGGTCTTTCTTAAACAAAAGGATGAAACTGTCCTAAATTAAGTTAAGAACCATTGACTTCTAACTTTTTTAATGCACCACATAAACAGCCATTTCATCCAAACCCTCTGTCTCTTGATACCCGTCTCCATCCTTCTAATACCCAGCTCCACCGTCCATTTGTTGAAATTTATGTCCACCGTCAAGTTGAATTCTGACGAACCATCCCCATCTAATTCCTATGCTTTCAATTGTTTTTTTTTTTTTTTGAAAGGCAACAAAAAAGCTTATATGCATCCAACTTGAGGTTAGAACACATCAAAGAGATGGGCAAACAAATCTCATCCAATTTGGAGCTACCGAACTTGACTAATTGCACGGGAAACTTTGGCACATTTATTATTAGTACAGAAATTTGAAGGTAAATTAGCGAGAGATGAATCAATCTTAAGAATCAAGATAAGCAATGTATACAAATGAAAAAAGAAACAGGATAAGGAAAAGGAGTTGATTCAAATTCTTTAGTTCAAAAAGTTATAATTATAGATTTGAAATCAAATGCTTGATTAAAGTTTCATAATCCTATACTTAATCTAGTCTTAACAGCTCTAAACATTGCGAAATTTGCACAGATGAACCCGTAAGTTGTTCTGAGATGGCTTTCATCAACTTCCTAGCCTCAACTTCTCATCCAATCGCTTCTCCTCCTCATTCTCCTGCCAACTCTTTGATCCTCCCAGTGGCGAAGGCTTTCAAATTTCGATGAAAATTGTTGATTTGGAGAATTTGAGTGAAGGGGGCAATCGGCAGGTTCTGAATATTTTGGTGGGTGAGAAAGATTAAGATCACCATTTTGTTTAAACCCAATTAATTATTGTTCTCACGCAGCCCAATTTTTAAATTTAATAGGAAATGTCAAAAAAAATATTAACCAAACATTCCTATCTATCCTCTCTTAACTCCCCTTTCTCTCTCACGGTCTCCCCCCCTTTAGTTATCCGATCATTTTTCACCTGCACGCTCCATTGGCTATTCTTCCACTCTCGCAGCCCGCCGAAGATTTCCCCTATCTAACGGACATTATCTATCTGACATGGATGACGATAGGATACTAAGAAATCGTTGGAAGCCAATTGGGTATCAAATATGGTTTTGGGTCTCTAGATTTTAGTAGTACAATACAGGCAACACAGATTATAAGGATAAATATGCAAAACATATATAATAAGGTATATATGCTACACGGATTATGTAAATATACATATCAAATGTGGTTTATGTGAGGTTCCTATATCCTTAAACCTCAGCATATTTAATGGAACTTTTTGGTCAATATGGATGAATTACGAGTATCATGGCTTTCGATAGAGTTATTTTGGGGAAAGAATTGAAAGGATTGGAAATTTTTTGGTGGGATGAACAGCAAGTTTTCTACTATTGCGTGAGAAGAATGTTTTGGAGGATTTATCCAAGAATTCCGTATACTTTTAAGATCCATTTGATAACAAGATGGAAAATAATGGCAAAACCAATTGATTTTGGTGAGACGGTGAAAAATAAATTAAGTGATCTCTCACATCCCTCAACTTTTTTTCCACCTTTTCACCAAAATCAATGACTATTGTTATTATTTTCCATATTATTATCCAACGTACCCTTAATATGTAATTCTTAATTATCTTAAGAATATAACATGTTTACTATCTAAAATGTCATATGCATTGATCATGCACCAATAATAAAATTGTACTACTAGATTCGTGCACCCCAAAAAAAATTAGCGGACTCAACTCAAGACCCACAACTAAAAAGTATCAATACTAAGGCCTATTCTCTTTCGCAACATAGTTCAATGAATTAGACCCACAAATAGTAATACTAAGGTCAATAAATTAAGTACGAAAAATCACATCCTTACTGCTAAATAACGAAAAAGGGCACGATGTATTGCACAAAGTTTAAAGACACGATTCTACGGGTATGAACTGAATGCCTCTCGCAAGAAAAAGCAAAAAGGAAAGAGCAGAATTGTACAAAGGAAAAGAGAGATCAAGACGAATGAAGTCAGAGGCCGTAAGGTAGTTCTAGGTCTCCAGGGAGATCCCAGTTATCGTCATCGTCTTCGAAGTCCACGATGTCGTCGTTATCGTCATTAAAGTCTTCCACGTTCACCTCAGGAGGTCGAATAAATGGGCGTCTGGGAAGAGCAAGTAAACACATTTTGTCATTAAAACAATCAAAATGATTTGCTTAAACTACTAATAGAGGTTGCGCGATTCAACGGAAACAAAATTTATAACTCAAATGAGGTCGAGGACACAACATTACACACACATACATTCCACATGTAGCAGCCACTGAAGCAAAAGATTAACAGGTGGAAACATAACCTACAAAACTCCATCTTTGCATGGGATGACAAAGCAATGACAAAATCAGGAGGAACTTACAAAGATTTTCGACCATGAAGAAAGCTATAGATAACACACACCTTTCTAAACATCCATGAAAAAGTGCTTTAGTTTGACATCAAATTGATTGTTACTGTATTTTTTCATCCTATTACCAACTTTACCGTTCTTCAAAGTTATATGAAACATATAAGGAAAATCAATTTCCATAGAATATATACCTAGATGCAGTAAACTCCATGCATATTGAGGAGTACATTTTTGCTCAGTTAGGCAGCACCAAAAATCCAGTGTGCTCGGAATAACCTCAAAATGTTCTCCAATAGTTTGTTATAGGCTTCCCCAATACCAATCTTAAATTCAGGTGAAGTTTGAGTTAGGAACCATGTCCAATCCTTCCCTGTATCTTCCTCAAATTTAAAGAGGGCTGCAACTTCCCCAAATCTAGTAGAGTGGATGGGGATCGGTATATCTCTCCCAATGTGAAATTGCTAAAACTTATCCCCAAATATATGAGTAAAAAACGTTTGGTTTGTTTTGTTGTCAAAAAACTGAATCTGCAAAATTTGTTTGTTTTCTGTCTGAATAAAATATCTAAATAGATGTTAAAAATGCGTTTGGACCATTTTATCCCTCTTATTATTATTAGAGAAGATATATATTGTGAAAATTTTCACTTCTCTCACCCCTTTTCTCTTTCTCTCTCTTTCCTCACTCAATCCACCATTCAACCAACACCTCCCCTCTCTCGTGCCCTAATTTTCCAAAACAAAACAAACCTCCTTTCCACCTCCAACTCAGAAAGTACCCCCACCCCTCTATGAGAAGCTTTAGGCAACAGTGGTTCCTCTTTATTTATCTTCTCATCCATTCATCGGTTTCTAATCTTGTGTCAGGTGAATTCTTCTCCTTTACTCTTCCTTCCAAGTTCCAATAGCGATGGCGCTTTTTTCCTCTTCTAAATCGGTGACGGTGGCGTTCTAGCTGGACACACCTTACCTTGCCACCAGAATGATAGGGTGCATAAAGGATTTGGAACAATGGACGGAAGGGTAGGAATGGTATTTAACCACCATTCAGACGGAACAGTAAAATTCAGTGAGAAGATTGCCTTTTGAATTATTCACAGGAAAATTCAGATTTCAGATTTGAACGTGAAGGCGAAACAAACAACAAAATACATCTCTGAAATTTGAATATATTAAATATTCAGATTTCAGAGGGTGAAACAAACGGCACCTAAAACTAGGACTAGATAGACTTTCCTTGACATTTTCTTAAAACTTGGGGGGAAATGGAGCTTGACTTCATATAGCTTTGGTAAAATTTAGGCTCATAGAGGTGGTTAATTGGTTAAAGTAAGGATGGTCAATGGTGGTATTAATGTCTCATAATAAGGGTTATATATCCTTAAAACCTCTTGTAATCCAGCCTCCGATAAATAAACCCCTCACCCGGTGTGGGTATAAATGTCTGAGGGTAAAGGTTTTTAAATCTTAAAAATGTATAAGGAAAATGTCAAGCTCACGACCTATATACATATATATATATATATAACAAAAGGATAATAGTGTTTTAATAATCTTAAAATTGTATAACAGATAATTGTGCATCAATATTTTAGATACTTTTTGAAATGTTGATAGTGCAGACGCAATATATGTATATGTTGAGATGTTGAGATTGAGAGAGAGACCTAGCACGGTTACGCCTAGCGGCGTCACGGACACGACGCTTGCGCTCTTCCTGCTTGTTCTCGAAGTAGCGGCGACGCTTGACTTCTTGGATGACACCAGCCCTCATAACGTCTCTCCTGAATCGACTGAGAAGATAATCATCCGACTCGTCCTCCTCCACCTCCACCTGCACGTTGTACCCGGATTTGCAGTACATCGTGTTCGTGTATGCCAGAGACGGACAGACCACCGACATCACATCATTTCTATTGTATGATGCCACCAGCGGAGGGATAGTGTATCCATCCCTTCTTTTATTATTATCATCAGAGGAGGAGGAGGAGGAGGAGATTGGAAGGTTATTAGGTGGTGCCGCTTTCGGTGGCGGTGGTGGTTGTTTTGATGGAGTAAAAAGGGAGAAGAAATTCAAAATCGATGAAGTTGCCATTTATTTATTAGCCCTAAAATTAGTTTTTGCAGCAGCAGCAGGAGGATGCTGCTTTGGTTCAACCGTTTTTATGTTTTATTTGGATAGGGGGGATAATGATGGATTGGATAAATTCGGACGGACGGGTACTGATTGAGTTTTGTAATAAAACGGGTATATATTGAATTAAATAAATAAATTTCATGTACAACTATATATGTTGACAAAATTCTAAAGCCCAACTATGAAAAGCCCATAAGACATTAACCTCCTCTAACTGAAAGACATTTTCTTCCTACAACACCTAAAAATACTTTAGAATGTTGGGTTAATTTTATCACATCATGTCCCCTAACTATAAATTTACACACCATAATTATGTAATTTTACATCTTTACATGTAAAGGCAACTTACATTTCAATAGTTTATTCAAGGCACACACAATTTTTTTTAAATTTTTAATTTTGTTCTTACAAACTTCTTTTTCAAAATAAAATAAAATAGTACCTATAATAAGATTTGCACTCTGCGTACCGATAAGATTAGAACTATGCTTAATATGTCATATATTTATCATTTTTGTTTAACTTTTTTTAAAAAATTATTTATAAGAGAATAGTAAAAGATTATGCGTAGGTAAGTAACACATAAATTACATGAACAATGTAAACTAAAGTGATGCGTTTGACGCACCAGATAAGGAGGTAGGATAGGATAGGATAAAGGCCGGACAGGATAAAAGTTGGAATTAGTCGGATATGAATTATGTAGGATAGGATAGAAAAAGAATCAATCGGATAAGGATTAAGCGGGATCGAACAAAATAAGGATTAGTCGGATAAAGATTTAATAAACTTTGCATTTGATGGAGTTCCGGATTACAAGCCCATATATTATATAATACAACTTGCTTTTCTTTTAAAAATATATGCAATTTTAATTGTTATCCACAATTTTTTTTAACTAATGATATTCTTCTATTTATAAATAAGTTTCGTAAAAAACTCTTTCGGGAGAAAAGTTCTATATCACATACAATATTTACGAATTAGGCATTCAAATACAGTTTCAAATTCTAATGTTACTATTTTTTCTAAAATTAAAATTTCTTATAAATACCTTCATTTAATAATAAAAAATACCATATTATAAAATAAACGAATTTTATTAGTTGAGTTACTGTGATTTTAGGTGGTTAAAATTTTTCATTAATAAATTTTATTATCTAAAAGGTGTAAAGAAAAAGATTAAAATAAAAAAAAATAATTAAAAATAATTTTTATATTCAATTTGTTATCCAGCAATCATGGGATAAAATAATACCACCTATAGGGGTGGCATATATTTATCCGATTCTAAAAGAATAAAATGATAATTAATCCCGAGTACAATCCAATCTCGTGTTGCACCAAACGCGAGATATGATTAAAATATCATATTCCACCCTTGCGCCAAACATATGATATGATTTATTTATTCTACCATTTTCGACAACAAACACCGGATAGGATTAATTAATCATATCCTGCTTCTAATCCCGCGCGACAAATACACCCAAATAGTAACGATAAATTAAACATAATTTAATGCTAAACAGGGCAAACTGGTGTAGGTAAATGAGAGAGAGATTTCATTCAAGGACACTAACCTTGTAATTAGTCCTAAGAAACTGTAATATATATATATATATATATATATATATATATAATATAATATGGTCCCATCCTTTACACATAATATAATAAATAGATTAGCTTTGGGAATTCCCATGATAGATGGGCACCCAAAAAGTTACAGGTTTAGGTAAGTGAGCTTGTTTAGGATTAATTAGTTTAATGGAAACCCTCTTCATCTCCTATAAGGATCTAGTGCTACAAATCCTAACCCAATCAAAACAAGAATTAGTGGACCAATTCAATTTGAATTATGTATAAATTATAAATTAATGGTTAATTTATTGGGATTTTTAACAAGCAAATTAGGACAGAGCACTTTCCGAAACTATGGGCTAGCTGATGAAAGCCGTTTAATTAGCCAATTTGTTTAGTCTAAATTAAATTAATTAATTAATTTTAAGAGACCCATCTAATCTAATCTAATCTAGTCCAATACAAATGCTAAGCCTACACGATTATGACAGTGAAACTTAGGATTTCAATTCCAAAGATATGTAGGAAAAAAAAGAGAAGAGAAATAATTTTAAGTAGAGATAAAAGGCAAATCCTCTACACTAATCAGTGGGGAGACAGCACATAACCTTTGATTAATTAAACAATTGTTTTTTTTTTTTGTGGGGGTGGGGGGTTGGGGGGGGGGGGGGGGGGGGGTTAACAATTAATAAAGAAGGCCCTTATTAATTAATATTCTCTTTATTTGTTATTATTATCCAATGGATTTCCACTTTCTAGGGTTAGGGCGTGGCATTTTTCTCCACAATTGGTCCGTCCACATATTGTTTGTTAATTAGCTTCGAGAGATTCTCACTTAGTTAATAACCCAATGAACATATTCCCATCTAATTGGTTCCATCTCAAAATGGAATTAAAATTATCATTATTATTCCATTTTCCTTTTGTGATTTGATTCTGATTTTAAAAGTAGAGAGAATTCAACGGTTTGAGTTTAGTTTTGGAATCACACCATAATATAATTGAACCAAACCCGCAAAACAAATCATGTGATTATTTTATTTAAATTTGTCATTTCCTAAAGAAGAAGAAGAAGAAAAGAGTTGGAACTAAGTACTAAACTAGCTTTAAAAAAATAGTAATTTATTAGTGTTTGTTTTAATCTAAGAAGCGAAATCAACTATGGTTCTATTGTTCATTTTGCTTAAACATTAACGAAATAAAAGGATATTAAAGATGGAGATTTTATAATCTTTTCTTCTCTAAGGCGCCTTTTTTTTTTAACCTTTAAATATTGAATGCGGAATGTTGAATGTTAATTGTAGAATGCTTAATTCAAGTTCTAAATGCAAAATGCCGTGTTCTGATTTGAATTAATGTAAACGTCTGTTTTAAAAAAAAGACTAATAATAATGCATCAACTCACCTTTTTGTAGAGGAATCAATAGAAATGAGAAAGCAAAAATGGCATAAAGCAAAGTAGTCTTTTTTAAATAAAAGACGACTATGAGAGCTGCGTGGATTCAAAGAGCTTTTCAGATAAATTTAACGCTGAAACCCTAAGCAACGTGTGTAATTAAATTAAAATGATAAGAGTGAAAGAGGCAAACAAAATATTTTAAATTAAGCATTCAGAATTTAGTAAGGTTAAGAGTGCTGAATGCTCAATTTTAAAAAAATATGACCATTAAACTTTTAATCATTAAAACAAACAAACATTATTATGTACCCCTGAATGCTTAAAACACACTCATTAAACATTTAGAAAAAACAAACAAACAAACACTCCTAAGTTTTCTTATAATAAATTCTTTTGCTAATAATTACAGTTTTAGCTAGCATTTTGAGTTTGTAGTTTAATTCTATTATGCCATTTGAGATATTGACATATTGTTCTCCGTTAGGTGATTTAGCACTTCGAATATTGCTTGAAAATTGTGTTCTACATTTTTTTTAAATGAAAATTATCGTGAATATGCCATTTGAGATAATGCTATCTTTTAAGTGATTGAGCATCCCAGATAAGTTCAAATCTTAGAAAATCTTGTTTCTTTCTCTCACCCAAGATTAAACACCGATAGTTTGACTCTAAAAACATCAAAAATTTCGATATCTTCTGCCTCACCAAGATTCAATATCGTATGTATTTTAGCTTATTATAAAAGAAATAGTAAACAGTTTAAATAGTCATTAAATTTTTGATTTTATATTATTTTGACTTATCAAACTTTAAAATAAATTATTTTAATCATTAAATTTTAGAGTAAGTACGACTTTGACCATTCCATTTAATTCTTTGGTTTTCCAACTTTGAAGTAATTATCATTTTGACCATGCCCTCTAATTTTGTAGTTAAATTAGATACATTTTCGTGGCACATGATTTTGTGTCAGGTCATTTTTGTAACACCCCCGCCTTAATTAGTAGGATAACATATGTAATTAAAACTTGGAGCACTACTAATCCACCTTAGATAAGCTAAAGTAGGTCTAAAATAAATAATGAAATAATAAATCTAAAAAAATCACATAGCATGGAATAAACAACCCTGATACTCATGCTGTGGGCGATAATATAAAACATGAGTGTAATATACATCTACACACACATAGAATTCGAAAGACATACACGCTATATTAACATGTATTACAAAGTAAATAATAACTCAGACTAGCAGTGGCTTGCCGTGCACACACCTACACAATAAAAATGAGTCGGTATTAGAGGTCCTCTACTTCATTCCCGACTCAGTCGGTCCTTCTGTCGTATCCTTCTCCTGGATACCTGAATTTATTTATATAAAAAAATGTGAGCTCACAGCTCAGTAGGGGGGATATAACAAGCAACATTACGTACAAAACGTAATTAATTATTTAATCATAAATCATGACTCAACCGATTAAATAATGCATGCATGTGCATGTGTAGGTTACCTCCTTTGTGTCAACCATTATATCGAAAGAATACCAATGCCGAACCGAATCATAATAATGATAATAACAATGGGCCTGACTGCCCCCAAGAGATACTGAAGCTGGGCCGAACTATAATCATAAGAAGAAGAACGGGCCTAACCGCCCCAGAGAATAAATCGAACATAATCACAATATAACATCATTCGACCCATAAAAGGTCATCATCATGTCATAATAGAATTGGATCACATGTTCATCCATATCATATCACAAAATCACCAGTATTTTCTCGAGGTCTAGATTTCCGGGCTATTCACCGTTAGTTCTAGACAGCCGACCTCATTGCTGTCCTCCGGAGGTTTAGGAATTTTTAATCTAAGGGCACCGAGCCCTAATTATTTTCACATCGACAAACATTAGTTAATATATATTTCCTTTCATCATCAAAGGGCCACAATAACAATCATATCGAACCCATCACAAAACCATATCACATTCCAAAAAAATTCAGCAGATATAAGAAGCTTTCAGCACCATAAATACAAGATATATGCTCATAAGATAGGTCATAAGAATAGTCCGAACTTTTCGAAAGGTCTACAAGAATCCGGTTGACACAATAACGATGCACAGTATGCATAACATGCTAATAAATGAATATTTGAAACAACTTATACTATATAACCATAACAAATCTCTATACATGTTCCTTAATGTATATAATTTATCAATTAATTAATTTCATAAATAGACAATATTTATACATCTAAAGGATATCTCATGTATATCAAATAATACAAATGTATCAAGTATAATGGCATATCTTGCTTCAAATAACATACACATGGATTTATAAATCACAAAACATCATCATCCTCATCATATAATAATTCTTAAAATAAAGACAATTAAAATATGATGATTCATATATAATAAAATCATATTACCAGGTCTTAAAATAATTAAACCCACACCTCAAAATATTTAGCCTCAAAGAATAAAATTTAAGTTGATACCCGAACCCCGACTAGCACAACTCTAAAATTCTTATACCCATGCGTAGCCCTCGACGTCTAGAAGAACTGTCCTTTAAGGCTCGACTCGATTTGATTTGATTCGACGGAGTTTTGATGACCAATTTATAAGACGTAACATTCGTACCTATTTACGTTTTCTTTCTATCTCTCGGAAACGAAAATAAAAAAAAAAGGAATGAAGAATGGAGATGCTTAAGGGAAGAGGCAGGTCGGTTGCTCATGATTTTTTTTAAAAGTTTTGGCTTAATTACGGTATTTTACCTTGAAGTTTCATAACTTTATTATTTTAACTCTGAACTTTTGCAACTTTATAATTTGGTCCATGTTTAACCAAGAAATGTGTCTAATTTACACTAATTACATTACGGGTTATTACAATTTTGGTCATATTACAACAAAAATACATTTTCCTTCGATAATTCTCACCAAAATGAAACACGCACAATATATAAAATATAGCAATATTTTTAACAAACAACACAACTTTGACTATTTTATAATTAAAATGATTAAAATACGCTTAAATGAAGTCATGTGTCTTGCACATGGTTTCATTCCATACAATTTAACAGTCAAATTGGAAGAAATGACTAAAGTGATACCCATTTCAAAGTTGCATGACTAAATTAGTTCGTTTTAAAGTTTGATGGCCACAATAATACTAGATCAAAAGTTTAATGCTTATTTAGATTGTTTACTCTAAAAAGAAATAAGAAAATGGGTTGTAAGTACCTCATCTACAGTTATATTCAAGCCAAAGACACTTTCGTACTCCATATTACATGGAGGACTTCTTCTGCAATTTGCATTAGTCATAAGAATGATTTTCATTATTTGTCCATTAAAGGATACATTTATCATTTTTCTTAATAATCAATTATACTTTAACCACAATTTTGTTATTTATTTATGAACTTTGGTGGTCGCTAAGGCTCATAAACCACCTTCATCCACTAGAGCTCTAATGACCATTGTTGGAGCTCTAACTACCTCACCAGAACTTTAGGTACCATTATTAAAGCTCTGATAACCATTGTCAAAGCTCTGATGACCTCAATCAAGCTTCACCTACCGTTGCGCTCCAACCTGGACATTGGAGCTCCATTGACCATTGTCGAAGTTTCGACGACCTCACCTGACCTTTAACTACCATTGTCGCTCCAACTAAGATATTGCAGCCCCTACAGTGTTCACTAGAGCTCCAACAACCTCATCGGAGCTCCGTTGACCATTGTCGAAGCTCCGACAACTAATGTTATAGCTCCAACAACCACGTCCAAGCTTTAATGGCCATTGTCGCTCCAACCAAGATATTGGAGCTCCGACAATGATCATTGGAGATCCGACAAGAATTTTTATACAATGCCAAAACAAATTTGCATTTAAATCTACATCATTAATTATATATAGATTTAGTGCAAATATAGATTTGCATTAAAATCTATATCATTAGTTGTTTGTAGATTTAGTGCAAAAACAAAATTGAATTAAAATTTATATCATAGTTGATTACGGATTTAATGTAAAAATAACTTTGCAGTAACTATAATAGAGATATAGTGATGTCTCCACACTCCGATAATGGTTATCAGAAACTTCAATATTCTTCTACCTTGCCAAGATTCAATACCGAGTGCATTATTTCTTTTTGTAAAAGGACACGAGAAAATGGGTTGTAAGTACTTCCTCCATAATTATTTTCAAGCCAAAGACACCTTCATATTCCATATTACGTGAAGGCTGCAATTTTGATCGATCAATTATACCCTTATCACAATTTTTATTTCTTTTATTATCATTGGTGGTTGTTAAGTCTCACAAACTATCTTTGCCCACTAGAGCTCCCACGACTTCACTGAGCTCTAGTGATCACTTCTACAACTCAACGACCTCACTAGAGCTCCAGCCTAGACATTGGAGCTTCGACAATGGTCAATGGAACTCCGACGAAAATTTATATGCAATGCAAAAATAAATTTGTACTCAAATTTACATATTTAATTATATGAGGATTTAGTACGAAGATCTATATCACTAGTTGCTTGCAAATTTCGTACAAAACAAATTTACATTAAATTCTATATCATTAGATGATTACAAATTTAATACAAAAACAAATGAGTAAATATCAGAAATGGTCATCAAATTATTAAGAAATTTTAAAAATGGTCACTCAACTAAGATTGGTTCCATCCAGCCCATTAATATAATAGTTGGTTCCATTTTAGCTACTCCGTTAAAAAATTCCGTTAACTATTAATAGAAGCATTCACATGAATAACTGGAGGAGGGCAATTTCGTTAAACCTAATAAAAAAACCATCATCACCATCTCTGACACCTCCACTGCCTCTCTCCGGCGACTATTTCTCCTCTTCCTTCTCTTTCTCCGCCGACCACCATCACCATCATCGTCTATGTCACGTCTTCCTCTGCCTATTACCTTTCTTCTCCCTCTCATCACACACACACACACGAACATAGCAATGCAAGAAACAAGCACAACGGCCATAAAAAAACAGAGAGAGAGAGCTCGGTGTTTAGTTTAACACCAACCAAATTCAAGAAAAAACAGAGAGAGTTCAGCGTGGAAAGGAAAAAAATTAAAAAAAATAGAGAGAGCTCGGTGTTCAGTTTAACACCAACCAAATTCAAGAAAAAACAGAAGAGAGTTCAGCGTGGAAAGGAAAAAAATTCAAAAAAAAACAGAAAGAGAGAGAGCTCGGTGTTTAGTTTAACACTAACCAAATTCAAGAAAAACAGAGAGGTCATCATAAAAGGGAAATGGAGAATTTGGGCTGGGATAGTGAGATTGGATTGAAAGGGGATTTGGGTTTCTTTGGGAGTGAGGAATTGGGTTTGACGGATACTTAAAATTCGAATCGGTACTTACTAGGCAAGTTTCGGGGAGGAAAATTCGAATGGAGAAGGAAGTGTGGGGATCGATGTGGATATCCTTGGTAGCTACGCCGTCGGTGAATGAAGGAATAACAGTGGGAAGGGATTCCTCCGGCCAAGAAATGATACCAAATGTATTGCTCTTCTTTTGTAAACGGTGCTCGAGAGATAGAGAAAGGTTTGACAAAATTACCCTCCTCCAGTTGTTCATGTAAGTGCTTCTGTTAGTAGCTAACGAAATTTTTTAACGGAGTAGCTAAAATGGAACCAACTATTATATTAATGGACTAGATGAAACCAATTTTAATTGAGTAACCATTTCTAAAATTTCTTAATAGTTTGATGCCCATGTTTGATATTTACTCAAAACAATTTTTTAATAACTGTGAGGGAGATCTCGACACTCGGGTAGTAATCTCGGTAGCTTTGGACGTAATTATGAAGCAAGTGTTTTAACCCATTGCTTAAAAAGAAATCACTTTTAACATTTTCATAATTTCTGTAAAGAGAAAACAAATCATGTGGAAAATAGGGAATAATTGGTGCGCACATGCAAATGAAAATGTTAATGAATTGGAAGTAAAGAATATAATATACCACACGGGAAAGAAAAGCAAGGTAGAGGCCGGCTCGAGTCGAGTCTTCTCTTTTCTCTCTCTCTCTCTCTCTCTTTCTCTCTCTCTGTATCTAAATTTAAAGCTTTGCTTTTTTCCGAAATCGACGATGGTGGTGTTGGCTCTCATCATAATTTCAAAGTATTTTAATGGCTATTCTCCTCTTCCCACTAAATTATTAACCATTTTTCCTCTCCAGCAAATGGGGGGTCGCGACCAACCCAACCCACCCCCTTTCAATATTCTACTACTACTAGTACCATTTCTCTCTCTCTCTCTCTCTCTCTCTCTCTCTCTCTCTCTCTCTTCTACTGAGTGAACAACAACACTTGATAAAACCCTAATAAACTCCTTTTAGAATTGTCACCTTCCCTAACCCTACCCAAAAGTTTATATTTCCATTTCAATGCTTCTTCTAGTTCTTCTTCTCTATAACCGTTCTTTTTGACTTCTCTGGTACGCCTCTATTTCTCTCTCTCTCTCTTTCTTTGTATGCTTATCTATAAATGCGTCCTCTTTGGATTGCGGCTTCGGTCAATTGTTTTATCAACTTTCACAGCACATGTGTTTATCCATTCAACATATACATATTTACTCGCTTTTCATTTTCTCATCTGGGTATCCGATTTTCTTTCCAAGGTCTGTTTGTAAATTTACTTGCCTTATCATAGACAAATGACATTAAAATGGCTAAATTTCTCATCTTTTCATCTCTTGTATTTTAATTAATCCATCGCACAAGTTTCTTAGCCCTACATCTTTGTTTAGCTTTTATTTGCAGATATATGATTCTTGCTTCCTTCTTTTTCTAGGTGTTGTGGTGTTTGAATCTTGATTAATTTGTCACAAAAAAAAAAAAAAAATTGTTTTTGTTTTCGAGCCAAATTTGATCTGCCCTTTATATAGAATCAACTTCACTCCTGTTCATTTTTTTTTTTGGACTTTCTTTTTAAATCCAATCATCGGTGAGCTTTGGTGATAAATGTTTGTCTTGTTGTCTTAATTTCTCATTTTGTCATTGATAGAGTTGGTACTTACAATCACCCACCTACCTTTCATATTGTTGCTGTCTTCGCTGTCTATTGAAGGTTTTTGTTTGTTTGTTGCATCTATGGTGATTAAGGTATGTTGCTAATTGACAATCATTCTCTTTCTTCATTATCATTCATTAGAATACGGAGGATTGAAGGTGATATAGATCAATGCTAAAAGGTAAAGAAATAGAGACTGAAGATGAAAAGGATGGCTTGTGCAAGTATGGTTATCATCTGAGTTACAAAGGCGGGTTTGATGGCGATTCGAGTAACAGATATTTGGTCAGCGGTGGTAGTCCACCACCAACAAAGCTTAGGATTTGTGAGACTAAAGGTAGATCAAATCAGAATGGCTTTGGAGTTTGTTCCTATGACAGCAGTGTTGATGGTTCGTCCAGTGTAGAACCTCAGGATGCAGATTACTCTTACATTCCCTCACTTAGTTATGAGTTAGAGCCTCTAATATTGGCTAGGTTTCCCAGGTCGGAGTATTGGAAGTTATCCTTTGTGAACAAGAGGTATTTAGCTCTTTTGAGGAGTGGGGAGCTATTCAAGACTAGGAGTGAGATTGGGTTTAAAGAACCTTCAGTTTTCATGTTTGCAAGTGGGGAGAGTAGTTGGTGGGCATTTGATCCCGAATTTCGCTCTCGTAGGAAGCTTCCTATTCTGCCATCGGACATATGTTTTACATCCGGGGATAAAGAATCACTTTGTGCGGGTACCCATCTGCTTGTTTCCGGCAGGGAGATTGAAGGGCTTGTTATATGGAGGTATGAGTTACCAATGAACCAATGGTATAAGGGTCCTTCTATGATCAACCCTAGGTGCTTGTTTGCGTCTGCCACTTGCGGTACCTTTGCTTTTGTAGCTGGTGGGATTGGGATCACCTCAAACAGTCAAGTCTACGATACTGCTGAGAAATATAATCCCGAAAGTAGATCTTGGGACCCTCTCCCAAGGATGAAACGGAGGAGGAAATTGTGTTCCGGGTGTTACATGGACAATAAGTTCTATGTGATTGGGGGGAGAAACGAGGACGGAGAGCTTACTTGTGGGGAATTTTTTGACGAGGCTAAAAACAAATGGGAATTGATCCCGGGCATGTTAAAGGATGATCCGGTTTTAACTTGTCACTCGCCGCCTCTTGTTGCCGTGGTGAATAATGAGCTCTACTCGCTAGAAGCTTCTTCGAACCTGCTGAAGGTTTACTTGAAGAAGAGCAACGCATGGAAGCAATTGGGGGCCGTCCCAGTTAGAGCTGATTTCAATAAAGGATGGGGTGTTGCATTCAAGTCTCTGGGGAATGAGCTGCTTGTAATAGGTGCTGCATCTTCAGTTTCTTGTGCAGGTAATTGCATAGCTATATACACCTGTTGCCCAGATCCTGATGCTGAGCAACTGCAATGGAGGCCTCTTGAAAGTGGCAAGAATCGACTTAGCCACTTCATTCTGAATTGTTCTGTGATGTTAGCTTGAGGCAGTAACTCTCTAACAACAGTCTCTGGACTGAGTTCTCATGTTTTAGAGTATCTAAATAAATTGCGAAAAATTGGTGAATTAATGAATTTGGTTTAGTGGAGGCTTTCATTGTAGTTTACTTGTCAGTTCGTACAAAACTTTATGGTGGTTTTTGTGATTATATTTGGGTGGTTATTATTATCCTATTCTACTTGAGTTCACTAGTACAAATTTTCAAAGTTCCTTCATTGTTTGACAAGCGAAACTGAATTTGCTATGAAGGATTATTATCGGCTTTGTGCTATTCCCCCCCCCCCCCCCCCCCCCCCGTTATCTTCCTGTTTGGATCCATGTTGCACGTAATTGTCTGGTAGACTAGAAACTATGGCTACATTGAACTCTTAATGAAATGTAGGATCCGCAGTTTGGATGACAGACCATGTAGAAAGTATACTGTTACTAGTATGATTTATCATCCAAACTTTGGATGCAATGTAGGAGTTAGTGCTAGAGCGATTTGAATGCAACACTAATAAATCAGAATGCTGTGCTTTCATATATTTTCCTTGCCATTTTCCATGCTAATGGATGGTAAGCAACTCCATAACATAAAAGGGAAAGATACGGAGAGGGGAGAACCGGAGAAACAAGAAAGAAAGAAGGGTGGGTGCCTAATAGGTGTTTATAATTTGTTTTCATCTGCTGCTTGATTTAACTTCCACTGCTTTGCTTATCATTGTTTTGTGTTGTGATAGCAGTGAAATGTGGTTTCTCAGTATTTTGTTTAGAATTAAGTAATATTGTAGAAGAAACATTTTGATGTAAAGTGAAAAGGACTATGTCCCTGTGGAAAATTCAGTTTTTGAACCTACGCATCTGCATTCTAAGAAACAACAGAAAGAGAAGCAAGAAATGAAGTGCCAGAGTTTGGGTGAAACGACACATGCTGCTGTTGTTGTGTAACTGTGCTAGTACTTGGGTTAGTCCCCCCAATCGGACTCGGCAAATATCGCAAGTTCGAGTTTCAGTTGAGAGATTTAGAGGTTATTTGTAATTTATGGGAGGAAAAAAAAAAAAAAGTTGAATGGGGAGGAATATTGTAACTTTCATTCTCCCACGCGGAAAGTCAGATTTGCTCGTGTGCTGCGTAGGACAGTATTGGGGCACATGAGAGTAATTACAATTTTGCTTTTAAGAGTTTTATTTTTTATTTTCTTTTAAAAATTAATAGTATCAGTTATTTTGCACAAATTAAGAAAATTGAGTAACGACATTTACAAAAAGAATTTTAAGAAAATTAATGCAGGATTGCAACAAAATTATGAATAGAAAATTTTATAATTTTATAAATACATAATGAATATGTATATTAAACTGGAATTCTAAAAATAATTAAATTTTTTGAATTTAAGAAATGTCGTTACTCAATAGGAGATATTCTAATTCATTAGGGGTGTTTTTGGTTTCGGTCGGCATAGAAATTAGGAGACCTAAAATCAAATTGAATTTGAAAGTTTAGGTTTTATATCTCTCAAACACATACTCAAACCAAACTTTTCAATTTTTCGGTTCAGTCTTCAGATATTCTTTATATAAATAAAGAAATTGTAAAGTAACACTTATTTTAATAAGAAAAATAATAACTACATACTTGATCTTACTTATTTTGGAGAAAAAAATATTAACTCTTATATTTATAATAAAACTCAAATATTCATAGCAGCTCAAAATGTGAGATTCTCACTATAACTTATATATTTTAGAAATATAAAATTTTAGATAGTGCAGAAATAATATTTCAAGTCATATATGTAATGATTTGGTTCGATTTTGCACTATTACACCCCAAACTTAAACTAAACATATTCGACTTTCTTATTTCGGTTTCAATTTTAACTGGATTGGTTTGGTTGTTCAATTTTTAGGTTCGCTATAACAACTTTGTAATAAAATGATGAGGACAAGATTATAAGACCAGAAAAGTTATGCATACATAAGTATATAAAATAGAATAAAATTCATATTTATATTAATAATCAACCTCTATGTATTATAGGGTAATTATGATACTAATTTTTTGGATGAAAAAAAGATTTGTGGGATTTGAACATTTATTATTTTAATTTAATATATATATATATAGGGGAAGGATCTAAAAAGGACCAATTTTTGGTCCTTAAATGTGGACCAATCATTTTGAGGGGGTAAAGAAATGAATTTTTTGATGAAACTTGGTGACTATGATCTTCATGATCAGTAAATCACCTCCACCAAATTTCATCGAAAAATTCAATCGGGAAGAGGCTTAACTAAAAAATTGATATATATGTGCGTTTCTAACCGTTAAAATTTAAGATGTTTAGATAACTCACTTCCCGGTTGAATGATGATCTACTAATCATGGAAATCATCTTTACCAAGTTTCATAAAAAAATTCATTCATTTACTCCTTCAAAATAATTAGTCCGCATTTAAAGACTAAATAAATAGTCCTCTTTGTATCATTCCCGTATATATATATATATATATATATAAAAGTGACGAATAATATACTAAATGGACAGCCCAAACTAAACAACAAACAGGCCCAAAGTATCGGAGCGGAAAGAAAGTCTTCTTTTAACAATGGATTATGAGAAGAATACTTCCAGTCCAGTGCACACAGACACACACACAGTTAGTTCATCCTTTTTCAGCTTCAATGCACGCACAAACACGGAGAGAGAGAGAGAGAGAGACAGAAGAGAGAAGCAAACAAAGTCGGAGGAGTAGTGGAGCTTCTCCTCTTTTCTTGTTCTGAATCTTTTACCAAACGAACCCCTTATCTCTCTCTCTCTCTGCCTGTAAGTTTAATTTCCTACATCTTCCATTCTATCTCTATCTATTTCCTATTAAATCTAAAATCTTCTTCACAAACCTGATTTCCTTTTCTTTTTTTTAAGTAATCTTCTTTCCTATCATCCCCCTGTCTAATCTTCCTACTTCTCTTATTATCTTATTATAATTATTTTCTAACTGTTACCCTTTTTTCTGAAGTTAGGTCTTTTTTTCAATTCCTACAATTGGGGCTTGTTCAATTAGGTTTATATTTCCTAATCTCTGTTGGAGTTAAATACTTTCCAATGTTGTGGATCTTTTGGAAATTTCAGGGGTTTCGAAAATAGACTCCAATTCCACCCCGAAATCGGTTTTCTGTTCTTTATAACTCACCAGTCTCTGCATTCAAATAGTTAGATTTTTCTCGGGTTTGGGCTTTCTGAACTGGTTTCTCCGGAAGATTATTTATTTAGGGTTATTGTACTACGTCTAGGTATAGTGAGTGATGTCCGCAAATAACAATAACCCCCAAAAGAATATTGGGGTTTCCTCCCCCTTTGGAAATTCTCTGCCCCCAAATCCAACTGCCCATCTCCAGTCTCAGTCCCAGCCTTCAGCTCATCAACAAGTTGGCCCTGGTAGTTTTGCGAACCATTTTCAACTGTCCCAGTTCTCTGCAGCTCATGCCCAGGCCATTGCACAAGCTCAATCTAAAGCTCAAAGCCATACCCAAGCTCAAGCTCAAGCCGCACATGCCCAATTCCAAGCTCAGTTACAAGCCCAGGCTCAGGCTCAGGCCCATGCCCAGTCTGGGATTGGTAATATGGGCGCATCTTCAGCCTCCGTTTCAGCAGCAGGCAATGCCAGTGCAAAACGGTTGCCACAGAAGCCACTGGGACGGCCACCCACCTTCTCCAATAGCAACACAAGTTCGCCTTTGAGAATGAGCGAGCTTACACCTGCTGCTCGTAGAAAGAAGCAGAAGCTTCCAGAGAAGCAGTTACAAGATAGAGTGGCTGCAATTCTGCCTGAATCTGCTCTTTACACCCAGCTCCTTGAGTTTGAGTCCCATGTGGATGCTGCTCTAGCAAGAAAGAAAGTTGACATCCAAGAGGCGATAAAGAACCCTCCATGTATTCAGAAAACTCTTAGAATTTATGTATTCAACACTTTCGCTAATCAGATCCGGACAATTCCTAGGAAGCCCAACGCTGAGCCCCCTACTTGGACCCTTAAGATAGTAGGGAGGATTTTGGAAGATGGGATGGATCCTGACCAGGTTGCCATTCAGAAACCGAGCTCCATGTACCCTAAATTCTCATCATTCTTCAAAAGAGTTGCCATTTCGTTGGACCAGAGACTATATCCGGAAAACCATCTTATTATGTGGGATAGTACTCGATCGCCCGCTCCTCACGAGGGCTTTGAGGTAAGAAGGAAAGGGGATAAGGAATTTTCTGTGAACATACGATTAGAGATGAATTATATGCCCGAGAAATTCAAGCTTTCATCAGCTCTAATGGAAGTTCTTGGTATTGAAGTCGATACACGCGCGAGGATCATAGCTGCAATCTGGCATTATGTCAAGGCTAGAAAATTGCAGAATCCGAATGACCCTGCTTATTTCAGCTGTGATCCACCACTTCAAAAAGTATTTGGGGAAGAGAAGATGAAATTTACTATGGTTTCGCAGAAGATTTCTCACCATCTGGCTCCTCCACAGCCTATACATTTGGAACATAAGATCAAGCTTTCAGGAAATAGCCCAGCTGGAAATGCTTGCTATGACATATTGGTGGATGTGCCCTTCCCAATACAGAGGGAACTGAATATGTTACTTGCCAACACGGAGAAAAGCAAAGAGATCGAAGCCTGTGATGAGGCAATTTGTAGTGCCATAAGGAAGATCCATGAGCACCGTAAAAGACGGGCATTCTTTCTTGGTTTCAGTCAATCACCAGTTGAATTTATTAATGCTTTGATTGAATCTCAAGGCAGGGATCTAAAGCTTGTAGCTGGGGAGCCAAGTCGTAATGCTGAAAAAGAACGCCGTTCAGATTTCTTCAGCCAACCCTGGTATGCTTATTTATCTCTTGTTATGGTGGTTGCAGTTTCCCGACCCCCCTCTCCCTCTTTCCTCCTCCTCTTCAAGAATTTTATGTCCAAGATTCATATCCTAGTTTAGCACATATGCTTGATGGTCCAGTTTAGAACTGCTTTAATTAGATGCAAGTACTTCATGCATATAACACAAATTGATATTGCTTGGCTGGCCATCATAAGCGATAGTTATGAGACTACAATAGTACGATGTGTGATACATGCCAACTACATTCCAATTTTGTTCTACATTTTGAACAGTTAAAGAGTTCATATTCGATGATTTTTGCTCCTTTTATGGAAAATATGAGATAAGTGAGGCATCAGTGCAATTTAATATTTGATACATATTTGTGCACACTTATGGTATTGGAGTTGTCACTGAATTATATATTTGTGTCTTGATAGGGTTGAAGATGCTGTTATTCGTTATCTGAATCGCAAGCCAGTGACCTCTGATGCTCCTGCAAACACAGGATCGTGAAACTGCTGTTGGTTCAGTGTGTGGTTTCTTCTGTGTTGATCATTTTCATGGTGCTTTTGAACGTCCTTACGACAAGAAGCTGGGATATGACTGCTGTTTTAACACCAAGTCTAATGAGAAAGTAAAGATTTGGGATCGTATGACAGGAATCAGTAGGAACTAGAGGGGGTGTTTTCTTTTGAAAGACATATTAGCAGTAGGTCCATTTAAGCCTTCCGTGTTGTTTCTTTCTTAGATGGCATTTTGTGCATGCTTGCTTATTGAAAAAAAAAAGGAGATTGTAAGCTTTTGGTGTTTGTTGCTCTTGATTCACCCCTGTTCCTCGGGCTTGTTTCATAGAATTGAATGCATGCTTAACAAAGTTCCATTACTATTCTTTATCATTTGGTGAGGTGAATTTTGCAGGAGTTCTGGCAAGAATCTATTTGTTCCTGGGAGGATAACTCTTGAGAGCTAAAATTAGTATATAATAAATTATCAGATTAATGCTGGAGCAACCAAAAAAATAATTTGGACACCAATTTTGGTTTCACAGTAAAATTTTATAATGTTTCAACAATACTACGAAAAATGAAAGGACAGGGAAATAGCCGCAATTTGAAAGGAATTTAACAATTCGTTGGAAAATTGTTGTCACAGCTCTATCAATGAAAGGGTGAATCTTTACGTCCACAATGATTTTGATATTTATGCATGAATTTACGAATAATCAAAACAGTAGGAACTAGAATTGAAAAATAAAAATGTGCTTCTTTTCAAGGCAGGTATAAGCAGCTGAGTTTGACCCATGCACATTTTTTTCCCACGAATTATTTCATATTATATTGTATATGATACTAATGTCTGCCCGCAACACTGAACATGCCATTGCTAGGTTACTAGAAACTCTTTGGATTGAGTCTGGTTAGATGCAAAATCTTTGATGGCGAGCAGGTAGTATCTCAGCTCTTTGGGTTTGAGTTTTGACAAATGCAATATCTCTTGTGACAAGCGCTGCAAAAGTTGACTCGAGTATCCCGTGAAATCAACCCTCCAAAAAAAAAGGAAGAAGTTTTATTATTTTGTTTAAATTAGAAACGTATGAAGCTCTATTACTTCAAATACATTTGCACCCGTCTGCCTAAATCACGGTTTGTTTATATTGTACGGTGGATGAGGAAAGCAGAGGCAGCACCTCCTCCATATGTTTCTGCGGAAAACGCCACCACCACCGCCATTCTTTAGAATAAGAAAACTCTCAAAAGTTACTCTATCACTCTGCACCTCCACGACCCTTCATCCGCCACCGCCAAATAACCCTCCCCACCACCTCTCTCTCCTTGCAGACAAATGCTCTTCAATGCTCCAACTTCTACAAATTCACGCCCAAATGATAGTCTCCGCCCGCATTCACGACAACTACGCTGCCAGCCGCTTGCTATCGTTCTCCGCTCTTTCCGACTCCGGCGACCTCAATTATGCCATCAAACTCTTTGTTAGTATTCAAGATCCTAATTCATTTATGTGGAACACCCTCATTAGAGCCCATGCCAGTAGCCCCAATCCCCGCCAAGCACTCTTTCTCTACGTTAAGATGAGGAGGCTCTGCGTTCTACCCGGTAAGCATACCTTCCCTTTTCTAATCAAGGCCTGTTCTAATTTACGATCGCTTGAATCTTCTAAACAAGTACACGCCCATGTTTTCAAATTCGGATTGGACCTAGATTTGCATGTTGTAAATGGCTTAGTCCGGGGGTACTCCGTTGCGAGTAATTTGAAGGATGCCCGTCAAGCGTTCGATCAAGTTCCGGAGAGAAATTTGAGTATTTGGACTACAATGATATGTGGGTATGCTCAGGCCCATGTTGCCGATGAGGCTTTGGTGCTTTTTGATCAAATGATTGTGGGTCAGTTTGAGCCCAATAGTGTGACCCTGGCTTCGGTGCTGTCTGCCTGTGCTCAATCAGGGTGTTTGGATTTGGGGGAAAGGGTTCATCTTTATATGGGTCAGAAAGGGATTGAAGTAGGGGTGATTCTTGGTACAGCATTGGTGCACATGTATGCCAAGAATGGAGCAATATTTATGGCCAAAAAGTGTTTTCATAGCATGCCAAAAAGGAATACTGCAACTTGGAATACTATGATTTGTGGCTTGGCAGCTCATGGACATGCCAAAGAAGCTCTTGATCTTTTCCAGGAACTAGAGAAAGAAAAGGTTGTACCCAACGACATTACATTTGTTGGGGTTTTATCTGCATGTTGCCATGCTGGATTGCTTGATTTTGGCCGTGAGATTTTCGACTACATGAAGAGGGTTTATGGGATTGAGCCCAAGATAGAGCACTACGGGTGCATGGTTGATCTTCTTGGGCGAGGTGGGAGGTTGGTAGAGGCTGAGGAGCTTATAACGCGAATGGTGTGGAAAGCGGATGTAATGATATGGGGAGCCCTGCTGGGTGCTTGTAAGAACCATGGTAACATTGAGATTGCCGAACGAGCAGCGAAGGAAATACTTGTTTTGGATCCTCATAATCATGGGGTGTATGTTGTTTTGTCTAATATGTACGCAGAGGCTGGACGATGGGATGATGTTTCAAGGCTGAGGAAAGTGATGAAACAAGGGAGTTTGAAGAAAACACCAGGGTGGAGCCTTGTGGATGGTGATGATTAAATTTTGTTTTTATACAGCTGCTATGTTGCATGAGTCTCATTCAGGTAGATGAAATGAAGAACGGAAAATTTGATTGGAAGTAAGTTTTTTGGGGCAGCGAATAATACGTTTTCAATTGTTGAGTTCAACTGTTCAAGTGATGGCAGCTGGTTGTGCCAATTTCATGCTTGCCATTTACTGTTTGTTGGGCTTTATTACACTGCTCCGAAAGTGGGGGTGGGAATTGGAGTATCATACTTTGGTTTGCAGTTAAGTCGATTATGAGCCTACTTCGATGGTTTTGACCGCCTACTTTGTTTATCGGCTGTACATCAACTTTAGAAAATGAAAATATTCTTCTTTGTGAAAAAAGATATAAAACAAAGATCTCCAAATTGTAATTTTTGCTTGCTGCTTGTGAATTTGGTGAAGATATATATATATATCCGTTCTTAGCTTTCTTTCTCTCTTTCTTCTTTTATTTTACTTTTTTTTATATAAATTTTTTAATAAAAAAATTAATTAATTAATTTTTTTTTAAAATAATTAAAATGATAAAAATGCCTTTCATTTCCGTCCAACTTAACGGAAAATGTGGACAGAAGGGCCAAATTGACACTCGCTAATAGTTCAAGGGTTAAAGTGACGCGTTTTTTAGTTTAGTGACCAAAGTAAAACTAAGCCAATAGTTTAAGTGCCATTTGGGCAGTTTATTCAAAAAAATTATATGGTAGTAACACAGATACAAAGAAAGTTAACAAGCAAAATTAAACCGGTCCAATGCAACCTTGTTTAACGGTCAAAAGGTACTGTGGCAAAATAATGACACCATGAATTGGGGGAAGAATTGCTTCTCCAATTGCAACTGTAAAGCATGTCCACCAAAAGAAAATTTTGTGCCACATAAATTTCACAATTCATTGTAAATAATTGTACTTGAATTTTTTTCTAAGATTTCGTTTATGTCATGAAATATATACAACTCGTGTCTGCCTTGGAAATGCCATCCAAAAACGGGTGCCAGTTAGAAATTTTGAGGGACTAGGTATTTTGGATCTAAAACCATACAAAAGAAACATTGACTAATTACTTGTTCAGAGACTCATGCATATATAATGAAAGATGGGTGTCCATCGTTGGATGATCCAACATCCATGTTACTCAATCACTGTGGGGGTGTGACTTTCATATCATATACATCTTGCCTTCACTAAAATATTCCAAACAATTATATTCAACTGCAACTTGCTCTTTAAGTTTCTATTATGTATATATATATATATCATTTGATAAAAGTCAAATCTTATGCTTTGATAATTTTCCCAACTTAGAACATGAAGCTAGCAATGGTTCTCGTCCCATTTCTCTTCCTAGCTACATCATTTGCTGCAGGTAAACCAGCAAATCTTTTGTTTCTTTTCCTCCTCATCAACTAATTCTGAGACATTTTTGAATAGTAAGGCTCCGTTTGATAGTAACATGGAAAATGAAAATAAAAACAACTAATTTGACTGAGAATATGGAAAATAAGTTGAGGTTCATACTAATTTTTGTGACCATATGTCCTCTATCCTTCTTTATGTTTTGTGGAAAAAAATTCTTCACCACCACTTAAAGAATTTTTTTCCATGGAAGAAGTCAAAAAGCAAGAGTTAATCTCACCGCATAACTCAACTTATTTCCCATATTTTCACCTAAATTAGTTATTCTTCTTTTCATTTTCCATGTTGTTATCAAATGGAACCTAATATAGCTACTTTTTCCTTGACAGATCTTCTTCAGAATCCAAATTTCGAACTTCATCCGTCAAACTCGCCAGGAGACTCCAGTGCCCCAATTGTTCTGTTCAACGAGAACAACACAATTCCTGGATGGACGTTTGAAGGCAATGTCGAGTATATAACCTCTGGCTCGACCGTTGCATTACCAGGGAATGGACATGCTATAAAATTGGATCGAGATGGAAAGATCAACCAAACATTTACTAGTATTGGCGAATTCATGCAATATCTACTTACCTTTACTCTTGCCATGAGTGCTCACAACTGCTCATCAGCTGCGACACTTGTAGTTTCAGCTCCAGATACTTCTGCAGAATTTTCTTTGAAAGAAAAGTATGGGAAGGAAACATGGGAAAGCTATGGTTACCAGTTGGGTAGCTGGGGTAGTGGAGAGTCCATTAACCTTGTGTTTGAAAGCCAAGCCACTGAAACTGATTCTAATTCCACTTGCTGGCCCATAGTTGACATGCTTCGTCTCAAGACTATCGGACAAATCAGTGAAAGCAGAGGTAAAACATGCTCACTACTAACGTCTCATATATTGTAAATATCATACAACTAAAGTTCAAGTCGACTCAAATAATTTTCTAAAACAACACAAGAAAGGGTATTTGAACCATATTGTTGATATGGAAAAAAGGGGATCTGGAAAGAACATCATATAGAAGGGGCTAAAGACTAGTAACACTTGGGCCACATTATCTTGATAGCGTCCAGTTTGATGCAATGAGATGAATTCTTTTGTACTAAATTCGGCACTGGATAAAACAGGTAACCTACTGGCTAATGGTGGATTTGAATTGGGACCAGATTTCCCAGATGACTCAAGCGAAGGGATTTTACTTGATCCAGAAGCAAGTCCAGTTAAATCTGCTTTACAGCAATGGTCTGTGTTGGGAACTGTCAAATACAGACTCCAAGCACTACTTTGTCCCAGAAGGCAGTGCGGCAATTGAGATTGTCTCAGGAGTTTCAGCTGGCATTCAAACATCAATAAAACTCAAAGAGGGCTCTAATTATAACTTGAAATTCATGTTGGGGGATGCTAATGATTCATGCATGGGAGATTTCGTAGTTGGGGTTCAAGCAGGATCAACAGCTCAGAATTTTAGTCTGCAGAGCAATGGAACTGGATCAGCTAAGAAGTTCTCTCTCAACTTCAAGGGAGAAGCAATTGCAACTCCAATTACTTTTCTAAGCTATAGCAAAAGCCTGAGCAAAGGTCATCTGTATTGTGGTCCTGTCATTGATGAAGTGGTTTTGAGCACTTCGGCTAGAACAAACCCATATACGCGTACTGCTGTCGTTCTACTTGCTTTACTTCTTCTGGTGACCCGTCTACCAATGGATGAGACACTACATTGTGGATGTGTTATATAGTGGAATAATTTCTCTTTTCCTATTGAGAGATGCACTTGCCAACGAGTTCCAGCTCACACATTGTGTCATATAGTGGAGTTTCCTTCTATTGAGAGATGCATGGTTCAAAATCGGCAGACAGTTACAAAAAATCCATTTTTGGGACAGATGCTAGGGGAGGGCTACCCTGTTGTGTAGCTTAATTGCATTTATTAATAAAATTCCACTCTAGTCCTTGACTATATTTCTTTGAAAAAAAAGAAAGAAAGGCAATCAAGTACAGTAGATTTCTGATATAACTTGTATAACCATTAACCATAGATTAAGTAATAGAGGCTCTGATACGGTGATACTGTATGTGTGGCAGGTGGTCTTAGTAATTCAAGCAAGATTATGTGAGGATAAAAATAGTTATTGGGTAATAAGAACACCAAAACAACAAAGCTACAGATAATTTTCATTAATATAAGCCCCAAATTAACACCAAAACACCCATATCTATCTACCTTTATAACAACTTATTCAAATTTTAAGACAATATAAGTGTATGTATGGATGAAAGTTACGGCCGTACAAGATAATTATAAAAAGTTTCAAGAATCATCTTGTATACTTACATAACATTGACTATAAAACCTTTTGAAGTATATTTCTATATATAAACAGAGATTTACAGCACATGAACTTGTTTCCGATCAACATTTCATCTCAGGCATTTTTTGATGTCTTGCTGTTGTGATCTAAAAGAAGGAGGAAGTTAAACACATCAAGAAAAGAGTTAGGAAACCTGAATAAGCAGAGAAAAGATTCAACTATATGCATCCCTCGACGAGGCCAATCTACAAAATCTGCTATTATGCATGGGATCAAGTGACAATCTAACTATCTTGCGACAGGTGGAAGTGGGCTATCAAAGTCAGTTCAAAAAAAGGTCTTACGCGAAAAAGGCACCCAAACACCAAAAGCATTTTAAGGAAAAGAGTTTGAGAAACCAACCATATCATCGAGGAAGTATTGTAGCTCCATCTTTGCTGCAACGCTAAACCTTCTGCACAGAGCTGATCTGTATTGCACGATTCAGAAGAGACCTGTAATCTTGACTTCTCGACCACTCGTCAATTTCACGAGCTCGTAGAACAGGAAGCGGGTGTGAGAGTTGTCTTGTTTGAGCATTTCTGAACAGAACAATCCTATTAGGCACCTGGGTCAATAATTTTTTGTTCCAACTTTTCTGGTGCTTGAACTTTCATTTTTGTTTACCTTATATACCATCCTACTGGGCTTGAAGAAGCTTTGTCGTAAGAGCGAGCTTGATCCAAAAAGGCATCCACGTTTAGTTGATCAGCCATAGAAGGGCATCCCCCAGCCAATTTCATTAGAACAGAGATGACCACCTCTTGTAAAGCACAGAAAGAAATAATATCGTAAAACAAATTTGCATTCAATACTGGGGCGTAACAAGTCAGCTACACTATCTGAATCTGATAAATTTAGATCCTGTATACCTTTGGGTCTTGAACAACAAGAAGGGCTGCACGATCACAAGTAAGCTCTGCTGCTCGGAGCCAACGGAATAGCTGTTCCTCTAATCTCTGGGCTATCAAACCACCAAGCCCTGTAGCATAATAAGAAGAAGGTTATATCACTGATAATTTAAGTAAGATGGCTCACTCCCTGTATCTCCTCTGAATTCTGAGCCATGTGTCTTAGTATATATCCCATATTTCACACATCAAACTACTTTGATTTGATTCAACCAACATCTGAAGGAACCAAACCACCTACCAGGTACGGTATAGGCCCCAAGGGTAAGAATGTTTGCAACTGTCAGCCATACCCCATGGTCACATTTGAGGTGACCTAACTCATGAGCCAAAACAGCCTGTTCATGAATACAACAATAACATGTTAATAGCATTCCATTGTGTCAAACTTATTAATGAGCTAGAGTGCTAAACAATTATAAGATGACTATCATATTAAACACACAAGTGTGTTACAAAAAATTAGGAAACAAAAGTTGAAAAAGGGGGGAAAAATACATGACTATAATTCAGTCATTGAGTAAATTACATGAATTGATAACATGAAGTAGCAAATAGTCTAAAAAACAAAAGTACGAGATGAAGTACCTGCAACTCCTTTCTCGTTAGAAGTTCCACGAGGCTAGTATGAACAACAACAAATGGCTTTTTACCACTGACAGCTAGAGTATACGCATTGGGTACAGGACTTTGACGCACATACAGTTCAGGAGCCTCAATTTTCAGTAATGCCGCAGCCTCAACCATCAATTGGTGAAGTTCAGAAAGCTGAGTAAAACATCTTAATACAGTTACACCAGGCAGATAAAGTTTCAAACAAATTGCCACAAACATTTTTATCTTTTCAGCTGGAGTAATTACTGAAGGGTATTAACACTTGACACTTGGCTTTAGAAATGACAAAAAATTACTATTTACTGAATTAATTTGACAAAAGGCACATTGTAATGAGACATGCTACAAAAATAGGCTGAATGGAAACATGTTAGAACTTAAAATCAATCAGGGAAGATGTCATAACAATCTTTTATATCACCAAGTTCTCAAGCAGATAAATGAAAACTCAGTATAATCATAGAGTGGGTCTTGCTCTAATGGTTTGTTGAGGAAGAATATCAACAAACTTCTTCAACAAAGCACAAGTATGCTGTATGTTCAGCACTACGGAATAACAACATCACTTTATAAACAGAAAAAAGAGCGCCCCTGCGGGATGCAGACTTTCAATATCAAAGTGTTGTTTATTAAGTGTAAACTAACCTGATTTTCAGAAACAAGAACTGATGTCCCTATATTCTCAAGAACCATGACCTGTTCTCCAATGGTCCCTGCAATTACATGTTTGGGTAAAGTGCTTGATAACGGTAGCTCTGCAGAATTCATGGTATGGGATATACACCCAAAAAAAAATGTTCGCAATGATCCATATAATAAGAGGCAGTGGGTTTTGAATCTTAAAAATGTATAAGGGATAAAGAATTGTGTGATTGAGATTTAAGATGTTTTTTGAATCATTAATAATGTCTTTGGAACAAGTTGCGACCTAGTTCGTATATATGGTTCAAAATATGTAACAGATGCTAAACAAAGATGATTCGTATGGTGTATATGAGTAAATTGTGACCTTAAGCTTGGAAAAACAGAACATCAAGAACCAAGAGATTAAAGAAACATGAAACCAAATACCAAACATGACTTTAGCTGCACTATGAATCTGAGATAAAGCATGTTTTCTTTGTGAAGTAGAGAAGTTTAATTATCTACAGTAGGTAAAATGCAATTCAGGATTAATCAAGAGTATATAATAAAAGACATGAATGAATTACCTAACAAAGCCTTTCCAATCTCGTTTAAACCTGGTATTGCCCTCAAAATCAGGGTATTCTGAACAAAGAAAAGGGTCAAACAAAAAACAAGTAAGAAGTCATCAAACACTGCATAGAAGTATGTAATCCTCAACTCAATAGCACATGAATATCATAAAATGCCCTTTCTCAAAAAAAAAAAAAGAATATCATAAAATGAACTTTAAAATTAAAAGAAATTAACCTGTTTATCAAGGGGGTGTCTGAAATCGTCGGCATCGAGGTGGTGAAAAACAACGGAGGAAGCCCTGCAAACAGAAACCCTAATTCCAGGGGTCTTCTTCGATGATCCTAATCCAACAGCAAAAGAATTTGACAAAGGCTGCTTATTCAAAGCAAAACCGAGGCAGAGTGAAGAAGGTCCGGTTGACAAGTTAATAGAAGAAAGAGAAACAGAAGCCATAGAGAGAGAGAGAGAGAGAGAGAGAGATGACGCAGAACAGAAAAAGAGAGGAGAGGACAGAGATTATATGACATAGGGTAGTTTTGTTTGTTTTGATGGTATGTTTGTGTCCACAACCGTACTCATGGTAACTATTTGGCGCCATTTCGTTTTCCATTGACTTTCCAACAGTGTTTGAGCAGTATTTTCCTGGTGAAGGTGAGGGGCAGAAAAGGAAAATAAAAAAAAATTTGGACCATTTCTCGATTTGTGCGTGTCATCCTTGCGCAGGGGCCATGCTAATCTTCTCTGTATCGTTCCAATTTTATCGGATGTCCCCGAAGGGACAGTAAGCATTTGTCAGCCAAAACGATATGTATGCAGCCAACTATCTGTACAGAGGCGATGTGGGACTATTGTTCTTCTTCAAAAGTCAGTACAAGACGACGATGTTATTTAACCTCATTCCCACCTATACAAAAGATATCATTGCAGGTGAAAAGGTCGATCAGAAGGCCCAGCCAACATGTTATGAAATAATATTTGATTGATAACATGGTATATTTGGTGCAACCGAAACAGCCTGTTAAGAAATAGGCACCAACTACTTTTGAAATTGCTTTTCATTTGTTTCGTTTTGTTTTGTTTTGTTTTTGGGGACATCTTATGAAATAATATAATTGATTGATAATTTTGACAGACTTGCTCGTGTATGTGGTTACTAGTTACTTAGAATATATGGTAAAAATTAGGAGGCATTCGTCATTGGTAGACACCAGAACTATGGGATGACCAAGTCCAAAGAAAAGAGCCCACCCTTCAAGAAATTATCAACATCACGGTCTGTAGTTATATATATATACCCTCATCACTCAAACCCAAATTAATGGACACATGTATGCATCTTCTTTGATTGAATTTATGGGTGTCAATTGGTTGCCTCTCTCTGCATCAGTTGATCGAGAGTGGAGAAAAAGAACGGCTGATGGAACTTCTGAGGGAAAGACTAATTGAATGCGGGCGGAAGCAAGAAATGAGACATCTTTGCAAGTTCTTTCTCGGTTCATTGTTTTTATTTTCAGTTCAATCTGCGTTTGTAAGGACGTGTTTAAGGGTATCCACCATTGTATATTCTATGCTTGCAAAATGAATTATGGAAAGCCAGCTGGAAGCAACCCACAGTTCAATGACTATTATCTTGACATAGGAAATTATTGTATTTGGATTGAGATGGGCGGTTTTAAGGACTAGGAACTTAATGGATGCGTGATCATTCATATCCACAAGAAAACAATAAAAATTGATGTTATGATTTGCTTGCTCAATGCAGTAATTTAATCAAAAGTCAGGATGAGGGCTTGAGCCCATGATAATGAAAGCCTGCAAACTCAAAGATTTGTGGGGTATGGACTAGCGGAAAACAGATTTGGAGCCTAGAGGAAGAAATAAAACTAAAGATTCTGCGGGGTGTGTGCATGAGAGGGAGAGAAGATTAGCAAAAAATCAAGGTACCATAAAGTTAAATGAAATTTAGCTTATTGAACTTCTAACTGCACCTAATCTAACTCCCATATTGCTTGAAATTGGGTTATTAGGTCACAGCTACTTTGAAGTTTGGGGAAGTTATATACTTAAAAAAATGCTACATTGTGCTTCTATACTTTGTTCACACAATTCCAGTTATAACTCACTCATTCAATGTATAAGTACATTATAACAAGCGTTGCCACTGGCCCATGAAAGTTATCAGGCGGATGTGGTTTCACAGTCCAAAGACTGCTGAACTCTAGGTTCAAGTCTTATTGCTAGCCGTCAGTGTGACATTTTCCCCTCCCTTCTCTTGATGTAATTATTGGGCTTGTTCAAGAAACAAACACTATATTGGAATGATAAGAAAAAAAGCATATTTCAATATCATATGAATTGATAATCAGAATTTTGTGATGAGATTGTATCTTAAAACTTCCTAAAAACTAATATATTGAGAGACCCTTAGAACATCTCTAGTGCAACCATGAATCGGAAAAAAATAGAGTGCCACATAAGATATTTAGACAATAAGTTAAAAAGAAAAAACATCAACCAACGTAATCATAGATAACGACCATGAAGGTGATGTAGCAAAAAGAGGGGAAGAATTGTGATGGTGACCCTCTACATCTAGAAGGCTTCCTAGACATGTTTAGATGCCACGTCATCATTTTTATTTTAATATTTTATTTTTTAAACTTGAAAATATTTTAACTTTTAATTTTTAATTCTATTTTCAACAACATTTATATTGTTAAAAAATATTTCCCAAGATCTATCAGTCAAAATTTATAGTCTTTCTATTTTTTTCATTAAAAAAGTTGATGAATAATTCAATATCAATTTTATTGATAACACCATTAGAGATTAAAAAAAAGAAAAAAAAGAAATAGAACTTGATAATGAATCAGATTTTTAATGTCACATAAGAATTATGTTTTGGACATGCTTACATGTTCATATTTTTGATAAATTCAATTTATATTAACATTGGAGATACTCTTAGAACAAATTTAATTGATTTATCTAGCAAATCGAAATAGTCTCTCACCAAATCAAAGAGGTCCACTGAAACTTGAATTTTTCTTGTGTTAGCAAATCAACACGTACGTCTTCACAAAACAAATCTTGAAATGACTTTTAGCGTCGTCTTGCTAGCGAATTAAAACAAAATAGTCTGTCCCCACGTTCCAATCACACAAAAAACATGAGGCTTTTAAGAGGCAACCCCAACCCGGAGGGCACCACCTACTATTTTGATTTTCAATCCAGCCACATGCCATATCATATTTGTATTGGACAGCATATTATTATACTAGATATTTTGCTGGATATTCCATTTCAGGTTGTATATATACATTTGTCAAAGTAATAGATTTGGGACACTACATGAAATCGGTCACTTATCTGTTTAAGCAAGTCGTAATCCATTAACTAACGATGATTTGTTTATTTCCCTAATCATGTCATGTGGCCATCTCCTTCTGCTAAGTTTACAACAGCAAAAATTTTAGTTGATAAAATGATAGCATAAATAGAATAAATAAGACACTCATCCAAATTTAAGAGAGATCCTTAGTTCCAATTTCATTCGGGGTGGTTTTGGGGGAAGGAGGGGAGATGATGAGGAATGGATTTTCATTAGGGATTTTTTGAGTCTGCCTCCTATTATTAATACGAAACTCAAGATACTCCCTATTTTTCTAATCCTTTGACTTATCCCTAACTCTTAACGGATTGCTAATACCGTATAATTTTCTGTTGCTTTGACCATTTTGCCCCCATCATCCTCTCCCAGAAAAACAATGTTCACCTTTTACTTCCTAAAAAATTTAACCATTGTTTTATAATTTTCTCTCTCTAAATACAAACCCAAAATCTCTAAATCTATTATATATATATATATATATATATATATATATATCTAAATGTTGTGCTCTAAAACATGGCGCAATTGAATCTCTTGGGTCTCCACCCTAGCCTCCATAGGCTTTGCCTTCATTCGAACCCATTTCAGCCACCGCCTTCAATACATCTTTTGGTTCTCCCCTCTCCTCCACCTTCGATAATTCCTCCGATTCTTCCTCTTAATGTACTGATTCTGGGTTCTTTCCTCTACTCTTCAAGTTCGGCTTATCAAACAAAATGGGTTTGATTTTGCTTTTGATTTTACATTATAAATGACAAAAAATTGGTTTAATTGTTGGGTTTCGTATTTAGAGAGAGAGAAAGAAAGAAAATTAGGGATTAGGATTCATCTCCACTGGATTCGGTGATTTTGGGTTTGCTTCTCTGACAATTTCTTCGATCGAATATTCAAAAGCTTTGATTTGGAATTAGTTTGACACGTAGAGAGAAATCAAGGTGAAGAAATAGACGAGAGAGAAAGATGGAGGTGAAGAAATGGAGTGTGGTGTTTTAGATAAAGGAAAGAATAAGATTTGGGTGGTCTTTTTTAAAAGAAGATGAACAATTACATAGTGATAAAAGAAAGGGTATCCTAAGTTTCATATTAATAATAATGAGCAACTCAAAAAAATCCCTTTTCATTATTATTTCACTATTATTATTATAATAAACGAATATATATGGCAATTTCACATGCTTCTTTATGTGATGTAGTCATCTCATATCTTCACAAGCTAAGAAATTAAAAACAGATGTAGACAGAAGTTAACATGTAAAGGGCACCCCGGTAAGAAATTTGATTCCATTGTAGAAAATAAGAAATTTGATTCCATTACACATCCATCAACCCATCGTTATCTTTCAAGTCGTCTATAATATTACATTGCAGCTGTGAAGCTATATAGCTACCAACGAGACATCATATCTTCACACAACATTTATATTTATTTGGCCGGCCACACGCCTAATAGGCTAATACTACTACTAATCTCAACAACATCCCCCGCAATCCAGACTTACCTCCCAAGCTTGCGCTCTATGGATTTAATCTGTTTAAAACACACCACTGGCATTCATTCACCATTAATTAAACCTAAAACATTCACATTCACTACTACGATTTGGAAAGTGCCGGATCTTTGATTTTATCCCCAACTGAACTTTAAATACCTGCTTGCTCACAGAGATCTAGCAAGTCCAGAGTCTGCAGTTTCAATCAAAACTACTGAAAGTTAGTCTCAACATTATGAGCATTTGAGTTAATTGAGGGAAAACTAATTACACTTGGAAAAAGTTGAGAATATTTAAAGTTCCGATTTCAGTCGCACCTCTGGGACTGATAGCTCAAGACGAAACTTGGGACCATCATAATGATGCAAGACTGGCCTAAACGAATCTTCCTCCAAGGCCTTGCATAGTTTCCTAATACGAATCTTCACCTGATTGCAAAAATTTAATAACAAAATAGTCAGTTTGCTTTTCATGCAACACAACAGGGGGATTACACCAAATCAGTGTTTTAAATAGCGCGCAATATAGCGCTATTGCGTTTTTTTGGCACAAAACGCTACATGGTGTGCTCTATATTGCTCTTTTCCCAATTAGTGCACGCAAATAGCTGACACGTCAAGCTATTTTACGCTAAACGCACGCTACTTGCGCTATTTGAGACACCAACTTTAAAAAAAAAAAAAAAGTTAAGTTATTATGCTGTTATGAAACACATCGTTTTGAAAAACCCTAGCCATTCTTCTCCTTCTCTCCGCTGGAAGTCTGGAACCCTACGTGATCAACTCTTCTCCAGCTCGTAGATCTCCTCTCCTTGTCTTTCTCTCCAGGTAATCGTCTCTTCTCTCCTTCTCTTTCTCTAATTTATGATTTCTTAGAATTTGATGTGATTGAAACTTTGAATACGTGTTGAAGTTATGTTACTTGGATTTTTATGTTTTGGTAATTTGAAGTGTTTTAATGGATTTTTATTAATGTTCTTTAGTATAATGTTATTTTTTATTTTTTTTTAATTATGACACTTTTCATGTCCTGAATAGTGTACACTATTACGTTATTTATCTGCGCTATGCAATTCCGGAACCAAATTGTTATGCTTTACGCTAGCACAATTTAAAACACTGCTCCAAATGCTGCAAGTGATGAAATTCATGTATCCATAATATTTACCTGAGCCGGAAACCTTGACTCGCCTTTGCACTTTTTATCTTCCCAGGCAGTTGGATCAATGTTAGAACCCCCAAAACTTGCTGCCTGTACAAAGGTTATTCAAAAAACAATTGTATTCAAGCATTTGTCAAGCTATCAGTCACGTAGACACAAGAAATTACAAACTCAATCACTAAAATACTGGACCTCCTAACTTGCCAAAAGGAAGTAGCATTGCTCTCTTTAAATACTCATATATTATACACAGATATGGAGATTTTCAGGAAGAGTACGCAAGGTTAATCACAACTTTCTTAATGACTGGTCTGACTAGGAACACTTCCAAACGTCATCCAAAAGTACCTATTCTCATTGGCCTAACTCCGATGGAAAAGGAAGCACATATTTGGTTCACAAACTTAGTAACCAGAATTCCCTACGTTATAAGACTGCTCAACTCCAAAATTGAACAAGGCATACACTAAGGCACAACTTTAGAAGCAGCTCCTCATTTCTCATCACAATATGCATCTGAAGGATCTTATTTTACAAGTCCTGGTTTGAAAATCATGCTTTCTAAAAGAGGTCATGGAAGGAACAAGGATTTAGTCTGACACAAGTAATTACTCCGTCAACCGCTGTAGCAGAACCCTCAGAAATCAAGCAAAAAAGGTAGCAACAAACCTCAAAGATGCCATGCAACTGGTGAGTAGTGTAGTTATAGAGGAACAGAGGTAAGCCTGGTGTTATTGCACGAACAGAGTCTCTGTATCTTGGTGGTAAACCTGAAAAGGAATAAAACAAGTTAGAGCACCAAATATTCCAATCTGTAACAAATAGAAAGGCAATCAAAAAATATCCCACCACGATGAACATATATTGGTGATTCTGAGGTTTGCGGAACTGTGAATACCAATTCTAATTGAATAGAGTACTACCAGGTGTTCTAGTAAAGGCAACTTCGATTAAAAAGTCCAGTGCTCAAACAATTTAGATTGAATGCCTCTATATTTACAAATTCGACTACCATGGAGTTGCAGGTAACAACTAATCTGGCTGAAGCTGTCAACAGTAACTACCCCAATTTTCACAAAAATTGGATTGGCATGAGAAAAGAATAGTTACCAAATAGTTGCCTCTTTAAATCTTCTTGCATCGTGTCGTTGTTGCAGACAAATATGTATCCACCAAGAATCTCATTCCTTGGGAGTGTCTCTGCTGCAGGCAAGGTCTTAAACCTTTTGTCAACAGCACTACCTGTGTTGGTGTTTTCATTATTGCTATTGTTGTTGCTGCTGTTGTAATTGTTGTTGTTGTTGGGTTCCTTGAGGTTGTTGACATTATATTTGCTACCAGCCATATTTCCCATAATGTTGGCGTTGCTCTTCTGATAAACAGCATTCAAATTGTACATACCATTCTTGAGGGAATTTTTCATCACATTTTCAGTGATTTTAGGGTCCAAATTCATCATGTTGAAGTTGAGGCTTTCAAATTTGTTATCTTCCTGAAACCCCAAATTTTCCCTAGGCCTTGATTCAACTGGGCCCTTTGAGAGATCAAGATTATTCCTTCGCTCTCCCTTTGTCCTTGTCTGCTCAGCCAATTTAGAAGCAGCCACTAACCACTTGTGATCCTCTGCGACTTTTGATTGTCCTCGAAGCTCATCACCCAGTTTCCAGAAGCTTTGCATAGTCTCCATGATGCGAAATCTAATGTTCGTAATGCACCAAAAACCATTTTAAGAAGCAAGTACAAAGAGATAAAATTAGAGAGTTGTTCAAAGAAGGGTAACACAAGATAGACAGTAGAAGAGCACCATTAACTCAAGTAACAAAAACTCTCTTAAGAGAAATTCCTCCCACGGAAGTACATAAAACAGCTGAGATGTACTCGGCCATGGAATTGGCAGCGAAAACTTAAACAAGAGATTCATTTGTATTTATATCCTAGGCATATTAATAACTATTCAACTCCTCATAAAACACAGACTTGTGAACCAAAAAATCAGTAAAAAAACCCAATTCTAATGAACTTGTCTAAATACTACAGTTTGGAAAAAGTCAACTACTACAAGCCATTGCACAGTAACCCGATAAGAAAAGGTAATCAACACATCAATAATTACATAGTTTCAACAATTACACAATTTCAACCCCAATTGAACAAGGCATACACTACCCATATGATTTATTATACATTCTGGGAAAATCAAACTTCCATCCCTTCCGAATCAAAGATCAGCTCAATTTTTTCCTTCGTTCGCATTCCAGATCTAAACAGAAAGTTTCTCAATGAAACAAGTGAACAGAAAAAAACAGCCTAGGAACTCCACGGTAAAACTACCTAACAAAAAATAATTGGAAAAATTCAAGCCCCGGTTGTTTCAATGAAGAATTTTCCACTTATAGATCAACACCATTGAGCAAACTGAAGGAAAAAAAATTGAAGATGTGAAGACATTTTCCCAATTATAGATCTAGATACAAAAATACTATCTTGAAGAAGGATATGGGGAAAGATCCAAGGAAAAATGTCCTAGATTTCTTCCACTGATCAATAGTGAATAAAAGAAGAAAACTCGAAATAAAATAATCAACCTACAAAAATAGAAGAAAATACAATATTTATTGGACTGTCAAAGTAGTCCATCCACAATTGAACCCAAAGACCTAGCGTATATTATTATTTTCCACAAACAATATCCGAGTTCAAACAGTTGTACTGATCAGCACACGAAATTGAAAAATGTAAAACAACGTAACTGCAGATTTGAACTTACCCAACTCAGCAGCTTATGAAGCAGGCAGATAAAAAAGCTTCAAATTGAATGTTGAAGCAGAAATGAACGCCTTGATCTGCTCCAATATTATGTTCGTTAGATACAATAACCCTAAGATTTGAGAGCGTCCAAAGCCAAAGTTAAGAAAAAAGGTAGAGTGAGAAAGTAAGAGATAGAAATTACCTTTATCTGCGCTCTCTCTCTCTCTCTCTCTCTCGGCTGCGAAACCCGGAAAACGCGACATAGAAGAAGGGAATGTAGATCTTTTGGAGTTTATACGATCAAGCTCAAATCAAATATCCACATAAGTGTGTTTTATTACACTAGTGCCACTACCATTTTGAACGGCTGCCAATCCTTTTCTAGGCCTTACCAAACACAGTGTTCCTGTTCCCCATCGGATTTTGCGCAATTTAATTGATTGTCGCAAAAATAATAGCGGTTAGTTTTTAGTCAACAAAATATGTGGTCTAGTAATAATATGGTTGGCTATCTATAATATAAAATATTAAATTTGACTTAAAAAGTATGAAATTTAATAGTTAAAAATATGTAATGTTATGGTGTGTATTACTTTTTACATTTTTAAATAAGTTTTACACATACATCAAGATGTCACATCAAAGTTAAAACACTCACACTAATAATATATATACAATAAACTCTCACGAACTAATAATTTGGTCTATACAAAAAATGCTATAACTTAAAATAAAAAATTCAAAATTTAATAAAAATTTAATTTTTAAAATCTACTAATCAATATCAATTAAACAAGATCCATCATGATTATAAAATTATGTGAAAAAAATTAAGAAAAATTATTAAGTAACATTTAAGAATCCATACATTGTTGGATTATTTTTATATTTTCCGTTGATATTTGTCGAAACAAACTAATGATTTTTGTCTATTTAGATTAAGAGCACGTTACTCTTTTTTATTATATTATTTCACTGTGCCGGATGGCACGGGTATACCCTAGTCATTCTACAAATAAAAATTAGTCAAAATGTATAAAAGCTATTTTAAACACTATGTGATACTAAAAAGTATCTAGACTAAAAAAAATTAAAAGAAAAGATAAATTTAGACTATCTCCACCGGTTATTGTCAAAAGAATATTCTAACATGTTAAATTTAGCTTAACATTTGTGATAAATTTGCCCAGATAAAATAAGGGAAAAGGCAAAACATCCATGGCTGATGGATTGTGTGTTGTCTGAGAGCCCATATACCTCAGATAATATATTATAAACATCTTATGTGTCTCTCCCAATGGTAGCTTCATAATGGCACAAATTCAAAAGGGGGAGACGACGTACTGAATGGCTTTTTTTTTCTTTTTTTTTTTTTGGGGGGGGGGGCTCCTTAGACGACACAATGAATAATGTCTAATTGTTTATTATTTTTTAAAAAAAAGAATAAAGATGATGCAATGTGTATCGACCTAGCTCTAATGATGAAACATGTATCAACTAAGGTATATGTTCGTTGGATTCTATATTTACCTTATACTTACAATTTCTCATTCTTTTTTAGCAATTTAACAATATTGGTGCAGGCTTTATAATTGTTAAAGTTACCTTATTAGACTATCACCACCGAGAAATGGAAAATATAGCATAATTTGGTCTGCATCAATATAGATAAACATGGGAAAAAGTATCTGAAATGGAGCGATTGTTATTTAGCAACAGAGAGCCATTTTTCATAGTCGATGGACTGTGCATGGCTAATACACAGAACATCTGCCCCTCTACCCTCTATTGTTTTTTTTTAAATGTTGCAGAAGATGCATAATTTATTGTTTGTGTACTCACAGAAAATGTACAATCCATTTTTTGTGGATTTCCCCCACAAATGATGCACCTCTACCTTTTCCGGTGTAAAAAAATAAAATAGTAAATTAAATATATATTTTTAACCTATTGTATTAGTTTTTTCGTTACGGATGGTCTTATTATCGGTGAAGATGGCTTGAGTCATTAAAGGGCTACGATTCCATTTATACTACGATTCCATTTATATGGTCATTAACTGTGTCACTTGCTGGCAGTAGCGCTGTTGGCCAAACAGCTGGACCTGGATAATGTTTTGGCCCGGCCCGTATTAATGGGTTTTTACAAATATTTCGGGCCCACTAAATGTAAACCATCATTATTTTAGTCCTTGCTAAGGGGTCATAATTTCATGATATTTGAATAAAGTTTGCTTTCAATATTGATATTTAAATTCTTTAGAAGTGTATTTATCTTTAATAGGAACCATAATTTGGCAACATATATAACATTATCTGCATGTCTCAATAAGTTAGGAATTCTTTAATCAATTTGATACTAATGACTTAGGTGATTATTGATTAGTTTGTTAGAGTGGGTGCGAATATAACAAGAAAAGTGCATGTGATATTAAAAATATTTAAAGTTAAAAGTTTTGACTACACCGTATTTAAAAAGTCTATACCTCAAAAGTATGTGTGAATGTGATACTCATGCAAGTACGTGACTCTAAATACAAATATTATGAATTTAAATATGTGTCTCGTGTTTACAACTCGAGTGATTTGTTCTAATATTTAAAATTAATGTGTATGTATATTTAGTTTTGGGTGGATAATTGAATATGAATCAGAATAGATTTCCTCACCATTTCAAATTAAATACTTTATCCATTTAAATTTCGTAGCTATACAAGTTTGTAGTAATAATATACAAAGTAATCATGGATCCTAATATTTTTAGCAATAATTTCTTCAGTAATTTCAAAATTAAAAGTTAGTACAAGATTACAAGCAAGATAAATGTATAAAAGACTAAATTAAAATTCAAATACTAATATCCAAAGTTGTATATACCATCAATATAAGTCAATCAGACTATGAAACCAACCCCGGCCCGTTGCATGGTAATATAGTAGGGTATAATTGTAGTTTTACCATACATGGAGAGGTGGATGCACCAAGGAACAAGAGGGGTCGAACAACCTCTTAGAAGGTTAGGTTTTAAAAAAAAGAAGAACATAGCATCTCCATAAACTCTTCGTCCAATTTTATTCCCATCTCCAAAAACAAATCATAACACAGCACCTCCAAACCCTTTATTCCCAATTTCACAACTCCTTTTTCTACCCTCTTAAATCCTAATCTTGGAAGATCCGAAGTTATATTTGGTTGTGTATATCCCAAAATTTATTGTGAGGTTTTTGGATCTATTTTGTACACTCGGTTGTACTGTGGTGCTGTACTCGGTGGTGTTCACGGTGGTGTGGTGGTGTTGTGGCTGTGAGTTCTCAGTGGTGCCGTGGCTGTGAGTTCTCACGGATATGCTATTTGGAAGTTTTTCTTCTTCAAATCTTAGGCCTATTTTTCTAAATCTGCTTGGTTAATTTTCTTCAAATCGGGTACTATCATTTTCTTCTTAATCTGATTTTGTGAGCTGATTATTGCTGTTGAATCGGTTAATTTTACTGCTGCGAAAATTTGCTTATATTACTTTTATACTCAAGTAAACTTGGCTGCTGGATTGTATATGTGATTGGATCTTTAATCTTTGAAGTTGTTTGGATATTCTTGATCATATAATTTGTTTTTCTATTGCTGAGAAATCCGTTTTAAATTCTATACCATTACTGATCCAAAATCTGTCTCTATTGCTGCTGAATTTGTTATTGCTAAATCTGTGGGTGGGGGGGAATGCATCGCATCTAATTGGTGACTCATGATAGAAGAGTAAATAAATTTTACTCTTCTGATCACGTAAAAGAGTAGCAATTACTCTTGTCACATGAGAAGAGAACTGTAACTACTCATTCTCATATGGGAAGAATAACAATTACTATTCTCAAGTTATAAGGGTAGCTCTTACACTTTTCACCCTTACAAAAACAATTCCACTCTATACACTCTTGGAAGAAATATATATATAATCCTTACTTTTTTCACTCTTGAAAGAGTAATACTTATTAGTCTTTACATCTTAGAACTCGGGTGAATTTACAGAGTGTGGACCATAAATATTATCAATTTGCTACACAACATTCATCCGAGTTAAAATAAACAAAACTCATTATGGCAAAAATCTGTCCAAAATTGGTCGTTTTATCGCAGAGACTTAGTTGTGGTTGCATTAATGCCTTAGTTTCATGTTTCTTGGTGCAACTGCACAGCTAATATTGTTGCACGTTACACATGCTAGGCATGTTGAGGAATTCACAATGCTGTTAGAAGAATGTCCATATTTTTTAAGTTATGATATAAATATTGATTTGTTTTTCATGCATGAACGATTCTTGGTTTGTTTCCTAAAAAAAGTCTTTCAAAACTTTATATACTCGAACAAGGAGTGAAGTTTTAAAATTTAAACAATAACATGTGCGTAAAGCCGTAAACCAAAGTTATGTTATGTACCGCAATTTATCGATTATAAATATATTCCCAAGGTCATTGTTTAGTAATAGTAGGAGGTAATGGTTTTCCAAGGAAGAAACACAAGTTGATTCTACAAATGCAATTTTATTCGAAGTTATGGGGGTAGTATTATAATTGTACAAATATTTTCTACCCCCAAGAAATTAAAAAAAAAGAAAAACGGAAAAGGTAGTAGATTTTTAAAATTCTCTATCTTATAAGCTATGGAGTCTACATCCATTGTTCCACATTTGCAGAGTATTCAACTTAATTATAATGTATTAGCTATCAATAAACAATTAGATTTAGGATAATGAGTTTTAGTTGTGATGTCCCCTAAGGTGAATACCCGAACCTTTTTTTTTATATAAAAAAAAAACATCATCTTTATTTGTAATCAACTTGGCATGATTGGCTCTAAGTGCAGAAGTTTTTATATATATAGTTGGTGGCATTGGTTGTGGTGTAACATGCTAGGTGCTGGATCAACCTCAAACACTGATGTTCTTAAATATTAATATCGCATTATTAATGGATTTTTGTAATATTTGTAGATTTCAGTTTTATTAAATATTCAATTAAATTTTGTTATGTATTTTGAGAATTAATATTTAACTAACCATCAACAAATCGAAAATTCAAATCAAATAAGAATTAAAGGGTTTTGAGCAGAAGATCAAGTGGTCTGGGGCAGACCTAAAAGAAGGCTGAAATTTTGGATTTTTTTTAAATTATATTTAATATTAATTTATTTACATATGTGATATGTGTGCTAACATAATATATAATTTGAAGAAATATGTTTAAAAGTAAGAAAAGTTAGTTTGGTGGTTAAGGTTAAGAGTAAAATTTCTATGAATTAGTGTTGAAATCTCATAACTAGCAATTTATATATATATATATATATATATATTTGAATGCAAAAGAATTTAATAAAAAAAACTTTACCACATGTAAAATTACTAATTTTAATTCTAAAATTTGATTTGTGAATCATTAATATTAAAATTTAGCTTAAAATTATTATTTCGTTTTAGTAACTTAGTATTTTCCCCTCTAAAATCTTGGGTTCATCCCTAAAAATGATCAAGACATTAACTTTTCAAGTGAAAGGTCCAAATTGCGAATCTGACTAAACCACCTCCTTAGGGGTGGGATTTTTGAACCGGGAACCGGAGAATCGAACCGAACCGAAAAAGGCCAGTTCAGTTCGGTTCGGTTCAGTTCGGTTCTTAGTATTAAAGTGCACATTTTTAACGGTTATATTCCTAATAGTTGTTAACGGTTCAGTTCCCGGTTTCTTGATAAATTTAATTAAAGGAATCGTTAGGAACCGTTATATATAAATACATAACAATTCTTACGGTTCTTAGCCGGTTCTAACTGTTATAATAGTTTTAACGGTCCCCCGAATAATAGTTAGAACAGTTTTAACGGTTCTAATGGTTCCTCAAAGACCCGTTAGAACAATTTTTAGTCGGTTCCTAACGGTTCTAATGGTACTAATGGTTCCCCGAAGAACTGGTGGAACTGAATCGTTAGAACCGATTCGGTTCCATTTACGGTTCCTCAAAAAATACACAAAGAACCGAACTGTTAAGAATAATAGAAAATTGATTCCGGTTCTTTATAATTTGGATAAGAACTAAACCGGTCCCAGCCCTACACCTCTTTGAGCCAAGCCTCTACTCATCACTGCTAGTAAAATTAACAAAAAAGTAACTAGCATTGAGAAAATTACAAAGTATCAATCAATGTCATATAAATAACTTATTTCATAGTACAATGCTTTTATGAGCACATCGACCATGAATTTAAAATGAAAAATATAAATTAAGTAGCGTTAACCTCAAGAGGTTGGTTTAGTGGTTTTGGCCTAAGGTTAAAGACTCTGAGCAGTCAATCTTAAGATCAAATTCCCTGAGCATCATTAACTTAGTGCAAGCCATCACTCATAGATATACATGCCCTCAAGTCTGAGACACCCGAGTTATGGCAGAAAATATGTAATACCACGTAATGTAATTAATGTAAAATTAGACACATATTAACTTCAATTAAGTGAATTTTTTTAAGAGTTTAGGAATCTTGATTAATCATGAACTAAATTGCAAAATTTCATAAGTTTAGTATAAACTAAAATGTAAAGTTGTAAAAGTTCAAGGTTAAAGTAATAAAGTTATAAACTTTAGGGTGAATTACCGTAATTAAGCCAAAATTTAGATATATTTTTTTAGACCACCAACTTGGTCACTTTTTTCATTCTCCATTCTTCTTCTATTTTCATAATTGTTGCCGAGAGACAGAAAGAAAAAAATAAAATAGGTACCAAAGTTTATTTTTTATAAATTTGTCATCTAAACTTCATTGAATCGAGTTGGGCCTTAAGGAAAAATTATTCTATACATCAAGGGCTACGCGAGGGTATAAGAATTTTAGAGTTATGTTGGTCAAGGTTCGAGTTATCATCTCAAATTTCTTCCTTTGTGGCTAAATATTTTAAGGTAAGGGTTTAATTATTTTTAAAACCCGATAATATAGTTTTATTCTATGTAAATCATCATGTTTTCATTGTCAATGTTTTAAGAATTATTACATGATGAGGATGATGATGTTTTATGATTTATAAAGCCATGAGCATGTGATTTGAAGCAAGATGTGCCATTATACTTGATATATTTGTGTTATTTGATATACATGAGGTATCACTGGATGTATAGATGTTGTGTATTAATGAAATTCATTAATCAATGAATTATATACATCAAGGAACATGTATAGAGATTTATTATAGTTATATGGCATAAGTTGTTTTAAATGTTCATTTATTAGCATGTTATGTATATTGTGCATCGTTAATGTGTCAACCAGATTCTTGAAAATCTTTCGAAAAGTTTGGATTATTCTTATGGCCTATCATGTGGGCATATATTTTGTATATATGATGTCGAAAGCTTCTTATGATCGTTGTATCATTCTGGATGTGATATGATCCCGTGATGAATCCGATTATGATTTTACCGTGGTCCTTCGATAAGGAAAAAATATGTATTGATTGGTGTTTGTCGATATGAAAATAAGTAGTGCTTAGTGCCATTGTGTTGAAAATTTTTAAACCTTCGGGGAACAGCAATGAGATCGGCTATCTAGAGCCAGCGGTGAGTAGTCCGAAAATCTAGATCTCGGCAAAGCACTTGTGATTTTATGATATGATATAGATGGACATGTAGTCCAATTTTATTATGATATGATGATGATTTTTTATGGGCCAAATGATGTTATATCGTAATTATGTTTCGTTTATTCTCTGTGGCGATTAGGCTCGTTCTTATTCTTGTGATTATGGTTTGGCCCAGCTTTGATATCTCTTAGGGGCGATCAGACACATTTTTATTTTATTATGATTCAGTTCGGCTTTGGTATCTCTTAATAATGTGGTATGATGGTTGACACAAGGGAGATAACTTGCATATGTATGTACATGCATTCTTTTATCGGTTTATGGTTATATTGCTAATTTCGTTTTGAATGTAATATTTCATGTTATTTTCCCCCTACTGAGTTGTGAGCTCACCCCAATTTATGTAAACAAATTCATGTATCCAAGAGGCAGATAAGACTAAGGAAACAACTTGGTCGGGAACAAAGTAGATGGCTCTGATACAAACTCATTTTTGTTATACATGTGTGTATATAACAAGCCACGGCTAGCCTAAGTCGTTGTATATTTTGTAATACATATGGACATGAATTTGTATGTCTTTCAAATTACATGTATGTGTGTAGACGTATATTACACTCCTGTTTTACATTATTACATACAGTATGAGGATCATGTTTACTTATCCCATGTTATATGATTTACTTGAACTTATTGCTTTGCTATTATCTTAGACCTATTTTAGTTAATTTAAGGTGGGTTAGTAATGCTCCAGGCCTTAATATCTTGTTAACTAAAGCCGGGGTGTTACAAAATAATAATTAATAAGTAGCGTTATGGTGATAGTAAATGAAGGAGGCTAAAAATAAATGGCTTCAATTATGCTCGGCAAGAGGATCTGGATGCGGTTAACCATATAAGAAAGCATATACCTTCGCGTATGATTGACTATTAATCAAGCATAAAGAAGGTTTTTGGTGTGTTAATTGAATTACCAAAATAACTCTCTATACTAAGAAAAGAAAGAAAATTTAATTGTGTTATTTGAAATTATGATCTCACAACTTCCCACACTAAAGAAACTTCACTTTACTTGTCACACCTGTCCCAGAGACCCTATGCAAATCTCGTAGTCGAGGTAGACTAATAATAGCTTATAATCATAATTTTCAAATATAAAACTTTAATAACTTACGGAAGCAGAAAAACATTTGGAAATATAAATTACTTTGATTTTATAGCAAATATCTATCTTCTAAGTCGTTTATACAACCACCATCATCAAAAAATACAACATGTAAATATAATTCCCAACGACTTACAATACACACTAGATGACATAACCCTTTACCATATTTATACAAGATATACAAAGTTTATACAACTCCAAAAATATTTATACATCTTCTAAACACCGTTTAGACCTTGGCAGTGGACAACCTTCTTTCTCACCTGGAAGAAAATTAAACACCGCAAGTACAAAGCTTAGTGAATACACTACTCACACACTCGAGGAATAAAGTATATATATATATTCGTCTCCTACAAAACCCGAGACTCAAGGAATTATAAACAACAGCCTCCCACAAAGCCTAAGGCCCAAGGCATTATATATACTCCAGTCTCCTACAAAGCCAAAGACAAAAAGGCATTAATAAACCAACCTCCCACAAAGCCCTAGACCTAAGGCATTATATACAACAGTCTCCCATAAAGCCCGAGACTAACGACATTTGTGAGAACCCGCGTTCTCGACTCCCGGGGTTCCTCGTGGGCGGCGATTCCGATGTTGCTTTGAAAATCGATTTTAAAAAGAATAAGAGTCGACAGTTTGTTTTAGTAAACAAACAAAATGGTTGTGTAAAAGAGATGTATTTATGGACTAAATATCCTCTCATACACAATGTATACGAAACCAGTTGATTCGAAGATTCGGGGATTAAGTTACGAATCGGAAAGTTGTTAGGCATCCAATTCGCCCTTTCGGTCTCTTGAGTAGGATATGCGTGTGTTATAATTCAGTTCTTGTATACTATTGCTATTACTTTATAGCTTTTCGTGCTTGCCTTAGAAATCAAAATTTTGGAGATGGGATAAAAACGATGTGTTTTCTAGTTCACCCATGATTTTAAAAATAAGTGTGCGTGTGTGATTTGAAAAGAGGTTTGATAATAATAGATGCAATGAAACAAGTGATTTTGTAAAGTATTGGGCTTTTCAGAAATTGATTCAATGTTGAATCTTATACTCGATATTATATGAGGCAAGTTAACCGATTGTATACCAAACTATATTAATTAAACCGGTATAGATGGCACTAGTGCTCTCATAATCGAGTATTTATCACATATACACCGCAATCTATGAGTTGGATTGAATATATAGCGATTATCGATTCATTCGTTTAACAATACCGCTAATCCCAGTTTTTGAAAAAGTAAGAAAGTAATAATACTATTTTGGAATAAGATTAAGATTTATTATACGCCTTTGGTTTTGAAAAACAATTTGAAAAAAAGGTTTTAAAAAGTTATCAAGTGATAGAAATTATGCACACAAGAGTATAAATTATAAAATTGACGAATAAATAAAAGAAGAGAGAGAAAATTATAACTAAGCTCTCTTGGAGGGAGAGAATAAGGATCTCTTGGTGTGTACCACGAAATTCCTTTGATTGTTGATGAAAAATATGAATGGAAGGGGGGTCTATTTATAGTTGAAGAAAAGATATTGCAACTAGGAATCTTTGAGCATATCGTGAACCTTCTCACCGTTGGATCATCCTGATTTTTGGATATATGTTGGAAATAGAAGTCTTATAGATTGTATAAAAATTCAGGCAGATCAGAATTCGGGAAGGTCTCCTTTTGTTTTGATTGGTACGAAGAGTTTGTTTCCGTGTAGGAAAGGAACTTATTGTAGACAAGGTCAATTGTTTGCACGAAAAATCAAGTTTTCACCTTTGGATCATGCTGAATTTTGGATATATATTTCCAATATTAGTCTTTTATATCCTGTAACAATTTGAAGACGATCGGAGTACAGGAAGGACTCGGTCTCCTCGGGTTGGTACAAAGAGTTTGTTCCGGCATAGGAAACGTACTTGCGTACAACAACCTAGACAACTGAACTTATAGCCGTTGGATTATGCTGAATTTTGGATATGTTTTCCCTCAAAATGTTTTATAGCTTGTGTCCAAATTTGAGGTGCATCAAAATTCGGGAAGGCCTGTATTTATTTTAATTTGTTACGAAGGATATTTCGAATAGAATTGCACGATAGACAAATTGATTCTTGAGGATCCCATGTCCGACAAAGCTGAACTTTGAATATGTTCTTCCCCATGATAAGACCTATATACTGACAAAACTTTAGACCATTTTAACTTCGAGAAGATCTCCATTTGATCACCTGAAACAAACTCATGATTTTCTGAATTTTTTGAGATCCGACCGTCGGATCGAACTGATTTTCAAGTATGCTACTCCTTATGGTAATGTCTAACAACTCTCAAAGTTTGAGAATGATCAGAAATAGAAAACTCGTTTCACAAGTTTCCAGGAGTTTTGATGGTTTCTGATTTCAACATTTTTTTGTAATTCTCGTAACTTCTCATCCGGGCGTCTTTTTGGCTTCCTTTTTTGACCTGTATCTCACGTACATAGTATGTGTACATTTAGAAATGCTCGTGCATGCGTGCGTGCTTGTTTCTTTGGAGTTCAGAATTCTTGCGGGGGTCGCAAAATGAGGTGTTCACAACATTCACAATTTATATATATATATATATATATAACTCCATATACATATATAAATATAATTCATGTGAGGTAGTACACTCACCTCAAAAGTTAACACTAACAAAACATGAAAATCTACTTCTGTTGAACCGTAGAAGTAGTAGCTCCTTCAACTATCAATCCAAACCGATTAGTAATCCAATCTCACCTCAATATACACATGTATATATGTACAATTCATTTCCACAAGTGCACAATTTATAATACTTATGCACAATTTCATTCATAATGCATTTAAACCACTCCAACTATGCACAATCTCAATAGATAGATCAAACATGGGACTTCCCCTGGTCTAATCATCCCCAAATTTTTATAGTAGTTGTACAACATGAACATGAACATGAACAAAATCACAAAATCTTATCTTAATCCAACAGTTAGATTAAAAGATATTCACAAAATAGTGCAACAAAAACATATTGTCCAGATTATACAACAGTAGAAAATGGTCAACTTTGGTGATTAAACTGTACTAATTGCCTATGAACTAAGTTATGAGTTTGCAATTTGGAGTTCTATACTAAGAGTTATACCAATTCTAAGAGAGGTGCATAAAGCTAATGTGATCCAGGCTAGCACAAGCTCCGACATGATTAAAACATTGATTGGTAGGGTCCATACTGGTATTGGATGACCTTGGAGCATACTTGTACGTGCGCAGCTAAAGGATTTAAGCATAGTCAAACACGGATGTCATGGAGTGCGCGAAGTCAATTATTATTTTAAGTAGTTTTAATTATTATAATTATTATTATTTAATTAGGAATTAGATTAGTAGTTTCTTTTTTGAATAAGTGACCATCTTATTTTTATTATTAATTTTCTTATTGCATTAGAAATATTCTAGGAGTTTTATCTTCCTTTTCTAAGTATGAATTAGTTTCATTTTTGAATTAGGATATTAAGGCTTTGTTTACGCCTATTTAAAAGAGATGGATTCATTGTTTTAAATAAATTTTTGATGATAAATAATATTGAGAGTTTTCTCTTTGTGATCTCCAAGAACATGTTGAACATGTTGAATTGATTAATTAAATTGTTCTTGACTTATCAATCAATTTTTCACCAATTGATTGTGGCGTTTTCAATTATACCAAGGTTCACTTTTTTTTAAGCGTTGGGTTGAGGTTTTCGTCTTTCATCTTTCGACGTATTCCAAGGTTCTTGCTACGTTCGTAGTTCAAGGGTTGATGATCCATTAGCCTGGCTATGAAAGACGATTCGGGATCGCGTCAAAAGCTGTCTACTAAAAACAACTTTAAGAACTTCAATTCTTTTTTATACAAATCAAACATACAACCCTTAAAACTTTAAACCAGCATCATTTAACTATTTTTCAGCATATAGAACATCTTTTCCACCGATTAAAATCGACATAGATCGGGTTGAATCAACTTCACCATGAAAACCCTCAAATACACCAAGAACAGACCCATACACCAAGAACACACCCATACAAGTATGTTCTTCTTTTCTAATTTAACTTTTCAACATGTAAATCATAAAAGCATATAAAATAAATGAATAAAACAAAAAGAACATAATTTACCAACCAATTCTTGATTTTATATGATTTTTTTTTTCAATTTTCTCTTTTCTTTTCTTCTTCCTTTTATTCTCCTATCTATTTTCTCTATTTTTTGGTAAATAATTAGAATTTTGGGAAGAAAATAATGTATAATATCTATTATTGCTGAGCCAAGCACCTCAATATGCCTTGTCATACTTAAATGAAAATGAAGGAGAATGAGACACCTAGCACTTGTTTGCAAATTTACACATAAGCACCACTAGTACTTTGTTTTCAAATTTCATTATATTTCTTCTACTTCTTTACATATGTAAGAACCTCATACTTTCTCATGTGAAATTCAAGATTGTACTACAACTTGTACATAGCAATCAACATATGAAATACACACATAAAGCATGAATACAACTCTCCAATTCAAATATATTTACACTTAGCATTAAACACCCGCTAAATGCAATGATGTATGATGCATACTAATCATGCTTAATTATGTAAATAAAATATGTTTAAGGTTTGGGGTGTCACATTACCACTTGAACAAATACAATCATTTGTTATAGAAGTGTTACCACATGACTAAACCCTATTTTTTGGTATCTCTATTCAATTATTAGAGGGTCATCCCCATTTTCTTTTCCATCAAGGATAATTTAGATAATTTAGTAAAATATTTTTTTTCTTTAAATACATACTCTTAAAGGTCATATAGTAATAATGAGTTAAAGCGGATGAATTTGGATCGGAACATATTTGAGTCCAAGTAAGAGTGGCAATTCGTATTTTTTGTCATGTTTGGATCTGAAACAACATGACACGAAGTTTTGTTGTTTTTACGAAATATAAACACAACCTACTGAATACACGACACGAGGCAACAAACATGATTGCAAGTTTTAGGTCTACACATCATAACACAAGTATAAATGTTGATTTTCTATAATTAGATATGATAAGACCCAATTAACATGACAAGACACGATTAACACAACCTAAGGTCTTAATAAACACGTTATAACACAAGTAAAAACATTGGTTTTCTATAATTTAGATACATAAAACCTAATTTACATAATAAGACACGATTAGCACGGTATATCTCCAATTTTGTCTCAAAATATGGACACAAAGACAACTTTATGTTAAATATTATAAACACGAATTAGAATTCTTCAATTAATTTCATGGCAATTTCGTATCATTTCATGTTATTGTTTCATTATGCCTTCCAAAATTGGCCACCCTAGATTTAAGCATAATTAATTGAGAAGGTTCTAATTTACAATACTCAACTCGGTTAAGCCAAGAAAGTTTTAACAGTACGGATTCAAATCTTGCCAACCCGCTTATAACATTATTTATTGCCAGCCTTACTAACAACTAAAAAAAGGTTTAAATTAAAATTTCTTTTCAATCAAAATATAATTATGGCAATTAAATCTACGATAATTAGATAATTTTTAGTTAATTAAAAGTTTATGTTTACAAATCTATATATATAGAGATATAGTGAGAAAAAAAACTAAATACTATTTTAGGATATGTAAGCATATATTTACAAAATTATGTTCATGAATATTTAAGTTAATTTTATAATCAGGCTTTGATTTTAATAATAAGTAATGTATAAATTTTTTATCAAATAAGATATTGACATAAATCTATTTTTTATTATATAGTTAAATTTTCATATAATAAGGGTCCATTTAATTATTCTTCAAAATATGAATTAAACCATTTACAATTTTTATATTTATTTGCGCTTAGTTAGAAAATTCAATAATTGTAAATATGAAGATTCAAGTTGATTCATGAAAATTAAAAATAAGTCATTTGAAGTATAGATACACACATATATGTGTAACATACAAAGGAGGATTTCATGGGGGAGAGAGTTGAAACGGAGGGATAGAAGGGGGAGCTGGGCAAAATGGACAAGGAGTGGGTGGCAGGTTAGGCTGTGACACTACAGGAGATGAGGGATCAAAATAAAAGGGCAAAATTGTCATACTAAAAATTTTCCAGTTTTCAGATGTGTTATATTCAAACAAACAACATTTTTTCAGATATAATTTTCAGAACTAAACAAACAACTTTTTCAGTTTTCAGTTTTCAGTTTTCAATTTTTTTACTAAACGCCACCTAAGACTTAAAATTGCCTAATTCTTGAACTTGAGAATTCAGTCCAACTTTATATTTTAAAAGAATATTGTACATACACTTGATGTTGATACCCTTACACAAAATTTTAAGAAGCATAGAGGATTTTAAAGAGTGTTCTTAAATAAATCCACGAAAACAGCCTTTTCATCCAATTTTAAAGTCACGCCACCAACAACTTTCAGATCACCCCGTTTTATCATCAACTTCCAAACAAGGAGGTACCAACACAATTCCAACATCTGCCTTTGTCAAACCACACCTGCTTTTGCTTACTGTGATTGATGTTTAATTTGTTTGACACCATAATCAATTGATGTTTCGGTGATATTTTTTATTATATTTCATCAATACTTAATAAATCCTCTATCTGAAATATACTACCAGAATTTTAATTATAAGACTCCTACAAACTCTATTGATAATCCCAAGCAATAGTGATTGAATATTACAATTGAAATATACACCATCAATTAAACAGTAAAGAATAAATCTTCTACATTTTATTTATTTTTAATGCTTTAACCCTACTATAAGAAAAAAGAACTACACCTTTAGAAATAATTTAGTTCGGAAACCCTTAAAAAACAAGCAATTCATTTGAGCGGATAAAGTTGCCGATGCTAGTGAAGAGGAACAACTTTCACCAGCCGTCTAATGAATATATGCACACAATCAAGTTCGGAGAAGTAAAAATTGATTCTATTTATGATGTAAACCTCACAATTAATATGCGCACAGCTATTAGCTTGAAATAGATCTCCGGTGTGGAGGAATTATGTGTGATGTTGAAGAATAAGAAGGGTGTTTTTATCTTTGTAAATATAAAATAAAGGATTCTTTGGTTGTGAACTTATTAAAACTAGAAAAAAAGAAATGAGATCAAAAAAAGATTTTGTAGGTGTATATAAGAACAACAATTTCAAAACATGTTGTTCTAACATTTTTAATATCTAAATTTAGTAATCCAAACACTTCATCAAGTATAATTAGATCATTTTGGATACATAAATTTTTAATTGATTGATTAATCGAAAGTGACTAATTTCATAATTAAAAAAAATTGCAACCAAACAGGTCTTAACTAATTATGTACTTATGAAACAAAATATTTTGCATACAATTTATTTTATTGCATCCACTACACGCATGTAAGATGTGCTCCGAAGGCTAGTTTTAATAATTAATATTCTTTAGTATAATTTTAATTAACATCACCTAAAAAAACTAATTAGGAAAAAGAAATTAAACACCAATGAATTCCCACGTTCTCTTCTCTCCATCGAAGGGCATCTCATCCAGATGCCGAACAACATCGTGCAGAAATTTGAGAAATAAATATGGACTTCATTCTCATACTAACCTAATTGCCATTATATTGAGGAATTGGAGCAATAATGTTTACCAACAATGGTTATGGGACTCAAGTTTATAAACAAAGAATGCGCATCTATCAAGGTTCATTATTTGATCCATATTCAGGGGATTAAGCCTTGGCCCCCATCTCATCTCTTAAATGATGTCTTTTTACTCTAATACAATGGGGATAATGCAATAAGAATGTTGGGAATAAAATGATGAAGTGGATGTCTAAGCCACTCATAAGAGAGGGTCGGCAGAGTTAACAAATTTAGACTAGTTTATAGGGATTATCCTTTTATTCAACCTTAAATTATAAAGTTTGTTTCATAATCAAACACTGCCTTATTTGAATTGTAAACCCTATCCCTTTGTAGTTATAAATAGAAGGGGTACACTTATAGAAAAAAGGATATGAAATTCTTAATATATTAACTAAATTCTTGTACTACAATTCATTCATTAAGAATTAGGAAACCACAACCTCAAGGATAGACGTACACCAAACCTACTATCAATTGGTTAATGAGATAATTCTCATAACAAAATCTTTTCTCGTGTGTGTGATTGGTCTTATTTCACCTATTTTCACTGTTGACTAACTGTGTTATGCAAACATTTATTGTTAGTAACTGATTCACGAATTTATTGATATCATAGTTAGTTACTATTTTTCACTTGACATGGGTGTGTGTTCGAAACTAGCTTTATTAAAACTTAATGATTTTATATTTTAGTGTGCAGTTGTTTATATTAAAATATGTTTGTTTGACATTATTAATAAATAGAGTGTAATTTGTTTTACTACAAATTCAAATGCAACACGTGCGATGCACAGGCGCATTATAATTTATTTTCAATACAATAAATTGTAGAAATTTCATTCTAACATATAAAATTTTGTATTCACTTTGGAATGACTTTCTTTTTCTTGTACTTTTAAGGGTACATGGAAAAATAAGATAGTGTGTTCATTCTTCAAATTGGTTAAAGAAAGAGCAAATATTATAAAAGAATAACATTGAGAATAGAGCCCGAAGTTGCATTGCCTGTGCAAACACAAGGGTAGAAGCTCCCTAAAAAGCTTATTCTTACTCGCACAAATCTTGTGCTCATTCACTCTTTCCACACCTTCGGATATCTGGTGCTAAATCGTCGATGTAATACCCCATGTTCCATTGTCTAGTTGATTCTTTTCTTAAGCCCGGTAAAGACTTAGTCTCCGTTGGGGCATGAACTTTTAGTTTCGAACCCTTCTTAGAGGATTCAACACCTCTAGCATGTCATATTAGGTATATCGAGTTTTTTGGAAAGATCGCTTCGCAATTTGAGTGGTCCGAGACAAAATCGAGATGTTAATCGCGTGTTTTCACTTAATGCGATTTCTAAATTTTAGCCAACTTTGAGGTATCGTAACTTCGCCGTTCTTTATCCGATTAAGATACCGTTTACACCTATGTTTAGGCTTTGATCCAACCTACAACTTTTGTGTTTTGACAAGAAGCCAATTTATGCTTTACGTTGGTCAAAACGGTGTGCGAAGTAAGCGAGTCGTAAAAATTTGCTCATTCGGTAACATTGTAGCAAAGGGCTGTCTTCTACGAATTTCTGGGATTAGTCCATTTACAATTTGGGAAAATTTCCTTGAGTAAAGTTGTAGATCTTTGAATAATCTTTCCGTCGATATATGGATCGTCCAAATCCGAGTTCTGAGCAGAGAGTTATAATCAAAATATCAACAGTGCACTTTTTGCCTATAATAAGATTAATCTTACTAATAAAATCGATCTTACTTATTTGAAATTGTTGAGAAAACAGACCAGTGCACTTTTTGCCCGGACTAAGATCGATCTTACTAGTAAGATCGATCTAACTCATCAGTACAGATCCATTTTGACTACTTTTGGCTCGATTTTAACACCTTAAACCCCACAACTCAAACCATTTTCGAGCTCCAACCCCAGAATCTTCTAGAGAGAGATTGAGAGCTTTTTTAATAGAGATTTTGGGGAGATTCTCATCTTCATATATCTACCATTTGAAATCTCCATCAAACCAACACCAAATCACGATCTCACATCACTATTCATCATCTCCTCCATCCTCCTTCATCACCATGGCTAGGGTTCAAATGAGAAATTGAGGAAATCGCAATTAGGGGACTTTGAGCTCGATCCAAGCTTTTAAACTCGAGGAATAAGCTTCATAAATGTGGGAATCTACTATCAAAACCTATTTTCTTAACTTATGATTGTTCTCTCATGATTCTATCACATGTTATATAAAAACCTAGCTTATTAATATGGGTTTTGGGGCTTTTGATGAGATTGGGTTTCAATATTGAAATTAATGATTTCTATAGACTAAATATACCTTGAAATACATGTTTTAACTAAAGATTGTGGTTATTGAACTAATTGGCATCAAAACCCACTTGAACCTCATTTGTTTGTTTTTAATTCTTGACGATAGACTTAGAGATATGTATAAAGGTCCAAGTGGTGAAGTTATGAATTGAGATTGATAGATCGAATAGCCTATATATATATATTAAATTACATGTTTAACATGAAATTATGGCTACTTCCTTGGTTTATTTGAAAACCCACTTGGAACCCATTATATTGTTAATAAACCTTACAAAAAGGCTATGCGTTATTCTTTGAGGTTCAAGTGGTGGTTTTTCACCTATAAACCTGTGTTGGTGAGTTATTATATAATACTGGAGGTTGGGAATGAGAATGTCCTCGTTTGTTATACGTTGATATTACACTTGGTTTATGAAACCATATAATGGCACAATTGTTTGTCATATGAGCCGAATGATATGATATTGTGATTGTTTGATTGCGATATCCATAGATTGGTCACATGTTGGTCCCTAAAGGCTGGGACTATAAGGTAGGGCACAGTGCCCCTTGGTGAAAGACCCGAAACTGTGCACGAAAAATATTGTGTAGGCCCTGCTGCCGCGTGGTTGAAAGGCCCGAAATGCAAACCTGTTAGACGTCTGGATAGTTGCGTGGTGTACTAGATTACGGTTCGAGGTTCTTGTGATAAATATGAGATAATTGTGCCATAGGATCACAAGATATCTGTTATACATTGCCTTAAGTTTTATAAGCTTTTATTTACAAAATGAGCAAGGGTTTCCTCGTTACCTATCACAAAGATATATATATATATATATATATATATATAAACGATTGTTCTATTTTGTTACATGAAGGGTTTCTAAATACTATTTTCATACTAAAATTATCATTTGATTCCCACTGAGTCTTTTTGACTCACCCCACCTATTTTTCAAACAGTTCTTTTGCAGGATCTTGAGGGTAAGGGAAGAGAGAGGACGCTACATCTTAGATTGTCTCAATCAATGTTTTAAAAATCGTTAGGCATTCTTTGGTCGGCGAGGGGGGGCCTAGCGCTTAGGGGATTAATCGGTCAAACGATTTTTTATTAAAAATATTATTTTAAATAACATAATACTAACAAAACATCATATGCCTTTCAAATTAACATTAATTTTCCAATATCCAACCAATAAAACATGCATTTCAACAAAATAAACAAGTTCAAACAATCAAACCCAAGTGAACATCCCAAAATACAGCCGGAGAGGAGATGAGAGGAGGAGATGGAGTTCAGAGACTTAGAGGAGGAGGATGAGGATAACGGAATTAGGTCGACTAAAAGAGGGCTAGCTAATAAACATGTTTTTTTTAGCATGAAGCTACGTTGTTTTGAAGGAAAAAAAGGGGAAAAATCGATGCCTATCCCACCTAATCAGCACCTAGCCCGCCTAATGGGCGCCTAGTCTGCCTAATTGGCGCCTAGCGCCTAAGCACAAAGGATTAGCCCTAAGCCGGGCGGCAACGTACCGATTTTCGCCTAGGTGCCGCCTAGGCCCGATTTTTAGAACACTAGTCCCAATACCATCGTTTGGTAGTAAGGTCCTTTACGTTAAAAGGACCACCATGCATGTAGTATAGTCATCAGTGTATGTGTTATTTAAGTATAAGAACTCATGTACTACTCTCATTCTAGAAATGGTTTATATTGTATGCATTGTGGAGATTGTAAACCTTATACTTAGGACCTCGTTGGAGGTTAGCTGTTATATTTTAAGATTTCTTATTCTTTTGGTGGCTGGATTTTGTGAACTTAAACTATACCCATTGTTTGGTTTGTGGACTTTTATGTTTTATACATGAATTATGTCTAGTAAACCCGTCGTCGGCGTACGGCACCCGTAACAAACCGGGTCCCGGAGGAGAAATCCTCTTAACAGGATTCGGGACGTTACAGTCGCCCGTTTCCTGGAGCCGCTAGATCAAATAGCAAAATCGGGGCTGAGGGTAGGAGAGGAGAAAGTGTCGCTATCGTTAGATTGTGTGGCAACGTGAAAGCTCAGACGAAGAGAATAAACAGACTCCTCGAGCGCTACTTAAGCCACTTTAGTGCAAACCAGAAGGACTTGCTAATGTAGTACATAGCATATTGATGAATCAACTGTGGAGATCCTAAAACTAATAAGCAAATCAAGATTCTTGGTGTATTCGGGGAAAAGATTATTCCCGATAAAAGATTGTGATCAAATTCATTTTAATGTCAAGAAAGAGAACATATTTTCAATATATGAGTAAGCAAACAATATAGAAACATGCATGGCTAATAAGTAAAAAGCACAAATTTAAAACTTTTACAACATGCATGGCTAATAAGTAAAGAGCATATATTTAAAACTTTTACAACATGCATGGTCTACACCTATTAAAATCCTTCAAACTATCACAATCTCATATAAAGAAAATATAGAAATTATGAGAAAGAAAATGTATATAAATAATGAGGAAAATTTGACTAGAGCTTTTACGTGGAACAAAAAGGATTTTTGTGAAAGAGAAGTATAAAATGATGCATAATGGTTATACGAAAAAAGAAACATAAAAATTCCAATGGCCATTTTCCTAAAAGAGAAGCTATTGAAGATATACAAATAACCCATTCCAAATAAAATCCATCTTAAATGTAATAAAACCCGCCTCAATAAATGATGCTTCCTCCTCCATATTACTATTATGTAATAAATAGATTCGGGAAGATTCCACTTTAAAGCAATATATTTTAATAAATCTAGACCCTAGCCCAAGTAATTTAGTGTATGTATATCATATATGTGTCAATGTTTGATTTCACTCTCCCTTCCTCGAACCTTGAGATTTATTATTACTTGTATAATAAAAAATTACATTTTAGCACAACTTAACTGTGAAAAACTAATACAATAATTGACTCTGTAAATTGTGATACTAATTAGATAGACATAAAATATTTCATTTTGGTGTAAAGCTAAATCAATATTAACTAGGGCTACTCCGATCCTATTCCCAAATTAATTATGTTGCTTTGGGAAGTTGTAACATCTACACTATATATAAAACACGAGTAAAAAGTTTTTGGTGTACATAGAAAATGACTAAAATACCTTTCACAGTTCATAAAAATAAGAGTTGAACTCATGATCTTAAACATAATAAGTATAAGTCATTACGACTTAACCATACATCATATTTATTTACTCAATTTTACAAATATATACATAATATGAAAAATATGTTTATATCATATATTACACACTTATTAAGTGTGCCACCAATTATATTGGTTGTGTTTGGTTAATATTTCTAGACAAGTTTCTAGATAAGTTTTTAAAAATTTGGTGTTTGGTTGAATGTTTTGAGTTAGAGTTTTTATGTTGAAAAGTGAATTTGGTTTTGTTTGACTTTTTTTCAATCAATGAAAAAGGTGCATAAAAAATTTCAAAAAATAGTCACAATGGATCTTATTTTATAGATCTCGATGAGTAGGTTTCAAATATATATTTTTTATTATTTTTGGATTTTTGGATTTAAAGTTATGGCGTTTTAAAAAAAAAATTAGAGAGAGAAAGTATAGTGAAATAAATTTTGAGAAGTGTGAAAGTAGAGTTGGTTTTGAGTTGAGTTTTTAAAATTTTGGGAAAAAAAAAATAGTGAGCAACCAAACACAACCATTATATTTTTAAAATCTTATACTAGATTATTGTAGCAATATTACCGTTCGGTTACTACTTGCAATTAGTATTCATATTTTATGGTAACGGGTTGAGTTTGACCAAACTCAAACCCGGCACGCCTTAAATTTAATCCTACCCGAACCCACCCCGAATGGCATTGATCCGACCAATCTAGTGTAATTATATAGTAATAAAATGTATTAAAAAAAAACTATATTAAGTACTACATGCTTAAAGAAAGCCTACATCCCTCTCATGAATAAATTTGATGGATTGTATAAGTCAAATGAGGTTTTTATTTTTTTATTTTTTTTAATCTAAACCGAATTCAACGTGCCCCGGTATGTTGCATGTTTTAGTTTGACAAATTCGAACCCAATCCGATTAAAAAATGGGTGTTGATAAATGCATCATTTATTTTATCATGAACACTCTCTTTACCTTACACCCCCTACTTTTATAATTTTTATCACTAACACTGCACTCTACCACCTCATAACTTAAGAAACATAATTATATTAATTAAAATAATTAACATAATTAAGTTAAGGCCATAAAGAAAATAAAACAATTAAAACACACCACCCTCCCTCCCCCATTATCGTGTCCTAGGTTTCTCTCATTATCCAGACATCTCCACTGGTCGCTCTCTCTCATTCTCAGCAAGTCTCTCTCATTCCTTCTCCATTTCTGCTGGTTTATCTTCTTCTCTATCTTTGCTGGAGATGTGGTAATACTCTCTCATCATTGGGAGAGTACTTTCATTGATACTCGCTTGATCTTGAGCATCTGGAACTTCAACAATAACTTAAGTTACGGCTTAATTTTTAAGATATACTCGTTTAATTTATGATAAATAAATGGGGTAATACACTCCCATCATTGGGAGAGTATCTTCGTTGGTACTCGGCCAATGTGAAATGAATGATGTGCATATCACTCAGCCAATGTGGGGAGGGCTCTGTTTTAACTCTGTTTTTTTGTTTTTTTTAAAAAAAATGATTATAATTTTGCAATATTCATCAAGTGATAGTTAAAATGCACAAAGATTAAGTAACAATGAAAAAAATATACTTCTTTTGACCTATCCCTATCTTCTAAATCACCACATGTAGTCTCATCTTTGTCTTTGTCTTTAACATCACCACCATCTTCTTCAATATTCTATTTTTATATCACTAGATTCACTACTCATAATTGTTGATGCTTTATCACTCAAAATAATATTGTTATTGTTTAATTTCTTGATCAAAATGAGATTTTTAGCGGGTGAAAATGAAAAATGCAAAACAATACGTACTCACTCGAGAATGAATACTCACTCAAGAATGAAAGTTGTGATAGGTGATGAAGGATTTTTTAATTTAATTAAATTAATTACATTATTAATTAATAATTATTTTCTTTAACTTTTAGATAAAAAAATAAAATAAGAAGGTAGTGAGAATAAAATTTATATAATATCAATAAAATTTTCAAAGAGTATTAATGGTAGAATAAGAGGGTGCATTTATCGCCGCTTGAAAAAAAACCCAATCCAAGACCGTCCTCATTCGAATACGGAGCGGGTTAAAAACCACCGGGGCGGGCGTTTTGCATCCCTTAGGCCCAGGGAGTATAAGTGGGGGGCTTATTTGGCTCAAAGTGCGGGGACGCGGATACTATGGCGTTGGAAGTGAAAACATGGGGTGGGGGTGGTGGTGCCACGGCATCTTCGCTCTCATTCCGGCGGTCTCTCAACCCTTTAACAAGCAACCGGGTCGTTCAACCAACTCCTCTGGCACCGCTTCGTCGATTCGTAACCATGGCGAGTGCTGTTAAAAGAAGCCCTAAACGCCTCAAGTATAATGCCCCTCGTTTCACCAAGGTATTCTTTTCCCATTCTCCCCTCCGCTCTATCTCAAACCTCACTCACTTGTTACTTACTATTATATCAACATAATAATAATAGCAATAGCAATAGCAATAAATAGATTTCTTTCTTTATAATCCTTATATGTATTAATCTTTTCTCATACCATGTTTCTAAAGTTAAAGTTTGGTTAAAACAGTTGTCTTCATTCATCATCACAAGTTTTCTATCATATTATATGCTCACCACTATACATTGCAATAAACGTGGATGTTGAGTGTTTTAATTTTATTAGACTAGAGGATCAACTCAATTGTTTATTGGGAATATGATAATGACACGGGTTCTGCTTATGAGAATAATAATAATATCTTTTCATTTGTCAGGAGAGCTTGCTGTATGTTGAGATTGATCCATTGGCTGCGGATTCTTGGAAATTGGACCCAGTTGTCGACCTTCTCAGACAGGGTGCTGTTGGGGTCATCCCTACTGACACTGTGTATGCTCCTCTCTCTCTCTCTCTCTCTCTCTCTCTCTCTCTCTCTCTTCAGTTATTTATTTTTGAGTTGCATTTATTTGACTATAATCTTGTTAAATTAATTTATGAGGGAGGTTCTTGGTATGGCTGAGAGGTTACACGTTTTGTTTTGTTTTGTTTTATTTTATTTTATTTTATTTTGTACTCGTGTGTATCAGCTGGCTGGCATTTGTTGGTAGCTTACTTATAATCGTCATTTTCTGCGTATGCATCAACATTTATCAACTCCATGATTACTCATTTGTAAATATATTAATTAACCATGGCGGGAGGGATACACGTTTGATTTTAGATCCCTTATCCTAATCTAGCAATCCCCCTAACTCATTTTTTCTTAATTTGATAGGTATGGAATGGTTTGTGATCCAAAAAACCAGTCTGCCATTGAACGCCTTCGCAGGTGTGTGCTCTTCTTATCTTTCACTAGGTTCTAGGTGTGTGCTCTTCTTATCTTTCACTAGGTTCTGGGATCTCGATTTTTCATATGTATTTCCTATCTTCCTTTTGTAACAGCTGTCCTTTTCTTCTTCATCTGCAGAATAAAAAATGCAGACACTGCAAAGGCAAGTAACACTACCATATACCTTCTGTACTTTAACATTGTTAAGGGTTTTATTCTTGTGTGGAATTGAAATAACCACGAGATAGATGTCTTCCTTTAATAGTAGCTGCCTGCTTGACTGAATGTTTCCTGCCGGTGCTCTCTCATTGTTATGGACTTTATTGGGTAATATCCTGTGTACCTGTTTTATTCATGCGTTCTAATGCCTTTGAATTGCTGATGCAGCCGCTTAGTATCTTATGCCGTTCCTTCCAGGACATAGACACATATACTACAGGATTCCCTCGTGGTACTGGTCAAGGCCTTTCCAACATTTTTCGAGCTGTTAAGCAGTGCTTGCCGGGCCCTGTAAGTATTGTTGTTGTGGAGGAAACGTAAACTGCCTTTTAGTTTCATTCAAGCGCATGTATAACTGTTACACAGAGCACACGCGGTAGAGTTTCTTGATCAGAATGCACATGCTGAATTAGTTTGATTCTTGATGCTTGTGACCTCACATATCGGGAGAGTTGATTCATTTAATCGATTCCAAGTCGTTGCAATTAAGTCTGCTTGTTTTCCCTTTTTTGGTGAAATAAAGAGAGAGTTTGCAACATGATAATTTTTTAATGGTTAATGTGATGATATTGGGCAGTAAGCAGATTTGGGTGCATCAATGTCTGTTTAGCTCTCTTTCTTGCCAATTATCATTATACATGTACGGAGTCTGGACTAAGAACATTTTAAGTGGGAGTTGCTCGCAACTGTATTTCTTTTGGTACATTAGGTCCGTCAAATATCTTACTTGTGCTATAACATGCAACAGTATACCTTTATCTTAACTGCAAGCAAAGCATTACCGAAACAGTGCACAAAATATGGAACAAGCAATTCCAGATTTGCATCAAGGAAAAGTGTGGGTGTCCGTGTACCTGATGATGCTGTATGTCAGGCAATTCTAGAGAAGTTTGGTGCACCTTTGATATCGACTAGGTATTCTGAATATAACTATCTAATTTCTTTTTCTTTGGAAAACCAATTAATTAGCATCTTAAGTGTTGCAGATATTTTGATTCATCTTAGCACAAGTATGTCTTATGCTGATTGTACATTCCTTTGCTTTAGTGTCAAGACGCCAAAGGAAAACGAGTGGATAATAGATCCAGTTTTAATAGCTGATGTATATGGAGCAGAGGTATTTTATTTATTTTCAAAGCTTGGCTAGTTTACATGAATTGCAACACCTCTTTTAGGTTATTTCCCCAATTTTTAGAAAGTATATGTAGTTAAAATGTGTGTTGGTGAAATATTCTCATAACAGGGGTTGCTTTGTTACCTTAAAGGCCCTACCCCCGTTGCAAAAAGAAGGCAGCAAAATGAAGATGAAGAAACCACAAAGGCAACTTTAAAAAAGAAAAAAAAAAAGAAAAAGGAAAAGAAAAGATTGTTTGTTACCTTTGTTCTCACAAAATTTGTAAATGGTAGCTCTTCCTCTTGATAATTCATTGATCATATTATATCTTTTGACAATTTGAAGACTCACCATGAAGTGGAGAAGTACTATGCGTTCAATTGACGTGGCAAACTCTTTTGAAAGATTTATTCCATGGGACATTTTAACCCTGAAACACTAGAATAATATGTTAGCAGCTCTCATAAGGTTTGCTATATCAAAAGATTATTCTATGTTTGATCTTGCTTTCCGAAATACTAGAAGGTGGTTTAGATTTAGTCTTTTTATTATACACTCTGAAATTTTCTATTCCTTAATCTAGCTCTTCAGATTTTTTGAAATATATTTTCCAGGGTCTTGACTTTGTTGTTGATGCTGGTATTAGAATAGCTGATCCGTCCACTGTAGTTGATATGACGGGGAGTATTCCGAGAATCATTCGGCAGGGAAAGGTAACTTCATTAATAATTTAATACTTATAAGTTAAGAGTTCTGGTTGCATTCTTTTTACATTGAGCAAATGGTAAAGTTACATGTTTTTCTCCCCCTCTCCCACAAGCCAAGAACTGTTGATCTTCAGATCAATAATCCCCTTTAAATTAAGAGTCACTAATTTCTTTTTGGTAGGTGCCAGTTTGATAGTCCACTTTCTAAGATTAATGTCTAGATCTCACTAAAGTTAAACCAGATTTCAGTTGGGTCATTTACTAGATTAATATCAATGTTTCGTAAAAAAGTAGGACTTTTGAACAGGCACATTTATATTTGAGAGAGAGGGAATATAACCTTAATCTCCATGGTCTCTGAGGAAATTATGAACAGAGACTCAGAGAGAGGACAAAGGGAAAGGATGTTAAGTTATATGAGGGTCCAACAAGACAAAATGGACATTTGAGATGTAAAAAAAATTTCCTATATTTATGAAGGAGAAAGGGTTTATTATGCAGAGTGCATATTATGATGAAATGAGTGGAATAAACCGCAAGAATGTGAAATTACGCAATTGTCCAAAATGATGAAATAAATTGAAAAATTAGGAGGGGGAAAAGCCAAAAAGAACGAGAAGTCATTATAGTAAGGATGACTTCGTGACACTGGAGGATGTGGTGCCACCAACAGTCTATTAGTTACTCCCTCCATCTTAAATAAATAGTGGCACTTTGACTTTGGTATTTCATTTTAAACAAATCTCAAAGGCCAGGGAAGCCTAAGAGAGAGATTATAAGAAGAGGAAAAAGAATGAAGATGACTAGCATGATACGTCTTAAAAAGGAAATGGGACAACAATTTGAGACATCCTGAAAAGGAAAGTGGAACTATTAATTTGAGACGGAGGAAATTATTTACATGCATTACAGATTTCATTGTGATCTGATTTTCTTTTTATTCGTTTTTATATACAAGAAACTTAATTTATACTACTGCAGTTGATGTTTGGGACATTATCCAAAGCTTGAATCTAATGGTTAATTAAATGGGGGTTCAGGGTCCCAAACAGCACTGGATGGTAACAGAAGAGGATGCCGCAAAAGAAAAGGAGTAAGCTCTTATGCTGCTTGGACGCCAATCATTCCCTTGTGGCAAACCTTGTACAGCGTCCAAATGTTAATTCTCATGTAACCTCAAAAGTGGATTGTTGCTATCGACATAACTATTTTTTGCTCGACTTTCAACTGACCGTTCAAAAAGAAAGAAAATAGAATGGGGTACTGTTTGTAAATGTTTGTTTAAGAAATGTTAAAGCATAGATTTATGACATTATTGCCATCCTTCACTTCAATTGCTGCTTGTCGTGTGTGTATGTGCTTGTTCGGCCGTGATGACATGGGAATTATGATGGAGTTTCATGACTGGGTTCCCAAGAGAATATTATTTAGGTTCTTGAGGAGAATTCTGATTCCTAAAGCTATACTCTCCTCTCTCCTGAAGCAAAGCTCTTTACCTTTATTTGTAGTTTGACGTACTCTGTATTCTCTATCAAATTAAAGAGTTCAAAGTCAGGAACTTGCCAATGGTTATTTTTTATTCGAGATTGAAAAACCAGAAGCTTAAATTACAATATAAAAACAGTTTGAGGGATGTAGAAATGGTATTGGTTTTCCAGGGAAGTAAACATAATGGTTCTGTTGTACTTGTTGCACGAACCTTTGAAAATGGGAGAAAAAGAGGTCATTAATTGATATGTTTCCGTATTTAAAGAAAGACAAGAATTCATTGACGAAACCCAGCTAAGCTTCCTGTTTGTGGGATCAGGAGGAAAAAATAAATATAATCATTATGACAATTATGGTTTTGTTGGGTTGTAGTGTTATACACTTGCACTTATTGTTAAATCAATTATGGTTTGTTAGGTATGAAAAACAGTTTCATATATTTTCAAAGTTGTTCATCACTCTGGCGACAAAGCTGTCCTTCCCTTTCTCATTCATGTAAGTTTATTGGATTTTTGTACTACGTTATTATACAGTAGCCATCTTGTCTTTCATTTCAATCAACAAAATTTTGTTATAAATTTTAGATGAGGATTGATGTCTACAGATTGCTTCTTTTGTGAGCATTTGTGAATCAGAACTCAGATTCATCAATTAATTTAGAGTAGGATATGGCAAAGTAATTACTATTAGTTGTTGTCATAGTAATGCATTCATTTTGCCACTATTTTGCGACACCTATACTTACTTGAAATAAGGGGATCTTATTTTCAAGTTGGCTAATATAACAGAGGAGTTGGGTAGATGGTAGCTACTGCTGTTGGAATGTGTGATAAATAGAAAAGATGGAATAAATGCAAGATATATGGTAGGTAGATTAAATACTCCCTCTCTCTTTTAAATAATATTCTAACTTTTCTTTTGGAGAAGCTTAAAATTAATAGTCATATTTTTTTCTGAATATAATTAAAGTATCAAATTTTATGATAGAAAATAAATTATATTTTTTTTCTTATTAATAAAATTAAATAATACTATTAATTTAAAACGGATGAAGTATTATCTGACATGGCTTCAAATAACTTCATTTACAGGGGCCAGTGTACCTAGAAAATTGTCAGGTTTCATTTAGGAATATGAAATGAATAAACTGATATTTAACACTTGAAGGAGGATTTTTAAACTTCTTTTAATAAATGAACAAGGATTTGACTTGTAAAAGACTATGATTGGAGGGGTTATATGTACCGTACTTTTCTTTAATTACTCCAAAAAAATATTAAGTTTACTGTGCACATTCATTCACTTGTATTACGGAGGCTTCTAAAATATGATATTCTATGGTTGCGTTTGACGTATATGAGAAAAAGGGTGAGATATGATAAATTTATTTTATCTCTTGTTTAGTGTTCGTCGGGATTGAATATTCGAGAGAATTATTTATTGAACTAAAACATCTTATCCCACCGAGAGGGGAATTAACAAACTCCACTTCAGAGGTGGGATTGCTTTATTCTGTCGAGATATAATTAAAGAATGCAATCCGACTCTCTAATCCGACGCGTCAAACACACCCTATATGTAGTCATTATATCCGTATTCAATATGTATCATGTATTGATGCTTGATACATACATGATACGTATTAGAATTTTCCACATTTTTTTATTTCATGGATACGTTTTGGTTACAACTAAGATATACCATGGATACGTCAATGATAGGTTATGTGGACATGATAATATTTTGTATAAGTAATAAACAAGGTCTAATTTATTATATTGAAAATGCATTTGAAGGAAAAAATTATTAAATACCTTAGAAATAGTTATGAATCATACTCATTTACTTGAGATTGATAGTCATGAGTATTTTTTTGTTGTTATCTAATATATGACACTACTTGCTACCTTTAGAGATAATGTAAGTAGACATAAAATGTGAATGATAATTCTTCTACGAGGCGTGTAAAATATTTGGAGGTAATTGATGTTAAATAGTTGTTTCATGTTTTATGTAATTGATTCTTTGATTCATGTCTTCGCAAATATTAACACCAGTATTCATGGACTTTGTAAAATTACTAACTTTTATGTATAAAAATATATTACATTTTAATTTTTTGTAGCGTATCCTGACTGTGTCGTATCTCTTTTTCTTTTTTTTATGCACTCCCTAGATGGAGGCATTGCAAGAAGCAAATTGGAGTAATGTGTGTCCAATGCCCAATCCTAAAGTAACTGAAGTGCTGAGTGTTGACAATAAATGGTGTATGTACCATTTAGGTCAAGCTGTTGAGCAATTTACACACTGAGTTAATAGTCAAATGGTAAGTGCACCTAATGGGTTTCAAACTCAATGCGTAATTGAAAAGGATTATACTCCTCGTCTCGTTGAATACGTCGGTCGACTCTCTTTATGGCAAGATTCTCGAAAGTTAATGGATGCAGAACAAAAGCAAGCCTTCACACAGATTTAGAGGGAAACAGAATTGCTTATGTTAAAAATAATAAATGAACAAAGGAATAGATTTAGTAAAAAAAAAAAAAAAAAAAAGCTGTTGAGCACTTCAACAGGGGCAAGGGTGTGAGTGGGGTAGTTATTGGAAAAATGTGAACCTCTTTATAACAGCAGTTATGAGACTGACACCATTGTCAATTTGGTAGTTGCATTTGGCTATTTCAATAAGACATTCTTAAATTTTAAGCTTTCTTCCCCACCTTCCTGCTATTTGTATTAACTAATGTGAAACTTGAGAGCTGTTTGTAACTCTTTAATGGGTCTGCTTAGGCTTATTCAACTATGTGTTTTTGCTGCTGTGGTGGTGTTTTCTCTGTTGAATTTAGCTGAAACTAACCTTCTAGTTCACTTTGATAAAGTTCCACCGGCTCGATCAAGGTTCACTAATGCTACTTTCCGTTATTCTGTCATTGGCTCAGATGGGTTTAACCCTTGCAAGAGCAAGAACAAGAACAATGGATGCTCAATTTACTGTGAGGTATTATTGGAATTTTTAATTTTTTTTTTTTTTTTTTCAGTCCAAATGAAGAGTTCAGCTTCAGATATTTTACATTTTGTTTAATAGTGGAAGGTACCTAATAAATTTCTAAATTAAATGACATATTTTTCATGGTAAGCCAGTTTCCATGTACTTCACCATCTTATTATGTGGAGATCAAAATTTAACTGATATATTAATTTGAGCAGCTGGACGGCCAAACGTTGAGACCATGTCCTTTCGATGTCATAGTACTGAGAAACTTGACTGTAAACAGAGAACACCATTTTCATCTTAATGTCACGACTGAAAATGGACAAAGAAACTCTTCAACATATTCGTGGTTCATCGGTAAGCACTTAACCAAATTGCACAATTTTTTTGCATTTTTTGGGGCTCATTCACTCATCTAAGCTATTGATTTTCTCCGTTTGCCTAAAAGATACAATACCGCCAACTGCAACAATTCTTAGCAAACAGAGCTACACTAGTGCCAATGAAGTAGAAATTGAAGTGGAATTCAGTGAATCATGTACTCGAAACGGCGGGTTCAAATGTGTAAACTCGTCAAACTGTGATGTAAGTAGCTAAGCCATATGATATATCCTTTTTTTCCTTTTGCTAGACAAAAATATTTCATATTCTTGGCATGAATGTACTAATGAATTTCATCCTTTAATTGATTAACGCCTTAATCTCTTTTGCAGGTAATTGTGAGTGGTCCTGCCTATGTAGACGCCTCTTCACTAAGAATCGTCAAATCTGGGATCAAATATAGCCTTAATATCATTTTATCCCCAAGAAGCAATTATGAACGAGTAGTTATTAAAATGGAAAACAATTTCTGTACAGACCTTGCTGGGAACCGTTTTACAAGAACGAACGGTTCAATTTTTATTCTTCACCTGGGTGAGAACATTTTTGACAAACATCTTTCCTAAAAAGGAATTGTAAAATATTAAGCTATTTTATTCATTTTCTTTTGGACTCTTTATTACTCATTTTTCAATGCTTGTATTAGATAGAAGGCCAGTGGAGGTGGATTTATGGACATCGGTTCCATCGTACGAATTAGGGATTAATGGAGTTCCAAGAACTGTTATTGCAACCAACAAAATGGATGACTTGAAACTTTTCTTGGATTTCAGCAGTCCTGTAGTAAATTCAACAATGCAAATCCTAAATGCAGTCCGTCTTAGTTCTGGTGTCATTGTACCCATACATAGTCGATATGGAAACCGCAAATTTGCCTTTCAAGTAAGCACTCAAAACTTTCTTTCTTCGGTAAATTTAAATCAAAATAAAACAAATCAAGCTTACAGCCTCATTCAAAACTTTGTCAATGACATAAATACAAGTGCTGTATTATTTTTATTGTTTATTTTTTCATTTTGTAGCTAAATAATATTTCAAGAACTGAAATAATAAGAGTGGAACTACAAACAGCTTCAGTACTTGGAAGAACAGGCACTCCTGTTTCCTCTGTTGCACCTTTGACATTCCTTTATGGTAAGCAATTTATGCCCTTTTGGGTTCTTGAAAATAGTTTGAGATCATCTTTTTGGTGGTGTTTATGGTGATCTAATTGATGGGTATTTCTCCAGATTGCACAGAGCTTGGTGTTCGGCTAAGTACAAGCACACCAAGAGTTACAAAAGAGTCGTCAATCAATGTGATAATTGAGTTCACAAAACCAGTTTTCGGTTTTGAGGCCTCCAAGGTAGAAGCAGTAGGGGGGAGTCTTACAAGGCAGGTGCATATGGTGTTTCTTTATCCTGGTTTACTGCTTATTTTTTAACGTCTAATAACTTGGGTCGTGTCATTTTCTGATGTAGATTCAAGGAACTTTCGAGAGCTCTCTACTCATTGACAGTCTTGGCAGATTCTCAGAATGTTACTGTCGTCGTTCCGGCAGGGAAAGTTTATGATATTTCTGGAAATCTTAATTTGGCTTCTAACTCTCTCCAAGTCGAGCATTGTATGCACATTTTCTTACTTCACTCCGGTATATTCGGTTGTTTTTGTTTCTTGTAAGAGAATTTTGTTTTCTTTTAACTTGCTGCTTTTGATTCTTGAGCTCAAACAGACTCGACCCCTGCTATATCGATAGCACTTCACTCGTTCATGTCAGCGGGAATACTAGCAACATCACTAGCAGCTGCACTACTTTCACTTTCCTCTGCAAATCTAGAAGCAATAGGCACTCTATCCACTAGGACCACAACTACTACTTTTTCTGACCCCTCCATGAACCTACATGTAAGTAACTGCCTGTGCTCGTGTTCTGAACACCCAGAGCATGGTGCCTTTAATATGTGTATCTGCCTTGCATCTTATGCATTTGAAACTGTACTTGTAAACTTTTCCTGGTAAAATTAGGTTCTAAAAAATGCTTATGAATTTTTTTGTGTATCAAAAGCCTTGTCTTTGTTGGCATATGTAGATTAATTATGCGAATCAGTCTGAAACCCATAAATCATGAGATTGACAAAATATTCACCATATCACATAAATCATGGGATCAGATTTATATCCCATGATTTGTGCTTTATTATATCCCATGATTTATGTACTACAGCAATTAGTTGGATTGCAATCATAGTATAAATATGTGTAGTTGTGTAAGAATAGATATCAACTTATTCCAGAAATCCTTTCTTCTTTTTCTTCCTTTATTTTCTACAGCCTTCCTATTTAACACGTTTCTATTCTGTGTGAAAATTTCTTCACAGGGAATGCTGGGACACCTGCAGGTGTTTGTCCTCTCGGACTGGCTCTCAGATAGGTTGCCGGTGGAATACTCTGAGACAACAAGAGGTCTTAGGTGGCTTATTCCTTGTGAAAAGCTTCCATGGAAAAGAAAAGGCTCTTCAATGTGGCCCAACCATTTATTACTGACCGAAGCGAAGACAGCAGTCGATGTTAGTGATTTCTCCATCTGATTCCCCTATTTGAAACAGTGGGTGATTTGGTTGACTCAAGTTTGATAAAAAGAAATTCTCATTTGCAGCAGGGGCTACCATTTCAGATTTTCCCCAAGGGTAGTTCGCCTCATGAACAGCAAAATGTAACCATAAAAAATACTCCCTATGGGCAAACTCTAGATTCCAGTGAATATTTTACTTATTTCTTGGTGAGTATTTTCTTGTAACGGTTAGTGCTCGTTTGGTTGGAGCTTTTGTGCTTCTATTGGAACCAAAATTTGATAATTTCAAGTAAGAGATTTGGAGAATAGCAACTTGTCTATGTGCAATTTGAGCATTTAGGAGTCTTGGAAATCACAATTACTCTAACCAAGTGAGCATGTAAAACTTTTCTAGTTCAGAGTTAAAAACTTCACTGATTAGCTTATGTAATTGCAGCGTGGAGAACCATTGTCTGCCAGCAATGTTGTTGAGAGATTGCAGAGTCACAAAGGGTATCTATGTTTTCCCTTTTCTTCTGTAACTTTTGAAAAATAAAAAAAAATAGAAAGGGGAAAAGAAACACACAAGCACAACACTCATGAACCATAAGTTCTAAAATGAAGAGGACTTAGAAAAATGATAAATGAGCTAAGTTTGTTTCCTTCTCCATAGATGGCAGGACTTAGAGATGAACTTGTTTTGGCTCGGAGTTGGAGGAGCCTTTTTACTTACACTCCACATTATGATATTAGTTTTCCTAAGATGGAGGACTCAAACATCGGCTCATGGGGTACTTTCTTTACCCAGATTTGAGCTCTTTCTCCTAATTCTCATGCTCCCTTGTATCTCTCAATCTTCAGCGTTTGTTATCAGAGGTAAGTATTAACATTTGTCTATCATGCTTACTTGACTTAGATTGTGCTACTTTAAACATTATCTCATAGTGAAACAACAAATATAAAATGACAGGTGGTACGACAGGGGGAATCGTTACGGGGGCACTGTTGCTTGCCATCCCCGCAGGTCTTATCTTATCTGCGTGCCTCTTCCTTGTTATAGCAATCTTCTCTGGCAATTTTGCTCAGTACAAAGAAATCAAGCCCATTGGAACAAACGAAACATGGTATTCAAAGCTTTGGCATCTCTTCACAGGGTGGCCTACCACTGGAAAGTGGTTCCACAGAGAAGGGCTGCCTTCATCTTTCCTCCCAAGATTTGGGATTCTCTTTGAGAACCGAAAGGGCCCTCCGATTTATGTGTTGATCAATCAAAATGATCCAACCAGCTTACCCAAGTGGACCGAAAGTGGCCAAAATGGGATTGGGAGACTGAGAGCCGTCAGTTCAGATGACAGTAACGAAGAGACCAAAGTCCCTGTATCCAAAAGGCTGTTAGGGTGTGCTAGATCCTCCTATATCATTCTCGATCTCGTGAGAAGAGTTAGTTTGGGGATACTTTCTGGTTTTCACACGTCAAAGGGCTCAACCCAAATTCTATTCAACATTTTCGCATTAACAATAACAGTGGTACCAGCTTCTCTGCCTGCTTACTCTTAGACCGTATATCAGAAGAGGAGTCCATCTGGTGGAGAGTTTGTGCCTCCTGTGTGAGGCAGTCATCTTTGGGCTATCTATTGCTATGAATCGCTCGATTCCAATTAAAGAGAGTCGCTTGGGATACTTGATGCTGGGTTTTCTCTTTGTCGCCTTTGTTTCTCAGATCATAAACGAATGGTATGCTATGATTAAACGCATTTTAAGATTGTCATATCCTCAAAAGAACTCATTCAGATATGGCCTGAAACTAGTGGCCAAAGGTCTTCTACTGCCTCTTCTCCCAAGGAAGCACTGGTCGGGACCGAAAACAGGCCTCGCTCATCGTACTTCTTTAAGTCCAGGGACGGGATATGAAAGGAGAGATGTAAGAGCACCACACGTTGACCCATTAAGTGCAATGACTGCAACCGTGGTACCTGTGCTCAGTCCTGGTTCTCCAGCTGGTCCAAGTACTGCTATTCCAGTGACAGCTTCCACTACTGCACAGGCAACCGGTCGTGGGAAGAAGGTGGAGGGGCTGAAGTTAGAGCCGAAAAATGAAATGAAAAGGCTAAGGCAGTTGGCTAGAGCTAGTCTGTCAGGGGGTCCAAAGTATGAGGAAGCTGGTACTAGCTACGGTTTTAGAGCATAATTGTTTTCGTGTGACAAATATTAGTTTAACCTAGTGTACGTGTTCCACTATTTTCATTACCATATTGACATCTTTTATGGTTGAACTCGGAATCACAACTTTTGTAGTTCTGAAGATATAGGTATGGGCATCGTTAGAGCTAAATACTTGCTTCTTCAAGGAACACGAGACACTGCAATTATTACCAACAAACAGTTCTCTTTTAACCGTGTAACCGGATTTGTGTTCTCTAAGCCAAGGTAGTCTTCGTTTACATTACTCCGCGAATAGTGCCATCATCTGTTAACCATACACTGATACGTTAATCTAGTAGAAAGGGGGCACCGGTATTAATAGCAAAATATTTGAGGGATACTTGAAAAAAAGAGCAGTGTTAACGCGTCTTTAACTTGTAAAAAGAAAGCACAAGGTGTATCATTCAAAAGTTTGCATTTTCTTTTTGCGAAATTCATAGTAAGATTTAACATTTTCTAAAAAAGGTTGCTTCCTTTCTTCCAAATATAGGGCCATTATTTAGCATTTAAACATTTCAAGAAAATTTTAAATTTGTCTATAGTCTGGTAACATAATGATTGTTAGTTGACATAAAAACTTGAAAGGGATTAAAGATTTGATTCCTATCATTGTAATTAAAAAAACTGAATTTAACATAATAGTATCAAAAAAATGTGACTTGAGGTGAGATGTGCAGAATGTAGATGAAGAATTGAGCAGTGTAATCATTAGATAATTTTTTTTTGAGTAAATGACACCACAAGTCCTTAAATTATGTTCAAAGTTTCAATTAAGTCTTTAAACTCAATTTTGTATCAATTGAACCCTTAAACTATTGAAATTGAACACTAATGATCCTTCCGTCCAATTCATCCGTTAAATCAAACGGATTGATGATGTTTTTGGTCATTAATAAAGTTAATTGAAAAAAAAGGAAAGAAAATTAGAAGAAGAAAGACAAAGAAGCAAAATAATTTAGAAAACCCAAAATAAGAGATTTATGTACAAATTTACACATATATAAATGCACACACACATATAAATAGATGGTTCATATATAAGTGTATTAATTAAATGAGTTTTATTTCAATAATATATATATAAACTCATTTAATTGATACACTTATCTATGTAAATATGTGCATAAATTATTTTTGGTTTTTTAAGTTATGATTTTTGTTATTTGTACAAAAAAAATAAAGATTGAAGAAGTAAGATGGCGGAGGCAGAAAAAATTGGCTTGACATTTTTGACAAAATAATTAATGTTGCTATAGCACTTCAATAATAATCCTCAAGTGTTCCATATATTTTTCTAAATTATTTTGCTTCTTTGTCTTTCTTCTTATATTTTTCTTCCATTTTTTCCAATTAACTTTATTAATGGCCAAAAAACTCATCAATCTGTGTGATTTAACGGGAGATTTGGATGGAAGGGCCCTTAGTGTTCAATTTGAATAGTTTAAGGGCTCAATTAACACAAAATTGAGTTTAGGAGCTTAATTGAAACTTGGGATATAGTTTGAGGGCCTTTGGTGTCATTTACTCTTTTTTTTGAATGGATTGAGCGATAATCGAATGTATTGAGCAATAATTATTACATAATGAAATGAAAATTGAGAATCATTTCAATGTCTCTTTGACAATTATCTAGTCCTTGCATAAAATAGAATCATAGTTGTTCCATCGAGATATTAACTTCGTTTTGCCATGTCGTACTACTGAATATTTACTCCATTCTCTCCCCTGACTGGAACATTTGTTTCTATCCATCGCCACTTGTTTTGAAAAAGGGTAATGATAAAAATATCTTAAAGTGCAGTCTCACAACTCCATGTATTACCATTTAAACATGGTGTACAAGTACTAAAATACATGGTGAGACTACACTTTTTTTTGTTTTTTAACAGTAAAACAAGCACACAGGCAAAACTACCTAAACCAAAACTTTCAAAAACCTCCAAGAACAGTGGAGGAGTGGAAGACACCCAATTAACAAGGAGGAAACCATTAACAAAACTTTTAATCCAGTGCATTATACGATTAGCTGATCTTCGAATGAAGCAGAACTTCAAACCCAAATAAACCAAGAATTTTTGAATATCAAAAATCAATGCTACAATTTCCCATGGCAGCTCCAAATGGGAAGAAGATAGAAAAAACCATTTTTTAATCACTGAAAATAGTCACGTTGGAAAGACCTCTGGCCATTACCAAACAACAAGCATCTATGGTAGCTTGAGCCTCATAGCTAGTGTAGACCCGCAAGTCCACGACCTAGTCACGACTTTGGTTCTAAGGTTGATAGGGTAAATTCACACTCACGATAATGCATGATGATAGTGAGCGCGTGCAAAATAACAATTATAGAGGTACATTATGAAGAACGCTTTAGGGTTTGTTCAAGTACTTTCAATTTTTATTTACGAAAAGATTTTCCTCAAACAATTATTACAAACAAAAAGGGAAACATGGTATCCACCTAAATCGCATATATGTTATCCTAAAACTAAGGCCAAAAAAGAAAGCATGCAAACATAATCAATTATCCTTGCATATTATACTGTTGTTTAGAGTCTAATCCTCTTAAATGTCCCCAGCAGAGTTGCCACTGTAAGAACCCGCATTCTCGACGCCCGAAGGTCCTCGTGGGCGACGATTCCGTTGTTGCTTTGAAAATTGGTTTTGAAAAGAAGAAGAGTCGCCAGTTTGTTTTACTAAACAAACAAAAAAAAGTTTTGTGTAAAAGAAATGTATTTATGGACTAAATATCTTCTTATACACAATATATGCGAAACCAGTTGATTCAAAGGTTCGGAGATTACGTTACCAATCAGGAAGGTGTTAGGCACCCAATTCGCCATTTCGGTCTCTTGAGTAGGATATGCGCGTGTTATAATTCAGTTTTTGCATGCTATTGCTATTACTTTACAACTTTCCATGCTTGCCTTAGAAATCGGGATTTTGGGGTTTGGATGAAAACGATGTGTTTCCTAGTTCGCCCATGATTTTGAAAAATAAGTAAGAGTGTCCATCCGATCCGATCCGGTCATTTTAAACCATCCGCATCCGATCCAATCCGATGTCGGTTTTAGGTTTTAGCATCCAATCCAACATACTTTACCAATCTAATCCAATTTAATTAAATGTTGGATTGGATCGGTTTCGATCCGATCCGATTCTTCGTTTGATGCATATGAAAGAATCCTATACAATGTGATGCATTAAATGATAAAAATAAAAAATAAAAAATTTCTCTTTTTTATTTTCACATTCTTTTTATGTTTTCTTATTTTAAATAAATTATAGGAACGAGTCTTGTTACAAATATCAATAAATGAAATGATGCTATTTGTTTAAGTTTTTTTTTATTTTAATTAAAACCCTTATCTTATAAATATTAGTATATTACAAAGTGACCCTTATCTTATGAATATTACAAAGTTACAACTTTAATAATGGATTGGATTGGATTGGATCGGTTTCTAGAGCACATAAATCCGAAATCGATCCAATTTTTTTGGTTTTCAAAATGTCCATCCGATCCAATCCAATCATCCATAAAATCCAGGAAAAATGGATTGGATTGGATTGGATCGGTTTCTCGGTTTGGATTGGATTTTGAACACCCCTAAAAATAAGTGTGTGTGTGTGTGTGTGATTTGAAAAAGAGAGTTTGATAATAGTATATGTAATGAAACAAGTGGTTTTGTAAAACATTGGACTTTTCGAAAATTGATTCGATGTGGAATCTTATATTCGATGTAATATGAGGCGAGTTAACCAATCGTGTACCATAGTCTATTGATTGAACAGGTATAGATGGCAATAGTGCTCTCATAATCAAGTATTTATCACATATACACCGCAATCTATGAGTTAGATTGGATATATAGCGATTATCAATTACTTCGTATAACAATACTGTTAATCCGGGCTTTTGGAAAAGTAAGAAAGTAATAATACTATTTTAGAATTGGATTATGGTTTGTTATACACCTTTGGTTTTGAAAAACAATTTGAGAAAGGGTTTTGAAAAGCTATCTAATAATAGAAATTATGCACACAAGAGTATGAATTATAAAACTGACGAATAAATAAAAGAAGAGAGATAAAATTACACCTGAGCCTCCTTAGAGGGAGATAATAAGGGTCTCTTAGTGTGTACCAAGAAATCCCCTTGATTGTTGATGAAAAATATGAATGGAGGGGAGGTCTATTTATAGTTGAAAAAATGCTTAGAAAGCAAGAAAAGATATTGCAATCAGGACTCTTAGAGCTTATCGAGAAGCCTTCCCACTATTGGATCATTCTAATTTCTGGATATGTGTTGGGAATAGAAATCTTCTAAATCATATCAAAATTTCAGGTCGATCAGAGTTTGGGAAGGTTCTTTTTTTCTCTGATTGGTACGAAGATTTTGTTTTTGCGTAGGAAATGTACTTGTTGTAGACAAGGTCACTTGTTTACACGACAAGTCAAGTTCTAACCGTTCGATCATGCTGATTTTTGGATATATATATTTCCAATATAAGTATTCTAGATCCTGTAAAAATTTAAAGACAATCGGAGGTCGAGAAGGATTTGGTCTCCTCGGATTGGTACAAAGAGTTTGTTCTCGTGTAGGAAAGGTACTTCTTGTAGACAAGGTCACTTGTTTGTACGACAAGTAAACTTCTAACCGTTAGATTTTCCTGAATTTTGAATGTGTTTTTCCTCCAAATGTTTTCTAGCTTGTGTCCAAATTTGAGATCGATCAGAATTCGGGAAGGCCTCTATTTATTTTAATTTTCTACGAAGGACATTTTGACTAGAATTGCACGATAGATAAATTAATTCTTAATGATCCCATGTCCGACAAAGTTGAATTTTGAATATGTCCTTACCTACAATAAGGCTTATCTATTAACCAAACTTCAAACCGTTTTAACTTCATGAAGGCCTCCATTTGATCACCCAAAATGAACTCTCAATTTTTTGAATTTTCGTCGATCCGACCGTCGGATCGAGCTGATTTTCGAGTATGCTACTCTTTATGGTAATGTCTAACAACCCACAAAGTTTGAGAATAATCAGAAATGGGAAACTCCTTTCACAAGTTTCCAGTAGTTTTGACAGTTTTCGATTTCGATAATTTCTTGTACTTCTCATAACTTCTTATCCGGGTGTCTTTTCAGCTTCCTTCTTTGATCTGTATCACATGTACATAGTAGGTGTGCATGTAAAAATGCTCGTGCATGCATGTGTGCTTATTTCTTTGGAATTCAAGATTCTTGCGGGGGTCACAAAATGAGGTGTTCACAACCATTGATAAGCACTCGAAAATAAATTATGCTAATGCATTACTCAATTAGATCAGTTTATAATTGACTAAATCCCATCTTCCTCACAGTAGCAAGCAAAAAGTCCCACTCAACTCTATCGTAGACCTTATTTAGATCAATTCTGAAGACCATGTCTTTGTGGATCATTTTCTTCTTTAAATTTTGTAACACCACTGCCTTAATTAATACGATTACACGTGAAATTAAGGTCATGAGTGTTACTAACACATCCTAGACTAGTTAAAATAGGTAATACAATTTTTAAGAAACCAATTTTTCAACCATATAAACATAATTACTAGTAACATCATATTTAACCTTACATATCCTCTAGAAAGTAATTATACAAAGATTAATCATATTTACAATACAAAAACAAGGTAGTATCAGAGCCATCTAGGACATCCCGGAACCCTACCTTATTTTTAACCAACAAGCACTATTCATATGTACCTACATTATTTTTAGAAAGACGGGGTGAACATGTTGCTCAGTAAGGGAGTAAAAGGGGTGAAGCTTAGAAAACATTACTTTACTTATTAACATATGCAGGGTAAACGAAACTTATAAACAACTCAATCATCACAAGCAATGTTTATTAGACAAGTGACTTAATATAATGCATGCTCATACATATGCAAGTTACATTCCTTGTGTCAACCCGTTTTCAGACGTTGACGATTCGTGTCGATGAGAATCCTAGCTAAAATCATATTATATAGCCTATGTGCTCCAAAATGACATACCATTGTCATAATCAAGAAGTGGAACAACTCGTCCACATTCCATAGAAAAGATTTAATTCATGGTACGTTGCCAATACCTATGTTCTCGGACTTCTCACCGAGAACTTATAGGCGACCAAACGTTGCTCCCCTAGGAGTTTAGAGCTTTTCAACCAAAGGACGCTAAACCCTACCTTATTTTTACCCAACAAGCACTATTCATATAAATTCCCATATAGATCTCCCAGTCTCATGGTCATCCCGTGAGCCAATACACCTTTTACCAAGAAACTCAATAATTAAACATCACTGATCATCTCCCATAGAGAAGATATCATGATAATAATAGAGCCTCCATGAGCTTGCCATAAGAAATAAGAACCCCTGTGACACCTGAACCGAGATATATGACGACACTTCGATGTAGCCGAGAACTCAGGTTGACATAATTATATTGTAAATCATTTTTATAATGCCAACAATTTATGTCATGTTAATTCTAATAATCTCCACTCTATATTCCTTTGCACATAATATATATAATCAATTATCTAATTTCATCACCTCAACTAATCCATATCCAAGCAATATAGAGGTTAATCAAATTACAAGACAAATTTAGAGTTTAGATGACATATCTTGCTCATAATCATGATTTAATTATCATGATATTATTTTACATACACAATTTACTTTTCATGTGTCCACATCCCAATATTCTTGAATAATATTTCATACTATCAGACAACTTATGTCAAGTGAACTCCAACAATCTTTACTTCAAATCCTTTTCCATTAGACATGTATAAATCAATCAATTTATTTTAGCAAATACTCCATATGAAAGAAATATGAATAAATCATCAACATTCATACAAGATTTAGAGTTCATAAGGCATAATTTTCCCATAACTAACAATTTAATTTCAATTTATTCAAGGTATTCCTTTCATAATTAACTTATAATTTACTTTCCCTATTTCACATTCTTAAGCTTGTGTGGTGTATATACATTCAAGATATATTCCTTAATCTTTCCTTTTTTCATAAACAAACTTATAACTTTTAGAAATTGTTAGTGTTATATCAAGATTTCAAAGAAATATTAAGAAATCCATCTCAAATATGTACCATCTATTAATATCAAACACCACATCAAGCTTATAACGCAAGTACTACCATCAATAACATGAGATTTTTATTTTAACTAAATAACATTTTCATATATGAGCTAATACCATGTTATTTCCAAAATCAAACCCATATTTAGTTAGGATTTAAATTTAAGAACCCATACCTTAAAATAGAGCTTAAGAAAGATGGAGATGAAGATGATGATCCAAAACTCTTATCGACGAAACTCTGAAATTTTTACATTGTGTTCCTCTCTATGCGTAGAATAACTTTTTCTTAAACCAAATCAAGATTCAAAGAGGTTTAGAGGTAGAATTTCTAGAGAAAATGAGCTTAAAAACCTTTTAATGGAAGTTTGGGATGATTTAGGTTTTTATAAATGAAAAATGAAGCTTCTAGGCCTTTTTTAGTTTTATCACCGAGATCTAACAAGCCCATGTTGAGATCCAATAGGCCCCTGTCAGAGACTGACTACGCTTAAAAAGTGCGAAGTATTACACCCAAGTGGAAGCAGTCAAGTTATAATATACTTGGAAAGTCCAAGGTCGAACCACAGGGAAAGGAAGAAACCTATTTCTTCTAGTTATCTCTCTTAGGGGAAAGAAGGGAAAAGAAAAAAAAAATATAATTGAAATGGGGAATAGGAAAGGAAAAATGAAATGAAATTAAAATATTAACTAAATTAAACTAAAACTAAAGGCAAATCTAGTCTTAGGGTGCAAAATTAAAGGGAATCCACAAGCGCAAGTTTTCTACCAAAAAAGGCTTCCTAAATGTACTAGGGGAACATGCAATTGAACTAAAAATAAATAAATAAAATAAAACAGCGTACTAATTGAACAAAACAAAATATTTAAAGAATTTAAATCAACAAAAAATAAACGTTAGGGGTATCCGTAACTAGGGAGTACGAAACTAGTCCAATTGGGTAATCCAAATTTAAGTTTAAATAGGATTTTTCACTAAAGTTCAGCTCTTAGACCTTCCAACCATATAATTATATTGTTACTACAAGTATATCATAGCCCATGAGTGATAAAGACTATATAGACTAGATTCGAGCAATATAATTCGATAGTGAAACTTTTTGACTTTGAAAAAGTGTAATTTGAAACCTAGTATTGCTAGTGCGTGACAAAAAAAAATCAAAGTTGATTAAACTTCCCAAAAATCAATATCTTAATACTCTCTTAAGGTTTGAATATGCTTGAACGTGATTCAAGTCAAATCAGTTTTAGAAAGAACGTTGAAAGTCAAAACTAGCACTTTTTCAGCACTTACGTGAATAAATACCAAAACAGCGCCAAATTAACCAATTCACTTAAGAAACTAACCTAAATAATTAGAGGATAAATACCATCCTCAAATCAGCCACGTTAGGGTTTTGGTGCAAAAATCCGCGAATTGACAGTTTTACGGTTCTTAATCAAATGGAATTTATGAGCTAACTTATGGAAACATGTTTCTTAGGCATGAAAAGATAATAAAATACTCATACATTCATTAAGTGATCTATAACCAATGAAAAAATCAGATTCAAACTTAAATTGGATTACATTCAAAGATTAAGTTCGCATCTTTCATTACGGACCAATAACTAACGATTTAGCTAAATATAACCAAATTAAAAATGAAAGCAACTTTTAAATTATGAAAAATAGTAGACACGTACTTAATATTTAAGAAAATTAGATTTGAAAACTTTTGGCATTGAAATTACTCAATTCCGATTTAAAACAAAAATTTTATGTTTAAAACAGTAAACAAACTCAAAACGGTCATAAACTGAAGAATTTCGACTAAAATCCTAAAAATTATGGAAAATCAGATTCTATATTATGAAAAATGAATCACATATGAATAGCATTGAAAAACGATAAACTATTTGAATATAGAACGATAAACTAGCATAAATTGATGAAAAATCGAAAAACCGACAAAACAGGTCTATAAACCCTAGAACCAGCCCCTAAAACGTGGGTTTAGGGTTAATTCCAGAATATATATGAACCCTAACAACTAATATATGAATATCTAAGCAAACAAAGGATTAAAAGCAATTAAATTGAAGAAATTAGAAAACTATGGTTTATCCGGATGAAAAACATCAATTGTAATTGAAACTTGATATAATGATGAATTGAATCTTGATTACACCAATGGTCTAGCCTCAATATGCCATAAACAAACTAAATTAACAATTATTTTGAAGAAAGAAAAGAAAAATCACTCAAGTTTGATCGTTAGATGCAACGTAAAAGCTCCCAAGAACGTTACGGTGCTCTCTGCCTATCTGCTAATCAATTCTAAATTATTGTGTACCCTAAAATATGAGATATATGACCTTTTATATAGTACAAAAGTGTCTTAAGTCGTGCTTTTAGTAAATTTGAAGAAACGGGCCGAAACATGGCTTAAAATTGAATTTGGGCCTAAGATTGGGTTATTCTCTTTATGATGCTTTCTTCTTTTACTCATAACTTTCTGCTCCAAATTTTGATTGATGCACCGTTTTCTCCTACGCATAGGTAATTTAATTCTCTACAACTTATATTTTTGGAAATTTCTTCAAATTCTCATTGTAGAAAAACTTTGATCAACTACAACCTCAGGCTTATTACGGCAGTTCTCGGTTTTGCTCGAAAACTTCCAGAATTGATTCGATTGAGCTTCTTTCCTTTTGGGATCACTCTTGGACACTTGCATTCATTTGATTCATGCTTGAGGACTTTCTATCCTCTTCTTGCTAGTGCTTTGGCGGTAGTTTGCGGAGTTTTCTTCGTCTCGGGCCTCGGAATGAAAATTGAATTATTCTTCGGGCCTTCTTCTTGCACTTTTCCGCTTTCAACCTTCTATCTTGTATACAAATTCAGTTTCTTAACCACTTTAGGCCTGCAAAATGGCTTAATAACACAGAAATACAATGCAATGCCTTATTTTCATACTTAAACTGAATTTACATGCAATTTTCGATTTTAGATAGTAACTAAAGGCTAATTGAGCCTTTTTTAAGAGATTAGAAATGCAATTTCTGGGCTCAATCAGAGACCATTGCACTTTTGCATTTCTGAGCAGTTTTAACAGACCTCTATTGATTCCCAATAGGCTCCTGTTGGAGACCAGTGCACTTTTGCATTTCTGGGCCATTTTAACAAGTCCATGTTGGACCAGAGATCTAAAAAATAAACAACCAAAATCCTTTTGAAACAAAACTTAACCAAGACAATCAAAAGCATTAAACTTAAAACAAATTATGGAGCATAATTATCACTAATTTAAACATGAAGTGTTAAATTTAAATAGTGAAACACCTCTTGTGCAATGATGATACTGTCTTGAATCATTCTATTAAGAACAAAAGCAATTGTTGGGAGTTTCAATTTGCTCAAGAATAGGTTTTAACTGGTTAGCCATAGTTTTAGCAATAATCTTGTATAAAAACACTACACTGGCTAATAAGGCGAAAATGAGAAATTTCAATTGGATTGTTGACCTTAGGAATGAGGGCAATGAAAGTTTTGTTAATTTCTTTGAGGAGGGAACGACCAACCAAAAACCTCTTTACTGATTTACATATGTTATCACCCATGATACATCAATTCTTATAAAAGCACCCCGAAAAACCATCCGGGCCCGGGGCTTTAAGATCCCTAATTTGGAAACTGCATTCCAAATTTCTAGATTTGTAACTTGCTTACTCAAAGTTGTATTCATATCCTTCGTTATGCAAACCGGAACTGATTTAGGAATTTCCTCGAAATCTTTAGTGGACTTGGAGAAAATGGAGGAGAAATATCCATTGATATGCGACTTCAACTCTCTTCATTTGAAACTGTAGGTCAAAAAATACCCTAGAGGGGGGGGGGGTGAACAGGGTTTTTAAAACTTAATCGGATTTTTAAAATCGTTTTTAAAAATATTTAATGTCTATATCAATCAAGCAATCAAGATACAAAGGTAATTCCAATCATAATGAAGATATATCAATATATAGTAAGGCAAGAGATAGAAAGATTGAATTGATAGAAGTCGAAGATGTTGACCTAAGGTCTTAATCTTATTTTGATAATAACAATAAATCAATCATGTGTAATTTAACATGTTTCTTGATATAAGTATACAGTTCATTTACTTGGAAAATTCAAGAAAAACATGACAAGGATCAATCTTTCACTATTCGATCATTGGACAAGACAAGGAAGATCAAATCTCTCAATGCAAATCATGAAGCACAAAGGATCAAAAGACTATATGAAAAGCTTCAAGGAAAAAGCTTCAAATGAAGATCAATTCAAAGAAACAAATCAAAGTATTCGAAGACTCGTTAATTTAGTAATTGAGTGAGTGCTTAAGATTTATGTAAAGTTACATTATTGATCAAATCCTTATAGCTCAAACATATTCATACATCTTTTAAAGATTGATTCAAACAAGCTTGAAATTGAATTTATTTGAAAAACATCATTTTACAAAGACCGAGTTTCAAAATAAATTCATATTAATTTTAAATGATCATATTTTAAGCTCTAATAAAAATTGGTATCTTAGCAACATATCTTTGAGGTTCACAAATCATTAGAATTTTATTTGGAACTAAATTGTTAAATTGCAAAAAAATATTTTTATTTTACATTTAAAATTCGCTCAATTTTTGCCCAGTTTTGATTTAACGGTAAGATGGAGGCCTTCCCGAACTCCGATCATTTTAAAATTTTTACAATAGTTAGACAACATCTCTTGGCACTTTTGACTAAAATTTGAGTATGATCTAACGATCAAATTGGGAGAAATTATCAAAACAAATTTGAATTTTTTTTGTCAAAACTAGCTGTTGGAAATTTTGAAAATGTATACCTTTGAGCCAAAACCTTTCTTAATCATCCGCAAAGGCCATATGGTTTTACAAGCTATATATATATGAGGTCCTAGACATGTTATAACACACTTGAATCATTCTACAAACTCATTTTACATATATACAAAGTTATTCAAGTATTCAATTCATTTCATTGATCATATTTTTCATTTTTGAGCTATATATTTTTGATCAAGTTTGATAACTCTAGTGTGAGCTTCATTTGTAATCTTCAAATACACTTGAAAGTTATTGTATTGGTGTGTATCATCACAAATAATTTATTCTTCATTTCAAAAGAGAGTTTGTCTCTTTGTAGAGCAAGAGATCATATCTTGTGAGAAGTGTAGTGTGTATAACTACATTGTTAGTGTTGCGTGCATAACAACATTTGTATTGAGGTTTGATCTTCACTCGAAGAAGATTGAATAGTGAAAGTTCTCGGGGAACTAACCGAGCGCGGAAGTAGGGGGAACAAGCCGAACCATGTGGAAAAAAAATCTTCGACTTCGATCGGTTCAATCTTTCTATCTCTTGCTCTATTATATTCTGCTATTTATTCATTGTGATTTGAATTATCTTTGTTTCTTAATTGCTTGATAAATATAGACATTAAATATTATTAAATCATTTTTTTTAAAAAAAATCCGATTAAGTTTTTAAAAACCCTATTCACCCCCCTCTAGGGTATTTTTCGACCAACAGAAGACTTTTTGTCCACACGGTTCGGCTTGTTAGCGCCTACTTTCGCGCTCGGTTAGTTCCCCGAGAATTTTCACTATAACCGATCTTCTTTTGGGTGAAGATCAAATATTTACAAGTGTGTTCTTCTCACACACTCTTACAAGTATTGACTCACTCTCAATACTCACACAATAATTCACTCTTACTATTTTATGAGATACACCTCTCACAAATATGATTTGAATAAGTTTTAGTGGCTAACACCAAAGTACAATAGCTCTTAAGTGTATGAGGAATTACAAATGAAGCTCACACTAAGAGATATCAAATTTGATCAACAATTTGTAACTCAAAATAAAGATGATTGATCAAAAGCAATGTTCTTGAATCTTTGAATGTTGAATGTAGATGAAGAGAATAATGTAGGAATGATTCAAGAAGTATTTAAATATGTCTTAGATAGTTTATATATAGCCTAGGACAACATATGGCCGTTTGGAGGGAGTTGGTAGAAGTTTGGTACCAAAAATGGTAAAAAATCAGAAATTCAACGGCTAGTTTCTGGGCCATCAGTCGACTGAGCAAAGCTCATTAGTCGATTGAGTAGCCATCAATCGATTGAGCAAAGCCCATCAGTCGACTGATGGGCTCCATTGGTCTGCTGCTAGGATGACCAAAAATCCCATTTTTCACACTTTTGCAAATTAGCTCAAAAATCAATTTTGAAGCTTGGGGATAGTTAAATATAAGTTTCTAAGACTTCTATAATGTAAAAAGCTCGAAAATGAGATCGTTAAAATTTAAAACGAATTTATTTCAAAAACGGTTTTTCTCCAAAAGAAGGTTTTTGAAAGAGTTTTGATACAAACTTTGATTTGATCAATCTAATAATGTTAAAACATAATATGAGCTATTTTTATGATCAAATAAGAAACTTTACATGAATTCTAAGGATCTTACTCAACTATATAATAAATGAGTCTTTGAAATCCTTTTTGAAGTTTCTTCAATTCTTCACTTGTCTTGGTCTTTGATCCTTATTGTTTTGCAATGGTGAATGAGCTTTGATCAAGTTGAAATGTGTTGTGAGATAAGTACTCATGTGGAAGAGTGATCTTGGTTCCGGCTTAACGGTTTTTGTCCATGTGTTAAAATAATGTTTGTGGCTATTACTTAAAACAACTTAGTTAAATGCGCATGATTAATGTTATTGTTATTATCAAAACAAGATTAGTGACTGTTAGGTCAACAGAAACCCCTCTTGAATTTTGAGCCTTAAGGTTTTATTTAATTATCTACGCTGAATGGTTGAGGATTGAAAGAACTTTGTGTTTTTATCTCTCGCTTTGAGCAAAAGCACTCTAAACCATTGGGCTTAATACATTTATTCATTTCTTTAAGATTCCTCAATCTCATTGATTATGCTTTTTTTTCAATTGTCCATAAACTTCCAACAACATTTTGATATTTGACCTCCTTCAATTTACTATTAAAGTCCTTTAATTTGACTTTAAAATTGATATTGGCTTGCTGTCTTCATTTTAATAGGTCCTGTTTGCCAATATTTATCTTAAAGAGAGTTTGGAACTTTAACGAACCCCATAATTGTGTATTCCACGAATCTGAAATCAAACTACCACACTTGCTATCATTGTTCCAGTTTGGTTCAAAACGAAATGAAGATGTTATATTCTTTGAATTAAGACCCAAATCCAAAATAATAGGACAATGGTCCAAACCCCTAAAACAAATCACCATAACATTAGGCAAATCAATGAACCATTCCGCATTTGCAATAACACTATCCATTCTCTTTTTCACCAAAACCCATTAAATCTTTTGTTGAGCCAAGTAAAAGTGTTACCCCGAAAGCTAACCTCAAATAGCGGATTCTCTGATAACAAGTCCTGCAACTCATTGGTTTTTGCAAACGTCACCTTATTTCCTTCGCTTTTTTCCCAAGCCGCACTTATAACATTCAACTCCAGATAATCGTCCATGCCAACTTTGTATTAGTTGCCAAATTCTTAAAATGGCTCCACATTTGTTTCTATTTTTCGGATCTATAGGATTATAAATAAACGAAGCCAAAAAGTTCACGTTTCCTGTTATAGCCTTACAGTATGCCGTTATCCTAATATTACATTTATCCCAGATAGCCACCTTAAAATTCTCCTTTCATTAAAGTGCCAAGCCTTCGGCTATGTCAACAGGGGGGACGTAACTAGAATTCGGATAACCAACCTCCTGTTTGATTATATTTAGCTTCCATTGCTTGTCTTAGTCTCCATCAAAACAAATAATGGAGGGGCGATAAGAATATACCATTTCCTTCAATCAAAGATCTGTCTGAGGTAGCCTGACTCCCTAACAATTCTATGCCAGGATTAGTATGGAGCTTGTGGAAATTTTGGAATAGCCCCCATAACGCTCTCAATTGCTTTTGACAATGTTTCATATTTTTGAATTGACACTACTTCTTCCTCAGAATCCTCTGTGTAATTTTGCAATAATTGGTTTTTTCCCATTGATTCCTTTTTACCCATATCATGCTTCCCCTTTCATTTTCTATGACAGTTTTGATTTCCTCCAAAACAAGTTTGAGACCGAGCTAGAGCTAATTCGGTTTCGTAAGTGCTATCGGATGAAGTTGAAAATGGAACATGGAATGAATTCCTTTTAGACTATTAAGTTGTGAATACACATCGAATAAACTTTCTCTTTCTGAAAACTTCAATTTCCATCAATGATTTCCTTTTTCTGATGGATAATTCGTTAAATTCAATGGCCAGTGATACATCCCCAAACCATACATTTAGAGCTTGGATTGTAAGGACTTTCAGATCCTTTAGATTGATAAATGTTTAGGTTGAAAATTGTCCCACTTCGGAGGCTAAAACATTTATCAGGTCCTTACTTCTATGGGCTCGGTTACGTAATAATAAAGGAGAGGTTGGGTTTGAGTAATGTGCAAGACACGTCATTTTGAACACTTGCATTGAATCATTTAACGTGTTTTTATTTATCAAAGAGTTAAAGCCCAAATTATTATTTTCTTTAAGGGTAAGTGTTTACTTTATGAAAACCTCCCATTTCTTCCACGTCAACTGCAATCCCAGACATAATCATGTTTTCATTAGCCTGCGAAACCTCTTTCGCCACAGACATTCCACCACTTATTTTTAGACCACTACTTTTATCCTTCCGTATTTTTGCCTGAATCAACCTCAATTAAAGCCCACTACCACCTTTCACATTTGATATACGTGCTGCCTCTAATATTTTCGTGCTTGAGCTCCAAATCCTAGAACTGGAAAAAAAATTCTCATAAAAAGTTCAGGTAGAGGTAAAGCCTTTAATCCAAGGACATAAATAATCTCAAGTTTCATGGGATGATAATAATTCATTGCACAAATCCTCATCATGTCATAGTCGGCCACATAAAAAGAAAAAAATAGACAATAATGTTACCCTTCTCGTTGGAGTTTGAAACCTTTCTTCAAGAGCTTTCTAATGTCCACTGCCACTCTTGCCTTGACGTATTTGTTTTTCAACACTGAATCCTTGATTAAATCTTCAATTTTAACTACCTCGCTTGCTAATGAAGAGATTTTTCGAAAACTTATGGATCTTTTACCAACAGGTATATTATGGATTTGGATCCAAAAATTATAGAAATCAAAGGATAACTCAATAACATGTTTTCTTCACATCCCATTTGAATAACACGACCGTATTTCCCATTACAGACTAGGGGCCTTTTTTTAGAACTTTCTCCGCATCTATTATAAGCTTAAAGGATGTTGTGAACATGTTTTCTGCTCAGTTTACTAATTTAAAATTCGTTTCATGCCCAGAGCTCTTAAGAATATTGTTTATACTTGTGTTGTTGAGCTTCTTTAGTGCCAAGCCTTCCTAGCCATGCATTTATTGGCAAGGTTGGAAACAAATTCTTCATTGTCAACAAGTCTAAGACAATCTTCAGGCTCTATAATGAACAAATAAACCTCTAAACTACTGAAAACACTTAAGTCTCAATCACAAAAACAACATAGCAAAGAAAGACGAGGGAGGAAATGGGCCAAATAAAGGATTATGAAGGTATTAGATAGTTAGAAGAGAAGGCTAAAAGATGGAGTAATGAGACAAAGAGAAGGAGGGCAAGAAAGAAAAAGAGAAATTGAGGAAGGGAGCATAAAGGAAAAGAAAAATTTGAGAACTAGAAAAACTCAGAGAAAACTCCTTTAAAAAGAGAAGCGTTCAAGAAAAGAGAGGGTTTAAGGATGCATTTATCATTACCCTTTCAAAAACAAGTTTGTATAAATATGTTAAGGGTATCTCCAATAGAATAACCATATTTTTAAAAAAAGGAGGGAAATGTTATTTAGATTTGAAAAGGTTCTTATTTAACTAAGGCCTCGTTTGATTTATTAAAAAGTGGGATGGGATTATTAATACCACTTTTTTAAATACCTTGTTTGATTCGCACAAATTGCTGTGATTATAATACCGGTACTAACTTAATACCACTTTTGTGCTATAATAATACCAGGGGGAGGTGGTATTGTTTATCCAGGATTATAAAAATGTTATTTTCAAAAATGCCACTTAATTTTGTTTTTAAAATTTTTTTTTAAAAAATTTTTTTTAAAATTTTTTTTTTTTAAATTTTGTTTTTAAAAATTTTTTTTTAAACAAAATTTTTTAGTCCGAAATATAATTCCATATACAAGTATAGAACCAAACATGGTATAATATTAGCATGAATATCCCAATATTAATACTACATGAATAAACAGGGTATTGGTATTAAATTAATACATGATTAATAGTCCAGTACTATTAATACTGGTATTATTAATCCCACTGATCCTAATACCTGAATCAAACGAGGCCTAATAAATAATAGGTCTCTTATTTTGATTATTGAAGAATGTTGTTAACTTTGATTATAAGAGTATCCAATGGTATAATCAAAATAACAATTATAATCAATAACAATGTTGACTAAAAATATTATCCCAATGGTATAATTAAATGTTGGCAACCTTTTAACTAATAACAAAATTTACTTTCTTTATAATCAAAGTTAATAACCTTTTTCAATAACCAAAACTAGGGACCTACTAATTTTATTGGATAAAAAAGAATCTTTTCAAATTTAAATAACCTTTCCTTTCTTACTTTTGAAACAAAATTCAAATTGATTAATTTGTGCACAATCAATATAATGGACTCCACAAATTTAGTTATCGAGGAAAAATAGTCACTGGGATGCCTATATTGTTAACTTTAACAATTTACTAAATAAATAATCAAAAGTCATTTTGATTATTCAATTTTGGTTATTCTATTAAACATGCTCTTACTAAATGAATAATCAAAAATTATTTTGATTATTTAATTTTAGTTATTCCATTGGATATGCTCTAAAGGGAGTATATGTTAGTTATTGGTTAAAATGTTGCTAAAATTTAATTATACCATTAAAATAATTTTTTTAACTAACATTGTTAAAATTAATTATAATTATAATTTTGATTATACCATTAAAAATTTTCTTATCTATATTGCAAATAGAAAAAATTAAGCATTACATAAGAACATGTACTATTTTTAGGGTGGTGCTATTTTCACCCCAATATATACTTGGTATCACTCCCACTCTCACTACCACTCCTATCAACTCTCTTTTACTCATCAACACTCCCACTACTTTCTTTACCACTCTCATTTTAATATATATAGATTAATGATTAATTATAATTAACCATTAATCATTAATCTTTCTCATCCTCCTCCTTCTCCTCTTCCTCCTTCTTCTTCTCCTCAATAATGGTTTCTAAAATTTTATATTAATTTACCCTTAATGCAACGCATACTAATTATAATTAATCATTAATTCTTCTTCTTCTTCTTTTTTTCAACAATGGTTTTTAAATTTTTGCATCTATCTACCCTTAATGCAACACAAAAAAATTCTAAGTTATAGAGAATGGTAGAGAATGAAGAATTGAAGGTTCTTATTCATTTTTTTTTTCTTAACACATTGGAGAGTTAATAAAATTATTCAACCATTGACCAAAGTTCATCAAACTCCTCGGTCTCTTACAACCGAGGCATCCTTGTATCATATTTTAGCTCTCGGGACCTTACATCGGCCTCTAACAACCGAATATTGAGAATAATTTTGGTTCCCTATGATCGGAGTTCATCCACTTCCTCGGTCACTTACAACCGAGGTATTCTGGACTATATTTTTAGCTCTCGGGACCTTACATCAGTCTCTAACAACCAAGTATTTTAGATAATTTTAATTTTCTAGGACCGAAATTCATCAAATTGCTCAGTTTCTCGTAACCCAGATAACCTATTCTGATGCTCTAATTTGTTTTGTTGATACAATTTTTTTTATATCTAAAGAAAATAAACATTAAACATAATAAAAAAAAACATATATCTTCTTCATTAGGTTTTTCTACCTTAATAATCCTTGATTCGCTATTCTCTACCATTCTTTACAACTTAAGATTTTTTTTGTATTATATCAATGGAGATTTTGCGTGTTTTTGTGAGTTACTTTTTTGGATTTTTGTTGGCCTTTGAAATAAACTGAATGAGATAGAATGAGTTAATTAGATCTGAATTTTTGTTAATTATTAACCATTGAGTAAAAACCATAAAGAAGAAGAAGAAGAAATTTGTTGGCCTTTAAAGAGAAAGAGGAAGATGATGAATAGTAATTAATATTAATGAAGTGTTTAATTGGTTGAAAATGATTAATTGGATGGGGTGAAAATAGACGTTTAGACCTATTTTTTTAGGGTGTTCTTAAATGCACCCATATAATTAGTCTTCTCACCCTCACTTTTTTCTCACCCCATCAAATCTTTAGAAAATCTTGTACTTCATCCTAGTGGTGGGGTGAATTTACTAAAACAATGGAAAGACGATTAAGTTTTGTCACTAAAAGTAAAAATATTAAATAATATTAAATTTTTCATTAATATAAGACATAATAAAAAAATTTTACATTGTTCTTCATAAATTTCATTAAAAATTTCGTCTAAATAGTACCTCTGAAGATACAAAATATTAATTATGATAAATACAGTTTTAACAATTATATGATATTTCATATAATCTTTTATTATTCATTGCTCTTAAATAGTTATTATTTATATTTTAAATTTGTCTACAAATTTTATTTTTATCACATAAGTAAATATAAGTTTTAATTCACTATATCAAAAATTTTAAAAGATCAAAAGTTGATCCTTATATATATAGTAGTATGTTTGATATACAAATTTTTTTTGAAATATTTACTCCATTTCCATTTAAATTTAGATCATCCTTTATTTTTTAAGCATTTTGAAAAAAATATTAGTTATTTTCAACACAATTATAATTAAAAAAAAATTAAATTAATTCTGTTATAATATATATGAAAATTTAAACATTAATTATAATTAAAGAAAAGCTCAGAAAAACCCTTAAGCTATTTTTTATTTATTAACTTTTTTTTATATATACTTACGTTATCTCTCTCTCTCTCTCTCTCTCTCTCTCTCTAAAACGTACATGTGAGCTATATGGAGTACTAAGTTAGGTTAAATTGCAAAGGTTCGGAGAAGCCGTTGAAGTTAACTAATTAATTAACAAAAGTAATAATTAAGTCATATACTATATAAATATATCTTAATTCATTGCATCAAAAATATTAGAAGATCAATTTTATTTTTATCAAAAATACTAGAAGAAAGATGGTAGAGAAAAAAAATAGCGGGAAAAAAAGTAAATAGTGATGAATTTTTTCAAGTGTTATTAAATGCATCCACAAAATTTGTATTCTCACCCTGGGTGTTCTTAAATGATTTTTTAACGACTTAAAAATATTTTCTTCTTTTTTTAAAAAAAAATGTTATCTTTCGTGAAAAGGGAAAAAATGAATTGGAAAAAATAAAATAGTTTTTATAAAAATAAATCATTTATTAAAATATTTTGTTACTTTCGATTTCTAAGATATTTAATTTTTTGGAGAAAAAAACGATTTCCTTGCAAAATATTAAAAGGATAGAGTTTTTATCATCAAACTATTTCATTTTTCAATACTTTTTTACGAGTAATTTTAAGAATTTAAATATTGTAACAATAAAAGCACAACATGCAATACATACATATATATATATATATATATATTATTTATCACATATTAGGTACATGTTAAGACAATTTTTTTTTAACTTTGACAATGGATAACTTAAAATGAGTTTTATTGAGCTCTACATGCATACAAAAATAAAAAGATTGAATAAATTAAGAAAAATATCATTGAAAACGTTATCGTGCCGGAGCAAATAAAAATAAAAATCTAGCATTTAATATAAAAGTATAAGAATATTTATTACAAACTTACATTTATGAGATATATGTAATTAAATGAAAATAGTAGATGATTGTTTGTTGAAAAAAAAATAAAGTTTTTTTAAAATTTTAAATGGGTGAAAAGATAAATTAGTGGCAATTTTTTCAAAGCATAGAAAGTGGGGTGAGAAAACAAGGTTTTACACTATTTTTTATGTTAAGATTAACGTAACTTTGACTTTTAGTAGAGTAAAAAGAGGAATTATACGAGTACATCTAAGAACACAATTTTTTTAATAGAAGTAAAAATAAAAAGTTTTTGAAGTAATAATAACACCACCCTATTTTTATTCTTTACTCCGTATTTATTTAGGTTACAATGTACTCCTAGACAAATGATTGTAACACTACCCTAAGGGCTCGTTTGGTTCGAGTTTTAGGAATGGAATTGGCATTTTAGATGACAGGAAACCTTTATTCCTAGAATCCTTTATTGGATTCCATTAATGCTCGTTTGGTTGGAGTTTTAGGAATGAACTCGGCAAATTTTTTTTTAAATTTTCTGAATTTTTTTTTTCATTTTCTGGGGAAAAATAATTTTTTTCATTTTTAGGGAAATTTTTTTTTTTTCATTTTCTGGAAAAAATAATTTTTTTTATTTTCTGGGGATTTTTTTTTTCTTTTTCTGGGAAAAAATAATATTTTTAATTTTCTGGGAAATTTGTTTTTTTTTTCATTTTCTGGAAAAACATTTTTTTTTTCACTTTCTGGGGGAAAAATAATATTTTTAAATTTCTGGGAAATTATTTTTTTTTCATTTTCTGGGAAAAAAATATTTTTTTTCATTTTCTGGAAAAAAAAATTTCACTTTCTGGGAAAAAAATATTTTTGGAAATTTTCTGGAATTTTTTTCATTTTCTGAAAAAAAAAACAATTTTTGGACAAAAAAAAAAGGATCTTCAAATTGGGAATCCAAGATTCCTCCCAATTTATAAGAAGTTTTGGCAAAATGGGAGAATGTTCGTAGGAATTTTTCTAGCTAAAACTCCAACCAAACAAAATAATCCTCAGAGAATGAAATTTAGGATTCCAGGAATCCTCAAAAACTCCAACCAAACGAGCCCTAAAAATATTACCGTAAGCAGCTGTCAACAGGAATAAAAATTTCATAGTTGGAAAAGTGGCGGCAAACAAAATTTAATATTGAGCAGCTGTCAACAAGTGAAGTTGGTTGTTATTTGGCTTTTTGAAACATTGAAAACCCAACCATTTTTCTTTAATCTTCCCCAGCAATCCTCACGAAATTTTCTCACTCTGATTTTCCAACAAAAGGGCGGTGATATTGGCACCCCAAAAATCTCTTGAAAACACTCCCATTTTCATTCGGTCCTTAACAACCGAATAACGTATACGTTATTCGGTTGTGAAGGACCGAGTAAAACTTCAAAAATTTGAAAAAACTTAAAAATGTACTCGGTTGTCAAAACCGAGTTGTAGACTTATATTCGATCTTCAAGAACCGAATAATAGACACTCTACTCGGTTGCAAATGACCGAATTAAAGTGAGAGTATTATTAAGTGTTTTTTGGGGTGCCAACATCACCACCCCAACAAAACCATTCACACATCCCAAATTTACCGCCTAACTTCTCATGTAAAATTCGTGCAGCCAAGGATACAACGGTAATTCACAAAGTATAATAATAATAATATATAGTATATCTCTACCGACCTCATTAATAACCATCCGCTCCCTCTTTTGAGCTTCAGCGGGAAAATTCATTTCTTCCCCAAATTTCGATCCAGACTTCCCAAACACACTTTCTTTCTTACTTTCATTCTCCCGCAAGCTTCTTCAAAATTCAAATTCACCCGCTCCAATTCAATTCAATTCAATTCAAATCTACCCCCCTTTCCCTTCCTCTTATAAATCGATCCAACTGACACCACATTATTATTTATCAAGCAATCTTCTTCTTACAATCCACACTTGTAACCCTAATAATCCCTCTTTTCTTCTTTCAATCTTCAAAAACCCAAAATGCCATCAATCCCAGAAGAGCCATTGCTTGCACCAAGCTCCGACCGATTCTGTATGTTCCCAATCGAGTACCCCCAAATATGGGAGATGTACAAGAAAGCACTCGCTTCCTTCTGGACTGCCGAGGAGGTTGATCTCTCCCAGGACCTCCGCCACTGGGAAGCCCTAACACCCAGACGAGAGGCACTTCATTAAACACGTCCTTGCCTTCTTTGCCGCCTCTGACGGCATCGTTTTGGAAAACCTCGCCGGCCGTTTCTCCACAGAGGTCCAAATTTCAGAGGCCCGTGCCTTTTACGGCTTCCAAATCGCTATGGAGAATATCCACTCCGAAATGTACAGCCTCCTTCTCGAAACTTACATCAAAGACTCCAACGAGAAGACCCGACTCTTTCGTGCCATTGAGACCATCCCTTGTATTGAAAAGAAGGCAAAGTGGGCCCTCCGATGGATTGATGGGGCTGAATCGTTCGCCGAGAGGTTGGTTGCTTTTGCCTGTGTGGAAGGGATATTTTTCTCGGGGAGTTTCTGTGCCATTTTTTGGTTGAAAAAGCGCGGGTTGATGCCTGGATTGACTTTCTCAAATGAATTAATATCGCGGGACGAAGGCTTACACTGTGATTTCGCCTGTTTGCTGTATGAACTGATGAGAATGAAGCCCAGTGAGGAGAGAGTGAAGGGAATAGTGGCTGATGCTGTGGAGATTGAGAGAGAGTTCGTGTGTGATGCATTACCCTGTGCTTTGGTTGGAATGAATGGCGATCTGATGAGCCAGTATATAGAGTTTGTGGCTGATAGGTTGCTGGGTGCCTTGGGATATGGTAAGATGTACAATGTGCAGAACCCGTTTGATTGGATGGAGTTGATATCGTTGCAGGGGAAGACTAACTTCTTCGAGAAAAGGGTGGGCGAGTACCAAAAGGCTTCTGTGATGTCAAGTATAAATGGGAATGCTGATTCTCATGTCTTTACGACCAATGAGGAATTCTAATTGAGTCTCTTGTCACTTTGGTTTACTTCATTGCTGTGTTTTGTTGTGATTAGATTAGATGGTAGCTTGTTTTTATCAATTTGTTTGTTTATTTTTCTTGCTCTAGTAATGGTATATCTTATAATTCTAACAAGTCGTCTCTTTAAAAGATAGTTTCATTTTGTTGTTTAATCCACAGTGTTATTTTGAGCTCAATTTTTACATGGTTCTGTGTTCAACATTCTTTGGATGCTACTTGCTTTTGATGGGTTGGAATGTTACTTCCTAATGTGAAATGGAATGTTTTCCATCTATTGGAAATTGGAAAGTTTGGTGGAAATGCGCGCTTTAAACTTGTAAAAGCATGTTGTGAGTGTGGACTCTGGACTAGAGTAATATAAAATAGCTAAGAAGAGATGATATTGTCTGTAAGTAAGTAACAAGTAGATAAATAATCATTTTATATCTTTTATTTAGTGTTTATTGTTCTTGATGTTTTGATCCAAAGTCATTTGTTTCAAGTAGATAAATAAAGTATGATTCCTGCTACTAGAGAGGTGATATCTATAAATATTATAAGATTGCTACATACTAGGATGGTGCAGCATTATAACATCTATAAATATTATGAGATTGCTCCATACTAGGATGGTGCAGCATTATAACAAATCATTAGAATCTGTAGGTTCAAGTATCGACCTATGTTGCTTGGCAGAAGTAAGCATGGCATGTTAGTTGGAATGATCAGGATTTGATTTGTTTTCATGAATTTGTTGCAACGTACTGTGTGTCTGCAGTTTGTGGATTTGTAATAACTATGAACTTTCATCCATTTGCTACATTTCCTGAGTTAGAGACTTATTGTAAAGCAAAGCATAAGGGATTTCCTTTTTCTTTTCGCATGGTTTCTTAAAATCTGTTCGTGTATCAGTAGACAGTGATATTATTGCATTCAAAAGGGGAATTTGACCTAAAATTATTTCAGATTTATTTTATATTTTATGGATTCAGTGTGTTGCATTGATATTAAGTTCTCAATTGCATAACATGAAGTCTCCTACTTTGGAATAATCAACTGAACTTCTTTTGTTGCTTGCTCATAATTGCTTTTAGACCCACCCAAGTCTCCATATTTACGTGAATTGTTACATTTATTTTTTTTGCAAATTACAAGTAGAAACATAGACACATGACTTACTAATTGTTCTACCATCTGTCCTTTCTTCTCTCTTCCATCTGAATAAGTTTGAGTATGCACTAGTCCCAACCTTGGACTGTAACAGTTATTTGGCTGATTCTGTGAACTAAGTTTTTTCTTTTTATCTCTCAAATGAATTTGCAATTTATCGTCTGAGATTATTTATTTGATAAGGCTTGGAGAAATGTTGACTTTCTCTTTCTATTTTGTTATTAAATGATTAATGTACTTTTGATATGGTTACAAAATTTAGCACCCAATGATCCAATTTGTTGCCTGAAAGATACTAATATGGAGGGAGAAAATCATTTTGGATATGCAGTTCAATATAGTGTTGAAGCAATTTCTATGGATGGGGGGAGGGAGGCCTCGTTTGATCTCGCACTTTGTAAAAGTGGTGCCACTTCCCTAGTTATTCCCAATCTTGTTTGGCAACTTTGTCAAGTAGAAAAGGAATCAATCAAGCCACATTTGAACAAAGGAAACATATACAAAGCTGTGACATCTCTTTCACAGGGAGGGAGGGGTAGCGGTAAGTGGTTTTTATAGAGAGTAAGGCTATCTTCCATCTTTCCTCCCAAGATCAATTCGGGATTAATTCTATTTGATAAAACCGGTCAGGGCTCTCCAATCCATGTCTTATTTTATCCAAATGATGCGACCAACATATATACTCTTGTCTGAAAGGCTCTTATCTTAATCCTCCTCCTGTACATGCATGTCATTCTCAATCCATGGAGCCATCCATCTTTTCTTATTGGTTTGAGGATACATATTATATGCTAGAGTTGTGGCACACCCAATATGCGCGAAATAACATAAAAGTATGTAAAAGTACTTCACAAAAGGTAAGACTTCCTAGTGGAAAGATTCTTAAATGTCTTTTAAATGGTTGCAAAATACTCTTGTTGAGTCGAGGACTAAAGCTTTTGATGGATTATACAAATCTTTAGGCACCAAAGCTGGGGAAAAAGCTATTTACCGACTTGCTAAGGGTCGAGAAAGGAAGACAAAAGACTTGGATCAAGTGAGATGCATCAAGGACGAAGAAGGTAATGTCCTGGTTAAAGAACAAGACATACAAGAGAGATGGAAGGACTATTTTCACAAATTATTTAATGAAGGTTATGAGATTTTAGCATGTGGAGATGAGCTGAACATGCGAGAGGATGACCAAAATTTCACCTTTTATCGCAGAATTCAAGAAAAGGAAGTGAAAGAAGCATTGAAACGAATGGATAGTGGTAAAGCAGTTGGGCCAGATAGTATACCTATTGAGGTTTGGAAGGGTCTAGGTGATAAAGGCACTGGTTGGCTCACAAGGTTTTTCAACGAGATATTGAGGTCAAAGAAGATGCCGGAAGAATGGAGGAGAAGCACCCTAATACCGATTTATAAGAATAAGGGGGATATTCAAAGCTGCGCCAATTACAGGGGGATTAAACTCATGAGTCATACTATGAAGTTATGGGAAAGGGTGATTGAGCGGAGACTAAGAAAAGAAACCAACATTTTAGATAATCAATTTGGTTTTATGCCCGGAAGGTCGACCATGGAAGCAATCTACTTATTGCGGCGTTTGATGGAGCAATATCGGAGGGATCAAAAGGACCTACACATGGTTTTCATTGACTTGGAGAAGGCGTACGATAGGGTACCCAGAGAGATTTTGTGGAAAGCTCTGGAGAAGAAAGGGGTTAGAATTGCCTATATTCGTGTTATCAAGGACATGTATGAAGGAGCTATGACTAGTGTGAGAACACATAGTGGATCCACAGAAGATTTTCCTATAACTATAGGACTACACCAAGGGTCAGCTTTGAGCCCTTATCTGTTTACCTTGGTCTTAGATGTACTCACGGAACACATTCAAGAGCCAGCACCGCGATGTATGCTGTTTGCAGATGATATTGTCCTAGTGGGTGAGTCCAGAGAAGAGCTAAATGGGAAGGTGGAAACTTGGAGACAAAATTTAGAAGCGCATGGCTTTCGTTTAAGCAGAAGTAAGACAGAATATATGGAGTGCAAGTTCAATAAAAGGCGGAGCACTACTAACTTAGAGGTAAAAGTTGGGGACAATGTCATACCACAAGTTACTCGGTTTAAGTATCTTGGATCCATTATACAAGAAGATGGGGAGATAGAGGGAGATGTAAACCACCGATTCAAGCATGATGGTTGAAATGGAGGAAAGCTTCGGGTGTGTTATGTGATAAAAAGGTACCACTCAAGTTAAAAGGAAAATTCCATCGTACCGCGGTTAGACCAGCGATGTTGTATGGGACTGAGTGTTGGGCGGTCAAAAGCCAACACGAGAATAAACTAAGTGTAGCTGAGATGAGAATGTTGAGATGGATGAGTGGCAAGACTAGGAAAGATAAGATCAGGAATGTTACCATCAGAGAGGGAGTTGGGGTGGCACCTATTCCAGAAAAGATGGTTGAATCTCGACTTAGATGGTTTGGGCATGTATGGAGGAGACCTGTAGATGCCGTGGTAAGGAGAGTTGATCATATGGAGGGAAGCCTGGTTGTTAGAGGCAGAGGAAGACCTAGAAAAACTATAGGTGAAACTATTAAGAAGGATTTAGAGGTGAATGGTTTCACTATAGATATGATTCACGACAGACCACTATGGCGTCGTTTGATCCATGTAGCCGACCCCACCTAGTGGGATAAAGGCTTGTTGTTGTTGTTGTTGTTGTGTTGTTGTTGAGGATATTTCGAACATTTTAAAGTGCACACAATTTAAGTGTTCAAAAATTATTTTCTTTAATAAAAGCAATTATAGTTCTATATATTTTGATTCTTCATCGGTGTTTAGAATGTTTGAATTGTATTTGTGATTTGACCTGATCTCTATTCCTTAACTTGATGAGTTTGTACAGTGCACATCATTTGTTTGATAAAATGCCGTTAAGGATATATAAATTGATGAGGGTTAGTCCTCTCTTTCAAGTACATTCAATTTCCATTTTAATTTTGATCTAATATGCTGGACTGGACAGCGGAATCAATTTGTGATGGGTAATTGACAAATTTAACCCCAAAGTTTGGTTGTAAATTGTAATTAAACCCCGTTGTTTCAATTTTTACAATGTCAACACCAATGTTTCTAATTTGTTGCAATCCAACCCAACCGTTACCTTCTGTTAATATACAACTAACGGCGCTGACGTGATGCTGACGTGGCTGTCCGAGCTGGCGCTGACGTGGATGTTGCTAATATGGGCATCGACAATTTTAACCCCAAAGTTTGGGGTCAGTTGTAATTTAAACCCTGTTGTTTCAATTTTTTTCAATGTCAACACCAATGTTTCATAATTGTTGTAATCCAACCCAACCGTTCTCTTATGCTAATATACAACTAACGGCGGCTAATATACAATACACCTTTTCGTTGGCGAGTGAGGAACACACGCTTACGTCAAATCATTTAAGCCACTGTTTTGAATCTCAATCCTAACTCATTCTATAATTATTGTTCATTGGCGATCAATAATTGTTACCGATCATAATTGTTGCAGCAAAATTGGCAATCATAATTTTTTGAGTCACAATCCTAAATATATAACACACCTTTTCGTTGGCGATTATAATTATTGCATTAAAATTGGGTTAATGTTGATGGTGATCACCTTACTTTTCTTGATCATATGTCTTTTTATTTTATTTTATTTTTTTGGTTCCCATTTCATCTATAAATTTTTGTTAATCCTATAATTTTTAATTCTTTCATTTTAGTATTTTGCATCATCTTTTCTCTTCATGGATTATCTTTCTGTATGTGCTCATGAATATATTGTGTCTATTTCCTGGTTTCTAGGGCTAAAAAAAGGTTTTATTTTTTTTCCTTTCTTTTGTAATATAGTCACTTCTTAATATTGCATGGGGGAAAAGAAGTATGGCAATACTGGATGATGGGTACCAAGAGATTGCCTTACCGCAGTAAGGCCTTTGATATATAGAAGGACTTAAGATTGTGACTAAAAAATGTGGCTTAGATGATTTGACGTAAGCGTGTGTTCCTCACTCGTCAACGAAAAGGTGTATTGTATATTAGCCGCCGTTAATTGTATATTAGCATAAGAGAACGGTTGAGTTGGATTACAACAATTATGAAACATTGGTGTTGACATTGAAAAAAATTGAAACAATAGGGTTTAAATTACAACTGATCCCAAACTTTGGGGTTAAAATTGTCGATACCCATAGTAGCAACATCCACGTCAGCGCCAGCTCGGACAGCCACGTCAACGCCACGTCAGCGCCGTTAGTTGTACATTAACAGAAGATAACGGTTGGGTTGGATTGCAACGAATTAAAAACATTGGTGTTGACATTGTAAAAATTGAAACAACAGGATTTAATTGCAATTTACCCCAAACTTTGGGGTTAAATTTGTCGATTACCCATTTGTGATTGTTAATAGTACGGGTCTATTGAAGTTTTTAGTATGTGTTACTTTAATTTTGCAGGAACATTAGAGAAACTTTGAAGGCGGCAATGTTACTTTAATACGAAGTTGGTCTCTAATCTCGATCAACTCCCTTCAGTCGTTCGGTTCTTCCGAATGCTCAATCGGGATTTGCCCATGCATTTTTGGCACCATTATTTGCCTTAGTATGCATATGCGGCACTCACATTTTGACTTTGTATACCCGGGCAATTGTTGTTTACAAATGAAGTGAAGCTTCATTTTTTCTGTATCGGGCTTTTACTTCCTATATTTATGGTCATGTTAAAGAATTGTTATGCTTGGGCTCAATAATCGATTCACTTGGAATTAGCTAATATATTTTAGCTTACTTGACATACTTTTTGATATGAATGTTTGAGCCTTTTCAACTTTCACATTCAATTGTAAATTATGTTGTTATGTCTAAAATTTATAAGAATGTAATTATTTTAAGATTCCAAGTTGTTAATCTATCATAATGTGTGACAATGAAAATCGTGTCCACTTTTATATGTTATATAAAATGTAAAGTACATGTTACTATCTATTACGTATTGCGAAGAAGTTTGTGTTTCTTATTATGTGTTGTGTTCAGGCCTTACTACTTTTAAATTATTATATAATAATACGTATGGCCTACGTCTCCTTATTTTCAGTTATAGGTTTCTTTAATTAACATATAAAATCTTTAGTTTTTTACACAATATAATTTTATTAAATATGTTCAATTTTCTATTTCCTCATAGGTATATGTTATTGATAATACTAATAGTATTTTTATGTTTTCTTATTGTTTTCACATTAAGTAGAACTAAAGTTCTTATTTAACGGATTAATTTTTATTTAATAAGTTAGGGGTTGTTTGTTTCAATCATTTAAATCTGAAAATTTAAAGTTTTCAGATTTTAGTGGTTTTAAAATTGTTTGCTAATTAAAACTTAAATTTGAAAATTTAATTTTTACCACTTAAAATTGAAAATTTTCAACAAAAGTTTCAAGTGGCAACTTCACCACTAAAAACTGAAAACTTAATTTTAAAGAGCGTAAAATACTTATTTTACACTCTTTCAAAACAAAAACACAGCTCATAGATCCCCTCTCCTCTTTTTTTTTTTTTTTTTTTTTTTATTCTTTTGTAATTTTAGATGCATTCACATTCCCAAATACATGCAAACAAAGGTTATATTCTTACTAATTTTTTACGTTAAAAGTATTTTTCATATATTTCATGGTGATGCTGTAGACGCGAAATCAACAAACGATCTAGAAGTTTAGCTTTAGCTAGTAAATTTCATGTGATTTTGAATAATACTTTCTTGCTCCCCCCTTTTTCACGTGATAATTTTTTTAGTTATTAATATAGAAAATTTTGCAATTGAACGTAAATCATATATATTCTTGATCAGAAATTGTATTGAATTTAGTGCTCTTAAATTATATGGTCTTTTTTTTTCATTTAGAATCATGTAATCTAAATACACTAATAAGGGCAAAATTGTCATATTTAAAAAAATTCAGTTTTTAGATGTGTCATATTCAAACAAACAATATTGTTTCAGATACAGTTTTCAAAAGTAAACAAATAGTTTTTTCAGTTTCAGTTTTCAATTTTTAGTTTTAGTTTTCAATTGTTTTATCAAACGCCACTTTAGTGTTTATATTGAGATTTTAACTAAAATAAAAACATCAACTCTTATTTTTCACTTATTATAGTATCACATTTATATAAGGGGTATATTTTATTATTATTTCTTTTTTTGCTTTTTGATCTTTGTCACGTGGTGTCCAGGTTAGCTTTATCGTATCTCGATTAATCTTCACTCGTGGAATATCTTTGATGGTCATATATTAGGTTATCAATTTTTACTACAATGTTACACTTTTTTGTGCACAATTTTATTCTTGTATATTTATGTTTTAATATAACGCAATATAAAAGTTCATTTTTAAGGGCGCTTAAGGTGAAATTAAGGTTAATACTTTGAAAAGGCAAAACTCAGAGTGTGACTCATAATTTGTAATAGAGTTAAAGTATAAAATTGTTGAATATTAATATGTTAAAAATCTTAAGAGATGGACACAAAATACTCATTAAAATAACCACGTTTTTATTATAAACTTTATTAGTCCATAATTTTAGGGTGTGTTTGACGTGCCAGATTAGAGAGTCGGATATGATTGTTTAAACATATCCAGACAGAATAAAACAAAGGCAGAATTCGTTAATCCATCTCTCGGTAGGATAAAAAGCTTTAATGGGATAGGTTGACCTAAAGGTCTTAATCTTATTTTGAAAATAACAATAAATCAATCATGTGTAATTTAACATGTTTCTTGATATAAGTTTATAATTCATTTACTTGAAAAATCAAGAAAAGCATTAGACAAGACAAGGAAGATCAACCTCATCACAATGCAATTCATGAAAGGTCAAGATCAAAGAAATATGTAAAAAACTTCAAGACAAAAGCTTTAAGTGAAGATCAATTAAAGAAACAAATGAAAACATTCAAGAACTCGTTAATTCGATAATTGGTGAGTGCTTTGGATTTATGTAAAGTTTTTTGTTTGATTATTTATATAACTCATACATTTTGATATAGCATTCATAAATTGATCAAAATCAAGTTTGAATGAAAATTCCTTTGAAAGCAGCATTCTCACAAAAACTGATTTTCAAATAAATTCATAGTAATTTCAAGCGATCATATTTTGAGTTTTCTCGAAAATAGGTATCTTAGGAACATATTTTTGAGGTCCCCAAAGCATTAAAATTAATTTTGGAGCTAAAATGTAAAAGTCCAAAAATTGAGATTTTAGCTTGATGGACAGCCCCATCAGCCGACTGATGCTTCAGAATATAAACGTTGGATTTTTGATTTTTTACCATTTTTGGTATTAAACTTCTACCAAACCTTCAAACTGCTATATCATTTTTGGAACTATATATACACTATCTAAGACACATTTTGACAATCTTGAATTACTATAGAAACATATTCTTCATCTATCTTCATCATTCAAAGATTCAAGAACACATTTTGATCAATCATTCATTCATTGAGTTATAAATCTTAACCAAACAAGATAACTCTAGTGTGAGCTTTAAATTGTATCTATCAAACACTTGATAGAGTTATTATTTGTTGGTGCGAATCAACAAACACTTTGTAATATTATTTTGTGAAAGGTCAATCTCATAAGTTAGCAAGAAGGTCAATTCTTGTAGAGTGTAGTGAGATAATTACACTTAAGTGTTGTGAGAGGTAAATCTCAAAAGTTAGTAAAAGTGTTTCTTGTGTGAGTATTGTGGTAGAGCAATACTTGTGGAGTATAGTGAGACAATAACACTTATAGTAGTTTGATTTTCACCCAGAAGAAAATCGGTTTTAGTGAAAATTCTCAGGTGACTATCCAAGCGCGGATGTATGTTTTAGGAAACTGAACCGTGTGAACGAAATGTCTTGGGTTTCAATTGATTTAATCTTTCTAACTTAAGCTATTTATTGTGTGCTATATCATTGCTTGATCTTGGGTTTGTTTGACTGATTTGCTTGTTTTCCTTGATATGTTTGTTTAGCTTAGTTGTATTGCTTAATTTTCTTTTTTGAAAACCTTATAATTCCGCATTAAGTTTTAAAAACCCTATTCACCCCTCTCTAGAGTTAAAATCCGACCAACAGGATAAATAATCTATTCCGATATCCAATCCCGATTCTTACCCTATTTCCCAAATTCAACCACAGATTTATTTGAAAAAAAGAAGAAGAAGAAAAAGCATTAGAAAATACTATTAAATAAAATACTAGTTTTAACAATTGCGTGCAAGTGTGCAACCACCTCATGTCAAGAATTCACTCATGAAAGGATTGGAGCTAGCCAAAGTTTCTTCCACTTTCGGGGGACTTTTTTCTTTTCATCTAGCAATGACAATGATACAAATATCTTATAATTATAGGAAGATGCTAATGACACACTATTTCATTCTTTAACATCCTCTTTAAAAAAAAAAATTAACTAAACACCACTTTTTTAATTAATGATTAAAACATTAAAGTCAAATTAATAATAATTAATAACTCCAAATCACTCAAACCCAAAGTATTAATCTTATTAGTTAAAAATAATTTTTCTTTAGGGGCTTTTTTTTTTAAAGGACAAATGTCATAGTCTCTTTTCAACGAAGGACAATCTTTTATTTTTAAATTAGATATGAGAACAACTTTTATTAAAGGACAAATCTATAATTAAAAATATAATTAAATTATAATTATACTATCTCCGCAATTGCAATAAACATGATTATTTAATAAATTTACTATTTTAATGTCATTAAATATTGTATCCAAATCAAGTAATGGGAAATTCAAAATAAAAAAAAATTCAAAAAACGAAGTGGATGGAAAAGTTGGTTATTATAGTAAACAAAGTCAAACGCAAAGCTAGAACATACCAAAAATCAGTAATCCTAATTAGTGCAGCTTCCATTTATGCAATATGTTTGACGTAGTATATTTGTATTGTTAAAGGCAATGGAACTCGTAAAAGGTCAACACATACATGACTAAAACAAACAAAAGACATGGGATCATTCCACTAATATGTCAACATCAGACATACAGTGCACATCTATAAATTGTTGTTTATTTCAGATTGTATACGACTGAAAGGTAATAAAGCAAGTGTGGATAATAAACTCACCCGAATTATGTATTCCTCATTTGCAATGGAACCAAATGCATTATGGCTGGATCAACGTTTAGTCATTATACAAAACACTATAAATCTTAATACTTTACAAAAAACATATAAACGAATGGAATACAAAAAATAATAAAAACATAAACCTCATGTCCTCATCATTACTAAGCACACAAGGATTAACCCCATGTAGTACGTATTTGGCGTCAATAGCACCAAAAGCAATGAGTGGGAACTTATACGTCGTCATTAAACGACGACGTATTAGGAAGCGAAAAATGGCAACATCGCGTTGACAACACATCAAAAACAACAGAAGCATCCATCTGTGTCTAACGCATAAAACTGCATTACACACGCGTTAGCGTTGTCAAAAAAATATCAATATTACATATAAACAATAATGTGTCCTTCACGTCAATAAAACCTTATTGCAATAAAAATATAGTACCAAACTAGACAGAATAACCCCCAGTATACATTAAAGGGAAACATCATCATGATTTATTATAGGCGCATAAAACCTATATGTATTTAAACAACTAGATTACATATGGTTGGTTTTATTTGTCTTCATATAATATGTTTGAGTTGCATATAACGTAGATATAGTTATACGTGCTAATATTCTTGAATTGATATATCTGGATTGCTATGGGAACAACTCAATTATAGATGCGTACTCAATATGTCTGCTTGTAATATGCTTGAAATAAATATAACTGTAATGCTGTGGGGACAACTCAATTATAAATGTGTACTAAATATGTCTACGTGTAACATGTTTGCGAGTAATATGTCCTTCGTTGTAATATGTCTGGCATAAATTACATATTAATTTAATATGCCTAAATGTACCTTGTAAACAATATTAAATTTGATTAAAATTGTATCTGACCGTAACTCCAAAAATATACTAAGCACAAGTAATAACTCCTACGTATAAGATATATATAACAAAAAATATAGATACCAGCATGCATGCAAAAAAGTGAGACAGCAACAGAAACATCTGCTAATTATCAGAATAGGCAGTCAACTCATGTAAGCCATTGACACATGTACGATAAAATCTAGTAACACCATGTATTTGACTCATTATACCCCACAAACTACACTAACAAACACAAAGGGCGTCTATATATATAATCGTCAGATATACCTATATTTCACAAGATGCATATACCTTTGATTATATAATACTAAATAATGATACAAAAAATTATAACAACAATAGCCCTAACATACCTTACTAGCTTCAAACCACACACCAAAAACGACCAAGCAAAATAAACAAGCTGCGAAACAAATGACAAAAACCTAACTCTTATACATTAACGTAGAACCCCTAAAATAGTTAATAAGTATAAACGCCTTAACCAACACCTCTAAAATCTAGCCTTATATTCTACAATCCGTTTCACGGCGATATATAAACTCAACAAACGCCCCATAGTCTAATAGCTAGCACAACAAAACTCATCCTTTATAAAGCTTGAAAGTATCAGCAAAAAAAGATGGATATAACATAAGGATAAAAATGGTATAACACAAATAAAAAAATAACATTTTTTTCTTAAAAAAGGGTGGTTGAGTTTGTCCTTCATCCTTAAATTTGTCCTTTAAACTAATAGCATAAAAAGGTTGTCCTTCATTATAAGGACACCATATATTTTATCCTTTATTATTATTTTCTAGAGTAAACAGCCCATTTGGCCACTAAACTTTTAGATTGTACCACTTTACCCACTTAACTTTAAAACGAACCACTTTAATTATCAAACTTTTCAGCGAGTGTCATATTGCCCATTCCGTCCAAATAAACCGTTAAAAGTGACGGAATTAAGCCATGTGTTTAACACATGACCTTATTTAAGGCCAAAATGATCAATTTACATTAAAAATACACTAAACCTCTACAGTAATGCCCCTTCAAACCTAAACCTCTATAGCAATGCCCCTCAGACCTCGCCGGAATTGACGTCAGAGCGATGAGGCTCCGGAGCGGCAGCCTGAGAAGAAGAAGCATAGAAAGCTACAAAGAAAATTCATGGTATTTATTCATCACTCTTTCATCTTGTTTCTCGTTTAAAACATCATCGTTTTCATCTTCTTCTTCGCCTTCATAAGCTTCGTATATAACCTCCAATGGTGCTCTCACATTCCACTCAAAGAAACAATCGGCGAAAAAAGGTTTTGGGTTCAGACCCGATTCAAATTCGAAGTCTAAATCTATTTCCATTGAGCTATGTTTGTGATTTTGGATTCAGACCCGATTCAAATTCGAAGTCTGAATCTATTTCCATTGAGCTGTGTTTGTGATTTTGGATTCAGACCCGATTCAAATTATAAGTGTTTTGTTTGATGGATTAATTCAGGTATTTAGTTACATTGTTGAATCATCTTTGTTAATTCATCAGTCATTGGTGTTTTGTTGTATAGATCGTCATTGTTCTTCTAGTACCCCACTCTTGAAATTTTAGTTGAATTTTGGGGTTAGGTGGAAGATTTTTTGATGTCTCCGTCTATTCATCTGAAACGATGGTTTTATTTTATTTGTTTGCAAACTCAAATAGAGGATTGTTACTTATTGGGTCTTCAACTCGATCTTCTCTGGCAGGAATTTTGAAAAGGGATAAGGGTGCATTGCTATACTAAATGGAGGTTTGGTGTATTTTTAATGTAAATTGACCATTTTAGCCTTAAATGAGGTCATGTGTTAAGCACATGGCTTAATTCCCTCACTTTTAACGGTTTATTTGGACGGAATGGGCAATATGACACTCGCTGAAAAGTTTGATGATTACAATGGTTCGTTTTAAAGTTAAGTGGGTAAAGTGGTACAAATCTGAAAGTTTAGTGGCTAAATGGGCTGTTTACTCTATTTTCTATTTCCTTTATCATCATCATTCAACCAAACCATCATCCATTTCCACCTTTACCACTGCACTGCCAACACCATCGAAATAATTATCCATCTCCAAAAAAAGTAGGATACTTATATTTTTGTTATTTCTTTACATTTTATTTCATGCATAAATCATGGGCAGTGTTATTTACACCCCCAAAATTTGTCACAAACACTCCCTTTTAGAATTTAACTAAAAACACATTTTAACACTCCTTTATTTATCACAGGCACTCCCTCCATTGCCTAATATTAGGTGAGTGCGTAGCAACAGACTCTCCTCATTTGAGACGAATTTATATGAGTGCACTCACATTTCAAGCCTTATTTTGAAAACACTCCAGCATTCCATTGCCTTATGTTAAGCGAGTTCTTATCAATAAACTCTCCGTAAGTGGACCAAATATATGTGATTTCACTCATATCTCATTAGGTGAACCTTAGGGGGTATTAATGATAATAAATTTACCTTCGAGGGGAGTTTGTGACATATAGGGGTGTAAATAACACTGCCCTAAATAATTGGATAAAAAATAAATAAGTTTAGAAAACAAAAATAAAGCATGAAGAATGTTCACGTGATTTCTAAGAATCGAGTGGTGTTCACCATACTTGACCCAAAGGAACTGAGTATACAGCCTTATATTCAGTGATGAACAACCGAGCAACATAAGCTTATCCATAGCAGCCATCTTTAAGTAAAACTATGTATGTTATGTTTGTAATAAAGAAGACGTGTTTTAAAATTCTGTACAAGATGAAGATGTGTGAAAGAAGAGAGAAGAAGAAGACGACGAAGGAGAATAAAAGAAATTTTTTTTGGATGGGTTAGAAGAACAAAACAACAACAGAAGCAACAAGACCACTCCACCAAGTAAGGTTAGAAGAAGATGGGTTCCCTGTTTAGAACATAGAGAGAGAGAGATAGTGGAATGGTTGGAGTGAGTGAGTGTGTAAAATTGGGCAGGGAAAGAGAGAAAGTCCCCATTTATGTGGAAGAGTTTGTGACTCTTATCCTATGCCGTGAGCTGTACTACTTTTAGATTATTATATAAGTACGGGCTGCATCTCTTTCATCCCTCCTATCCTCATCAACGTCCTCATAGATAAATTACCAGTGCTCATGAATGGCAAAAAGTAAATAAAAAGTAATAGTGCTCATGAATTGGATTTTTTTTGTTTTTTATACCGGTTTCACTATCTGATAATCATACAAGGTGTATTAATATGTTGTACATTTAAAATGTTCAATCTATCAATGCATCTATTACAAATAATAAGTAAACGAAGTCGGTTTACATGACTATTTAACAATATTCTCAATGCTAGAAAGCTTTTTGCACCATAAGTTAAACCATATCATATGTATTATGCCTCCTAAAAAGTAATGGAAACTCGTCAAATTGTTCTAGAAAACTGGTCTTTTGAGCAATGCCCTTTAACGATTCATAAACCTAGTACATTGGCCACATATCTCTAGGTCGAGAAATGCACAATTTTTCAATTACATTCTCAATTACATGCGATTCTCAAGAACTGCACAATTTCTTCATCATGTCCCCTTCCTTGAAAACTCTTACCTATGGCATCCTTCATTCAACCTGAAGTAAAGAGTTGAGTCACCTATTCTACCAAATTATCCTTAAACCCTTCATTGGTGGCACCAGTTTCGAGAGGTTTTTGCCCAGTTGCCAACTCTGTAAGCACTACACCGAAACTATAAACATCATCTTTTAAAGTAGCAACCATGGTGCTCGAGTACTTCGGAGCTACATATCCAAACTCACCCATATCCCCATTTACGAAACTACTCTCATTTGCATCGGAAGGACTCATAATCCAAGCCAATCCAAAATCCATTATATGAGCATCAAAATCTTCATCGAAGAGAATAACGTTAAAGCTAATGTTCTGGTGTAGAATTGGAGACTGGCAGCCGTGGTGAAGCCAAGCGAGCCCTCTTATAGCTCCGAAACCAATCCTAAACCTAGTTGGCCAATCCAACGAACCCAAAACTGCATTCAATAGCAAGTGTAGAGTTTTATTATACATGTGCTTATAAACCAAGATCTTCTCTTCTTCCACTATGCAAAAACCCAATAATGGTATCAAATTGGGATGCCTAAGTTGCGCTAATCTGTTTATTTCTGAATGAAATTGCCTCTTGCTTAGCTTGCAGTTATTAAGACGCTTAATAGCAAGCACATACCTATCGGGAAGAACAGCCTTATAAGTTGCCCCTGTTCTAGTAGAGATTATAAAATTCTCAGCACTGAAATTACTTGTTGCCGCTGTTAAATCGATTAATTTAACCTTCATTATTGGTTTTTAAAACAAATTAACTTGAAAAAGATTTTGAAACCTTAACCTTTCAGCCCAACTTTTACTATCATGTCCTCCAATCCCATACTTTATCTTCCACCAATTCGACCTCTTGGTGAGGTACCACCACACCCCAAACCCTAATAACAACGACAACACAACAGTGGCAACAATAATAGGAAGATTCTTTTTACTAAAACCATTTCACTTCTGCAACGGCTGACTACAAAGCCTGCTGTTGCCACCAAAATCAGAATCGATGGGTACGAAATATGATGGAACCCTACCGGAGAGTTGATTGTTAGTAACTGAAAACCTTTTAAGTCGTGTCAAAGTAGATAAGTGATTAGGTATGGGACCTGCTAATTTATTATTGTCTATCACGATAACGTTCAAAAATGAACAGTTACAAAGATCAAGGGGAAAGGGTCCGATGAGATAGTTGTTGGATACATTTAGAGACACTAAGAAAGGCAACCAAGTGCAAATCTAAGTAGGAATCGAACCGGTTATCCCGTTATTGGAGAGATCAAAAGTTTGTAAGCTCTGGCAGTAGTGTAAGTCAATTGGAATCTCCCCGGTAAGGTTCATTTGACGAAGCTCGAGACGTATCAGATGATTCTCCTAATTGTTCCAGCACGAAACTCTGACGAAGTTGCAAATGAATTCGGGGGTGGAGTTGGTGAAACTCCATGAATTGAGGTTGGAATATGGATCTTCCAGCGAATCCTTTACACCTCGCAAGCACCTCTGATCGTCCTCAGCAAGGATCACCAGCGGAGAAGACCCAATACACAGAAGAAACACAAATATGCTATTACTAGAGGCGAAACTATATGGCCCCACCTGGACTATTTACAAATTTTGACTGAGTATCTGTGTTTTTGTGTAGTAGTTATAAAGATGAGGGGTTGTCTGTGTAATTAAAGATGTTTAGTGGGTGAGGGATGTCTGTGCGTTGAACTGTATAACCACGGGGGCCGAGTTTTGTAAATAAATTTAGGCATGATGTATATATAATTAAAAAGGCAGGCAGTTAGTAATTTAGTATCTCTCTTTGTTTACTCTTCCTTCATCTTCATCTTCATCTTCCTCTTTTTATTTTTTATTTGTTTTGGCTCTCTTTTTTACTCTACATTTTGCATTTTGCTTTTTTTTTTTTGGCTCTTAGCCTTTTAGGTCATATTTTTTTTCTTATAATCTTGTACTATATATATATATATATATATATATTTTGAATATTAAGATTTAGGTGTTTAATGTTGATTTGCGTTTTAGATTGTTATTTGATAAATTAATATTGAGATTAATATATGTGTTTGTTGGTTATAGTAGGTTGAATATTAAGTTGATAAAGATATTTCAAAATATATAATTAATTTTAGTATATTATTTTTAATTTTTCAGAAACAGAATGAAGAAATATTTTAGTAAAGTAGGAATAAGTTCTACTTTTTGAAATGTTGGTTCGAGTTCTACTCTAAATGTTGAATCCACATTTTCAAATGTCGATTCTACTCCGTTAAATATAAGTTCATTCGCTCCGAATGTTGATTCCAATACTCTAAATAGTATAATTTTTTTTATTGCGTTATTAGTTTAGTCCCACCTGAACAAAATTCTTGACTCTGCCGCTGGCTGTAACCACAACCTATCACTACCTATCTTGGGTGCAGTTTATATAATTGCAAATTAGGCAAATACTATGCTATGCTAGGCTAGGAAATGGTTCAAGGGAATAATAAAGGAGAAAAAAAGAGTGTGGAAAATTGACCACCTTTTGTGGCTCCCAGAAATTACCAAACATTTTGAGGGAATTTTTCTCGGCTCTGAGCGTGTCGTGTAAGTGAATTCAAAGGTTCAACGATTTTCTCGTTTCTTTGACTAATAATGACTGTACAAACATTAAATAAATACTTTTTTTTGTGAGAAAACAGACTGTAAGTTAAATTTTTGTAATTATATTCAAGGTAATAATAATTTCTTATTTTATATCAGATGGATGATTTTTTTCACAATCTGTTTTAACATAATGGCAATTTTCAATTCTTATCCATTGAAAGATACACCACTTTTGTTTATTGTCAATTATTTGTTTACCACAATATTTTATTATTTTTATTATTATTATTAGTGGTTGTCAAGTCACACTAACCACCACCATGCCGCCGGAGCTCTGACAATTATTATCGAAGCTTTGACCAGGTCTCCAGAATTCTGGCAAAAATTTCTATATATACAGTGCCAAAATAGATTTGAACTTAAATTTAAATCTTTAACTGTCTAATTTAGTGCAAAAATGGATTTGTATTAAAATATATCTTAATTTATCTATTATTTTAATTTTATGCAAAAACATATTTATATTAAAATTTATAATGTTAGTTATTTGCGAATTTAGTACATAATTAATTTACACTAAAATATATATAATTAGTAGTTTGTGAATTTAGAGCAAAAATAAATTTACATTACCTTTGCTAGAACTGTAGTGAGTTCTCGGCACTCTGGTAGTGGTTGTGAAGCTCCAGTGAGGACTCTGGTGGTGGTTGCTAGAGTTTCGGCAATAGGGGATAGTGGCAGCGGCTGATGGTGATTAATTTTTGAAATGAAAAAGTAAAATGTCCTTTCTTTGGATCTAATCATGGAATAAGCTCTTTTAGGTTGTTGTTATTTACACCCATTAAATATGTCACAAACACCCCCTTTGTTACAAATACTCTCTAAAGGTAAATTTATAATCACTAACACCCCTTAAAACTCGCCTAATGAGAGGTGAGTGCATATGCACACACTCACCCTATTTGAAGAGAGTTTATTTATAATAACTCGCCTAACATCGGATAATGGATTACTGAAGTGTTTTTCAAATAAGACTTGCCTAATGAGAGATGAGTGCACTCACATAAACTCGTCTTACATGAAGAGAGTGTGCTGTTAAGCACTCACCTAACATTAAGCAATGGATGGGAGTATTTGTGACAAATAAGATAGTATTAAAATATGTTTTTAGTTAAATTTTGAAGTGGGGGTATTTATGACAAATTTGAAGGGTGTAAATAACACCCCCCCTCTTTTAACCTATTGTCTCTAATTTTTGAGTCTCTCTCTAACTAGAAGCTGGGTGAGTGTGATTGGCCCACATGTAAATTAAAATTTTGAAATATGATATTCTTGTTGGATAATTAGTTTTAATAAATTAATTTATTATTTACTTGGGGAAGTATTATTACCAAAGTAATTATAACTATTAGAAGAGTAATTTATAACATTAAAATTATATGGTGAAACTTTTAAAATTAAGTACTACTATATTTTGAAAAAGAGACAAATACTTTGATAATGGTGTATTTTTATGGACGGAAAATAATTATATTTAATTCACCAATTATAAATTTAAACTTTTATAAATAAATTAATTTAATTTATGTAACGGCTAGAACTTAACTTGGGATGAAATTAATTGTGAGATGTATGTAAAGCATTTTATCTTGCATCTTACATTTAAATGGCAAAATTTCTTACATTTCTGACATGCTTTGACACTACACTTCACCTATAATGTAAATATTATCTGCTTTTACAATTACCTTTCATTTAGGTAGCGTTTGATAAAAAAATTGAAAATTAAAAATTAAAATTAAAAAAATTGTTTATTTAGTTCTGAAATATATATTTGAAAAAATGTTGTTATTTCTTTGAATATAACACATCTTAAAAATTAAATTTTTTTAGGATGTCAATTTTGCCGTTATTAGTTTATTTGGATCACATAATTCTAAAATGTATGAGGGTAAAATATGTATTTTAAACTTTTTACTCCGTTTTAATTGGGGAATGTACCACTTAGAACTTTAGATGAATTTTTTTAATTTTAAGTGGAGAAAATTAAATTGGCACTTAATTTTTTTTTTATTAACAAACAATTTTAAAACCACTTAAATCTGAAGATTTTAAATTTAAATAGTGTTATCAAACAATACCTTATTCTTTTACATGACCTGGTGCACTAAATTATCATGCAAATACCCATAACTCCATCTCACATCCTCCCAACTCCTCATCAACGTTCTCATAGATAGTGCTGCTCACAATGTAACCCTTAGAGAGCAACTCAATATCAAAATGTGCAAAACAAATAATAGTAAATTCCTATTGCGCATAGGGTGCGTCAATGTAATTTCTCCGGCATTGCTATATATCCTTCTTACAAGCAAATAAATTTATGAGCAATCTGACATAATACTATTCACTCATCTTAACAGAAGTTTCAAAGTGCAGTATTTTAATTCCTCCCTCCCTCCTCGCGACACTTTATATTTAACTTTTACATTTTTAAAAAATATGCTATTTTTAATTTATAACATTTTTTTTATTATCAGTATTTGTATGTTAAACATGTTTTAAGTAAAATATTGTTTTAATTTGATAAATCCTAATAGAGTTATACACTCTTAATTTGGAACGAACGTAGTATAATATAACATCAAAATATTTTGTAGACGTCGTGTTGAGATACCATTCACTAACTTTTATTCTAAATCATTTAGCTCAGGAGAATTGATATAATAAATCCTGAGATTAGTGATGAATTGCAATCTTTCACCTAATGCTTTAATTTTGTCAATTTTAACCCTGAAATGCATTTATAATGCAATGTCAACCTTTCATCAATCTCAATTAGAATAAAACTTGCGGTGGCTAATTTGCACGGCTTACTAGAGTCTTACATGGATTATGGCAAAAATTGGAGGGTAAATTTCTACAAATTAGAACCTTCATCTTTAAAGCAACAATATATATATGGTACAGATCAATCCTTACGGACCGGTCATTTTACGACGATTTTCTGTTATAAAAACATTTATGATTTTTTTTATGACGCAAAGCCATCATAAAAAGGAGCAGTCTGTACAGACTGGTCCACATTTGAAATTTTCCGTATATATATATATATTAGAAAAGTAGGATTTTACTCCTTCTTTTAAAACATACTAGTTTTGTAACTCCGTGCAATGCACGGACGTTTTGTAAATTTATAATAACAGATAATATATAACAAATTTTAAAAAATAAAAAGTCCAAAAGGAAAATTGTATAGAGACAAAATTATTTGATAATTATACTTAACTTCAATAAGAACGAATTAATTAACAAATAGTATTTATGATTTAAATTTATTGAGTTTCCAAAACTGAAATAAAATTTAAATTACTTTCATAGCCATTACAAATAGAACGAAATACAATAAATTAAAAACACATCGTCGCCAAAAGAAATGTTTAGTAAGCCTTATTCCATTTTGCAAGTGTAGATTTTGCATAACTTTGGTCAATGAGGATACTTGTTTCAGCTTAAAAAGTTTTCGTTACTTTCTCACATCCTAAAACCCCTAAAAGCGAGAAAAAGGGGACAACCAGCAGATGCACTATATCGCAAGCCCCCTATTCGTTCAAACCTACCCGACTCAACCCCCAACCCCCCACCCCCCCTCCTCATCTTATATAACAACAACAATATCATCATCGTCGTCGTCTTCACTGCCACCCATTACTAACAACCCTAATATCCATTCCTCTTTCAATTCTCAATTCATACACAATCCACAGTTTCCGCACGCAGAATGCCATCAATTCCCGAAGAACCATTACTGGAACCAAACCCTGATCGATTTTGTATGTTCCCAATTCAATATCCCCAAATTTGGGAAATGTACAAGAAAGCCGAGGCCTCCTTCTGGACCGCCGAGGAGGTCGACCTCTCCCAGGATCTTCGTCACTGGGAAGAAACCCTAACCCCGGACGAAAGACACTTCATTACTCACGTCCTCGCCTTCTTTGCCGCCTCCGACGGCATCGTTTTGGAGAACCTCGCCGGCCGCTTCATGAAGGAGGTCCAAGTCTCCGAAGCCCGTGCCTTTTACGGCTTCCAAATTGCCATCGAGAATATCCACTCCGAGATGTACAGCCTTCTACTCGAAACTTACATCAAAGACTCCAACGAGAAGACCCGACTCTTTCGTGCGATACAGACCATCCCCTGCATTGAGAAGAAGGCCAAGTGGGCCCTCCGGTGGATCGACGGTGCAGAATCATTCAAGGAGAGGTTGGTTGCTTTTGCCTGCGTGGAAGGGATATTCTTCTCTGGGAGTTTTTGTGCCATATTTTGGTTGAAAAAGCGCGGTTTAATGCCCGGACTGACTTTCTCTAACGAACTAATATCGCGAGATGAAGGGTTGCACTGTGACTTTGCGTGTTTGCTGTATGGGCTGATGAGGATGAAGCCGAGCGAGGAGCGAGTGAAGGGAATTGTGGCTGATGCAGTGGAGATTGAGAAAGAGTTCGTGTGTGATGCATTGCCCTGCGCCTTGGTGGGAATGAATGGTGATCTGATGAGCCAGTACATAGAATTCGTGGCCGATAGGTTGCTGGGTGCTTTGGGATGTGGTAAAATGTACAATGTGCATAACCCATTTGATTGGATGGAGTTGATTTCATTGCAGGGGAAGACTAACTTCTTCGAGAAGAGGGTGGGTGAGTACCAAAAGGCTTCTGTAATGTCAAGTATAAATGGGAATGCTGATTCTCATGTCTTTAAGATGGATGAGGACTTTTGATCATGAAGGGAGAGAAGGGTTTCAGTAGGTTTTAAGCGTCACTGTACTATTTGTATTATCTTAATGTGCAATCTTGTTATACAAATTTAGCATTGTAGGTAGAATGCACATTAGGTGTTTCTATCAGTGTGACAAGCAAATTATTCCATATCATATTATTATGAAAATTTCCGTTCAGCTTCCTCCCAGCTTCAACCAAATTTTGATTTAGTTTAGGTAATGGTGGAAACCTAGAAGTTGTTTGCATGTTGTATATACACACAGGACTTCAATTGTTCATTTTCCCCCTCGAGTATGCCAATTGGTGATATCCCCCTCAAGTACGCCAATTGGTGATAATCGGTATCCCTCCCCTTAAAAACATTGAAGAAATAATGCAATAAAGAACCGTGTCAATAATATTCCAAAGTATATCCTATCAACTATGAGGTACAAGTAAAGAGAACACTAGAAAGCAAGTTCCTCAATATATTCTGTAATATATGATGAGAATGCTCAAAATAAAACCGATCCCACCCCTCCAGTTGGCGACAAGAAAATTGGCCGCAATTCAATTCTTAACACTAAACATCTCGTACATCATTCATATACAGCAGGGAAGGGAATACAACTCTCTTTTAACAACTTTCAAAACGGCCCAATTTCAATGCTGCTTGAAGACAACAAAAAAAGATAAAATGATCGAAGGAACTGCAAAAAGCCATCTGAACATATATAACTATATATATATATATAATAAGGCAAATGGCCATTTTACTATTACTATTTCTTTGTTCCAGCAGCTGTAGAGGAGTCCGGCCTTCTTTCACGCTGAACTGCACAAGGCGCAAATGTTAAACCTCGATTGTGGCGTCGGCCAAAGCTGATGGACGAAGGAGAGGAATCTGAAGTACTTAATTTAGAGACAGCTGAAACAAGGCCATTTATAGCTTCTTCTTCTACTTGCATTGCACTTGAAACCTTCTCTGTCTTAGGTACTGTTTGTTTGCGTTGGCTCTTCTGCCTTTGTTTCTTTGAGGGATGGGCCTTCTTTAAGAACTCAAAAGAAGCAGGGAATTTATGCTTGTCCACCAGATGCTGTTGCCGACTCTTGTAGCTCTTAAGCTTTATGTTGCATCCCTCAACAAGGCATTCATACTATTATTACACAAAAACAATACATGCATGTCAGCAACCGCCCACATTGTAAAGACATCAACACATAGCAAGCACACTCCAAACACTACTATGGTTTTTTGTTCTTTGTTCTAAGAATTTGTTGAGACTTGAGAAATAAGGCCAGGCTGATTCTAGATTTTCTTCCAGGGATATGGGGCGGGTGGAAATCAATGAAGATAGCTGTGTATTTTTGGGAAATGCTGGTTAAAATAGAAAGCTGATTGGGATAAAGAGATATTATGAGGAAGGAGAAAGGACAAAACTTGAAAGCAAGTATGCAGAAAATTGCCTTGCTCATCACACCTTGCTGCCTTTGGATTGCGAGAAAACGCAGAACTTCTCAAAATAAGGAAAAATCGGAACCGGGCTTTTGGGGGACTGCCTGAAAATTTGGTGAGATCTTCGTGCAAGTATGAAAAGAACCTTAATATTTTGATGTTACCAAGTGGTGCGTAGGAAGTTTTGACAATTTGAAGGAGACGCACAAGTAAAGGACACACCTCGCACATCTAACTGGCACAATCAGATACATGTTGCAGAGAATAGTAGGGAACAAACATGTTTTTTCAACATGCATAATGTATCAAATATATATTAAGATACTTTAGTTTTTTGTATTTTGGTTGAAAATTTGGAAGTAAAGCTGGCCTAATGCTTTAATTGGATTCAACTCTTTGACTTGTGGTTACTGGGTAATATACTTTTCCAATATATTCAACTTCTTTAACTTTTTAGGTGCGTGTATTATATACGAAACTACATATCCAAAACTATAAAACATACAATTTATTCTGCGCTAATTGTCATGGATTATATCATCACAATAAAAGCATTGATTCAATGGTTGGGTTCACAAAATATGTCAAGGAAATATTTATATGGTTAATTTTTTTTTTTTCTTTTTTAGGATAAGAACTCGTTTATAGAAGTGTTTGGTGTGGTTCTTACTACAGCAGGTCTAATGGATTGTGCTGCTTATATAAAATGACGATGAAAAACCATTACCATATCAAAACCGCGTGCCACTTTTGCCTGGAAGAAAGAGTCATGTGCTTCAGAAACATGTATGCTTAGAAGGCGTGATGTAGGGTATACTCTAGAGCAGACTGAACAACATGCTGTATGCCTTGCATTGTAGTGATCTTCAAATTCGTCCAAGGAACTCAGATGTGCACCACAACCAACAATTGGACAAAACACTCCCCTGGTCAGAAAATAAAAGGTCAAATTGAATGTAGCCCAAGGATAGTATATAGACATTTAATATTTACTAATCAAGCAGCATTAGGTCTCCATTGAATCAGTATGTAGATTCCTGAAGCAATATGTAGAAGCTACATGACATGATCTCCTAAACTGGGGAAGTTAAAGACCCTTCTCTTTTCTGCCCCATCAAACATTAGAAAGACTCCGTAGAAAACTGGGAGCGCTCCAGTCTTCAATTATCGTTAACGATTACAAGATAGTTTAATGAAAATATAAAATTCACAACACGGCTGCTATGGACAGTAAATCCTAGAGTATGACAGAAAAAAATTACACCTAAGCAGTTATACCTGGTTTCCACATCCTCCATATTTTCAAGCTTCTGTTTCTCATCTTCAGTTAAATCCAACGCAATCTGAAAATGTACGAGGTGGAAGGAAGTTAGTTTCTTTTCTTGGCAAGGAAGAAGATCGGGGACAAATATCAACACTCTTTTGGAGGTTAGACAATTTATCTTTGGCCAAAGGGGTTTGGCATCATGGAGCAAGTTCTAGAGAGATTACACAACAGATGAAGAAATCATGAAAAGAATGAAGTTCCTTGCAACTATAAATCAGACCCGCTAGAAATTTAGGTACTTTACAATTGTATGGATATTAGTTTAGCATAAAAGTAAGGATGATCCATCCATCTGACAAACAAGATAACTATCAAAACACACCGAACGATGTCTGCATTTTACATGACAAAAGACATGCAATAAAGTAACTCTTGATGCTCAGATGTACAGCAAGGCAGCCATTCTACTCTCAAAAATTAAAACCACAACTCAAACAAAGAAAATTCAGATGGATTATCAAATGTCTCTGTATCTATCGCGACCATTATACTACTACAACAATCAAAATTAATATTATAATATGAAAGGTGTTGAATCACAGAAGAGAGGATAGTTACGAAATCATAGAAAAAGTAACTCAATTGTCGAAGATGGAAAGCGTGTTATATGGAACACAGATCAGATGTGGGAAGAAAAAAAAAGGGAACTTAACGATCAGTTAGTTAGTGAATAAGAAAGAACGGAAGAGATTTTTATTGAAGTTATACTAATCGCAGATTTTAAGGGAAAGGAGAAGAAAAGTTAAAAAAAAGGACCTGCTTGGCGAGGAATTGGCGTTCAAGGTCGCCAGAGGCGAAGAAGGGAGAGTCGGGAGGAAAACGTCGACGAAGTGGATACCAATACCGAAACCCTAATTCGGCTTCCTTCTCATCAACCACCATTGCCATTTCCAGTCCTTTCCTTTCCTCTGCGCTCTCTCTGTAGTCTAAACTATTCCTATTCCGTCTCTCTTTCTGTCTCGTCGGCTTCAGTTAACCCCCTCAGCTTTCTGTGTAGTCTCTTCCTCTCACTCACTATTCACTGTTTCTCCCCAAAACTGTTGCTTGCTTGTTCAAAATAGAAACTTTATTAGAGGCATTTGGGCTACTGGGCCACTCAAAATAGAAACTGCATTAGAAGCATTTGGGCTACTGGAAATTTCTTATCGAGTCACCAAGATTGAATCACATAGTGTGCGTTTGATTGCAAGTATGAAATTTATATGAAAAAAAAATAAGTTTCAGGCAATTAAATTACCTAGAATTGAGTTACATGGAAAATGTCAATTAAATGTATTTGATTGTCATAATTTTTTACCCGAAAAATATTGGTTGTATTATGATATTTTTAATGTAGAAAAAATTATTGGTATTTTTTTTTACATAATTCTATAGTCATGATGGATCTTGTTTAATTGAGCTTGATTAGTAGATTTTAAATATTAAATTTTTATTAAATTTTTATTTTTTATTTTAAGTTATGGCATTTTTAATGTAGAAAATGGGTAAAACTTTATCTAAAAAAATGTGTCAATTGCCTAGAAAATAAAAACAAGCACCCCCCCCCCCCAAAAAAAAAAAAAAAAATGTTTTCAAGCTCTACGTGGAAAAGTCCATGAATAGTGACAAAAGATGGAATTTGACTGCCCGAAAAATTTTGCCAATCAAATAGCACAAATGTGGCAACTTGGGTGAAAAACCCTTATTTTCATGAAAAATAAGGGCAATCAAACACACCCTTAAAGACAAGCCATTATACATGGGCAGAAATATTGGCATCCCAAAAGTACTCGGTCACATTCTCACTTTTATTCGGTCATTCGCAATCAAATAAAATGTTTGTTACTCAGTTTTTGAGGGCCGAATATAAGATTATATACTTAATTCTTGACAATCGAGTAACATATACTTTATTCGATTGTCAAGAACCGAATGAAAAGTGAGAGTATTTTCAAGAAATTTTAGGAGTGCCAATATCTCCACCCTTATAAATTTATTTTTTACTATGGAATCTAATATACTAATTATCTTTTTTAAACATATGCTATATAAGTTATTGTGGGTGGGAAAAATCTGACCAAACCTAGTTAAAAGAGAATCGGCCCAAGATAATGGATTCGGTAATCAAATGTGGATTGTAAAAGATGGTGGTCAGTGAATAGTAAATTAATAACTCAAGTAGAGACAAGATTTGTTTGTGGGGTAAGTTCCTCCGATAGCTCTTATACCCAGTCTGGTTGTATGTCCCCCTTGTGTGTTCTTCACTGGCTCCAAAGGCTTCTCAAGTATAATTTATTTTCTAACAAGTGTCTTAGAGTTAGTATTGAAAATCTCATCCCTGCCAATTAAGCCATCCCTTTTTGTTTATAAGTATAGAGTTAGGATCACAATACTCATTAGTGTAATAATAAAAATACCATTTTAACATATAATTGTCAAAATTAATTATCAATTTCACATATAAGAGGTCTAGCACACACTGATAAATTAAATACACAATTCATTCAAGCAATAAACATAGGAAAGTGAAGTGTGAAGGTAAAATGTCGGTTTACAAATAAGTAGTAGATAGAATTGGTGCAAATAACATGGCGTTAAATAGCAGTCACGTGTTAGTACCAAGCAAAAAGAAAGTGTTTTACATACTATATTATACGACTAAAATGATGAACCGTTTAAATCAAGGGATGCAATACAAATCATTGCCAAAGAAAAACTGAACGACCAACATCAAGTATTTAATTTATGCAAAATAAAATATTGGGAAAAAAAAACTAAAGGACAACATCAAGCATTTAATTCATGCAACAAATAAATAAAAAAAAACCTAAACAACCAATTTGTAAAATAGAGCATTTAATGTTTACTATTAATTCATGCATTTAAAAAAAAAATGAATGGTCAATATGGAAAATAGACCTTTGTTGATATATATATACTAGTATAGAACCCATGCATATTGTTGATAAATATATACTAGTATGGAACCCGTGCGATGTATAAGCACATTACATTTATCAACACAAACTTTTAAGTCATGTGATGCATGGGTGTGTTACCTCATAATCTTTTAAAAATGTGCCTTCCTGGATCTTTTAATTTTATATGCATATAGTTGTAGATTAGATGCAACACCAAATGTAATTGCCCACGGATGCTAGCTCTGTTTTAGGTTCCTACATGCAAATTCAAAAGTTGGGTTTAAATAGCAAAAAATATCAATTGTGCCATGAAACTCGAAGCAATTTTTAGTTTATTTAACTTAAAATGAATGAAGCCACGTGAAGCCTAAATTCAACTATCCACTTCCACTATCCTCCTCGGTCGAACCTTCGGATTTCCTCACTTCTATAAAGAAAAAGTAAGAGGAAGAAATAGAGCAACTTAAAGGAAGAAATTAGTATACATAAAATGAGTGTATTATTGAAAATGACCATAAAATTTTGAAAATCTAGAGAAAACAAACATACAAGTCATTTATCGTATATGCTAGCAAAAGAAAACTTTATCGATTGAAAATCATCACTTACATTATCTTATAAATGTGTCTTTACCTTTTACTTCAATACGTGACATGTCTGTAAGAGAAAAATGAGATGTGCATTTGAATTTGAACTAAATCAAGAATGAAAGAAAATTAAACTAATATATTATCAAATAAAATATATTTAACTGGGAAAAACCTTATTCACTCTTCCCTAAAATTTGTAAACAGATAATTAGAAAAAATGGAAGAGATTTATAATGGATTAAGTTTCAAAAAAGAAAGCAATTAGAGTCCTTACATTTTCCATTAAAAAAATAAGTTAATGGTGAGATAAGCACAAACAAATAAATATGAGAAGATTCATACTTTGAGGAAAGGAGCCGGAAAAGCCAACAGTTATGTGAAGAAGAGTGGACAAAATTGAATATCTACATTAAAAGAAAAATAAAATTAATTATAACATTTAATGATATACACATGGCATTCCCCTGTTCAATGAGTTTTACTTCTCCCATTTTATATATTATATTAGATTAGATATATGTAAGGGGCCGAAAATTTGGCCAGACCCACAAAGATAATATATTTCGTGAGCATGAATGTATCATTAGTAGTATGAGAGATAAGACAATGATATTTTTGTTTGTAGCTAGGTTCCTCTAGTGAGTTTTATTCTACTTGCGATATGTCATTTTTTGTGTTTGTGAGAGTTTTTATTGCTGTTTAAGAATATAGTTTAACACAAAAAGACAAGCTACCGGTTTATTTCTCTATCTCCTTTCTTTCTCTAGATTCCTTAGTGATAAAAAGCGATTGATCCTCTTTTAGAGTTATCCCATTCTATTTAGATCTAGAAAGGATTAGGGTTACAATGCTCTATGCATGGCTAAAAGACAGTTGGGGGTAAGCTGGAGGTCCCTCTACATTAATTATGAAATGATTTGCATTAAAGTCCGATTACTTTTACATCACACATATGTCAAGATTTGGAGGCTGCGTTTTGCATGAGTAGGTGAGAAGCGTGGGTAGGTGACTTCCATCACAAGTTATTGGCTTTGTACGTATTCTTCATGATGAATAAAGTTCCATCACATCATTTCGTACGTTCTCTATTTTTGCCGAGCATGTTGGTCACGCGATGTGGCCCGAGGCATGCGAAGTTCAGTCCTTCTCGGCATGGAGTTGACTTTAGCGCTTAAGTTGCCCTTCGTTGACCCTTTGACCGCTACACGGCCGAATCGAGTTTAGTTTATGGGCCTTAAAGTGTTGGGCTGGCCCAATAGCTCGATAATAATTTTATGTCTCCTCAATATAAATTTATGTTTGGAAAATACAGCATTTAATTTCTACTATTTAATTAATGCATTTAAGCCAACAGCCTAATAGCCCGTTGGCATCTTTTATATCTTCGTAATAGGGAGGTCCCGGGTTTGACTCACATGGACATGGTTGTCGTACCCTTTGTTGGTGCACCCCTATGTGATGGGTGTATCCACCCTTATTGTGGTGTGGGTGTGAGATTTATAATTTGTTGGGAAAATGTGAAATTGTTAAGAAAATTGTATAATGAACTTTTGGCTTCAATTTGGTAGATGTAGGCAATCTTGTGAGAGATATGTCCTAGGACTATTCATAGATTATGGCAATTTTATGCTTATTGTTATTTATAAAGCCTCTTGTACCATCAAGTACAATTGTGGGATAGTAATGTTATATAATATTAAAAGTCATAACCTAGGATCACATTGATATAATCAAATACCACAAGTATGTATGGATATTAATACTGATACCAAGGTATTGAACTGACCCGCTTTGGGGACACTGCGAGGAGTGTTACATAATGTCATCAGTGATGTTCCCCATTTGTGATATCGTATTATCCTTAGACCTGAGATCGCCATGGTTACCAACATAGGGATTAGCATGTCAGGCATTATCAAACGTTGCTCTTGATCGAGTAATTATAAAGATGATGACCGAGCATACTATGAACTATGTAGAGGTATGTGGTTGATCAAGATGGGATTTGTCACTCTCGTATATTGAGAGAGATATCGTTGGGCCCCTTGATAAGTGTAATTAATATTTGCATGGCCATGCACAAATGAGATGTCATTTGTTTTAGATTAATTATACTTAGAGATCATAAAGATTGAACTATACAAGAATGATACTTGCCTAGTCTTGTGTTCAATCTAGATATCGATTGACAAAAGGAGTTAATATTTGGAATATCAATTTAAGGTTGTGTCGTTTTTGACCTTTATACCCTTTGGATAATAGTAATGTTTTACAGAGACCGCTTACTATTCGTATAATAAAATGGGCTTTTAGCCAAAGAGTGTAAAACCTACAGGGTCGCACACCAAAACGAGTTGGATCAAAACGAATTAAAATGGGCCAAGTTGGACTTGGGCCCAGTTCGTTTGTTGCTTAAGGTTCTCACTAGATAAAAGGGAACCTTTATTCATCTTGGCCGTCAAGGAAACTCAGAGAGGCCAGAGAGAGAACCCTAGAAGGCGCTAGTACACCAAGCAAGGATCTCATTCCGTTCGTGTGTGCATACCGTAGAGGCGTCGTAATTTCTACGCTAAGGACGACAACAACAGAAGGATTCGATCCATCCGGTTCGTTTTAGTAACATCAAATCACACATAAGGTGTCTTCTATCGATTTTATTGAACAGCATAAATCCTAGGGTTTAAGATTAGTGCGTAAATTAGTGTATGAGATGCATGATTACTGCCCTAATTCCCTTCATCTTGGCCACCTACAAATTAATGTTTCAAATACTGTAATATTAATCTTCCATAAATTTTTATTTTCTAGAAACTTAATTAAGCAATTATATTATCCTTTGGTCTCCAAAATTAAGTAGATAAGATTATTCCATCAAAGCAATAATGACATTAAATAATTTCATCTTACAAGATAAGAAATGCACATCTGACATACTTATAGCATTACAAAAAGTTTGAGATGAAATTCAAGCAAATATAAATTTCAGCAAAAAGTAAACAACATTGTACTCATATTTTGATAAGGTATGATAGTAGGTTTCAAAAAGATAAATTATTAATTTATGTAACCAATGGGCATAAGGGGACCTTATAAAAAAATATTATCTTATAAATTTAGCAAAAATATTAATTTAACGCTTGAGCTAGAGTCGGAACATGAAAAATTTATTAATTTAGTAAGGTTATTAGTTTATCGAGATTCTATTACACAATATTAATAAATTAGGGTTAAAATTGAATTATGATAAATAATTCATTAAAAAACTTTTGTTCCCTCAAAATCCCACCATTATTAGAAAGAAACAAAATAAACGAATAGAGTGGATTAACAAACCTTCGTCTCATTCCGTCCATTTCATTTACATTCCTTCTCATAAACACACACACACACACACACATATATATATATATATATTTGAATGACCGATTTTTAATCATTCCTCATCTTGTACTTTTTTTGTATTATAATTTCTATTCCTTAAATCTAAACGGAAACCGTAAACGCAACCTAAGAAAATGGAAATACCTAGTTGATAATTTAATATTTAATAAGACGTAAAGCGAAAAGGTCAAATTGTGGTATATAAATGAAAAATAAATAAATATTATAAGTTTTAACCTTTCCCGTAATAACAGTTTAAGAAGGAAAGAAATTCTTTTTGACCTTTCCCGTATATTTTTATATTATAATTCATCTAGGATCGGTTAAAGCTCAACTCCACATCGAATTTTACTTTAAAGTTGCTTGATTAAAAAAATAAAAATAAAATTACAAAGCAATAATCCCTATTGAAGTCTTGGTGATTTGCAAGACATGGAATCATCTACTTTGCGATCCGAAGTTCAATAAAAGGCACCTCAATCAACAGATAAGAATTTTCTCATCACAAGTTCTCGAAGATATTCAACTACTCAGAGCCATTATCAACGACGCTTTTAGTATGTATGTAGATTACAAAGCAAAAGCTGGTACAAGTGGTGGTGCAGGTGCAGTGTAAGATTCCCTTTTTTGAAAATATATATATATATATATATAGCTGGTACAAGTGGTGGTGGTGATGATGAAGAAGAAGAAAAAGTTGTTTAAGAGAGTGTTTAGTGGTTTAATTATTAATTAAAAATAAAAAAAGTGGTGTGTGTCAATAGACTAATCAACATTTTTTTAAGGGAGTGTTACAGAGTAAATAAGTGTGTGTCAATAGCAACACCATATATATATATATTTATTTATTTATTATTACTCTTAGATCACGTTTTTCTTTAGAAATATGTGGTACGGAACGTATATTTTTTTTTTTTTAAAAAAAAACCCGTTAACTTTCGTCTAATAATTATCTTATTATATCTCTTCATCCTTTGGATTTCCTTTCCTAACATGTTTAGGACTGTGGTAATGGAATAGCACCTTATATGTATGAGCTCTTCCTAATATGTTCAATTTGAATGGTTCGGGTAAGTGATTATTCGCAAAGCGCTTAGTTTTAAAAATTATTTTAATTTGGTAGAATCATGTTTTAAATATTTTGTTTTTGCTTCAAAGTTTGGATCAATCTTATTTTAATATGTTGTTAGTTTCTGAAAAGAATTATTTATCTTGAACGGTTTTGCTTTGCATTTATTTAATTTTAATTTTACTGGTGGGGTTTAATGCATTGGTATTATATTTTTCAAGTTTGTGGTTCACCGTAGATTTGAGTACGAGGGTTTGAGCTGTTAAAAGTATAGTAAATTTTTTTTATTTTTCATTTTTCATATACTTTTGAATTTATTATGTAAAATTTGGATTTAACAAATTTTGACATTAAACAACATGCTCTGAAAATATTATTTAAAATTTTGATTTATCATCTTGTTAGAATATTTTCGAAATCACAATTGTTTTGTTTTAAAAGTTTTCTAATCTAGGAATTCCATGAATATTAAAATTTGTTTTTGATACGTGTGTTTAAAATATTTTTATTAAAAGTTTGTACTTTTGCTTGATCCTATTTCAGTCACTTTGTATTTGATTCCTTATTGGATTGTTGAGTTTGCTCTCTTATTTATTTATTTTTCATGTTTGTGGTTCACCATATATTTGAAGCATGAGGTTGCGTTCGCGATTAGTTGTTTGCATACTTTTGAATTTATTATGTAAGATCTGGATTTAATAAATTTTGGAAGATTTTGAGGTTTGCTTTTAAATAATTTTTTATTTTTTTTTGGTTTGATAATTGAGTGTTCAAGTCCATGACTTTGGATTTGGGCTCGTATGGGCGGGATTTGAATGAGGAAAGGGGTCCTGTGAAGGCGTTTTACTTATAGTAAATAGATATAATAAGATATCATATTTCTTCAAGATGAATGAGGAAAATGCTTTTTCATGAACTTCAACCGTTTCTTCTTTAATATTGCCTCTATCATTAAAAGGGTTGTTGACCTTACATGGTCTAAATCTAATTTTGATAATGACAAAAGATTAATCATGTGTATTTAACTTGTGTCTTGTTTGTATTTAGCATAAAACTGTTTTTTAACGTCCAATGTTTCTAAAAGACCAAAAGACCAAAACCATATCCAATTCAAGACTTCAACTCTTCTAGAATCCAATCCACTCTCACAAGTTCAAGCTATTATGCATCAAGATGAAAATATATGGTGCATTCAAGAAGAAGTTCAAAGAATTCTAACAAGCTCCTTAAAGGCTAGAGTATTTCATTTAGTATGTGAGTGATTAGTCTTTTGTAAAGATATTGATATTGTCTCAAATTAAGCTAACCATGATTTTATATCATTCTATAGCATTCATCTCTTTCATAGCAAAATTTGAATGAACATCATTTACAAAACTTTTTCTCTTAAACCGATTTTCGTAAAAATATATTTAATTTATCCGGTTGTTTTTAAAAAACCAACTCCAACATGTTATAATAAAACATTCCCCAAGTGTTAAGGTTTGGCTTTTGCAAAAATAGAAACATTAGTCGAATAATGGGTGAGTCGATACACCATGTAAACCTAGCCAAAATATAGCCGTTGAAGTTGGTAAATGTCTTGTTTTGCCCCACAACTTCTTGTAAATTCAAACGGCCATATTTTTCCAAGCTATATATATGAGGTCTAGTTGTTTTTATTAATGAAATATTTTACACATTCTTCATTATGTCCCTAAATTATATTTGAGCTTATTTCTTGATTTATCTCTTAGTGTGAGCTTCATTTGTATTTCTCAAACACTTAAGAGCTATTTGGTGTTAGCCACCTAAACTTATTCTATTCATATTTGGAATCATGAATAGGGTTTCTTGTGTGAGTTTATTTAATTGAAATTTAGAAGAATACAAAGGTTTGACATATATTATTGGATATTCTCGGGATAACCGAGCGCGGAGTAGGGGCTAACAAGCCGAACCGTAATCTTTGACTTTGCAATCTTTCTATCTCTTTATTCTATATTGATTTGTTTCTTGTGAATTTATCTTTGATTGGTTGGTTGATTGATATAGACACACATTTTTAAATTGATTTTAAAAATCCCATTAAGTTTAAAAACCCTATTTACCCCCCTCTAGATTTTCCGATACAAGTCAATAATATATTTATGTGGATCCAACATGACCTCCTTGTGGTTAAGGAGACAATACAAGACTTGAAATGTAAGTACTGTACAAAAAATGGGCTTCTAAAAAGTTATAATGATGTGTTAAAAATACATTAAATAATGAATTACAAGTAGAAACTACAAAATTACTTTTGCGTATTAAAAAGGGTTAATTACAAAAAAGGTTCTTTCACTCATTTTACACTTTGATTGTACCCTGATAGCTACTTTCTGTCGACGTTTGTTGGGGTTACCGTAAGCGGCGATCCGAGCTGGCATATTGATGCATTGGAAATTACATAATGAAAATATTCACAACACTTAAAACGATTTAATCCCCAAATTCGTAAAAACCCTAATTACAGTGAGAGAGGAGAAAGCCTGGAAAAAAATCTAAGGAAGCATTGAAGCTTTAATTCGGCAAAGCGAAAGCATTTCCAAGAATGGAATGAAGTGCTGATTTTGCCTTTTCATACCAAGCCAAGAAGCTATTTCATGAACTGTGTTAAACAACATTTTTTTTAAATACTTACCTGTGCTTTACCAATTTTTGCAGTTTTAAATACTTATATTTGGACTTAGATTCTTCATACCTTTTGTGGGTTAGGGTTTTAAATACTTACCTGATTTGGATTCTTCACTAAGTCAATTTTTGCTTCCACTTTTCTCCTTTCATTTTCTCTGTTTTAAATATTGCCTCTTCTTTCCTTCTCTTCGTTTCAAATAGGGCCTCAAATCGAAAATTTCCTCAAATGATGTCAAATGCTGAATGAGATGCCACGTAGGACCGTTAATGCCTCCCCTTTACCGTTAGTAACCCAACAGACGGAATAAAAATGAAAACAAACAGAAAGTCACTGTAAAAAATTGTATAATGACGTAAAATGGGTAAGTACTGAATTTTTTGTATCATTAAAAATAACACATTATTATGTCCAAATTATAATTAATATATATTTGGATGGAATCTGGGGTTAGTTTATTTAATTGAAATTTACACATAATAAGAATAAAGAATCTTGAAGTCTATGTCAGTGGTTAGGAGACAGACTTGAAATCTGTTGGGCTTCGCCCGCGCAGAACCCTGCTGTCGACGTGTTTTATTGATGCGGATTGAACATGGGACCGGTTACTTTTTGTTTGTAGTATTTTTGTGCAGTCATATACTCATACCTCGGTCTCTTCCACTACTAACCTCACCTTTTTCCTCAAACAAATGCTCCCCTCCCCCCCTCCCCTCATTCACTGTTCATACAACCAAAATAATTAACTAAAGTTAACGCAGAGATGTCAGGGCTGTTGATTCAGATACCGGGCAGGAACCGATGCATCGAGTTCGGCAACTTTCAGACTAGCGGAGTGTCCATTCTGGTTCACTCCATTCTCTACTTTGCTTTCAGTTGCATCTTCTTGTTAGCTATCGGCGTCCATGTCTACATGGGTTCTTAATCCTCTTTACTCATTCATTACTTGTTTGATTAATTCTGTTTTTGCATTTCATGTTTTTAAGGATCCGTTGACGAGATGTATCACTACCACTGAATCACTGATTATTTTGCTGTAATTGAATCGCTGGAATTAAAATTGGTTTCAAATTTACACATGATGATGATGTCCTTCTCCTAGTTAATCATTTCTAAAATTAATTTAATCAGAGTGCTCAGAATTGTCCGCTCGACCACACAGATCCACTCCACCTTTGTTCCTTTCATTTATAGCATTTATTACCTTTTTCATCGATAAATTACTAAACATATTTAGGTGGCGTTTGATAAAACTGAAATTGAAAAAATTATTTGTTTACTTTTAAAATCTGTATCTAAAAAAATATTGTTTGTTTGAATATAACATATCTAAAAACAGATTTTTTTTTAAAATGACAATTTTATCCTTATTAATTTATTTAGATCACATGTAAAATAAGAAACAAAGTCACAAAGAGGGTAAATAGGTATTTTACAATAGCATGTTTTAAGTTTTCAGATTTAAATTTAAATGGCAAATTTGATACTTAAAATTTTTGCCCCAAATTTTCAGTTTTAAGTGGCAAATCGCTTAATTTTTTGGCAAACAAACAATTTTGGAACAATTTAAATCTGAAAACTTAGGGGCCAAAACAAACAACCTCTTAGTACAATCATCCTTTAATTTTATTTTACAGTAGACACAAAACATATGCACGTGCTCGCCTAATAAATCTACGTTAGAATGAAAAAGAATAAACGAAAAGGGAGGTAGCTGATTAAGATCATTTCAAGTTACTAAGATAGCTGATTAAGATCATTTCAAGTTACCAAGAATTCGTAAGTTCAAATCTTGGTATCAGTGTATTTCCTTTAACATTAATGGTAATAAGGGTAAAATAGGAAAATTACCAAAAAATTGTTGTCCGAATCCAGGTTTACATATACATATATTCTAGTCCTTAACTATGAGTTCTTTTCATTTTTTCCCCCCTTCTTTTATAAAAAAGACTTTGAATGAAAATTAAGACTAGCTGTCTGTCTAGGTAGAGTCCTGAGCGGTGAATGGTTGCGATACAGTTGGTGATTTAGCTAGTGAAACAGTTTGGGGCTTTCAAGTTACGAATTTGCTATGCTTAAATGGTTAGTTCCATTGTCATCACTTTGTAGTCTTTTTGTTTTTTATTTGATAAAAATCACTTGTTTTGGTACTGGTATTTGTTGAGAAAACATACAAGCTGCAGCAATTGGAGTTCAAGAAACACTTCATGATGTGATAGCAAGTATTGTATATATACAAACACATGAAAAGGTGGAAAGGTATTTAGCCTAGATTTGACAACGTAAGATGGTATACTAGCAAATTTTTAAGAATGTCCTTAATTGAAATTAGGTTTGCGAGGATTATTGTTGGTCGTGGTAGGGTGGTCTGGCTGGTGACTGGATAGATATTTCGTGCATGGGGGAGTCGCACAAGCATTGGGGTTAGGACTAATGGGTAGTGGATTATTGGAGTAAACCACAACATTGAGGTGACAGAAATAATAAGCACAGTAGAAACTAAAGTTATTCAAGTGTTAGCCTGTGTGCATCAATGAAGTTATTTGTAGAGCAAAGCATACAATTTATTGACTCAAGTGGCTGCCCGAAATATAGTTTGGCCATTGGTCTCACAGCACTACTAGGCAGCATCAACCCGCTTCGCACTTCTGTTACTCCCCCATCTCAAATATTTTCTAGGTGAAAAATGAAAGGAAAACTTTGATTGGAATGGAGAAGCTGAGAAACTAAAGCTAGGAGGCTGAGAAGCTGTTTCTGTAGCAGCCAAGTTAGATATTCCAAGTGGTTCTTTATCCTGATTGTGAAACCTCGTTAACACCCTTAAGGCAAAATAAACTTTAGTGCAACTGGGAAGCTAAAAAAATGGTCTTTTGCCTTGATTCGATACTTTCTAAATGCGCAATGTTCTCGGAGGGTCAATAAAGTCCCCTGAAGCTAACAATTCCAGTTAATTCTGCTGCACAATAAATATTGCTCTGCAAATAAAGGTGAATTCTTTGAAAGCCTGCTGTGTTGAGTATGTTCATTTAAATGGAGTGGAAGCATAATATAAGTTTTACTTTCATTCTATTTACTTGCGCTTGTCTTTCTAGCTTGTTTGGGTTTCCTTTATATCTCATAACCCCCTCATCCCCAGAAAAAAGGGCATTGCTATTTACACACCATAAATTATTAGGGGTGTAAATAGCAGCGCCCCAAAAAAGGAAAAGAAAAGATAAAGATCAACACAAAAAATGAAAAAAAAAAAAAAAAAAGGAAGAAAGGTGTCAAGCTTTCAGAAGGAACAGATTATTGCATGCTTCAATCTTAATCTTATACTAGTAAGTAGTAACTGACTGCTTATGTAGGAACCATTTTGCTGGAAACTGATGTTGAATTTTGGATTCCTCAGTAAATCTGAAAGATGCTAACAACATAGCTGCTCGCGTGAATACATGTGTACTTTATAACTCTCTTTGCAATTAGTAGCAAAATTCTGGTAGATGAAGGTTACTAGTAAAGGAAAAAACGTGGAATTCAATCTTTCCCAATTAATTAGCACGATTTTTATTTATTTTTTTGGTCTATACTAATTAGCACAATTTAGAAGTATGGAAATTACTCCTTTTCTGATCTGTCAAAGCACTTGAGTTGAAGCAAATTTTTTGGAAACTATTGCCTACAGACAAAATGATACACACATCATGAAATTGTCTGTAATTATACATAGATATGGATATTAAGAATAATAAGGAACAGAATAAGAAGCAAACCAAAGAGAACAGTGTGGAGGAACATGGAGACAACAGTAGTCTTCATGTTCAAGAATTCCACAGGCCGATGCTTCCCCGGTAGTTGAAAGATCAAACCAGGTGCCAGAAATGCAAAGAGCGCGGAAGCTATTAGCGGAGCAGCCCAGTCGTTCATCCTTATCCTTCCGCCCGGTTATATAGTCTATTTAATTCTCGGATATGTAGATCCAGAATTGAACTTTGCCTTGCCTTCTAATAAACAGTGGAAAAACAAGAATAATAAGAATAAGAATAAAAGCAAAGCGTGTGTAAAGGGGCTTTGGATACCATAAAATTTGACCACGAAGTCTTTCTTTAAGAGAAGAGAGAGAGAGAGATAATGAGAATCAGAATCCCATAAAGCTATATGGGATATGAGAATTTTGGTAGTTTATAGAGACCTTTTCTATTTCAAAATGGAGTCTTGCCTTGTCGGGATAAGGCAGAGAGAGCATCAATTTTTAATCTTCTTTTTGGAGGACACTATCGTGATGGTGGTTGAGTTAGTCTCTAGCAAGTAGCACATCAACACTTGCTAACTAGTGATGTGGGTTTAATTATATATTAATTTATCAGCTAATTATTAGTGGTTGAATACATCATCCAGCCTTTGCTTGTTTTCAAAAGTCGTGAATTTAAGAAAGATTATTAAAGCAAAACGTAACTTGTCATAGGTTTAGTTGGGTCAGGAATCATATATATATATATATATATATGTATATGATTATATGTATACTAATGTCGGAGTACACACTTTTTGTACAGTATTATATACATTAGAATATAATACGCACGTACCAAATTAAATATAATAGTTCTGATAATATAGATCGGAAATATTTGTAAATTAATATTGTAATGGAGTTTATTTGAAGGGGTAAAACATTTGTACATTAAAAAACACGAGTCTAATCAGCGAACATAATATAGTAATTTTAGGTGCAAACCAAAAAGTGGCCTTCAGGATTTAATACATGCCACATAATTATAGATAGGATATACGAAGTCGTTGCTTGAGGTCAAACCCTTAGTCATGTGAGTTCAGATATGGTTTGAGCCATGGATTGATATTCAATGCTGGGATATTCGTCCGGTTGCTAACATTTGATAAGGACCGGGAGCATAACTTATGTTGCAATTTGCAATGGGATGTCATTCTGGTAAACCTCCTTAATTTGATTCGTGGTTGATTGCATATTTCCTTATTAGCTACTCAACCCAATTTTTCTTCACTAAGATCATACTTTCTGTTAGCCAAAAATGCGGAAATTAACAATTTAACAAAAATAAAACCGAGTCTCGTGTAACACATGATCTCCTTAAAACAATTACGCCGCCTCCCACGGTGCTTACGAGGTTTGTTATGGCATTTGTCTCCCAGGATGAAACGGTAAAGAGTGTCTATCTTTTAGCACTTTAGTGTCACTCGCAAAACGAACTTTATATTGTGTATGAACTTGATCACCATCAAAACAAAAACCTATTCTAGAGAGCAAGAGAGAATAAAGTGAATAGAGGTGTGTGTAAACTTGTGTGGAATGGGGTCTCTAAGACCTCCAATTTATACATGGGGAATGAACACTAGAATTAATATCCATTAATCATAAAAAACGTTTTGAATTAATTGCAATAATTAAATAAAACGTTTTTACAATTAATAGGAATTAATTCAAACGAATTTTTGAATTTAAAATCTCCTAATTAAGAGAAATTAAAAATAATTAAAAATGGGTGTGTTTAAAGAAAATAAAATAACTGGAAAACTCTAAGTGCAAAACAAGACCCCGCGCGGCTGGCCATTTTCGAAGCGACATTCGTGTCCGCAGGTGCGGGCGTACACAAGCCAAGCCTGTGTCAAGCCAAATTCGGTCCGTGATTTGCACTCCCCTTTTCTTAGAAGCTTATGAACTCATACAAGTTTTTCCAAAGTTCCAATGTGGGACTAACATTTCCCATTTTATTTTTCATCTCAAGTAGTTCACTTTGGGTGATAATTTCTCATTCATCCCAAATCCGTTTTGAGCATACAAATACACGATCTCGATGTACTCACGGAGGAGAACACGAATCTATAATTTTCTTTCACAACCGAGTGTGAAACCCCATTTAAAATTATCCTCAAAAAGGTATCAAAACCAATTTTTTCCAACAATTCCCCACATGAATGAAAATTGGAGACCAAAGACACGACAGATAAGGTGATAAAGTTCGATGGTTGAAACCTGCATAGGATAGGTAGGTTTTACCCCTTGAACCTTCCTTTATGAAAATATGTTTACTCTACTAACGAAACAGTAGACGCGATGTCCTTGAACTGTTCTGTCATTTGTGTAAACGATGACATATCTCATACATGAGTATTCCTTACACATTTTAGTTCTCACTATTATGTTCTTTATGGCCATGAACATACGCCTAGTTCTGCAAGAGTTCACTAAGAATTGTGCCCTCAGCAATTCTCTTGGAAGCGGCCCTTCTTCCCTCTTATATAGGTGATTTCTTAATTAAAAGTAACCCGCATTACTCCGTTCGAATTTATCGACACATAAGAATCATTAAAAGTTTAGCTTATCCTTTTCCTTACGGGTATCACTGCTTTCATCATAGGAATGGACATGGGAAAAATTCCCACAGTGATCAACGTAGCCTTTACAATTTAGTTGTCCCTTTTGAACCTAGATCTTGGGATCTCCAGTCATGTAGGTTGGGTATCCATTGTATCGACTTATTTATTCATGGGCTTTAGTCCCATTCCCCTTGATGACTTGTCAACTAACTCTCTATTCAAACATTTGGTTAACGGATCCACAATATTATCTTTTGACTTTACAAAGTTGAGTGAGATAACTCCAGTTGAGAGTAGTTGTCTAATGGTATTATGTCTTCGATGAGTATGTCTAGACTTACCATTATACATATTGCTTTGTGCCTTACCAATAGCTGATTGACTATTAAAGTGCATGCAAATTAGAGGCACAAGGTTTTTCTTTTACATCTTGAAATATCCTCTAGAAAATGACATAACCATTCAGCCTTTTCCCCACATTTGTCTAATGCAATACATTCAGATTCCATTGTGGATCTAGTAATCATAGTTTGTTTCGAGGATTTCCACGAAACCGCTTCACCTCTTGTTTGTGTCATTTTTAAATCACATATATCGCTATGGATTAAATCAAGGGGTCCAGTGTTTCTTTCAACATTAAAAAATGATGATCTCATTTGTTTTGCCTCAACACAAGTTTCACATTTGTGTTTTGAATCAATTTGAAAAGATGGTATATGATTTAAATTAATTAATTTTTCGTAAAGAATCATAATTAACATGTCCTAATCTACCATGCCACAAATTTGAAAACTCAAGCATATAAGCAGAAGAAGTAACTTTATTATCATTCTTTAATAATAGTCATTACATTCATTTTAAATAAACTACCATTCATATACCCCTTCCCCACAAACATTCCACCCTTAGACAAAACAAACTTATCCGACTAAAACACTAGTCGAAAACCATGAATATTTAGCAATGAACCCGACACCAAGTTCTTGCAGACTTCGGGTACGTAGACCACATTGTTCAAAGTTAACTCCTTCCCGGACGTCGTCTTTAGAACCACTTTTCCTTTTCCCTTGATTTCAGAGGTAGCCGAATTTCCCATATACATTTTCTCCCCATTTTCAATAGGTTGAAACGTAAAGAACAAGCTTCTATCAAATCACACATAACGAGTAGCACCCGTGTCAATCCACCATTCTTTTGGGTTTGAACCCACCAAATTCACCTCAGTCACCACTGCCGAAAGATTAATTTCAGTTGTCATTGTACCTTAAGCACATACAAACAAAATATCAAATTCTAGAAACACAAAGTTTCAATAAATATATATATATATATATATATTTTCCTTAAACAGTTTTAAGAAAATGTTTTCCCACAATTTACGAAACTGTTTTTCCTACAAAACAGTTTTTTTTTCTTTGAAACTGTTTTTCCTAAAACAATTTTTTTTCCTTGAAACTGTTTTCCACAAAACACTTTTTCCTTAAAACTGTTTTTCCTAAAACAGTTTTTTTTTTCTTTGAAACTGTTTTTTCCTAAAACAGTTTTTTTTTTCTTTCAAAACAGATTTTTCCAAAACAATTTATCCGAAACTGTTTTTGTACAAATTTTTCCCAAAACAGTTTTCCAAACTGTTTTTTTTTTTTGCTTTTCCAGAAAAATTCCATAAACAGTTTTTCCTTTTCCGAAACTGTTTTATCAAAACAATTTTTCTCGAAACTGTTTTTCCAAAAAATAGTATTTTTCCCAAAACAGTTTATATTAAACTGTTTTTCCAGAAACTGTTACAAAACAGTTTTCCTCGAAACTATTTTTATTTTTTATTTTTTCCTTTCAAACAGTTTTTCCCCAAACAGTTTTCTCCATAAACTGTTTTTATCCTTTCCTTCCACAAACTGTTTAAAACAGTTTTTCCTTTTTTTTTTCCAAACAGTTTTCCAAAAACTGTAAAAGAAACTGTTTTTCCAGAAATTGTAAACCAAAAAACTGTTTTTCCAGAAATTGAAAAAACCAAAACTGTTTTTCCAGAAATTGAAAAAATCAAAAATGTTTTTTTTTTCCAGAAATGTATACCAAAACAGTTTTACAAAAACTGTTTTTTTTTTTCCAGAAATTAAAAAACCAAAAAAAATTGTGTTTTTTTTTCAAAAACTGTTTTTCTAGAAAATGAAAAAACCAAAACTATTTTTTTTTCAAAAAACTGTATTCCAGAAATTAAACCAAAACAGTTTTTTCCAGAATTTAAAACCAAAACTGTTTTTTTTTTCAAAAAACTGTTTTCCAGAAATTAAAACAAAACTGTTTTTTTTTTTTCAAAAAACTGTTTTCTAGAAATTAAACCAAAACAGTTTTTTCCAGAATTTAAAATCAAAACTGTTTTTTTTTTCAAAAACTATTTTCCAGAAATTAAACCAAAACAGTTTTTTTTTGCCAGAATTTAAAACCAAAACTGTTTTTCTTTCCAAAAAAAAAATTGTTTTCCAGAAATTAAATTTCAAACTGTTTTTTTTTTTTCAAAACTGTTTTTTCCAGAAACTGTTTTTCCAAAAAAAAACTGTTTCAAAATTGTTTTTTTTCAGAAATTGGAAAAAAAAAACTGCTTTTTTTTCCCCCAAAAACAGTTTTTTCCAGAAATGAAAAAACCAAAACTGTTTTTTCCAAACACGTAAACCAAAAAACAGTTTTCCAGAAATAATTATTCAAAACTGTTTTTCTACAATGATAATTCAAAACTGTTTTTTCATAAACTGTTTTTTTTTCCCGAAAATGAAGAAATTCCGAAACTCTTCAAGGTTTTACGAAAATATCCAAAAAATTGTTAATACCGAAATAATCAATAATTGTTTTAAGATTGTTAGCCAAAAATATGCGAAAATTAACAATTTAACAAAAATAAAACCGAGTCTCGTGTAACACACGATCTCCTTAAAACAATTACGCCGCCTCCCACGGTGCTTACGAGGTTTGTTATGGCATTTGTCTCCCAGGATAAAACGGTAAAGAGTGTCTACCTTTTAGCACTTTGGTGTCACTCGCAAAACGAACTTTATATTGTGTATGAACTTGATCACCACCAAAACAAAAACCTATTCTAGAGAGCAAGAGAGAATAAAGTGAATAGAGGTGTGTGTAAACTTGTGTGGAATGGGGTCTCTAAGACCTCCAATTTATACATGGGGAATGAACACTAGAATTAATATCCATTAATCATAAAAAAACGTTTTGAATTAATTGCAATAATTAAATAAAACGTTTTTACAATTTAATAGGAATTAATTCAAACGGTTTTAAATTAATTTGAATTTAAAATCTCCTAATTAAGAGAAATTAAAAACAATTAAAAATGGGTGTGTTTAAAGAAAATAAAAGAACTGGAAAACTCTAAGTGCAAAACATGACCCCGCGCGGCTGGCCATTTTCAAAGCGACATTTGTGTCCGCAGGTGCGGGCGTATACAAGCCAAGCCTGTGTCAAGCCAAATTCAGTCCGTGATTTGCACTCCCTTTTCTTAGAAGCTTATGAGCTAGTGAAAGTTAATACTTTATAAACTCATACAAGTTTTTCCAAAGTTCCAATGTGGGACTAACATTTCCCATTTTATTTTCCATCTCAAGTAGCTCACTTTGGGTGACAATTTCTCATTCACCCCAAATCCGTTTTGAGCATACAAATACACGATCTCGATGTACTCACGGAGGAGAACACGAATCTATAATTTTCTTTCATAACCGAGTGTGAAACCCCATTTAAAATTATCCTCAAAAAGGTATCAAAACCAATTTTTTCCAACACTTTCTACCTAAATTTTTTTTTTAAAAAAAAAAATATATCTTAAACTTTGTGGTTATTGAGAACCATTATTAGAAACAAAGAAATGTAGAATTTTCCTAGTGAATGGGTTTTAATTATTCATTTTATAAATTGTTAAAGTTAACAATGTGGAGCACTTCAATTGTTATTTTTTCTCAATAACCAAATTTGTGGAGCTCATTATATTGATTGGTTGCAAATTAATCAATTTAAAATTTTGTTAAAAAAAAAGGGAAATATTATTTAAATTTGAAAAGATCATCTTTTACCCAAAATAATTAGTGGGTCCCTCATTTTGAGTTTTGAAGAAGGTTGTTAACTTTGATTATAAAGGGAGAAGATTTGGTTATTGGTTAAAGAATCGCTAAAGTTTAATTATGCTATTGGGGTACGATTTTTTGTTAACATTGTTAAAATTGATTATAATTGCTATTTTAGTTAGACCATTAGAGATGCTCTTATTGTTAAAGTTATTATCTATATTGATAAAGTAATGTATAATTCCAAAAGTATACAATATAATTTCTCAAAGTAGTATTATATTATGGTAAAGAGAATATTACTTTGTCAATATGAGAGAATCTCTATCATATTCTTAAAATGCGGCTCTTTAAATATGTACTTTGTTAACCTATATGACCATTTAAAGAGTGAATTTTGAAAAGCACTATAAAAAACTCTAACAAACTCTTCAAATAATAATATTTTAATATTTTTGTTGTTTTTAATAATTAATAATATTGGTGTCTCATTTGAAAAGTTTTTTCCTTGTTTGACTAATATAAATTTCAATCAAATAAAATATTTAAAAAAATAGTTTGAAAAGTATTTTTTTAATAGCCTAATTTAAAAAGAGAGAATGACTTTTTAAAATAAAGAGCTAATTTTATTACTTGTGTTAAAATTAATCTTACTTATGCATATTTTTTTAAATATATATATATATATATATAAGAGGGTTACTATTGACACATCATTTCACTTTTTAACACTCCATTTCTCTTTAACACTCCAGAACTAAATTTTATATTTTCCTAACACTCCATATTTAATTTTAAGATTAATATTAATTTAAAAAACACTCTACTTTCTCCACTTCAATCTCTTTTTCTCTTAATTCAAAAAAATAAAAATAAAATCAAGCCACTCACCCCACAAATCTCATCTTCAATCTTCTTCTTTCCAAATCTAGTTGTTCCTATCTTTTTTCTTAAAAAATTTCGTTATTGGTTAAAAAGAAAATTATACCATGTGCTATTGACAATAATCTATTAGATATGGTTTTTAGAAAAAATAAATAAGACTTTTTAATTTGACCGGTGCACATGCCACGTTAAAATAAAGTTCTGCCATGGATAAAGGTCTAGGAACCGAGTGTTATTCATCATACTCGGTCCAAATGAACAAAGTAAAGCACATGTCACTCAGTCCTAAGTAACCGAGTGGAATTGAAAAATGACCCAAAGTCTAACTCGGTTCCTTAAGACTGAGTAACCTATACTTTACTCAGTTCTTTTGAGCCGAGTATGATGAATAACAATCAATTCTTAGGAACCGAGTAAACATTCTTTTTGTTTTGTTTCTATTTTTAAATTTTTTTTGTTCGCATTTGTTTGTATCCAATGATTTATCAATAAAAGAAAACATAAAGGGATAACAAAAATATAAGTATTTTACTTTTTTTGAAGAGTGATGATGATTTGGATGGTAGTTGTAGCGGCAGTGGTGGTGGTGAAGAAGAAGAAGAATAAGAAGTTTTTAATTAATGGAATTAATGAATTAATTAAAAAAAAAGTGCTATATATTAATAAAATAATTGACTTTTTTTAAAAAAAAATGTTAAAAAATAAATTGATGTGTGTTAATAGCGACTCTTATTTTGACAACCTTTTTCATACTACCAATAAGCAACAGGCTTTTAATTGCTAACTAGTGATGTGGGTTTAATTATATATTAATTTATCGGTTAATTATTAGACCATCTCCATCCCACAAGGTAAAAAGCAAAATTTGCCTATTTCACATGCCAGCGCGTAAGTTAAAAGTGTAAAAAAATGGAAAAAGAGGTAAACCGAAGCTAAATACCAGCCGACAATTTTTTACCTCGCCCGACACATGATGTTCGGGGGACAGTTCACCTGCCACGACATATCATATGTCGTGGGAGACGATTTTCAAGTGCCACGACATTGATATGTCGTGGGAGAAAAAATGATACACCTTTTCAACCAAATGAAAGAAGGGAAAAAAAAAAAAGTTTGCCTGCCACGAATATCATATGCGTGGGAAGCATGGATTTTATGGCAACGATACAAGGTAAATCGTGGGAGCTTAATTTACCTTCTGCTCGGTGCAATTCTTGTTTAATTGATAGGCCAAATACACACTTTTACATTACATTTTTACATTACCCATAAAAGATGGCCTTAGTGGTGGAATCCATCATCCAGCCTTTACTTGTTTTCAAAAGTTGTGAATTTAAGAAAGATTATTAAAGCAAAAACTAACTTGTCGTATGTATAGTTGGGTCTGGAATCATATATATATATATGTACTAAGACCCTCTTCCAATGTATGTGTTAAATTATCAAAATTATCATTTTTTTGTCTCCAATGCACATGCTAAAAGTTAAAATAGTTGGCTAAAATGGGAGAGAAATGGTAAAATTGTACGGGGACAAACTATTCTCTCCCACGATGGAGAGAATATCGCGAGCACCTGTCATGTCGCCCGCGATGTATAGAACATCGTGTGATGCCCAGTCATCACCAGATGGACTATACATCATGTGAGTGGGAGGAGTTTTTGCAATATTGAAATTTTAGCCGTTAGCTTTAACGGATCTTTTTCAACTTTTTTTAACTATAAATACCTCCCAATTTTCCAAACTTTCACAGTTTCATATCTTTCATAACTTCTTCTTTTTTTTAAAAAAAATAAATAAATCTATTTTAGTCTTCTCTCATTAAACTCAATTTTTAATTTTTTTTATACGTGTAGAAGTTTAATTTTTTTTAATTATGTATAAGAATCGAGGAGCAAATATTCAAATTTTTGAGGATGAAGCTTTATGTCGTGCTTATCTTACTGTAAATGTTGGTCCAATTCAAGGTACTAATCAATCTTTGAATAGCATGTGACAAGTTATTACTGTCAAATACCACGAGCAACCCGAAGTTTTACATCGAATGACACAATCCTCTATTCAATCGCGATTTTTCGTTATTATTAAAGTTGTTTCACTTTATATTGCAAAATTATTGCACGCAATGAGTAATGCTAGCAACGGAACCAATGAAATGGATTGGGTAATTTTTTATTTTCTATTTTATAAATTAATTAATAATTAATAAAGTACAATTAATAAGATAATTGTACCTTGATTATCTGCAAAATGACTTCAATAACTCGAAATTGGTTGTTATTTGATTAGTCTAAGTGTATATGTATGAAAAATAAGGAGAAGAATGATGCATTTTCAAACATTTGTGGGCAAATGTTTGAATAGGCTAAAATATGACCGTTAATAATCTATCTGTTGGAGAAGAGCTGTTGATGGGATAACGGTAACCCCACGCGCGACATTCAAAATGTTGTGGGGATTGCTGACTGGGCAGGGCCGCGCGACACATAGAGTTTTGCATGAGTTGACATGTCTAATTTTTGCCCTACGCGTTGTGGAATTGGGTGTGCTACAATGCCAAATTTTTCTTACCATTTACCATAGACACTGGAGATGGTCTATACTAGAGTACACCTTTTTGTACAATATTATATATGTAAGAATATAATACACATGTACCATATTAAATATAATAGTTTTGGATAATACAAATTGTAAATATTTGTAAATTAATGTAGGGGAGTTTATTTGAGTGGTAAGGCACTTATTTGTACATTAATGGTTTGTTTTGATAACAATATGAAGAAAAAAAATAGTTAATTTTTGTGAAAAATTGAAAAATAAATTGAGGCATGTAGTGACATGTCTTCTTACTTTGTGCATTTTTTCCATAGATAAATTTTCTTTAGCAGTAGAGAAAGAAAAAAAACCCCAAGAAATAATGAATGATGAAAGATATATACTCATAAAAATAAGCATTAGATGTAGGGCATATCATAACATGCCTCAACTTATTTTTCAACTTTTTATTTATATGAAATGTTTTTTTTTTCTTTTTTTATGTTATTATCAAATGGAACCTAAAAAACATGAGTCTAATTGACAAACGTAACATAGTAATTTTAAGTGCAAACCAAAGGTAACCCCCTCGATTTAATTTATAAGACATAATTATATATAGATATATGAAGTAGTTGTTTGAGGTCAAACCCTTAATCATGTGAGTTTAGATATGGTTTGAGCCATGAATTGATATTCAATGCTGGGATGTTCATCCAGTTGCTCACATTTGATAAGGACCGGGAGCATAAATTATATTTCAATGGGATGTAATTATGGTAAACTTTCTTGATTTGATTCGTTGCATATTTCCTTATTAGCTACTCAACCCAATTTTTCTTCACTAAGATCATACTTTGTACCTAAAATTTTAAAAAATAAAAAACATATCTTAAACTTTGTGGTTATTGGGAACCATTATTAAAAACAAAAAAGTAGAATTTACGTAGTGTGACATTATTGCTAAGCAATTATCAATATTAATAAAGTAATACATCTATATTATATATAAAAGTACAAATAACTTAAGTATTTTTTTTCTTTTTTTGTGAAGACAAATATGCTCCTAGATTTTATACAAAATATTTTAAAATTTACATTAAATAAAACAGTATAACTTCATATATTTTTATATTAGTATTTCAAATAAATTCAAACTTTACTTTACTTTGCTAGAATAATTAAACAACTTTTAAGCTAGATTTATATTAAATAAAATAGCATAAGACTATAAGTGTATAACTCCATATATTTTTATATTAGTATTAGTATTCCAGATAAATTTAAACTCTACTTTTTCTAACTAAAATAATTAAACAAGTTAGAATTTGTGTTAAATTATGTGTTATCTATAAGACTTATATATAACCTCGTAACAAACTTCCCAAGAAAAAAGATATTGTACCATGAAAAAATGAGTGCAATCACACAATTAAAGGGAAAAAGAAGTGAAATCTAACACCCAAATTCTAGAAAATCCAACTCTTTTCCACATCAACCAATCACACACAGCCTAAGAGTACATAATCCTCACTTTCAAAACAAGATGAGGCAGAGAAAGCAGCATAAGGAGAATAAAAAATTCAAGAATCGAAATTCAATCATGGATGTTCAATTAACTTAGTAGTAGGTCGTGAATGAGAGAAACACATAGAAATGGTGAAATAATAATTACTTATGAATAAAAAGTATAAGTGAACAAAAATACACACAATTACATAATGAACTAACTAAGGAAAGATAACTCTACACTTTAAGATGAGTCTCTTTCCAAGTCAATGTTTTTGGACTCATTTGAGTGGAAAATGAAGGTTAAGAATTGAGCATTTTCCACACTAAAGTTGAGGTCGTCGTGTCTTTATAGATTTGTTTCCAAAGTTCTAAGCCACGAGAAATGAAAACAAAAGCATTTAGCAATCATAATATCTTTTTTATGTGCCATTTTTTGGTAAACTTAATTTGGGACCAGATAGTTTTAAAAGGTAGTATTCTTATTATTTATTATCTACAAAAAACTCACTTAGACCTTTGTTTAACAAGAGTACTAATGCTTTCACAAGTTGTTGGTAGAAATGTTTGCCACTTTATTTGAAAACCAAGATGTTATATGTGAAAAAATTGCTTTATTATTTACAAATTTGTTATTACAAGTTTTTGTGCTCCAATCCAGTTCCAGAGACGTAAAAGAATATTTTCTTCCAATTGGGGATGCTATATGGGAGGTTCTAGATAAGCTTTGGAGCACCTAATATACTCGGACAACTGAGGGTCCCACTGTTCCTGCTTCCCCCCATCCTTAGGCTGAAAAAGAGTCATAAATTCCTCCACCGAGATCTCATGAATTCTAGCGGATATGGCTCTAAAGATAAGGATGGTGCCTATCAAGAAGCTCCACACATTTGGAAGGATTTGAATAGGGGCGACATCTAGGGCCGCCAATAGCTCCCTCAAGTGGTCGTCCATTGGGAACTTGAGCTCATGTTCAAATGTAGATTCGTATAAATTGACCTCCCCATGCCTATAATAGCATGCTCTCTCCTCCGAATCTAGAGCCCTGATCTTAACACCTGCCAGGATTTGATATTTCTCTTTAAACGACAGGATGTCCACCGGAGAAAATGTGGAGGGATAGAAAAAACGGTTAAGGAGCTAATGTACTATGAGTATGCCTTAATAGCGTCCTCAGAGGACCCAATAGTACGGGGAAGGAAGATCTTGGTCATTTGCATATCATTATTATAGATAGTGATAATCCTAGTTGAAGAAGCCACAGCCAGAGCTGTGCTCGAAGAATAACCCACCTCACCTTGAGGAAGGATTCCAAGGTTTTGCCCTTGGTCTGTTAAGCGTTTCATAAATAAAACTATGGAATGGAGAAGTGTCGTAGGCGCAAAGTAATGGGCTAACCTAAAAAGATCCTTAAGGGAGACCCTCGAGAATATTTTGAAAGAGTTTTCTAAGGGACCTTTGTAGGCTAGACTAACAGAAAAAGGCAGTAACTTAGGGATTCAGAGTTCTAAGATGCCTAGGGTTTGAGAAAAATAAAGTGAAGATTTTTCCAAGTCTAAACATTTTATATAAGGTGTGTGGGAGAAGCTAACTATCCATTTAGAAGGGCCACTACTGCACGTTCGCACGTTTTCCAAAAAATACGGAATAGATAGACTCAATCACCCCAAAAGGTAACTGCTTAATAAAGAGCTCTAAATGATGGTTAAATAAGATAAATACAATCTGCAAAGTCAAGTGTTCAAACTCTCCCTATCAAGATCGACGAGATCATCGGACTTGATCGCTTGTCAGAATTCGTGCTCCAAATAACTCATTTGTCAAAGCTCAGAGCTCTCCTAGACTTCAAAAAGGAGCTTATCCTCCCAATCCGCTCCTCTGAGCTAAATGGTGAGCATAGGGGCAATTGATAGAGTAAATTAATATATTAGTTTATATAGCTAGTCATGAGAAGACATGTGGCCGCCCACGTTAGCAAAAAATCCTGCCATGGAAAGTGAGCTCTAGATCTTTAGCCTGAGTGCCAACAAAGAGCCCCAGCTTTGAAATATATATATATTTACTCGACCTAGGCGATTGTCTTCACACAACAGTTTTCGGAGCTTAATTGTCGAAGCTCTTCTAACGAGCTCTAGAGCCTTTGGCCAAATAATGATTCAGAATAAGTACAGGCAGCATATGCGACTGCTACCAACTCTGCCAGCGCCATAGAACCTCCCTCAACTCCATTAAATGCATATCAACTGCATTAAATGCACCAAAATATATAGAGAAGAAAGGTCAGAATTGATTATTATCAAGGATGGCTTTGGACATGCTCTACGAGCTCTCCTACACGCTTCCCTCTTTATTATATATATGGAGGCATTTAATTCCCTCAACAACCAAGCAACAAAGTAATCAAACTTTTATTACAAGAATCTTACCACAGAGCTACAGTACTCAAAAGAGACATACAAAGGGAGATAAAGCTTCAAAGTACACAACTGAGCTCCTAGTTTAGGAAAATCTGGCTCTGAGTGGCTTAAAACTCCTCCAATTGTAATATCATAAGGATATAATAACTAGAGAGATATTATTTGCTTGTAACCAGAATGTATTCATTATAATACAAAGCACTCCAGCTCCTAACTCTATTCATAAAAGAAGGAATAACTCATATCCTCATATAGGGTGAACATCCACTATACATTTTTTCTTATTCTTATCAGCCTACTATCATTTTTAATCACTACTCAATCAATTTACTTCGTGGTTGGAAATATATATGCTCTAGATTTTCGTACCAACAATAATTAAATAAAATTTTAAGCTAGATTTAAATTAAATAAAATAGTATAAGACTATAAGTGTATAACTCCAAATATGTTTATATTAGTATTTCAGATAAATTTAAACTCTATTTTATTTGGCTAAAATAATTAAACAAGTTAAAGTTTGTGTTAAATTATGGGTTATGTATAATACTTTTATGTAACTTCGTAACAAACTTTTTAATAAATCGTATTAAAATTATAAGGCTTTTAGGTAGGCCAAAAAATAAAATAAAATAAATTTTACACTTGACACTATGTTTTGTTCATTTGTTATTATTTTTATTTCAAATTAATTATTCAATTCTTAGTTATATATATATATATATATATATATTTATTAATGAATTTAATGATATTTGTCGACCACTAAAATCACGTGTAACGCATGTGTACAAAAACTTGTAATTTCAAAAGCATATAATATTATTTTCTCAAAATGAGAGCATCTCTAACATATTCTTCAAAAGAGACTATTTAAATATGTAATTGGTTGGCTTATTTGACAGAAGAGTGAATTTTGAAAAACACTTTAAATTAATAACTCTAACAAAATTTTCAAATAATAATATTTTAATTTTTTTTATTTTTTTAATAATTAATGATATTGGTATTTTGTTTAACTAACATAAATTTTAATTAAATAAAATATTAAAAAAATAATTTGAAGAGTACTTTTTAATAGCTTAATTTAAAAAAGGAGAACGACTTTTTAAAAGAAAAAACTAATTTTTGTTAAAATAATAGAGAGAGAAAGAAATAAAAGAATAAGATAAATCTTATTACTCAACTGATATATAATATGTGTAGGGGTTAGCTCTATTTATATTAAGAGCTAACCTCCTTACTTCTCTATATAATTAATGTGTGACAAATAAACTATATATACTATTGGGTAATCCCTCATTCATACCACAATTCCAATGTGGGATGAATTGTATCTTACAAAACTACTTATAGATATCCATATATCAATAGTTTTACAACACTCCCCCTTGGATGTCTATTATACCACAATTCAATGACATTTGCCTCATTAAAACTTTCTTAAGGAAAAACTTAGTGGAAAAAAATCAAAGTGAAGGAAAACGAGTACAATATTCTTCTGGATCATTGAATCGGTATCAAATGCACAATATGTTGTCTCGTTAAAACCTTTACCAGGAAAACCCAATGGGACAAAACCTAGTTAAAGGAAAAAGAGTACAGCGTGCAAATATTAGGTAGCATACTTTAGGATGCCCCCCCTGATTATTTACTCCCCCTCATGACGACAATTACATTTAATTTGATGATGAAGTCAAATAATAACAATCTCCTAAACTCATTTTTGGAATACCAGTTTTGACAATCACCTCATGAGCAAACTTTACCAAGTTGTCATCAAGTGGATTTACTCGACTTCAATCGTTCTGTTCTTCTAATGCTCATGTGAAATATGTCTCATACTTGTCAACTTGAAATTTTCTTGAAAATGTAGTATACACGCTGCATTGTCTTCATAGATAATGCTCAAAACATCTGTCATATAAGATAAGTAACAAGAACTACAAATATGCTGAAGTAAGGATCTCAATCATATATATTTCTGATTAGTTTCACGAAGAGATAAAATTTCAAAGTGGTTTAAAGAAACTGCCACTAAGAAATAACAGCATTGCTACTAATAAATATTGAATGTAATTGAGATCATACCTTATAATAACCAAAAAGATATCATGGATCAGCATAACCTATCAACTTTGAACCATAAAAGTTATGTGCATAAAATAAAATTAGCGCTTCCTTGTGGATATCTGATGATATATTTGATACATATCTGGTGTCGCTTAGTTGGTGCTAAGCTATATATATTAAGCAAGTAAAGAAATAAAGAAAATTTCTGGTCTAGTGCATTGTGAGTATCAATTGCACTTACGTATGGTGCTTCGGGACCAATACTTCTTCATATTTTTCTTTAAAATGGTATGAATTTTCATATAAAAACCAGATAATCATAAAAATGCTCGGCGGTTTTACCTTATCCATCATTTTAAATTCCTTTATCAAATAATTAGCAGTTTTCTCGAATTCTTCAAGAGTCTCGACTAATGTATCCATATAAATTGCTACTATTGAAAATCATTTTTAATGATTCGTTTATAAAGACACATGGCAAATAGGATTGTTTCTATTTCATTCCCTAGACAAATCTTTACTAAGACGATTGTATTGCATTCTTTTAGAATGAATTTGTATCGCATTCTTCTGGAATGAATAAGTCCATACAATTAGCGTCTTAGTTTTATCAAGTACGTACTCTTCTGCTTTGCTTCAGGCAAAGTTAATCCTTCTGGGATTTTCATATAAATGTTAGAGTCTAAGTTCCCGTATAAATTAGTAGTTTCAACATATTTGAATCTCATATATAGTGTTTCAACAATTGCTAAGCTAATTATAAGATATTTAAAATTTATATATTGGATCCATAATCAGGAGAATACAATGCTCATAATCAATCCCAAGTTTCTGCAAGAAACTTTGTGCCACAAGTTGTGCCTTATTCCTTGTGATTTTATTATTATCATTTAATTTTCTTACGAACACCCATTTGTAACAAAAAATGTTAATATCTATTTGGGATTCGGACTATAGGTCCAAATATACCACATTCATTTAGAGACTCAAATCTTTGCCTTAATGGCAATTTCTCATTTGGCCAATTTCTTCTTTGTCGACATTTATTTATTGTACGTGGTTATGTATCATTATTATCATTGCCCTTTAATATTCCAGTAGCTACTGTATATGAAAATAAGTCATCGATGATAGTTTATTTTATATTCCACATCTCTTTTAATAAATATTGAGATCTCTTTATTATTTGGTACCAATGCCTCTACAGGGGCTTATATAGTCTCTTCAGCGACTTGCGTCTTTTCAAGACAATGACCACTTCTGGGGCCTTAAAGAGAGTGGATTTTCTCATAACCTCTTTAGGAGTGTTTTTAGGGTATGATTAATCAGACTTTCTCTTTTAGAGAGTTTAATCTTTGGAACCTATAGGTCTGCCACGATTCTGGCGTAGTACAGATTTATTAATTGCCATATTTTAAAGTTGTCCTGTATGGATACTAATTATGGCAACTACATTTATAGCTGGCATATTTAACTTTGTTGCATTTTACTGTATCATTAAATCAATTGGTAATGTGTTTGTAATTTTTTACAAAACACTATTCTCCGTACTTTCTCACATTATGATTTAGGTGGGTCTAGATGAGATATGATGGAATTGTTCCACTATAATTCTCGCCGTTCTTCTAAAACAGGTAGTTCTGCAGGAACTTTCTTATCTCCCCCTAACGGGGAGAATACTTTTTCATCAAAGTGATAATTTGCAAAACGTACAGTAGACACATTGCCTTTCGTTGGTTTTAAATATGGGATAATTGAAAATGGATCAAATCATATATGAATGACACAACTAACTTTATGCAAATTAAATTTAGTAGTTGTATTTTTGAATTCGCATGATAAGCTTGTAAAAAGAAAAATTAAAATTAAGTCTTAAGTTAAGTTTTACAATGTTGACTAATAAAATTATAAAAATAATATATAATAAAATGAAGAAAACTTACATATCAATAGGTGTCTATAGCTTTGGAGGATCTACAAAAGTATAAATATTATCTTGCATTCTTTCAAAAAATGTCAATCTAAAAAAAATTAAATAAAATAAGTTAGTAACAAGTTTACCTTTGCAAATACATGATAGAAAAAATACACATTTAGTAAATTTGTACCCTAAAGAGTTGTTTGTTATTTTTCTTAATATGGTACTTCTAAGATGCCTACCTATCATGCAAAGAGTTGAGCTTTTGAGATAACTAAATGTTTAGACTTTTAGTTCAGCTTGAACTTCTGACTCATAGTGGAGAGTAATTCAACACTAAAAAGTGTTGTATAATAGATACTCGATGAGAAAATACTTAATTTTTCTAGTGGGAGATTTTGGCTATTAACATTAGTAATGATGCACAATGTTGTGCAATAGAGACCCGATAAGAAAGTAATAATGATTCTAGCGTGAGTTTCTGGCTCCTAACACTAGTTAATAATTCATAGTAATTCATTGTTACCTTCGCTATTTATTTCAATATGATACTCATTAAAGCTAAGCAAGTTTTTTCGGGAACTGATTGATAATAATAACCTTTAATGAATATATTGATACTATTTGGTAACATTATATAGGCTCTTCTGGAGCTTTCAATCTTTTGTATAAGTCCAGCTATAGTGGATACTTTGTGTATATATTAAGCACCAACTTATTGAAAAACTTCTGATTTTTCAATAATATTATATGATATGACACCATCTAAAAAGTGTATTATGCAATTCATAATCCATACCTTTAAATAAAAGAATCATAAATAAATGATAATTTAAGTCTTCTGGACCTAGATTGATTTTTGCTTTCAACTTCTCATAAAAAACCTCTTCATCAAGAGGAGTGCAATTAGCAACTTCATAAAAATAATTACAATTATATAATATCAATTAAATATGTACTCATAAAGATCTCCCCATTCAGTATAAATGTTTCCACATTATTAATAGTTGTTTTGTATTTAACTACCACATATATTGATACATGGTTATGATTTATGGTCCGGCGTTTTTTAATAAACCACTTCAGGTGGTTCTTTGAATTTTATAATAATTTTTTTTACCTTTGCTGGGGCAGTTATTATGTTTACTTCTAGTAGAGGAAAACTATTATTTACCTCTTCTGGGGGGGATTGTTGCACTTATTTTCTTGACCTCTATTTTGATAAGAGATGGCACTTTCTTTAGGAATTTTCTTAGAACTAATTGTTCTAAAATTTTGATTTCATTAATATTTAGTTGTTATATTCTGATATAAGGAGACAACCAACTTGTCTAGACAACTTGAAAAACAATAATCTTGATAATGCTACGTCTGGAGCATATTCAAGGTATAATAGATAGATAGTCTTTAATAGTGCTACTTCAAGAGCAAAGTATCGAAAATCATAAATTAAATCTATTTATTACGAGTGTTGGCATGATGACCATCTTCTGGTGGTTATATCCATCCTTCAGGGATTGCCAAAGAACTAATAAGTCCTTTTTAAGTCTGTATAAATTGATGACGTATAAAATTGAGAGTTTATACTTTATCTTATGAGACTTTAGACTCATAAGAAATAATGAATTGCAGGTTCTTGCTTAAATATGAATCTTCAGGTTCATAAGAAATAATAAAACTTTTGGTTTTATAAATAAACTTCGGGGCTGAAAATTCTAACATTATATGCTAATTTATTATGTTTATAATGCTTTAAGCAATTGTAAAGAAGGGGTAGAATAAGTGGTTTGTTAAGTTCAAATAAGAAATAATATAACAATAGCATACTTATATATAATGTTATATATAATTTTAATAATTTTAATTAAATAAATATTTAACAATTATATAGGACTTCAGGCCCAAATTTAGGTTACCAAATTTATGGGATTTTAATTCAATATACTCTTATATCAAAATTTTAGATTTGATTATTGAGGCATATTGTTATTGGAACATTATGTCCAAATTTATGATTATGGAGCTTCAGGTCCAAATTTAGAGAACTTCATATCTCTAAATAAAATAAAAGCATTTGACTTCAAATATAAATCATAGATCTTCAGGTCCAAAATAATGAATGGGGAACTTCAGGTCCCAAATATAAATTACGAATATTCGGATTCATAATAATAAATGAAAAACTTTACGTCCGAAATAGAAATTGTGAATCTTCGGGTTCATAATAATGATTAGGGAACTTCCGGTCCCAAATATAAATTATGGATCTTCGGGTCCATAATAATGAATAGGAAACTTCAGGTCCCAAAAATAAATTATGAATCTTCTGGTCCATAATAATAAATAGAGAATTTCAAGTCCTAAAGATAAATTATGGAATTTCGTGTTGATAAATGAATAGGGAACTTCAGGTTCCAAATATAAATTATGGATTTTCGGGTCCATAATAATGAATAGGGAACTTCAGGTCCCAAATATAAATTATGGATCTTCGGGTCCATAATAATGAAAAGAGAACTTCAGGTTCCAAAGATAAATTATGGATCTTCGAGTTGATAAATGAATAGGGAACTTCTGGTCCGAAATAATAATAATTATAAATTTCAAGTCCCAAAAATATAAATCATAGAACTTCAAGTACATATTATTTATAAAATAGAATATTTAAAATTTATAATAATAATAGAAGACAAACAACAGAAATCGCAATATTATAAAAGAAAACAATTCATATATCTGACCTGTATGAAGAAATTACGATACTTGATATTGAGTTGGCCTCCAACAAAAAGAAATATAAATTTTAAAGTATGGTGACATATTTTTTCATGACCAGCCTTCAAGAAGAAGGAAAAAGGAAAAAAAAATCCTTTAAGAAGAAGGAAAATTTTTTAACTATGGTGGGGCCACCAATTAACTGTAGAGCAGTCGTGCTAATAATGTGTTAAAATAATAGAGAGAAAGAAATAAAAGAATAAGAGAAATCTTATTACTCAACTGATATCTAATATACATAAGGATTATCTCTATTTATATTAAGAGCTAACCTCCTTACTTCTCGACATAATCAATTAGTGACAAATAAACTATATATATTATTGGGTAATCTCTCATTCATACCACAATTTCATTGTGAGATAAATTATCTTATAATATTACTTATGAACATTCACATATCAATATTTTTACAACAATTTACAATTTTACTATTTTTGTTAAAACTAATCTTATTTATGTGTATTTAAAAAAATATATACTTTAATTCTTTAAAGAATTTGTGAAAATTAGTGTGACTACCATTTTCTCAGTACCAATAGCAAAAGGCTTTTACTGGGGGAGAGATAGACAAAGGTTATGGGATGGGCCACCACCCTACGCAACCTATGTACTTGTTACATTTATTTTTTTTGTTATTATTTATTAGAGATGGGTCATTCCTTGCAAAAATGTGAAGAAGTGTCCCCATCTGAGTCGGTGAAGAGTCTTCCTCGTCCATTTCCTCCTCCTTGTAGGGTAGCGTTAATTGTCCAAAACCTAAAGCTGCTGCTGTTACTGCTGCTACTGCTATCTCCATCCTCTCTCATCAGATCAGATCAGATCAGATCAGATCAGAGAGGACAAGAAGAGTAAGGGAGAGGAGCCTTTAATATATATAATAATAATGGCAGACTGGGGACCAATATTAATAGGAGTGATATTGTTCGTGCTGTTGCAGCCAGGTCTGCTGTTCCAGTTTCCGGGTAACAACAAACAGTTGGAATTTGGGAGCATGAAGACCAACGGAAAGGCCATAGCTGTTCACACCCTTCTCTTCTTCGCCATCTATGCCATCCTCATCCTCGTCGTCCACATCCACATCTACACCGGCTAACTCTACTCTTTGACTTTTATATATATATATATATAATCACTCCCATCCACATCCAGATCTGCAGATCTCAGTTACAGGCTGCGCTCACTTCACCTTCTCTTCTCACTTAGTTATGTATTAGTAGCAGCAGTAGTTGTACTAGTCCTTATTAATTCTAGCTAAAATCCTCTCCCCTCTCCTACAAACTCAAAGTTATAGCTCATCATCATCAACTGTAACAATCTGTTTTGTAATCGGAATTACTCAATTGATGATCTTCTTTCTTCTTCTGTTTACTGTTGTCCGTTATGATATATCCATTCTTTTTTATTACTATCTATTGTGCATGTTCATATATATATATATATAGTAGATCTGATCTGATCTGATCTGATATTTTCCTTTCTAGCTTCTTTCGCGATACATTTATGGTATTCAATCGCTTAATGACGTGTACTCTTGCCTTAATCCAAGTATGAAATGTAGACTTTGGATTTTAATTATCTGTTTTTTACGAAATAGGCTTTTTATGTTTTCCCCTTTTCTCTTTTCTTCCACCACCGATAACCAAGCTTTTGGCAAGCAATTGCACTCCCAACCGAAAAAGAAAAAAAATGGTTTGTTGGATGATAAATTGATAATACTAAAAGTAAAATGAAAAATATTTTAATTTGCACGAAAAGTTAAAAAATAAATTAAAAATATAATGTGATGCTCTGACAAAAATTAATTATTATATTTCCTACAAAGAAATGCTCAACTTCTGTAGAATCATCTAGACCAGTGGTCCCCCATTTATCTAAAATTTCTATTTTTATTTGTCTGATCACCCAACGAGTTCCTTCTTTTATGCAGACGCAGGGTTGATTTGTTATGAATTAAGCACGTACTGGTTATGTTTTCGTATGGTTCCCAATTTTGCTCGTCATTAATTAATGTCAAGTTTAAGGCGCTTCTTTCAATTAGCTTCTATTTAATTAGGAGCAACACGTACTTTATTAGAAGAGTGGACCAATCCGACCAACAAATCATTCTGAATGAATGCATATGAACTGAATTCTCTACTTCGTTTTCTTTTTGTTGTACCTTCATTTTTAACTTTCAACAACTTTAGTGTCGGTATCAAGAAGGGCTTCTTAATTTGGGCTATATAAGCAAAGTCGATTATAGTTCACTAAGCTGAGTAAATCTTGAAGTATCTCGGCCCCTTTGTATTTCTGGGCAGTATAAAAGTTTCCAACAACCGAAATGGTTAAACAATATATATATATATATATATTTATGTGTGTGTGTGTTCATCAGATATGACTCAAATCCAGATACTTTCAGTTCTGAAAGGGCGCCTTACTTATCTAGGCTTAGCCCTAGGCTCATTCAACATACTTCTAATAATTAAGCAAAACGAGATTAATTTACTGTTCGGAAGCGAGACTAAAATGACCTGCTATTTGGGTACAACGTGATTCAAGAACAAACTCAATTAATATCACTGTACATCGGAATATATTGCTCTTGGAATCATAAATTGCTAATGTTACAACTTTCTTTTTTAGCAGAAGAGCTGACATTTTGTGATTCAAACTCTTGTCAACGTCATTTGTGTGTTAAGATTTCTTGTAAAAACCCAAATGCTCAAATCGGACTAGTACTAATGGAATAATTAACCTGAACTCGTAATTGTCCCCCAATCTTGGTTCCAATGTAAACTGGGTTTGAAAATGTTATCAAACTTAATTAATTGAAAACAGACACTAATTTTACGGTGAATAATAACTTTGTGGAAGCCACTTGCATCCAGATTCCAGGATAAGACGATAGTATAAATTGAAAAGACTTGATTAATCAGATTAAGTGAAGTGTAAAACAGTATACCACATCTTACAGTATTTTAAGCTGCCCAAGAAAAAAAAAAAGAGTTTGAACAAAGAAGCACTAAAATTAAAGGAGAGATAGTAATAAAGAAAAGGCATGTTAAGGGAAGCTGGCCGCATTCATCAACATTCATCAATCAGTACGAATATGAATACCAATGGCAACGATCAAGATGGTATAAATACAAAAGTATAAGATGGCATGTACTAAGATTGCAATCCCACTTGTGTACATGTTCCCGAATTCAATCACCCTTGTCCTTGCCGGCAGTTGGAATAGCAGCCCCGGAGACAATAGTATGAACATCACCACCGCCACCACCACTGGCCCCCAGTCTGCACCCATTCTGTGGCTCTCTCTGTGAGCGTGCGTGTTTGTGAAGTGAAGTAGGTAGGATAATACAATCTCTCTCTATCTTCGATGTATGAGAGATCGGATAAAAACCAAATTTGCGGGGTGTTTGTAGATATGTAGAGGAAAGGGGTACTGTTAATGTGTTGCTTAGTGAAGAAGGAGAGATTTGGGGGATATGTGCTAAACTTGGGTAAAGAAAGTAAGAGGGTGGGTTTAAAGGAGAGGAAAGGTATATATGTTTGTGGTTAGTGGGGCTATGCTTTGCTTTTCTTTATTCTATGCATGGAAGGATTCATACAACTTTTGCTTCATAAGCTTCCAATAATTCATTCCTTTCCATGTCCAATTCTTTTTCTTTGCTTTATTAATGGATTTATGAAGGTGGGTGTCTTATTAAGAGACGTCATTTGTAAAGAAAACATAAAGAGAAAGAAAAAACACAGAAAAAGGAGAGCAAGTGTGCATCTGTAAATTAAAGGCTGGTGTCCTCAAAAAGCTTAATCCCTTGGTTTAGCTCTCCTTAAGGGGAAAGAATAGAGATTGTCCTGTCTAGCTAACAACACTTTTTTTTTTTTTTTGTTATAGGATAACTTCATGGAATGTCTGGGCCAGCTTTCGCGCAACTCGACTAATTTCCGTTCGCAGTGCATGGCTATCTTTGGCCAAGCCTTATTTTGACAACGCCAAGAATCGACCTTGAGAGCTCGAAGTCGACCTCGAGATTATCCCAATGGCGGCCTTATACATCATGATAAATCAAGTGACACCAAAATACATATATAATAAACTCTGAAAAATATTAAAATTTAATCACAAGAGAACACATCGAGGCAGTTAAAAATGCAACCATAAAAGGGCCTAAACACACCTTTTTACTTGATTTTAACTCAATGCATATGTAGCTAATGAATAAGCTTATATTCGCTGCATATGCGCCGAGTTAGTATATTTTTATTTTTTGTGCCTCACACTGACTCGGCGCTTGTGCAACGAAAACGTGCTTATTCATATACGCCGATGATGTAAAATTAAGTAAAGAGGTGTTGATATTTAGTGCAGCCACTAATAAAAGCACCCGAAAACCAAAAATTGAGATAGCCATCCTAAAAGAAATATTTTTGTGTGTAGAGAAAGACAAGGATTAAAGACTTGGAAATGGTTTCAAATTCAAGACCAAACAGGGGCTCCAAACATAACTGGGTAGAGTTTGGAGCTGTTGGGCCTAGTAGCTAAGCCTAATATTTTTTTTTTTTTTTTGAACAACTAAGCCTAATATTGAAAAACCCCAAAAGTGGAGGATTTGTCTTAATTTTATGAACTCCCATTGGGTATTGGTGAATGCAGTGAACGATGACAGTGTGACAGAACCAATGGGTGGGTGTTCATTGAAAATAGAAATGCAAATTTAAAATATATATGTGGCTGCTATCTGTTCGGCTTCTATATCGAGAATACATGCATATTCTCAGTATTTTAGTACTGTTTTTTTTATAACTATGATTTTTTTAAACTTATTTTGCTAAATAAGGAACTTTTCAACTTAATTTGGAGAATAGAGTTGTTTTAAAATTGATGGTCAAAGTGACGTTTTTGACATTAAAACCGCACGTCAAAATCGCATTTTTACCGTAAAAAAAAATTTGTGTTAAAAACTCTATTCAGGTTCGCGTTTTTACAGTTAAAATCGATACTTGCAGTCGCGTTTTTACCATTAAAAACGATACCCAAAATCGCGGTTTTAAAGCAATTTTTTTTTTAAAATCGATACTCGTGATCGTGTTTTTTTTACGTAAAACCGTTATTCGTAACTGCGTTTTTAAATTTAATTATTTTTACTCCACCCACTCATAAACCTAAGCTGCTGAGTAATTTGTAACTTTTTTTACGCCGTTTCTTGCTTCTGTTTCTTCTTCTTGCTCTTCTTCCTCTTCTTCTGATACTTCTTCTCTCCATCTTCTTTATAATTTAAAATTTGTAAAAAAGAAAAGCTGAGAAGACCATTCACTCATAATAATTTTTCTCTACTTCAACAAAAATAGGTATGTCCATTTATAGTATTTTGATTATTTATAGATCTATATTTTTTATTTATTTGTAGATCTATATATTTTGATTATTTGTGAGTGAAAGTTTGCATAGTAATTATATGAATGAAATAAATGGGATATTATTGTAGATTTATGATATAGATTTGTTTGGTTGTTTGTTTGTAGATCTACGTATGCATAATATATATATATATATATATATATATATGTGGGGGGGGGGGGGGGTTAGATATAGATTTGTAGATTTGTGAATGTATGTATTATTGTAAATTTGTAGATTTATTATCATATTATTGTAATATAGAAAGTTTGTGTTTAGCCCAAGTATTATGATTTAGGATTTCTAATATTTTTGAAATTAATTTCAAGTTCCCTAATTAAATAGATGTTTCTTTTGGAATTTCGGATATTAATAGATTTCAAAATTCAAAAGTTTGCTATAAGCTAAATCTTAGGGATAATTAAATTGATAACTTGAAAAGTCAATTAAGGTTATTTTAGGGAAAATCACATAAACATTAATATTGGAAAAAATAAAATAAAAATAAGAAATTAATGATTATCCATTGTTTTGGGTCATTTCCTAATTTCCCTGAACAGGTGGGTTAAATGCAAAATTATTTGAAAAAAATGGGCCAAAAACAAAAAGGCCCATTGTAATACTTAATAATTATATTTGTAGTGGTTTATATTTTTTTTTTATTTGCAAAAAATTGTTTTATGATTTTAAATAAATAATTTAATATAATATTTCGTAGGGGTTGATACTTAATTTTGTTTTTTCAATAATTATATAACTATTTTGAAGAATGTATATACTTATTTATGTTTTGAGAAATTATATCTTATTTTAAAGAATGTATTATTTACCATCATAATGGAGGGCATGATTTGATTATTTTAAATAAATTATATTTATTATCAGTTGGTGATAAATTTGTTTAATTGTGTTGAAGGTTAATAATGACGAGCAGACAAGTATTTATGCTTTTATATTGAGGCGGATAAATTATTAATGGAGAGCATGGACAATGTTACAATATGCAGCATAAAACAAAAATTATCGTTAAAGAATGTACGACATATCCGAAATTAGTTAGAATGATTTATTCTGTTATGAATGTTGACCTCTTGCCGTCCACCTTAAAAATTGTATGTAGATGTCCACTGTTTGTGACCATAAATGTTTGCAATTTCTTCCTCCATGAAATTAATGATGACAGAAGATTACATTTTCTAATGGGTATAATTTTAAATGTTCCCTCTGTGAATGCAATCGATTTGTATGTGGAGAAAGTTGATCTGAATTATGATGTGTTCTTACTTGCTGAAAAATTTTTAGCCTCAGCGTCATATAGTTTACGACCATCGACACAATACACTCATGTTTCTAACTTGCCTTTTACTTCACGACCATCACAAAAGCTTGAATTTTCTCCTGGGACACGCGTCCATACCCGTAAGAATTACATACCGGACGAGCCAGTGTTTGAGTACGGAGATGGTATAGAATATGATGACTCCACTGGAGAGGATACGGATTGGAACTTAAAATCTGACAATCGTACAGAAGAGAGCGACACTGAAAGCGATGAATGTGAACAATCAAACCAAATTAAGGTGGTTGTGAAAGACATACCGTCATTGTACAAACAATTTCCTGTTACGTATGTGGATCAGGAGATGACAATTAATGAACAATTGGTAGATCAAAATGAATTACGGAAGGGGCTCACTTATGAGACTAAAGATAAGTTAAAGATTACCGTGAAACAATATGCAATTAAGAATTCAAATGAATTTATTGTTGATGAATCAAAGGTAGATACATGGGAAATAAGGTGTAAATTGCACGAAAGATGGTGTAAATTTCAGCTTCGTGCTTGTAAAAGGAAGAAGAAACATGGCCAGTTTGAGATAACCAAGTACGAGGGTCTCCACACATGCACATTTGATCGTTTGGAACTAACTCACAAATATTTTGACTGCAAATTCATTACCAGCAGAGTAAAACACATGATTAAGGTTGACCATGGCCTTAAGATTGGCGTTATCGTAGCATTTGTTAAGAATCAATATGGTTACAAGATTTCTTAGTAGAAAGCATGGAATGCGAAGCGGAAGGCTATTGAAATATTATTTGGCAATTGGAAAGAGTCTTATGCTATTATGCCGAGATATTTTGCCACAATTAAGTACAACAACCCACGCACCATCCACGAGTATAAAAGCAAGATGTATGATGGCCATTATCGTATTTTTGAGAAGAACTTTTGAGCTTTTAGTGCGTCCATTGAAAGCTTTGTGCATTGCCAGCCTGTTATAAGTGTAGACACGACACATCTACGTGGCAAGTACAATGGAAAATTATTTATTGCAATGGCTATGGATGCAAGTGAAGGAATATTTTTGCTTGCAATTAGATTCGGCGATGTGAAAAGTCACGACACATGGAACTTTTTCTCATGCAGCTTTGGCATTACGTCGTGAAGGGACGAGAAGCCATCTGCTTGCTTTCTGATCGGCACAGGGGCATACTTTATGTAATTAATTCCGACCCACAATTTCAAGAGCCAAGGACATACCATCGGTTTTGTATGCGACATGTCCGCAGTAACTTCACAAGTAAATGTAAACCAGATGAGACTTTAAATATACTAATGTGAAAGGCTGCAACTGCTTACTGCTTGCTGAAATTCAATAAGTACATGGACATGATCAAAGAGTGTGATGATCAACAAGAGAGCGAAGGAAAAAAATCATGGAGATGGCTAAACCAAATTCCTCTAGAAAAGTGGACTTTTGTTCAAGATGGAGGGCATCGTTATGGGATAAAGACAACAAATATCTCAGAGGTTTTCAACGGAGTTTTAATTGGAGTGAGGTCTTTGACTGTTATTGCGTCATTGCATCTCATTTTTCATCGCATTTGTTACGTATTTTTGCAAAAGAGGTGAGCAGGGAAAATATAGGCTTGACAATTCAGAGATGGAACACACGCCATTCATGGCACTGAAATTATCGAAGTGCATGAAGGATATCGGCAAATATATTATTTTTAGGCATAACAACTCGGAGGGACTTGCCTCTGTCATGTCAGCCAAAGAAAATGTGAAGAATGTAAACATTATGGAAGGCACGTGCAGCTGTGGGAGGTGGACAATTTATAAGTATCCTTGTTCACATGTATTGGCGGTGTGTGCTGAATTAAGATTAGAACCGAAGTACTTAATTAATCAATACTTGACTCTTGAGGTATGGCTACATATTCTCCTACTTTGCATCCTGCTTTGCCAAAAGAATACTGGGAAAGCTATTTGGTTAATACAATTCTAGGTGTTTTGATTCTTAATCCAAACTTGTTGCATCAAAAGGGTCGTCCATCTAGGCGTATTCATAATGAGATGGACGTAAGTGATTGTCGAAGATACAACCATTGCGGGACTTGTGGAGAAGCGGGACATGATCGCCGCAAGTGTCCCCGAAATTAGATTAAATAATTATTGCATTGTTACGTAATCAGATATGTAGTTTTACTTTATTATTTGATAATGTAGCAGATTCCAGGTTATTAGTTATTAGGATCTTTATGTTAAAACTTATAATGTAATGTTAATTTACATAATGAGTTTAATTTTATGTAGTTGTTGTATTTATTAAGTCTGGTGAAATTGAATTTATAAGATATGCCTATTTGAACCTTATAGCGTGTACTAACTGACATCATAATTATCACTCGTGTCTTGTCATAGTAATGCAGTGTCTTCTTATCTCATTGTCATAGCAGAGTCTTGTCATCTCAGTCATATAGCAGCGTGTTGTCATAGCAGTCATAGCGGGGCAGTGTCCTGTTATCTTATTGTCATAGCAATGTTTTATTATCTCATTGTCACAGCAATGCACGCCTATGGGGGAGATTATATAAGCACCAAATTCATAAAAAAAGTTTAACTCACTCTCAACAAACAAATGGCTTCTTCTAGCTCAAATAATAATCCATCTGAAGACATAGATGGATTCGCAATACCTGACACCATCCTGCTATGTGATGCTTGAAAACAAGTTACCCATGATGGTAAGTGGTGTGACCGGGATAACCAGCAAACATGGGATAAAATGGCCAGAATTTTTAATGAAGTACCTAAGAAAAATAACTCCTTGTGAAAAGACAGGGTTGTGTTGCCTGATCAACTTGCTCAACTGTGGACAAAGGTTCTACTAGCTGTGAAAAAATTTAACCGCGTTTACAATGAGAATGAAAGGTGTACTCCCCATCCAAAATATGTAACTGAATATCCAAAAAATTCTATGCCGATGTTGACAGTGAAATGGTAAAACCTGACGTTTGCATACCATAAATTTTATTAAAATATTATTGATGTTTATTTTTACATTATTTAATGCATAATATTTTATCTTCTCTTTCCTGCAGAGAGAACACGCCAATCTCAAGTACGTGGCGGAAGAATGCGTCAACTTCCCTTATCTAATGTACTGGTCATTTCTTAAGGACAATCTCAATGAATATTTGGTTTTAGTTTGTAATGTTTAAGTTGATGTCTTTGTATGCTTTACTTTGTTTCATGTCTAATGTTTTATTTTGCTTTATGCGTAATGTTGTAACCGCGACCTTTGTTTAATTAATTTAATGCAAAATGTTTGTTATTTTTTAAAAAATATAATTATAGAGGTATGTTTTTATCATATATACCAAAATTCTAAGTTCATGTACACACCAAATCATACAACTAAGTAAAATAAATGTAAATCTCACATCAAAAAGTGGGAAAAACATTGAGACCCATATATGGGGCAACTTGGCACTAACTATTCCGATGCGTTTTGGGGGGTTAGCCCTGCCAAAAACAAAGCCGTAAGGGGGTAAATAGACTGGCCCTGAGGGGTTGCAGGTTGCACTCGCCCAAAGCGGATAATATCATACTACGGTGTGCCGAGTCGTTACAAATGGTATCAAAGCGGACCCCACAGAGTACGGTGTGCCGATGAGGACGTCGGTCCCCTTAAGGGGGGATGATGTAAATCTCACATCGAAAAGTGGGGGAAACATTTAGACCTATATATGGGGCACTAACTAGTACGACGTGTTTTGGGGGGTTAGCCCTGCTAAGAACAAAGCCGTGAGGGGGGTAGATGGACTGGTCCTGAGGGGTTGCAGTTCGCACTCGTCCAAAGCGGACAATATCGTACTACGGTGTGCCGAGTTGTTACAATAAATATCCATGTACAACCATTTGATACAAGTAATGAAATGATATTTTTTCTGTAATAACTAACAATCAACCTACTAAATACCACAACTAGGTTTTTTCCATTTCTTCTTCGGCCTCTCATCCCTCTCGACCTCTGTATGGGTATGTGCCTTTACACCTCTTCCTCTGCCCCTGTCCTTACCCCTACCCCTCGATCTACCTCTCCCTCGACCTATATCGATAAGTAGCACATATACATCTACAACATCTGGTATGCCCAACTGTGTCAATCCGTCATCATGATCCTGGGTGTAAGTGTCGGTGACTGCGAAAGTCCGAGTGGAAGCTAATGCGACACAAATGGTGAAATAAATGACGAGTTTGTTGTCAACATAGACACATAATGTCCCATGTCAAAGTCCTTGTATATGCTAGGGAGTGTAGAGAAGTCTGTCGTACTCGACTGCGGTAAGCTGACTGGTGGTGGTGAGGATAACGTATCTAACTGTAATAGGCCGAGGGGCAATAGAGAAGAAAACGCAGATGCAGTAGTAGCAGTAGTAGTAGTAGTGGTGGGGGGTAACTGTGAGAACCCGCGTTCTCGACTCCCAGGTTTCCTCGTGGACGGCGATTTCGATGTTGCTTTGAAAATCGGTTTTGAAAAGAATAAGAGTCTCCAGTTTGTTTTACTAAACAAACAAAAAAGGTTTGTGTAAAAAAGACATATTTATGGACTAATTATCCTCTTATACACAATGTATGCGAAACCAGTTGATTCAAATGTTCGGGGACTAAGTTACGAATCGAAAAAGTGTTAGGCACCCAATTCGCCCTTTCGGTCTCTTGAGTAGGATATGCGTGTGTTATAATTCAGTTCCTTCTTGCTATTGCTATTACTTTACAGATTTTCGTGCTTGCCTTAGAAATCAGAATTTTGGGGATGAGATGAAAATGATGTGTTTCCTAGTTCGCCCATGATTTTGAAAATAAGTATGTGTGTGTGTGGTTTGAAAAAGAGAGTTTGACAATAGTAGATGCAATGAAACAAGTCATTTTGTAAAGTATTGGGCTTTTTGGAAACTGATTCAATGTGGAATCTTATATTCGATGTAATATAAGGCGAGTTGATCGATCGTATACCATAGTCTATTGATTAAATCGGTATAGATGGCACTAGTGCTCTCATAATTGAGTATTTATCACATACACACCGCAATCTATGAGTTAGATTGGATATATAGCGATTTTCGATTCATTCGTATAACAATACCGTTGGATCATGCTGAATTTTGGATATATATTGCCAATATAAGTCTCTTAAACTTTGTAAAAATTTCAAAACGATCGGAATTCGGGAAGAACTCAGTCTCCTCGAATTGGTACAAAGCGTTTGTTCCCGCATAGGAAACGTACTTGCGTACAACAACCTCGAGAACTGAACTTCTAGCAGTTGGATTATGCTAAATTTTGAATATGTTTTCCCTAAAAATTGTTTTATATCTTGTGTCCAAATTTTAGGTCGATCAAAACTCGGGAAGGCCAATATTTATATTAATTTTCTACGAAGGACATTTCGACCAGAATTGCAAGGTAGACAAATTTATTCTTGAGGATCCCATGTCCGAAAAATCTGAAATTTTAATATGTTCTTCCTCATGATAATAACTATCTACTGAACAAATTTTAGAACATTTTAACTTTGAGAAGACCTCCATTTGATCACCCGAAACAAACTCATGATTTTCTAAACTTTCGGAGATCCGACCGTCGGATTGATCTGATTTTCGAGTATACTACTCCTTATGGTAATGTATAATAACTCTTAAAGTTTGAGGATGATCCGAAATGCATAACTATCCTTTCACAAGTTTCCAGGAGTTTTGACGATTTTCGGTTCCAGTAATTTTCTATAATTCTGTAACTTCTCATCCGGGGTCCTTTCGGCTTTCTTCTTTGACCTGTATCACATGTACAAAGTATGTGTGCATCTAATAATTCTCGGCATGCATGTGTGTTCATTTCTTTAAAAATTAGGATTCTTGCGGGGGTCGCAAAATGAGGTGTTCACAGACCCTCTCGGCCTGGGTTCTTTGTGAAGCAAAGAAACCTGGATGATAACGAGAACGCATTATTTTGAGGCACTCGCATGAATCACCAATGATATTTTAAAAATAATGCAAAGCAAATGATGCCATGCGATGCTGCTTATCTCTCTTTTGGGGATGGATGGGCGATGTTTAGGAACATATCATGTGCCTTGCTGTGATGTGTGATCCATATAGAGGGGTGAACCCCTTGCTTTAGCGAAGTGTGTTATTCGCGTAGGGGGTGAACACCTGCCTTAACGGGATTGCGAGCCGTGTAGAGGGCGATCCCCTACCTTAACGGGCTTGTGGGCCGTGTAGAGGGCGATTTCCTGCCTTAACGGGCTTGTGGGCCGTGTAGAGGGCGATCCCCTACCTTAACTAGCTTGTTGGCCATGTAGAGGGCATCCCCTGCCTTAACGGGCTTGTGTGCCGTGTAGAGGGCGATCCCCTGCGTTAACGGGCTTGTGACCTATGTAGAGGGCAATCCTCTGCCTTAACGGGCTTGTGAGCCATGTAGAGGGCGATCCCTTGCCTTACTTGTGTACCGTGTAGAGGGCGATTCTCTGCCTTAACAGACTTGCGTACCGTGTAGAGGGCGATCCTCTGCCTTAATGGGCTTGTGTGTCGTGTAGAGGGCGATCCCCTGCTTTAACGGGCTTGTGAACCGTGTAGAAGGCGATCCCCTGCCTTAACGGGCTTGTTGGTCGTGTAGAGGGTGATCCTTTGCCTTAACTGGCTTATGTGCCGTGTAGAGGGCGATCTCCTGCCTTAACGGGCTTGTGTGCCGTGTAGATGGTGATCCCCTTCCTTAACGGGCTTGTGAGCCGTATAGAGGGCGATCCCCTGCCTTAACGGGCTTGTGAACCCTGTAGAGGGCGATCCCCTGCCTTAACGGACTTGCGTACCGTGTAGAGGGCGATCCCCTGCCTTAACGGGCTTGTGAACCGTGCTTGTGAATCATGTGGAGGATGAGCCCCTGCTTTAACGGACTTGTGAACCGTGTGGAGGGTGAGCCCCTGCTTTAACGGACTTGTGAACCGTGTGGAGGGTAAGCCCCTGCTTTAACGAACTGTGTGAACCGTGTAGAGGGTGAGCCCTTGCTTTAACGGACTGGTGAACCTTGTAGAGGGTGAGCCCTATTTTAACGGACTTTGTGAATTGTGTAGAGGGTGAACCCCTGCTTTAACGGACTGTGTGAACCGTGTAGAGGGTGAGCCCCTGCTTTAACGGACTTATGAGCCGTGCTTCTGAACCGTATAGAGGGTGAGCCCCTACTTTAACGGACTGTGTGGGATTATTCTGTCAGTGATTCTATTTTGGTGTATATTTGCTGGGGTTATGATGATTGATTGTATGCTGGCAAAGAATTGATGGTACGATGATTGATGGCCTGCTGGGGAGTTAAGAATTCATACTTGCTAGGATAAATGTTGAGAGTTGATGATCTGCTGAGGATATGAGAACTCCTACTGGCTTGGATAATGGATGATGTGCGGGTTGATGATTTGCTACGAAAATGAGAATTCCTACTTGCTAGGATAATGGCTGAGGGTTGATGCTAAGGAGGTGAAAGTCTCTGAGAAGACATAGAGAAAGAGTTCTGGTGTGATCTTTTTTTTTTTTTTTTTTTGAAAATAAGTACTTTTGGCGGGCCTCTTTCTTCTTGAGAAATGATTGAGTTACGTTCTCTCTTCTCTTTGTTCTCGAACCTTGTGTATGAATTTTGGACTTTGCCTCTTGCTCAGCTTCTGTGGCATTTTTTTCTCTTATCACTAGGGTGCGATTCTGCTTATTGTTTCCTGACTTTGCGAGAGAATAATTTTTTTGTGCCTGCATCATTTTCTGTTCGCTGCCCTTATTCCTCCTTGATTGATTGAAAGCTTTTTGATGCAGCTTTTTTTTTTGCAAGGTCAGCAACCTTCCTCACCCAAGATGTAGCTCTGGGCTTTTTAGCCTAGCTATCACTCTTGGTGTGGCTCTCGCTGCCATATTATTATTTTTTTTTTCAATATTCTTTTCCTTTGGCACTGTGGGATTTATCTTCTTTTCTACTCTTTCAATTCTTTCTTGTACCCACTTTTTTTCTCTCACTTTGTCAGGTTTTCTGAGCATCATCGTCCTTGCGATTTTGAGAATGTTTACATTGGAAGTTCGCATTTGACATCGTCGTGCTGTGTTTGTGATTTTCGGTCCAAGAACCTTTGGGAGAGTATCTTGAAGACTTCTTGGGTGAGAAGAAGCTAGGCCAAAAGTCTTTTTTGTGGGGGCTTGTTCCTTGTATTTTTTACGAAATTTTCTCATTCCAGTCTTTCTCTCTATCTTTCTCTGATATCCTCTCAAAGGGGCATTTTGGTTTTGGAGAGGGCTTGAGTTTGCCTGTAAGAAGGGCTTTAGTATGTGCCTGTGAAAAGGACTTGGGTTGGTGCCTGTAAAAGGGGCTTGGATTAGATTGGTGCCTATAGAAAGGGCTTTGAATTGGTGCTTGTGAAAAGGGCTTTGGATTGGCCTGTAGAAAGGGCTTGGATTGGTGTCTGTAGAAAGGGCTTTGGAATGGTGCCTGTAGAAAAAGCTTGGGATTTGACTGGTGCCTGTAGAAAAGGCTTGGATTTGTGCCTATAGAAAGGGCTTTGGATTTGATTTGCCTGTACAAAGGGCTTGTGAAGTGATTTGCCTCTCTGGGAGGATTTGTGATGTGATTTGACTCTTTAGGAGGACATGTGATTGTGTTTTGCCTTTTTGGGAGGACATGTGGAGTGATTTGCCTTTCTGGGAGGGCTTACAAAGTGACTTGCCTCTCTAGGAAGGCATGTGATCTTATCATGACGATCTGGTTGGTGATGGTGGTGTGACTAATCATCGAGGTATATCCCAGGATGCGGTGGTGAAGCCTGTCTGGTAGGCCATGAAGCTTAGTGCCTATGTATTCTTGGACTGGTGCGCGGTACACTTATGCAAGTGTTCATGTGTGTGCATTATGCAAATGCTTGTGCCATGCTTCCCTACATTTTAAGTATTCGCTTACTTTTTAAATCATCGCACCAACATTTTAAAAACTTGATTTTGAAAAGGTTTCGAATCTTGAGTTGCCTGATTTATGGAGTATATTACGCTACTTAAAATTACCTAAATGTAGATGCATGCATGTAAGACCGATAATTTTTCGAGAACATAGCAATAGTGAAAGACAAATGTTGATTTTCGGTCAATTTGTGAGTGAGTGTAAGGTGATAAGAGAAATGGAGTGCTGCCGACTTGAGATTTTGCTGATCTTGCGTCATGCTTCCATCTTTGACATGTTGCTATCTTCTTCGAGTCCGTGTGTCTTACTGCTTTTTGCTCTTACCCTCAATCTCAGGAGGCTTACAGATATTCTTCAGATGTAGAATTTTTGATTCTGCTGATAAGACGACTATGGGGTTGTGATGGTGTGGGTTAAGCTACCCTCAGCGCAAATGATAAATGGAGAGGGTAGTCTTAGGGGAGTTGTTTGGGTCTTTTTGTCGATACCCTCAGTAGATGGACCCTCGCCACCTTCAATATGTGTGAATGATGATGGTGAGGCTAGTCTTCGGGGAGCTGTTCTGGTCTTCTTGTCGAAACCTTTAGTGCATATACCCTATGCACCCTCAGTGTTTACGAATGCTGATAGAAATGCTAGTCTTTGAGGAACTGCTCGAGTTTGCTTGTCGATACTCTCAGTACCAATAACCTTGACACCCCCAGTGTATGTGAATGATGATGGAAATTCTAGTCTTTGAGGAGCTGCTCAGGTCTTCTCGTCAATACCCTCAATGCATATACCCTTGGCACTCTCAGTGTATGCCCCTTGCACCCTCAGCACGCTTTTCAATTTTCTCATGTTCTTTCGAGAATATTGTTTATGGATTGAGTTTAAGCAGAGGCAGACATGAATTAGGATACTTGAAAAAAAATGATTGATTTTATTAATGAAATGAATGGGTACATTGGTAAAAATAATAATTTCTCATTCTACCCTTAACCCTTACAATTTCACCCCCTTTCTCTCTCAATTCTCCTTATCTCTAGGATTCTTCAAGTAAATTAAATTAATGTTGCTGCCTCTATTTAAGGATTTTTTCATCAAGGAAGGATAATCTTCTTGGCGTCGATCAAATCTTGGATGGCATGCTTCAGGACGCAACAATTATCAGTGTTATGTCATAATCCTTAGTGGTAAGCGCAGCGTTTATTGGCATTCCAGCCATGGGGGGCTGGGTTGGGGGGTATACGAGGAGCTAGCGGTTGCAGCATACCCTCAGCTTGTAGCGTGGCTAAAGTTTGACTTAGTGAAGTCGATAGGCATGAAAAGAGACGATGCTTCTTTTTACTGTTACTTTTTTTCGGCCCTTGTTGTCATGGATAATAGAAGCTGATTTGTTGATGAGGATTCGAGCTTTGGTAAGATTGTACTTGATTGATGGCTGGGGTGATCTTCTCATATTGAGAAGAGGTTTTCTTAGCCTCAGCAACTTGGGCAAGTTCTTCCTCGGTCTCATTAGCTACATGCATTAAGGCCTTATATCGCTCAAAGTATTGGTGACCCATGCCACTTCGGATCTCGGGTTTGAAGTTCTTGACAATTATCCCCAACTGCTCTTCCTCGGGGATCCTGTCGACCAATTGGGATGCTAACTCTCTCCAGCGAGTGATGAAGTCACTAACATTCTCGTCTTTTCTCTGTTTTGTCATCTCGAGATTCTTACGGGTGACTTTGAGTTCTTCGTTGGACTTATAATGTTCCATGAACTCTTTCACTATACTTTTCCAATCGGCTACTCGGTACTTCTCTAAACTCAAAAACCAACTGTGGGCTGATCCGGTGAGAGACTGATGGAAACTTAAGGACAAATGATCATCTTTCAATCCGTATAATTGCATGGTTCGAACATAGGCTCTGAGGTGCAGGTGAGGTGGAGTATTCCCAGAGAACTTCTCAATGTGAGGGATTTTGAAACCAATAGGCAAACGGGCATCTGGGTAAAGAGATAGGTTTTGAAGATCGACGATGTCATCAGCCTTTTCAGCCACTCTCTGGTTTAGAGCTTTCATCTGATCCTTAAGTGTGTTAATTGCCTCATTCTCTTCAGCCTGATCGATTACGGTTTCGGGGTATCGGCCCTGGTTTAGATCTTTATCGGGGATGGCTTGAGGATTGTGGTTTTGAAGGGGTTGGTTATGTTCAGGGTTCAGCCGGGTGGCTTCGGGATCTTGCACTAGTGGTATATCGACGTTGGCAGGGACCACAAGAGGGGGGGTTGATGTTGGTATGAACTGGGAGGTGGATGTTAGGCGTAGCTACTGGGCCTCGGGTTTGGTTTTCTTCAGTTGGGTATGGATTTGGATTGGGTTGGTTTGATTCAGCTCGTATTCTGGTAGCGATTAGGGTGTCCAGATGAGCTTGGGCGGCAGTTTGGTGATTCTTTATGATGGCTATAAACTGGGTCAGGTCCTGGATTAAATGGTAGAGGTATTCAAGGGTTAAGGTGCCACCCTCGGTTTGTGGGAGAACGGAACCAGGCGGCGGATCCGCTGCACGAGATGCTTCATCATGGTTATCCTCAGTATTGTTGACCTTGGTTAAATCGATCGATAGCTCGGTGTTGTGACGAGAAGGCATGATCGGTGGTAAGTATGATCTTGTGAATCGTCTGGTGCAAAAAAAAATCTGAGTGTGGAGAAGAATGGGGAGAAAGAAGTCGGAGATTTGACTGAAAAATTAATATTTTGCCATGAGTTGCATAATTCTCGAAAAACTGTGACTCGACAGGAAAATAAAATCGAAAATCACTTTTTGGTGATAAGGCAAAAACAGACCGACAGCAACAACTTGAGAGCCCCGTGGATAGGTTTAGGGTAGGAATATGAATTCCCAGGGTGCCCTTATAACCTTTTGATTTTAAAAATTAATTTTTGAAAAATTAATTTTGAAAAATGACTCAGTTTTTCAAAAATATTTTGAAAAATATTTTTTTAAAAAATTGGGAAGTTCTCTCCTCTTAGAGTTGTTTTTCATGAAAATAGTGACATGAAAATTCTCACTAACGAGTTTTAGTGAGGGATTTCTACGGACGGGGTTGGACAGCCTCCGGCCGTACTTGCCAAACCAAGAGTTGGTATGTATGACAAGACCTTTTGTTCACTAATCTCACGATCGACGGTCAAGAAAACATGCAGAAATTCATGTGTACTAGGCTGACGCATCCTACATGCAAGCGTGGTTGAAAATGGTAAGGTTTAAGGCTCCCTCCTATTTGGCTAGGTCTTGCTATATACCCCAAGGGCGAGTACGTGCAAGGACCTTTTGATATACATTCTGGGTACCTGAGTGTTCTCGTCACTCGATATACCTCAATTTGGTACTTGGTCAAGGAGAGTGGTCATATGCGCTTTTGGCTAGTGTAGACCCGCAAGTCCACGGCCTAGTCACGACTTTGGTCCCGAGGTTGATAGGGTAAATTCACACTCGCGATAATGCATAATGATAGTGAGTGCGTGCAAAATAACAATTCAACAAACCTGGCTCCATGCGGTGGTCTATCAATTAAATGAATGACCTCCTCCTCAGCAATAGCTACATCGAAGCGACGAGGGCAAATATGTGATAATCGATCCTAACACTATAACTAGCAAAAATTAAATCACAATATATTATTGAACATATAAATTCAAAATATAAGATTAAAAATTAGAAATTTAGCCTTGTATACCTGTAACAAGATGAGTGGACCGGTAATATGTTTTGATCCTATGCACGTGGCTCGACACATCTCCCTGTACAACACCGCAAGTGCCGTGCTACCCCAACTATAATGGCCCACCGTATTTAAATCTTGAAGTAGTGGGAGTAAAGAAACTTTGACATATGCAGAGGACTTATCAACCAAAATAGAATTGCCTAGCGATTTAATAATCCATGCACGTGCGTATCGCTCGACAATAACATCATCAGCATCATGGGCAGGTATCTCTCCAAATGTATCTGCTACCCAAGAAAGCTTCAATTTCAAACTCCTGAGAGCGTGGTCCGGTGGTCAGATGCCCAATACACGCTCACAAACGTCAGCTGGAGGGGCATCCAATTGAGGGCCAGTAACTGCATGGCCATCAACTGGTAATCCAATCAGTACAGCAATATCCTGGAGTGTGATACTGCACTCCCCAACTGGTAGATGGAACGTGTGCGTTTCCTGTCGCCATCGCTCTACCATAGCCGTAATCAGTGCGTGATCGTACTCGATGTGCCCTATGCGGTACAGTCCGTAGAAATCTGCTCGTAGTAATACACGATGTACTCTTTCAGGAAGAATAATTTGCTATCCATCAAGCCCACTAAACTCAGCAGCGCTCTTACGTGGCTCCAACAAAGCAGGATCATCGCCAGCCCATATAGCAGAAGACCGATGTTGATCCTGTAAATATAAGACATGGCGATCCATAAGACCAGGATCCATCGACAAATACATGTTTCATGTACCGATTAAATAGATATAAAAGAAGAAACAATGCATATTAACGCGTACATATGTGTACATAACTTAACAAACTGCATAATTAATACACATATATTCATTACAAAAAAAAATTGCATTATAATCTCGCATTACATATTGCATGGGCAATAACTAATTTAGCATCCTTACATAGTTAGTTAGCCAAGTTCCAAACACATACATATACTAAAAAATTACATAACAATAGTAGCCATAAGTCTACACTGGCTAATAAAACAAATTACATAAAACTGACACAACAAATAGGAACAGAAGCAAATAAATCTTATTCCTTGCACACTTGAGTGATTTCTTGCATTGCTCGTACTTCCTTTGTCCTTCTTTCTTTTCCCTCTCCCTTTCTATGCCCTTTAACAAACGATTATTCAAGTCTTTAACCCCTTTGGCAACTGCCCTCCGATCTTCTTTTTGGACCGCTATGTGCCTTATTTGATTGTAAATTTATTTCACCTCTTCCTGAATAGTTTTTTCCTTGTCAACCCAGTCGAAAAAGTTGCATCCATTATTACCATAACTCCTGCAACCAAAGAATCTCCGACCTGGGTTTCTCTACGTCCATAACACTCTAATTGGAGCAGGCTCTCCACAAAAACAAGTGACATATGAACATGATTCTCTAAAACTAGAACCAGAGTTTAAAGACATTTATGCGAAAAATAAAACACAAATATAGTTTCATATTACTTTTAAACAAGAAGGCTACTTTGCAATTAAAAAAGTTTGTGTATATATATGTGACTCTGTGTGTATATATAAATGCTTCGCAATTAATTAAGCATACTTTAAGATTAAATAAAAGCATATATATAAAAGCTTCACGGTAGCCTTAGTATATACTGCTCTCAACATTAAATAACTAAGCTTACTTTAAGATTAAATAAAAATATTATATATAAAAGCTTATCATATATCCCTCTTAGTATATACTGCTCTCAAGATTAAATAATTAAGCTTACTTTAAGATTAAATAAAATATTATATAAAAGCTTCTCATATATCCCCCTTAGTATATACTGCTCTCAAGATAGCATAATTAAGCTTATTTTAAGATTAAATAAAATATTAGGATTGCCACCTAAAGCAAAATCAGATTGCTCAAACAAGTATTGAGATTTTCTTATGTATCTATTGAACTTATTAGTTTGCTTCATACAAATCAAACTCGACAGACCCGGCAAATCCCACCACTTTGCTTCATACAAGTCAAACCATAATCAAACCCCACAAACAAATCCAAACAGTTAACCCCACAAACCCATTAATACCCCCACAAGCCCCACAACCCCCATTCAAAAGTTAAAAAATAAAGAAAGATTATCAAATTTGTAAATTATTAACGTAGTAAATTTGGTATAGTGTTAATGTTAACAAAACATGAAATTATAAAAAAAATGGAAAAAAACCACAAAAATTTATGTGATGGCATGAAAATAAAAATATTAAAAAAATGGAAAAATCCATATAGATGTATGCAACATAACAAAAAAATATTGAAAATAAAAAACTGTTCCTTTAGATGTTCTTTTTGTTTGAAAAAAAAAATTCCATATAGCTGTTCATTTTGTTGGGTGTTGGTAGAAGAACCCTAAAAAACTAATTAAAGCACCCATATTTTAAGCTTACATCGTTAATTTGTAATATTTTGAATGCACCCTTGTTGATTAAACCACCCTAATAAAATTAGTAAGTTATCACTACCTGGATTCAAGAATTATTATCTCTAATCTACTCATATTTGTTTATAAGTTTCGAACTATTTAACTTAAATATAAACTAAAGAGAAATTAATCATTTTTTTCCTCAAACATATAAGAAGCAAATCTATTTTTAAATATGGGTGCCTAAAAAAAAGGTATGCAACGTACCTACCAACTTTTTTTTTCCCAATTGAAGCCAAAAAAAAAATCTAGTCAATTGCTTAAATATAAAATTTTATTACTTTTCAAATGGTTCAGTTGGTTATACTATGATTTTTATTCTAGAGGGCAACCGACCTTTTTTTCATATGCAAATTTGACAACATATAGATTTGATCATTGATACTTTATAACCGAGGGACCACTAAAAATCTAGCTCAAACATATATAAAACATCACTATCTCAAAAGTTATACAAATTGCCGCTTTTCAAAATTTACAACCAAAGTTGGCTCCAAAAAAAAGTTATCCCCTACTCATCAGAACCGTTACACCGCCATACCCCTACACTGACAGAACCACCGAAATCCCTAAACCACTACCCAAGTCCCACCACCAAAACACTTTACGCTACCCCCAAACCACCTCCAAAACCACCAAACCACTGAAACCACCACACAAACCACCACCGAAAGGGTCACATTTAATATATATCGAATATATATACATATTAGCCATTCACGCAGAACCTCAAACACTGGCCGAGACCACTGAAACCACCAAACAACCAGCCAGCCTCAGGGTCAAACCACCACCAACCCCCCCCCCCCCCCCCCCCCCCAAATTAACCAAGTTCATATATACACACACACATACAAGCACACAAATTTTCAACCATCTGCACATCGTATATGAAAATAAAGCAATCAAGTTTCCCACGAAGAGGGGAGAAGATTTTGTACCTGGACAAGGCGCCGACGGAGTAGACCAAGAACGAAAGCGCTGACGGAGGAAGAAGGACGGCCGGTGATGGAGGAAGGAGGATAGTGGAGATGGAGGAAAGAGGAGGCGTGTGTCTGCGACGGAGTAGTTAATCGATTTGGAAAATGAGTAAAAACGCAGAAGGAAAAGGGGATTTTGAAAAAGTGTAAAAATGCGGAACACTATAGCGTTTTTATCCCTGAAATCAATACACCAAAAATCGATTTTATGCATAAAATAGATATCTTGAATCTCAGTTTTAGATGCGATTTTTTTTAAACCGCTACCTTAAGTAGCGTTTTTTCAACAAAAATATCATTATTGAATCGCGATTTTAAAAGTACCATATTCTCACAAATAAGTTAAAAACAACTCTATTTTACTAAATAAGTATATAAAAGAGCATAGTTATCTAAAAAATTGGTATTTTAGAGATCTGAGTTATTATTAGGCACAAAAAATAGAAAAATATATTATTTCAGTTTTCAGGAGTCGAGTAAATCTAAGCATACTGAATGCTTAAAGTCAAACCAATGTTAAAATAAGATAGTAGCAATCCCTATGTAGATACACAAATTCTTAAATAATAAATCAATTCAGGGAGGCAGCCGTCCAAAGCAGCAAAAGATGCGCCGTTTGGGTTCCTTCCACATAAGCCATTTGCCGGTTTTGAGACAGACCTCTCTTTTGTCCTTTAGCATTATTACCTTAAATTTCATCTCTTCTTCTATATTTGGAGTGGAGTTTAATTGTCCCCTATCTGTTGTCGCTCCTTCGTTATATATATCTTGTTGCACTTTGCATAAGGTTTACTTGCTTGCTTGTTTTCTCTATATATTCAAGCACTTGAGATAGAGAGTAGTAGTAGTAGCAGCAGCAAGTAGTGAGTGATCATGGCAGATTGGGGACCAGTGGTAATAGGGTTGGTGCTGTTTGTAGTGTTGACGCCAGGGCTGTTGTTCCAGCTCCCGGGGAAGAGCAGGGTGATCGAGTTCACAAACATGCAGACAAGCGGTGTCTCTATACTGGTCCACAGCATCCTCTTCTTCGGTCTCATCACAATCTTCCTCATCGCCATTGGTGTCCACATCTCCTCCGGCTAAGTCTAACCCCACATCTCGCCATTTGTTCTCCACACAATGCTTCTTCCTATATTATTCTCCTATATGCGCAGTCTTCTAAAAGGAATCAACGCACTAGACTGCGTGACTTCGCAGTGTGGGAACTTTGCTTTTCAATCTTTTCTTTCCCTTTTACTACTTATGTTGTTTCTGATTAATGATGAGAAATTCTTGGTTGGACAACTCTTATGTATACAAAGTTTGATTTACTGATAGGCAGGCCTAGACTAGGTATTTTTTAAAGTTTGAACTCTTGTGAGTAAAAACAATTCCCCTAGCACGCGCCTAGGCAGTCCTAGCACTTTTTGGAACTATGATTGATATACATGTGTGTATTTTTTGAATTTATGATAATTAAAAAACCACTAAAGCCTGAATATAAACAAGCATGAGTTGGTTCTGCAGATTATTCTGCAGAAACTGCCAGACGGGCAATCAAGGAATCTAATTAGATGGTTTTTATACGGCTCAAGGAAATGAAAATATAATTAATAAAACCAAATGAAGGCATTCTGCATCCAGATAATTGTAAACGATTGTGTTGTGCCATAGACTAGCATACTAGTATCATATAAATGTAAACACCACACCCCGTAGGAGGACATATAAAAGAAACATATGCAAACAAGGGCGGATATGACAATACAAAATTATATAATTTGTTTGTAGTTTATAACTTCGTATCGTAGTACATATATCCATTTTGTGTTATAATTATTCAGTGTAATACATATAATTAATATTGAAAAGTTGGCATTTTTTCTCCTCTCAATAGATAGTTAGAAAATTCTATAAAATAAATATCCAAAATCTTATGATAGTAATAAGAATAACAATACAAATCCAGTATGGAGACAAACTGGAAGATGACTAATAAAGATTAGAAAAGAGAACACAAGGCGACTGAAATAAATCCCGAGAAAGAGGGAAGTGAAAGCGGTGGGAGAGGCCTGAGGAAATTGGACGACTGAAATCCTAAAGTTAATTAGGATTGTCTTTTTCCTTATGTTTCAACATGTTACTCTGGTTTTAAGAAGCAGCCCAAGTAAATCTAACTATAGATGTTACTCCAGTCTTAGACCGGTAACAAGCTAGCTAGTGCTTTGGTTACCAGCTGTTTTGTAACATGCATCACATTCATTAAACTTATCACTCTGAATATTATTATCAGTTGCCTTAGTTTTGCCCCTTCTTCAGTTCTTGTACTTTAAGTCAGCTCGTCACTACGAAAATTAACTGTGCAAAGAAAGTTTTCGCCTCAGGTCTTCCCTTTTCTGTTCTTGATTCATAATTTTGTTTTTGAAGAGATACATAACATTGATAGTATAAAGTGCAGAAACAAAAAAAAGGGAGATTGACTTTCCAACAAAGTACGAAAATTTATTATTAATTGGAGGACAACACACATTAATGCAACTTCGTGCTTTAGATCTAGATTTCCCATGACCCAAACGAAACAAACCTTAACAACATTCCAGGCTAAATTAATGGACCTATATTTCCAAAACAAGGGTACCCCTAATTCCTCAAGAGCACCACTAATACAAACCAGATATTAATTAGCAATTTCTATTTCGTCATGTCTTGAAACTTCTTACGTTCCGAGTTGGCTCGTTCAAGCCTAAACCGCTCTTGAACACAAGAAATGTAACTCGCAGCTTTCATATCAACACCCTCATCACCAGCTATGCCGTAGGGATTATCAAACATGCCATAAGAGTCACGTCCATTATCCGGCATAATAAACGAGACTCTCTGTTTAGGTTGAGGATTAACCATTTCCTGGTTAACGATGAACCCCACAGAGGCAGCAGTGGAATTATTAGAAGAAAACATGGTCTGCTTTTGTTGAGGGGCCACCTTGTCCTGGTTAACAATATAACCGACTGAGGCAATGGAAGAAGCAAGAGGGTGAGTCGTCGGCTTGACCACCTTGCCGTTATATTGGTGAGGAGTTGAAGAAGGCTTGGTTGCTCTATAGAAAGACATCACAAGCTTTCCTTTCATGAAACCTTTGCGCTTGCGATTTGACTCCATTCAATTTCAGTACTTTCACCTAGATAGGCTTAGCTAGTCTCTGAGTTGTTTAAGTGTAAGGACGGGTCTATTTATAATGTTTGTGGAAATTAAAGTGTGTAAGATAGACAGGAAGAAATCTCTAGATGAGTGTGCATGTGGTCCCTTAATTAGCTATCTAAATACAAACTTTGTATCCTTTCAGATTTCAGTTTCTAATTCCAGATCTTTATAAACTCCAATTATTTGTTAACAGCTAGCTTTTAAGTGCTTAGCAAGATATATTTGTTAACAGCTAGCTTTTAAGTGCTTAGCAAGATATGGAGAAGTAAGTTTATTTTGTAGCATTATTAAAAGTTATATATGGCATAATCGTCTTTAGGATGCATGATTATATTCCTCTCTAGCTACCTTAACAGTATATTTCAATGTAGCAAGTAGTAATAAGTGCGGTGACAAGGTTTAATTGGGTTACCAATTAATTAAGTAGATTTTCACTACTTAAACAAGAATATTTTTTTCTGATATTTATTTACAAGTGATCCAGGTGGGTCCTTTTATGTATCAAACTAGCTGATCATTTTTTATGCTAAAATGACTTTAAGATTAAAAGGAATCTCATTGATTGTTAGATCTTATTTAATTCGATATTGCTTCCTGAATAATACAGGCAAGAGGAATTTTCCTTACTTTACTTAATTTTACATATATTCTTGTTCCATCCCTACCTTCGTGGAATGCAGGGATGAAAGATGTTGAAGTCGCTGGGGGGTCTATTGAATGGATAAGTTTGGTGTCTTTTTCAACACCTTATGGGTAGCTAGTCTCTCGTGTAGTCAAATCAAAAGAAAGTTGAAGGCAAATAAGCGGGTGTGCACTACTTCTCTTTTTCGTTAGAACGTATCAAGGAAAGAACGAAAACAATCTGATACACACACCACATGCATTCGCAACTTGTAACATAACCTATACTCTGTAGTTAACTGCTCCTTATGCGTATGGTATATGTTGAAAAAAAAAATAAAAAAAAATGAATGAGAATTAGTTTATTATCCTATGTTATCTTGTCAGTTAGTGACCAATAGTCACAACCCTTTTGCTCCGGCAGTTATTGTCCAAGAGTTGCAGTTATTGTCCAAGGGTCTCAACTTCCTTTTAAAAATTTTGTCCGTTGTTGTCTGTTTACTCTTGCTCTCTATTTTTTAGACTTGTCTCTTCTTTATATAGAAAAGAAAAAGAGACAAAAGAGAGAAAAAAAAAATTACGATCTCTCTCTCTCTAAAAGTTCAAGCAATACATCACATTTGAGTTCATTGGTTTTGTGTTTGGGTGTGCTACCAATACAAAGCGAATCCGTTCTATCCTGGGAAGCAATTGTTCATCGAAATCTTAGCACCGAAGAGAGGGACAAAATTGCTTTAAGGAGACTGTATTTACAGGGCTCGGATTTAATCAATCTTCTTCTCAAATTATTCTATAAATTTTGTTCAAGTGAGTAACCATTTCATTTTATTGTAGTTTAAAGTGTGTTCATTTATCTCCTGTTTACATTGTGGGTTTACATCTGTTTGTATGTGTTCTGTGTTTGCCATGCTTGTATATTGTGTACCCATTGTATGTTAATATATATATATATATATATTTTCTATATCTTTAACAGTATATATGTGCAATGTTTTACTTTATGTTGAATGACACACATAGTATATATATATAGTGTTACTTACAAACATGCTTATACTATACACAACAAATTCAAGAAAGGGGCTTAAATGTTTGATTTTGAAGTATTTAGAGCGAGGAACAACGATCCATTTCTATACTCAGATCATTAAATAATTTGGAAGTTCGGATGTATGTGTCTATGCATTACTACATACTAACTAGTTAAGGATGGTTTAGATGAAATTAACCTAAAGTATAAACTTACTATCTAGTAATTGAGGAGGTATGAGGTACTGGTAATATGGTACATTTGTGATCTGTTGTACGTACTTTTCCAGTGAAGGAAGAAAGTACGGTTGAGGATATGATATGACAGAACATAGTGGCTTCAAGTGGGCATATATATATATACATTGCTTTGCTTTGGTTTGCTTTACTCGGACATCTACTAGAGATATGAAGACCAAGTGCTAAAGTTTCCTCACCCTTTTAGTAGCTAAGATAAGATATTCTTCAATGCTACCTGATTGATAATTCACTCACTCTTCCACCTCTCCCAAGTGGGCATTCTGCAAAGGATTCTTTCATGGGCGTATATGTATATATTCTACTCTCTCTCATACATGCACGCACGTAGGAGTCTTAGGCCATCTCCAATGGTGTTTCTACACAAACAAATTTCTATGATAGATATGAATAATAGAAAAAATCTTCTCCAATGGGCATTTCTATCTCCATTTCTATCCTAGGTGGAAGTCTAGTAGGATTGGGAATTTCTATCACCATTTCTACATGTAAAAATGGTAATAGAAATTTTCTATGTGACATGGCAATTTTTTATTGGTTGTTGTCATACCCACTAATTCTCTCTCTTCTTAAATAGATGACAAAGTAAGGAAGAAATGGAAGAATATAGATTACCATTGGAGACCATCATTTCTATCCTTCTACACCAATGCAAATATATTGCCAATAGATATAGAAATATTATAAAATAATATTGACACATAGGATAGAAATGCAAAAATAGAAAACACCATTAGAGATGGCCTTAGTGGTGTTATGCTCACCAAGTACAGAGGGTCATAAGCAATTATTCCATTTTCTAGTCTTTGTTAACTTTTGGGTTGTTTGGAGAGAATCATTTTTGTGGACCAAAAGTTCAATTCCTTTGCTCTTCCCCTGATATTTCGCTTTAGGGTTAATCGAACATTTGGCAGTTTTTTTTTCTTTTCTTTTTGTGGACCTATAATCGAAGCTATTTATACTGTGAGAGTAATCTATGAAATGGGCGTTGTTACGTTTATTTTAGTTATAATTTTTAATTGATTTGATAGTTTTATATATCCTCATTTAAATTAGCAAGTTTGACCTTTATCAAATTATGAAATTCTGTTTAAACAAATTTTAAATCTAGCGTCCTAAAAAAAAAAAAAAAAATCTTAGATCTAGCGATGGTACATTCTAAAGCAGGTACCAATTGGTTGGGGTCTCAAATCATGTGAGAATCTCTCTTGCACCTGATCTTTAAATGAAAAAAAAAAAAAAAAAGAAGAAAGAAATGGTCCAACCCTCCGGAAACCCAAAAGTAGTGATTATGATGCCATTTGCAAGATATCTGACAAAGCCCAATGGGATGGGACCCTGACCCTCTCAAAACAAAATGTTGTTCTCAATGTACTCTCCATGGATCGTATATTATAATATTGTTCTCGATTGACTCACCATCAATTGTATATTATACTGCAAAACTACTTTCCACTTGTATACCAACGTTGTATGTCAGTTTAATGCTCAACCCAGGACCGAGCAAATCTCGATCAATTTTAACAAATGATCAAGAAAATTAGTGAGGAAACACAATTAATGGAAAACTATATGCTTCACACTCAAAAGTCTAGTCACAATACAGAGCCAATGCTGACCCAAGACAAGAGTTAACTACAGCTTATCTTTATTCTTATGCAATTGGTAATATAATGGCACTTCTTCACCTTACATACTTCTAAGTTATGATCAATTTTACTGACACTACTGAGTTAAGAAATGTTTTTTACCCGTTTTTCATCTACGGATGCTAAGGTATTTGGAGTTCAGGTTCAAGGTTTCCCATTCAAATGGCCATCTTGCAACGGAGTTACTGGTGGACTATCTGAAACTTTTTTGTATTGAATTGACAAGGTTAAATGGCAACTGAATTCCATGAAATTGGTGAGGAAAATAGACCAAAATTGATTATAACTTATTACTTATGTGAGGAAAAGGAGTCAAAGAAAACCAAACAACATACATAGCTGCTGGAAGACCCCTATGGCACCAACGAAACCAGTAGGTCTGAAGTGCAGCAGTCCATCCACTAAGCGTGCAAGAGCAACACACATTTTTGAGTCTTGTTAAGAACAGCACTGTCACATCTTATATTCTAAGATAACTCTGAAGATAATGATGATGATGATGATGATGATGATGATGGGCTGGTGATATCCTCTGTCAGTTTAATTTGTTGTCCCACGCATCTCCGACATCTTGGAAGAGTAATGCTAGACATGCAATGAGTGCACCAAGAAGTCGGTAGAGAACTCTTTCAACTACCAATAATCTGTTGGTCTAATCATTCAAGACAAATCTCCTCCGTTTGGTAACTAACGTCATTTGACTCATTTTGTATACCAACTTCTTTATGCACTAAACATTATTGGTCTTCTAATCTACAACGTTCCAATTCCCAAGTCAATCCATCCCCTGACCTAATGGATATATTTAGGGAAATTAAGCAATTCCGTCAAGTCCAGGCACGCACTATTCAATCTGTGACAATATTTTCTTCTTTGGTACAGCAATTTGTTCACTCTTCTCCCCCTTTATACACTCCTCTAACCAGCGAAAAAATGGGGGAAAAGAAAAGGTTGTTCATTGATAAATTCGGAATTGAACTCAATCCAAACTGGCCAAAGCCATAAACCCCAATACCAGAATAAAGAAAAATGGCAACTATATGCACCACCCTTTTTCATTACTTTTACTCCCGCTCTTACTATCACTCCCATTTTGCCAAAAAAGCCTCATCTACACTCCCACCAAGACACCCACACTCACATTTATTACCACATAATTAAAGGTTAATTAAACTTAATTAAAGAAGCAATAAAACTCATAACCCCTCATTAATTAAAAACTCTCAAACCCCTACTAAAGCTCTCTCTTTTCTCTTCATTACAAACCAACCAAGCAAGGAAGATCTACTCTCAAAATCCATCCGAAAACTCAGCAACCAAGCCTCACAAGTGACTTAGCAACAAGAATCAAGACACAATCAACCACAGCTGTGACCAAGCCTTGCATTTTCAAGTAGAAACTGAATTTGAAACCCTAAAATATACAACAGAGTATGTCTAAAACAACATCAAACCCTAATTTAAAAATTTATATGCCAAACTAATAAAGAAACTGAGTATGAAACAGTACTCAGCTCCCCACAATTGTGTTACAAGCGTGCATTAGGGGTGTTGTTAGAAATCCGAAAATCGAACGAACCGAACCGATTCGTTGCAATCTGAAATTTTTCGAACTGAAACCGATTGATTTGGATCAGTTTGGGTTCGGGGTTTGAGTACCCCGAATTGGACCGAAAAAACCGAATCTTTTTTTTAAAAAAAATTATTAATGAAAAGAGGAGAACATATTATTGTGAACAATGTTTTTGGAAGATAATTGTGATACAATGTGAACAATAGTCAAAGATCATGATCAAAATTGCACATTAGGAAGAGGACAATATACGTAGAATGAAAAAAGGAGAACGTATTAATAGTGTACGTGGAAGAAACAAATTCTCAACTATAATCAAACTGTCATAACAAATTTGAATTCAAATTTGTCCCCATAATAACCTTCTTATATGAAAAGTAGGATCGCATAACTTTCTGCCCATGTTTTTGCTGATCAACGAAGTGAAAAACTATCTTTGGCTTCGCTAAATTTGTGTGGAATTAGCTTTTATAAAAACCGAATGAGACCGAAACCGAATAATTTAGGAAGGGTTTGGGTTACATAGGTATAAAAACCGAACCGAACTGAAACCGAACTATAATGTTTGGGAAGGGTTTGGGGTACCCCAATCTCTACCTTAACTGAAACAAAAAATACCCTTAGCGTGCTTGCTCAGTTGGAATCAACCTATTATGTGGAATTTTGTTGTTCTGGCCTCAATCAATTCACATGGACCGAGTGGTCTTTTGGTCACAGCCGAGAATGTGCAATATTGTTCTTTACTTATTGTCTTATGATTGCACAATCATTAATCATAAATGATTCATACCGACATTAGCATATTTGTGTTCATTTGCTTCATTGTTACTTATTTGCTACTACTGTTAATATTAATATATAAGTGTTGATCTAAGTTATAGATTATCATATTGTCAACTTAGAACAAACCAAGTAATTGTGTTTAATTTATTTCTCGAATAATAGGTTGTTTCAAAAAGTATTCCACTTTTTTTTTCTTTTTTTGTTGGATTTTGAGAGTGTTTTAACCTTACTTTGCTTGTTCTTGCAACAACATTCGGGAAAAAAGGATATAATCGACGGCGGAATTTGGACCAAACGTGGAACTAAGCTATGTGGAGATATTAAACATGACCTTCCTCGAGAAAGTATTGTCAAAATGGTTGTCAAGTCTCGTGAAGCTCCTGAAGATCTAGAATCTACACAATCTCCACAAACTAGCAGCAACGATCATTATCTCTCATAATTTGATAGTATTTTGTTTATTTGAAGACGTATTATTAATGGTTCCCGTAGTACTTGTTACTCGTGTTTGTATTTTTCTTAATGGTACTTGTGCTTCTTCTTTAAATGTTATATTTAATGTTAATTTGTGCTTCTTATTTTGTATATTCGATTTAATTATTAAATGATGATGGTCGAGTAATGCATATACTTATTTGCTTGAAAATTATAATATACTCACTTCATAGGAGGTCAAGTGTTGTCATTTATACAAAAAAATAGAACTTCATAAACAACATATCTTTCATGTTTGCATTTTCGCATCATATATTAAAGGGACATAAAATTATTACCAAAGTATATTGGGCCGAGCCAAAGCTCTAAGGCCCACTCGACGGATACGTTTCGGCAAGCAATGCTTAAGGAAGTCAACAGAGCCCCATTTAGACATTGAAGTACATTTTGTGCCGAGGAGGATTGGAACTCGGCACATCAATGTCTCGGCACTATCACGTGACCAACATGCGCTAGAGAACATGCTGAAGGTTGTGAATGGACTTTACTCATCATGAAGTATACGTGCAAAGCTACCAACTTATGATTGAAATCACCTACTCACGCCGCATCTCACCCGCTCATGTAAAACAAAACCACCAAATCCTGACACATGTGTGATGTAAAGGTGATAGGTCTTAAATGCAAATCATTTCACAATTAATGCAAAGGGACCCACACTATACTTCCAGCTGTTTCTTAGTTGCTAATTGGGTCGCTAGTCCCAATAGAATATTGTAACCATAAACATATATAAATAGAAAGGCACAGTTCTAAGGAAGGGATCAATTTATATTACGAAGGAATCTAGAAAGAGAAAGAAAAAGGGAAAAGATAGCAAAAGTCAGTGGCTTGTCTTTTTGTTATTAACTCCATTGTCAAAGCAATAAAAGCTCACAAACATAAAAGGATGAAGAACTACCAGTAGACCTAAAAATAACTAGAGGAACCTACCTACAAAAAAATAGCATTGTCTTGTTTATCAAACTACTAGCAATTCGTTTATACTCACAAAGAACATCTTTCCTGTAACATCCTGTATTTATATTAATGTTAATTGTGTTATATTAACTCTTTTATACATATGTGAATGATTTTTTGGTGATTCGGGCGGTCCGAATCGATTTTGGTTGGTAAATAAGAAGTTTTGGTTCTTTGTGATTTATTAATTTTGGCTAGCTTTGAGCTATCGTAATTTCTTCGTTACTTATCCGATTAAGGTTCCGTTCACGTAGGTATATAGAATTTGTATCATTCTACAACTTTTATGTTTTAACCGAAAGCTAATTCGCATTTCTTGTGGGTCAAAATAGGGCGCAAAATAGGCCCATCGTTAAATTCTGGTCATTCGGTAACGCTTCGGCAGAGCGTTGTCTTCGTCGAAATTATGGGAATAATATATCCATAATTTTGGGAAACTTCCTCTTAGGAAGTTGAAGATATTTGAATTGCCTTTTCGTGTACATAAAGATCACCCCAATCCGAGTTCCGAGTAAGAAGTTATGACCAAAATACTAACAGTGGTCAGTGCTGTGAAATCAGCTTTGGCTGAGAGCTCCCAAGATCGATCTTGGGAGGTCCAAGATCGATCTTAGAGCCCTGTATGTCATAATCTTTGGCTGAGAGCTCCTAAGATCGATCTTGGAAGGTTCAAGATCAATCTTGGAGCCTTGGGTGTCGAATTTTTTAGAGTTTTAACCTCATTTTCTCACCATTTATCACAATAACTCACCAAATTCGACCCAAACTCACTCTTATCAACTTGAGGAATCTAGAGAGAGATAGAGGTGGTTTTTTGAAGGATTTTTACTCATTTTTCAACATCAATTCGAAATAAAAGCTCAAAAGCATTCGAATCATCTTTAACTTCACTATTCATCATCATCCTCCTTGGGATTCCTTTGGGAGAGCTTGGATTCTCTTCTTTCTTCGTTCTATACAGCTAAGAAACACGAGGTAGGGGTTTTATGGCTTTCAAAACTAGATATTATGCTTTTATTAGTCAAGAATCATTGTTCATGATTATCAATTGCTTGAGAAGCTTGAATATTAAAGTGTTCATGATATTTTTATGACTTATAAAATTGTGATTGTAAGATTTGATGCAAGATATGCCATATAAACTTGCTAATAAGTGTTATCTAAACTATGTGTGGTATTCCTTGGCGGTATACATGTTGTTTGCAGATAAATTAGGCTATTGACAAATTTTACATACCAAGGGATATGATGTGAGAGTTATGGGAGTGGAAATAGCATAAATTGCTTAGTATACATGAAATAGCATGTTTTGCATATCATGCATATTATTATTGTGTCAACCAAACACTTGAAGGATTCTCAGCATATGTGGATCATTCTTATGGCACGACATGTGGGCGTATTTCTCGTGGTGATTACTATCATGATGAAATCTCGTCATGATCTTATTTTGGATGTGATATGGATCCGTATATGATTCTATTGTGGCCCTTCGATTGTGAAGGGATGACGTATTGATCTGTGCCTACCGGGATGAAAAATAAGTAGGGCCTGGTGCCCTTGAGTTAAAAATTCCTAAACCTCCGGAGGGCAGCAACGCGTCGGCTGTCTAGAGCCAGCGGTGTGTAGTTCAAAAATCTAGACAACGGTAAGGCACTGATGGTTCTGTGTTTATGTTATTATTGGTGGACATGAGGTCCAAATTGATTATGATCAATTGATATACTCTGGGGCCGATGGGCCAATTTATGATTATTGTCGGATTTTCTCTCGGGCGGTCAGGCCCTTGCTATATTCCGATTCAATATGGATATATTCTGGCTACGTGGCTCTAAAGTTGACACAAGGGAGGTAACCTACATTGGTATATGCATGCATTACGAAATGAACATATGATTTTAAATTGAATTGTGTTTTGTATGTGATTACTTACCCCTACTGAGCGTATAACTCGCCCCATTTCTTTAAACTATTTCGGATACTCACGAGTCCCAGGGGGACAAAGAGACGATGGGTTCAGGGACGAAGTAGAAGGCTCTGATACTATGGTTCATTTTTGTAATAGATGTGTTACTTCCGGGAAGCCACGGCTAGCCCGGGGATTGTCTATATATTTTTGTTGTTCATATATATAATGCATACCATATATATCTATGATGCATGTTTATCAGTTATAGTATCATTTTTGCACCCAATGCTTGTCGTTGCTTGGTTTATATGTTGCCGCCGATCTATATTCTTCTTATATACCTGTCTTAGTCCTACTAAGATGGGTTAGTGACTCTCCAGGTCTTAATTACAGGTGTTCTCCTGTACAATTAAGGCGGGGGCGTTACATTTCCTGTGGGCTCAACCAAATTTTAAGCCAACTACAATTGGCGCCATCTGTGGGAAGCATAAGATAATGCATGCATGTGCATATGCAGGTTACCTCCCATGTGTCAAACAATATCCAAAGAGGATGCCCAAAATGAGCCGAATCATAATCAAAAGATAAGAATGGGCCTGACCACCCCAGAGAATAATCCGAACATGATCACGATACAACATCTTTCGGCCCATAACAGATCATCATCTCAATAGAATTGGACCACATGTTCGTCAATATTATATCAACAGAATCACAAGTGCTTTGTCAAGGTCTAAATTTTCAGGCTACTCACCGCTGGCTCTAAATAGCCGACCTCATTGTTGTCCCTCAGGGGTTTAGGGATATTCAACCCAATGGCACCGAGCCCTACTTATTTTCACACCAGCAAGCACCAATCAATACATATTTCTTTCATCATCGAAGGGTCACGATAGAATTATAATCGGATCCATCACAGGGTCATATCACATCTAGAATGATTCAATGATCATAAAAAGCTTCCAACATTATAGATAAGAGATATATGCCTATACGATAGGCCATAAGAATAATCCAAGCTTACAGAAAGATCTCCAATATTCCGATTGATATAATAATGATGCACTACGTATATCATGCCAATAAATGAACATTTGAAACAACTTATGCCACATAACTTCAACAAGTCTCTATACATGCCCTTTGATGTATATAATTCACTAATTAATCAATTTTGTCAATATACAAATCTATACATACAAGGGATATCTCATGTATATTAAATAACACATGCATATCAAGTGTAAATGTCATATCTTGCTTCAAATCACATGCTCATGGCTTTATAAATCTCAAAATGTCATCATCTTCATCATGTAGTAATTCTTACTATAAATTAAAACATGATGATTAACATATAATAAAACCATATAATCAAGTTTTGAAAAAAATTAAACCCTTACCTCAAATCAACAAGCCAAAAGGAAGAGAAGAAGATGAAGACCGAAACCTCGTTCGGTGAAATCCCATAATTCCTACGTCACGTGATACTCACGTCGCGTAAAACAATTTCTCCTAAAGCCGAATTGAATTATGAAGTGTAAATATATGTGAAATCTAAAGAGAGAATGTGAAGAAAACTCGAGCTCTGTATTTTAGGATAAAAATGGTGAAAATTAAATGGAACAAAAGGAGGCCATGGATGCTTTTAAATATGTGCCACCGAGTCATATGTTGATCCCAACAGTCGCATGTTGGCTCCAACATGCGACTGTTAGGCTCACAACAGGTGCTTGTTCACCCTCAACATGTATCTTTTCAACTACAATGCAAATAATATCCAAGACCAACCCAAACAATCGCTTGTCCTCACACAACAGGCGCCTGTCTCAACAAAAACTGCAAAAATTGATCTGAAACATGCTAAGACCATTCATCAACCATTTTCGCACTAAATACACTGAACCAAACATAATTTACATTAATACAGATACATGGCATTACATTTTAGGTCATGTTTGGGCCCGACAATACACTACATGACAAAGAATAATAAGGCAAGTCATGAAGTCGTGTTATTTTTGCGAAATAAAAACATAACCTACCTAAAATACATCACAAGATAATATATATAATTATAGTTTTTGGGTCTTAATAAATACGTTATAACATGAGTAGAAATATGAATTTTCTCTAATTTAGACCCTATAAAACTATAAGAAAAGACAATTAACACGACATATCTCCTATTTCATTTTAAAATTTAGACACGAACATGAATTTTGTATCATTTTATTCCTAAAATTGTCACCTCTTGATCCAAACAAAATTAATTAATGGAGACGAAATTTTCCAAATAACACCGGCCCACTCAGGCTAGGAAAGATACAAGTTAGACATGCTTTAGAATGATCGAGTTTGGATCTTGCAAACCCGCTCTACCCATTGCCATCCCTACTAACAACTAAAAAAGAGGTTCAAATTAACTTTTATTTTAAATAAAAATATAATAAATCACATCTAGGGGGATTGTATAATAAAGATTATGATTTAATATTTGCACATATAAATCTAAAGAGAGATAATGGGAGAAAAAATAATCATTATTTTAAGATAGCTAAACATGTATTTACATATCCTATAATTAGGAATTATTTTATATAAGATGTAATATACACCAAACTAAACAAAGAGGACATGCAAATAATTTTATTTATTTATCACAGAGTTAGTATTATGATACATACTATTTTTTTGTCTAATTTATTTATTTCATCCTTGCAAACATGTATGGTGTGCTATGGAGGCTAGTATATATATACGATCAGACAAACAATAATAATAAAAAAAAAAAACCTCCTCTCACAGCTTATGGTTTTGCTTTGGAACACCAATGAAGCCTTAATGTTGAATCAATGGAGGTTTTGATGGTGCAATAGAACAACTTTGGATCAAAGCGAGTGAACAAACTCAAAGTTGCTTGGATGAGCAAAATTTTTGGAGAGGCACTGTTTGCTCTGTGGATTTGAATGACATAGTTTGCTCTTTTTGGAAAGGCATTTGTAGTATATATAATATATATCATTCCTTAATTTCCATTGATTAGTAAACGAACATGGTTAATATATGTGGGGTGTGGCTAGATTTTAAAGGGCATTTTTTTTAAAGTGGAAGTAATAGCAAGGGAAAAGGTAGTGGTGCATATAGCACTCAACTAAAGAAAAGCAATACAAAAATACAAGAAAGATCAAAATTAGGAATAAATAAATGTGGATTCCACCATAATAATTCGTTTTATAGATTCAAAGAGTAACGAGAAACAGGCATTATGTGATGCAATTACTTAAACACAACATAGAGAGAAATTAAATTATGTTTGTTTTCTCCTCAGAATACATTTTATTTAGGTAATATGTCGTCATCCATGTGATAAAGAAGCCATAATATTAATTTTCTTCTCATGATTCCATATATATATTTCAATTCCACGTAACAACTACCCACTAAAGCAAACGACCAAGAAACAGTCAGAGGATATCTCTCTCAAACACCCACCCTCCTCACTAACATCACCCAACCTTAAAATGGTTTGAATTGAAGAACTTACAATTGAGCGTGCTAGGTTTCTGTTTCCATTGGCCTTATAAATGAAAACAGTTTGTCATTTACACTATTTTGCGCGTACTAGGTAATGCAGACAAATTGCCAACCAAAAACCAAGCAAACGGGGCACAAAGATTATTTGCACTTGAGCTATACGTTGAAAAATATATCATTCATTGCATTTGTGTTCAACAAAATCAAAGAATTATTCTTTTCAAGCTGTCAGTGTCCCAGTGGTACCCATTATTAATCAATTCGATACTAAGTTCTAATTCATCTCATCTAGAAAATTTAAACTGTTAGATAGTGGACCAACAATGTATATCATATCTTTTAAAATTAGTTACCCAAAGGCCAATGGAGTTGTTGGTTGGAACAAGAGGGAGGAATGGTAGTAAATGAAATTTAAAGCTCGACGGAAAATGCAGAGAGAGTAGGTGATGAGTGGGTAGTAATAGACATAGGGAGAGTTGGGGATGAGGTGGAGCACTTAATTTCTACCCTTTTTTGGCCAGGCTGCCCATGTAAGGCTTTTAATTACTCCTCTGTAAGCATTTATATGTTACTTCACATTCAATTGACCGGACCCAGATACGAACTAGATTCTTATCATAAATTTTAATATAAATGTTGTTCTGCAGATCTCTACTAATATAATTCCGTGCACATGTAATGTATATATTATTAAAATATAAATAATTTTAAAAACATATGTTCAAAAAATAGCAAGTATAGCATACCGGTTGAGAGCTGAACTACTCTCACTGGTAGTGAAAATTTAAATAGAAAACTAGGATTTTATCCCTACTTTTAAAATATATTAGTGGTAAGGACAACACAAGATCCATTATTATGATTACACCCCTCATTTTAAATTCTTTCTTAAAATAGAGTTGTTGTCATAAATGTCAATTTGTATGTAATATTGGAGAAGACTAATATGCCCACAAGGCATTGTATGGAAACGTTTTTGATTGAGAAATTATGGGATTGCTTGATGATTTTTTTTTAATTTGTTTTTCAATAATAAATAAACGAAAAAATAAAAAATAAAAAAATACGTTTTTATTTAATTCTAGCACAACCGCCTTGTATGGAAACATTTTTTGTTTGGGAAATTATTGGATTTTTTGTTGCCGTACATGAAAATTTGTTATTCGGAGATAAATAAACAATAGATAAATGTACTACAAAAAATAAATTAGAATATCCATCTTTAGTTAATTTTTTATATTCAACGTGGAGAGCCTATTATGTGTTAATATCGTTAATATATTACATGTATCTGTGTGGTACGTACATATATGTTAAATTTTCATCATATGTCATGAAAATATATATAAATTGTCTTTCAAATAAATGTATCGAAAACAAACATGTATCTGTTTGAAATTTGTGATGTAATGTTTCACACAATATATAGATTACATTTAATTTACATGTTACTAAAATATACATATATATATTTTTGAAATTTACATGTTATAAAATATATATATATATATATATTGCATTTATATGCTTCTAAAATAGACATGTTTATGTTTGAAAATACACCCCGTTATTACATTCTATTTACATGTTTGTAAAATATATGTGTAACTGTTTGAATATACATGTACCTGTTTGATATATTGTTTTATAATCTTTACATATATCTAATTTTTTTTATGCGTTTAGCTTATATACATGTTACAATAAATTGTATTTGTTACAAGATATGAGTATTTGTTAGTATGATTTTATTACATAGTTCAATTTATATGTTTATTGATAATTATTTTCAACAATATTAATTAAAATAAAAATAAATCTTCAAAATTATTATAATGTATTTGTTACCAAACATGATTAATATATATATCTGTTTAAGGAAATTACACGTAGTGTGCTATCGCCTAGATAGAATATGTATTAGTGATTTACTGTGTAAATTATGTATTATGGGCCATAATGGACTTCCTTGTAAACCCTATTTACTATTGTATTTGTACCCTATTTAAAGGGCCCATCTAATAAATAATAGAGCAGAATTATTCCTACAACACGTTATATATATATATAACGTGTGTGTGTTTATGTATATATATATATGTGTATTGATTACATATATATATATATATATATGTATTGATTACATATAATAGAGCAGAATTGTGTATTGATTACATATATATATATATATATGTGTGTGTGTGTGTTTATGTAGTGTATATATAATATAATTATATATATGGAGGAGCTGATTTTATTTTATTTTTGGAGAAGCAGCCGCAAGTTATTAATTTTTTCTCTTCTTTCTATACTCGTTTATCGAGAACAAACCCACAAGTGGTTTTTCTCTATTTTTTTTCTTTCTCTTCTTCTTGCCGAGTATCTCTTGTTTTCTTTATCTTCTATTGATTAATTAATATTTGGTTGCTTTGCGCACTATTATAATTAATTCAAAATTATTTTTTTTTAAAATTTATTTGCGCGTGCCCTAATAAATACTTAATTTATTTATTTATGTATTCTTTAATTACAATTATGTTAGGTTATGTTATTTTTTCTAAGGTCGAGGATATAATTATATATATAATTTTTTTTTTGGAGACGGATTAATTAAATTTATAATTGTTATAATTGTGGTAAATCAGCATGCTAAGAATATTACCTATATTGTTAATTATTTTATTTAGTATGTTATAAATTGAAAGTTGCCATGATAATGAAAGTTCATGTGTATTATAATCACTATGATAAAGTATTTTCATATAGCATCGAAAAATGTGACCATTATCGATCTTGATTTTTGAAATCTAATCCATATTCCTGAAAAATAATTAATATGGATGTACTCATAACTGTATAAAATTTTATTTTTTTAAGATGGCCGACCCAACTCGACCCGAATTTGACATTTTGGACTCAGAAGGACTTGAGTACCATCGGTGGGTTTCTGATGTAGAAACCGCTTTTGTGGCTAAAGAATACTCGGCTACACTTATTGACCCCAAAGACCCCACAGACAAAGGACCGTCTGATAAGGTGAAAGCAAATGCATTAATGTTTCTAAGGAAACATATTGACCCCAGCCTACGTTGGGAGTACCTTCAGTTGAAGACACCTAAAGAACTATGGGATGCCCTTAAGGGACGTTTTGGGAACATTCATGATACTTTGCTCCCAGAATTGACCGTTCAGTGGAATGAAATCCGCTTGCTTGATTATAAAAGGGTTAATGACTTCAACAAGGATATGCTGCGCCTAAAGGCACGTCTTAACTTCTGTGGAAAGGATCTCACAGAAGATGATATGATTCAGAAGACACTTTCCACTTTTCCTACTTCAGCACTTATACTAGCGAACCAGTATAGGCTCGAGTATGATAACAAAAGAATCACAACATTCAATAAGCTGATCAACCTACTGCAAGTGGCTGAAAGGCATAATGAGGTTCTTTTGAATAACAATGTCAGGCCCGTCGGGACAAAGAAAATTCCTGAGGCTAACTACGGTAAGATGAACAGTGGAAAGAACCCTAATGCAAGGGGGGTTGGACGTGTTGCTCCCTACCCACGTGGCAATAAGGCACAACGTGAAAAGGGACGTGGGAGTTGTGGTGCAGGTCGTGGAGGCTCTTCCAAAGTATGGAGAAGAAATGACACTATTGGACCTAGTGGTCTGGAAAACAAGGTGAAAAATGCACCTAATAATCCTCCGGTCAAAAAGGAAAGAGTTGGTGACAAGCCATGTTATAGGTGTGGAGTTGCTGGGCATTGGTACAAGAACTGCCATGCAAGCGCTAAAGTAGCAGCCAGTTACAAGAGATATCGAGAATCTAAAGAACAAGAATCTCACTTTATGAACGAAGAAGACAATGACGCTTATGTCAACTTCACAATCGCAGACATTAGTGGCAAGAAGGACTTTGCTCAGTCAATGGATGCACCCGATTTTGACTGATCTACTTTATTGACTTTATTTTTCAGAAGTAATTGAACAGGCATATTGCCTAATTTTTAATTAGACTATGGTTTTGTCTTAAAGTTTATGTTAATTTGATGGATTAGATTTCTAAACAAGATATTGGATTGATTACTGTTAGTTTTATTCGAATTTTATTCTAAAGTAATTGAATTTGTTTGGTTTTATTACTACATAGTTCGGAATTTATACTCGATTTCATTACTGTAAAAATGAATCGATAATAACTTTAATAATTGGTTGATAGTGAGAATACTATAGCCATTCAATGAAATAGGCAATTAATAACCTATAATACCTATGTGACTGTGATGATTAAATCATCATAAGAGTGAAGAACTGCTCAACCATTTTGTTACTAAAATGGTGTTTAAAGCCACATACGCTCTATATGCACTCAGAGCAACCCAAACTTTGTTTATGATATTCATACCAACAGTAATCATACAAAAATAAAATGTAAGAATGGAACAAAAATATATTTATTTTACCTCTAAACAAATGTGCAAAGAAACGCATTTGAAAGAAACTTATGAGTCATTCTAGTGGAATGTAGCCCACTAAGATAAGGATTGTCAAATCTTATGATGTCACTAACAATGTATCGTGGGACATAGACTCATACAGGCTTTGGCATGCTTGCCTAGTGCACCTTGGTCATAATGATCCATGCGTTAAAGTATTTACACGGATATCTCTCCTTTTGAGTGACAAATAAATGGGACAAAATTTCAGCACATTGCAACGTGTTGATACTAGTAATGCTCAAAAGTAATTCTTGATTTTCGAAGTATTGAAAGCCATATCCCCCCCTTCCCATTATGCCTAATTGACCATGTCAAAGGAACGACACTCCATTTTTTCAAAGCCTGCTCTTTAGTAAAAATAAGATCGAGACCTTCTTATGCTAAAGATACAAAATAAAATATACCATTCTTACAATATATATTTGTAGATAAATCCATCCAGAGTGCGGAACCATTCAAAGTACTTTATGGATCTGGTGGATAATTCGACATTCTGGTCATATGTTAAATAATCGTCTACAAGAAATGCTGCATTTACAAACCTCTTAGTACATATTATACGCTTAAGGGCTCACCACCCTGATTATTGTACCATGTCTATAAGACTCGATAAAGCTGGATGGTTTACATCAAAAGTACTTGATGATCATTGCATAAAATCGAAGTAAAGAACCCCGTTTCTCATGTGCATACGCAAAAAGGTCTCACAAAAAGTAACCATCAAAAGGATATAGATGGTAGATAGGGCATTGGTTATGCGCACTGTATTGCCTATGTATGCCCGAGATTTATGCAATATTGTATGCAGCTTTACTTATTTGTTTCAAAGTCCAATATTAGACAAATATTATATGCATACCAGTTGGTAACTGGATATTAGCCTGATATTTTATGCATATGTGCCGATTGCGCCCCCACAGCGCACCAAACTGGGCTTGCTAAAACAATTAAGTATTAACGTTGGATATGAATTCTCAACGATAATCCGCTATTTGAAATCCTTGTCAGGTGATCTCTTTACCGCTAAGAATTGCGGATTGTCACTTTGATGAGACAGTCTTCCCGTCGTTAGGGGGAGATAAGAAAAGAAATTTTCACGGGAACGACAGGAATTGTCGTGGTCTCCACTATGTCTCATCTTGATCCCCACGCACATCACAATGTATAGTGAAGTGAAAAAGAATAATCGATCTTGAAAATGTAACAGATTCGATGCCTGATACATTTAATGATACTGAAAAGTGACGAGATCAAATATATCAGCTGCAATATGCCTGCAAGGTTATAAGTCCCCAATAAGGGCACAATGTCGCAGAAAGAGACGATGCAACTACACTTAGTGGAGGTGTGGTTGAGGCCATGGCTCCTTAAAAGGAATAAAAGGAGGCCATTTGGTTCGACAAACACTCACGCCAAAGAAGAGGTGGAGTAAGGTACAAATTAATCAATTAATCATTAATGTAAAAGTCCCTTTTATGAGATTATCTCTGATTATATTTATGTCCATGAATCAATACTGGGGGACGCCCCGAAGTTATAATGATTCCAGAGAATAAATAAATCTCAATGGGTTAAGGGATGGCATATGAATTAATGGATGCATTAATGATACACTGTTGCTCAAAAAGTCAAAGAGCACGATGATGTCGAACCTCGCTCTGTTGTAAAATGTCAACAAAGGGCAAAATTGGCCTAAATAAAAATAAGCAATCCATACAAAATTAGATTCTATGGCAACGAGACAAGTATTTGGTCCGGTAGTGCTAACCGCGCCAAGTGTAAAGCCTGTAGGACATAAACAATTATTTGCCATAAAGCGTAAATGAGAAAAAAGAAGTTCTGAAGTAAAAGGCTCACCTTGTGGCGCAAGGTTCCACACAGACGCTTTGGAATTGCTTAAACATTATAACATTCTGCTACTTCGGTAGTTTTCGAATGACTGAAAATGCAGCTCATGAATGTGGTTACTGCATATCTCTAAGGGGATCTTGATTCAGAGATATATACGAAAGTGCCTGATGGCCTTACATTACCCAAGTCAAGTGACTCTAAACCACGGAGTGCGTTTGCAACTAGGTTGAAACGCTCACTTTACAGATTAAAACGATTCAGACGGATGTGGTATACCCGTCTAAGTGACTACTTGATTGGGAAGGGATATAAGAACGATGAATTATGCCCATGCGTATTCATAAAGAAAACAAGTTCTGGATTCGTAATTGTAGCTGTATATGTCGATGATATGAACATAATAGGTACTCTTGATGAAATAAGAGAAACCGTAAGTTACTTGAAATCCAAATTTGAGATAAAGAATCTTGGGAAAGCTCGAATTTTTGTTTAGATCTTAATCTAGAATATCGAGCTTGTGGAATACTAATCCACTAGTCTGCGTATGTTCAAAAGATAATCAGGCAATTTAACCTGGACAAAACGCATTCTGCTAGCACTCCCATGATCGGTCGAAGTCTATCAAAGGAAAGATCAATTTCGTACAAAGGAAGATTACGAAAATGTGTTGGGAGATGAAACTTCCTATCTAAGTACAATATGCGCATTATTGCACTTAACATAGTATATTCGACTAGATATAACATTCTTATTGAACTTGTTAGCTAAATTTAGCTCAGCGCCAACGTAGCATAATTGAACGCCTAAAAAGAACCATTGGTTTGAAATTGTTCTTTCCCTACAGAGAGGAAAAAGTGTATACGACAGTAACATCTAAAGTAAATGATGATGCTAAATGGCCACCCCTACATTGAAATCTCAAACAAAATCTTGATTGATTTTGTTGATGTTGGGTATCTCTCTGGCCCATACAAAGCTTTAAGGAGAATATAGCAAACTAGTTCACCAAATTTTTCCTAAGGCCATATTTGAAAAGCATGTGAAAAATATAAGGGTGCTTAGGCTTTTCCAACTCTCATGATCGAAGTAATGATCAAGGGAATGTGTGAAATATGATGAAATTTTCACACATACGTTGTACTCTTTTCCTTAGACCAAGGTTTATTTTTCCCACTGGGTTTTGTTACTTGGTAAGGTTTTTAACGAGGCAACGATACATGCATAAGCTTTTCAAATTTCTTGATTAATGTAAATATCAGGGGGAGGTATAGACTTGAGGGGGAGTCTAACATCCACACGACGTTACGTTATACTCTTTTCCTTAAACCAAGATTTATTTCTCCCACTGGGTTTTGTTACTTGGTAAGGTTTTTAACGAGGTAACGATACGTGCAGACTCTATTGATTGAAGTAAGGATCAAATGAGAATATAGACTCAATGAAGGAAGTCTAACAGCATTGTCATAATGTTGTACTCTTTTCCCTTTGATCAAGGTTATTTTTCCCACAGGGTTTTTGTTACTTGACAAGGTTTTAATGAGGCAACAAGACATGTACCATTCTATCTTCGACTCAGCACAAGGGGGAGTGTTTAAGGAAATTACACGTAGTGTGCTATCGCCTAGATAGAATATGTATTAGGGATTTACTGTATAAATTATGTATTATGGGCCATAATGGGCTTCCTTGTAAACCCTATTTACTATTGTATTTGTACCCTATTTAAAGGGCTCATCTAATAAATAATAGAGCAGAATTATTCCTACAACAATATCCAATTTTTAACAAAAAAACATACCAAACATGAATAAAACATCTATAAATTTAATTTTCTTAAAAAAATAAAATAACTTGGTTAACTTGTTCAAAATATAAAAAACTTCCTAAAAAAACGATTCCAATATATAAACTTAATTATCAAAATTAATACATTTCCTAAACAAACTTATTGTAGTAAAAAATGTAAAATCGAAAAAACAAACAAAAAGAAAAACAAAACCTAGATCAAGCACACTTCTTCAACTCAATGTTTCAAGTCTCCTGTCCACGACTCTTCTTTTAGATCCACTCTCTTTCCGTTATCATTGTTCCCTTTTATTTCATCAATATTGTCATCCCCCTCATCCGTATTTTTATCATTATCCCCATTTTCATCCTCATATGGATCTTTGTTGTGCTCTCCATCGTACGTACTTAAAGATGATGATAGTGAACAACCCTAACTCCATTTATGGCTATTTCGACTATTTGTTATATGTAATCCAAAGATTGCAACGATTCATCTTCAACATTAAGACACAACTCTTCATTATCTCTATTTCGCAGCATCCCAAACAGGTACGTAAGGAAATATACAACTAATTATTCAGATTAAATTATCTACTATATATCTATATTACTATGATTTTTTATTATATTTATATCTGTTTGTATTAACGTATATACAAAAAAACATATAGATATATATCAATTTTAATTTTAATATGTAATTATTATATGTTTTTTTTCTTTCTATTAATAAATACATTTATCTGTTTATTACTATATACCACAATATATAATCATAATAAAACTTTGATTTATATGTTATTATTAGATGTATTATGTTTGGATTTTGAAATAATATACTAATTAAATCTGTTTTAGAAATTTCGATTTATATTTTATTATTAGTTGTATTAGGTTTGAATTTTGAAATAATATACATAATTAAATATATTTTAAATGGTAATAATATATATGCAACTTTTTATAAATAGGTTGATCAATCATATTAGCTGCCTTAATAAATAAGTCGGGGTTAATTTTGTCATAAAGATATAACATTAATTGATAAATTAAGGTTAATTAAGGTAAGAAGGACTAATCCCTAATTTCTAAAAGGTGATAGTCCTAACCCCTAATAACTTTCAAAAATAGGGATGTAATGCTAATTGCCCCCATCTTATTCTTACTAAAATTCGGATCTACAAACTCTCTTATATTTAAATCCGCGCCTCCCTAACTAATTAAGCTAACCGGTTGCTCAAATTTTTTGCCGAATAATTTGATTGTTATGTGTGGCGGTTACTCATTAAATAATCAATACTATTTTGAGATTACGTCCTCTATGGAGAGTGCTTCATTCTTTCACGCACGTCTCTATCCCCTTTTCTCAAACGTTGAACATGATTAAAAAAAAAATGGCACTTTGGAAAGTACACTGGTCTTGGTCCTGAGTCGGAGGTGCATTACTAATGTGTTCTGGATCTTACTTGACCCACCCAGTGGACTAATTTTGGTGGGAAGTTTCCATCAGTTCCTTGTAAACCACTCACATGTTATCCTCTCTCTTCACCAAAGACGAATTGAAATTTATTGGTCAAAAAGTAAATTTATAACATGGACCAATTGGTATAGACTTAGATTTTAAGTGATGGCCCAATAAGTATTACAGTAATGTATTTAACGACCACCAACAAGTAATTTTATGACATTAAATTTTAGAATACTAGAAATGGGCACATACATAACATCATGTGTTTAATGGGGAAACAGCAGAAGACTCGAACTATTGCCATTTTAATATGTTTTAATCATTGGACAATCTTCATTCTTTGAAAAAAAAAAAAAAGAAAAAAAAATTTAGCAGACATCAAATTAGTATTTTTTTTGCTCAACTTATTTTAAAGAAAGATTACACTTTTAATCTCGTTATTTTATATTTAATTTGTTGAAATTTACAGTGAAGGCTATGTTATATTGTTATAATGCACTCTAATTCCATATTTTATATATTCAAATTAAGCAATATAAAATGACTAGCACTAGCAGACTCACACTAGCAGAACCATGTAGTTAGTGCTCATGGTAGGCAGTTGCCCATCTTACTGTTTTGAGGAATGATATTATTACAAGTAAAAATGATTAAAAAAATGGAGGAAGAGGCCGGTAATGAACACAAGCTTTGCCCACCTAGCTAGTTAAAATGGAAAATTACTTAGTTGCCCACCTAGTTGAAATGAAAAATTACTAGTTTGTCCTTCAATCTTAAAATAATCTGTCAAATCTAGAAGAAGACAAAGAGCTCTCTACAAGTAGTACTATTCTAATTCAATTTAATATATAAATATTTTATTTGTTTTAACGCTCATTGTAAGATTGAGTAGAAATGTCAGAAAAAATTCAATGGGTATCATAATTTTCCCCATTTTATTAAAAATAATTTTGACTCCGCCACTATAATTTTACGGTTAACTTTTTGTTCTCCTTAATTAGTTTTAAATCCTACCATCGCTGGTCGGCTTGACTTAAAAATTCAGTCTCCCATGCTCCGCTAACAAAGGAACGTAAGTATATATATATATATATTATTATTTTTTGAATAACTCTTTAAGTAATTATACTTTGTCTTGGTTGGTATTAACTTTGGTACTAATTAACTACTAATATATTTATAAATTCTCTAACTAATTATACTTTTCTTCGTTTGTATCACCTTTCGTACTAATAATCTACTATACTAATAATCCAAGCGATTACTTAAAACTGTCGCATTTTTTTTTTTACTCTTATTTGCATTTTTCATAATGTTTTTACTGAAAAAATAATTAACAATAATAATGTAAATAACAAGGTTTGAATTTAAGACCATCTTTAATAGTTGTGTAAAAATAGATGTTTAAATTTTATATGACAATACATTTTTACACAAAATGAAGTCAACCAATGGTAACTTTGTAAACACTTGTGTAAAATTTGAAATAGCAAATTAGACACTCACACATATTAAATGTCATCATACATTCATACGTAAATTTCTTATTTTTTTTTGTTGAAAGGCTTTGTTCATAATTTAGTCGTTACATTGAATCTTGTTTTATAGATATTTTTTAGTATATTTTAAATATATAATTCTTATAAGAAAGCTAATGTGGCAGTGTAAATTGGATGTATATTTTATGATAAGGTGAAATAAGTTATCTCATCTCTGGACCAATTGTAAGGGGACACGTAGCGTCTATTGATAACGTGAAAAAACGTAGTAAAGAGGTCTGTGACCTGATTCCGCATGGATATCGAACATGTGGAAGTGTTAAAGCGAAGTTTTACCTATATTCGGTTCTACAAACTTTCAGAGCTCAACCTCTAGAGCTCCTTTCATCAAATTGAAGCAAGCAGTGTCCAACCACTATGCTAGATTCAGAGTGGTTGGAGAAGGCATAGACGACTGCTACCAACCTTACAGGAGACACATAACCTCCCTCAACTTCATTAAATGCATATCAATTGCATTTAATGCTCTGGATCAAGAGGAGAAGCAAGGTGATCAATCGAGCATGCAGCCATGATGGGAGAGTGGCTGAAAGCCAACTACTCTGTATCTTCTAAATGTCTTCTTCCCTTGTACATATACGCCACGTCATCTCAATCATTATTTAATCATTTAAATGTGTGGTTAGAAAAATTTGTTCTAAATTTTTACACTAACATTTTACATAAAACTTAATTTTACACATGCATTGGAGCTATATATCTTTTTACACATTATGTAAACTTTACACAAAACATGCTTTTACACTTTCTTTGGAGATACTCTAACACCCTTGACTTAATAAATGTAGGTGCAAAAATCTAAAGTTAGTCTATTCCCGACCACACAATCAAATGATTGAATAAATGATAAAGATAATAATGAACTGAACAGAACAAAACAATAATGTATAGAGGAGGTTCGCCCTATATGAGGATATGGGTTACTCCTCCTCTTATAAATAGAGTTAGGAACTCGGGGTGCTTTGTATTATAATGAATCAACTTAAATTACAAGCAAAAAATATCTCTCTCTAGCTAGTATATCCTTATGATATTATAATCAGAGAAGTTTTAAGCCACTTGGAGCCTGATTTCCCTAAGCTGGAGCTTTATCATGTGCCTCGGAGCTCTATCTCTCTATGTGTATCTCTCTTGAGTACTATAGCTCTGTAGTAAGACTATTGCAGTAAAAGCTTGATTAATTTCTTGTTTGGTTGGTAAGGGAAGTAGATACTTCCCATAAATATATGAGAGAAGGAGAAGACGTGTAGGAGGACCCTTGGAGCAGGTTTGAAGCATCGCTAATCATCACCAACTCTAATCTTACTTTTCTATGCATTTCGGTGCATTAAATGCAGTTGGTGTGCATTTAATGAAGTTGAGTGAGGTTTTGCACCTCCTGCAGAGTTGGTAACAATCGCCTATGCTGTCTGCGTCTTCTCTGACACAGTAGTTGGCCAGAGAGTTCCAAAGCTTGTTGGAAGAGCTCCGGCATTCAAGCTCAGAAACCCAGTGCATGAAAACAACACTTAAGTTGAATACCCATACTCTCTGGAGCTCTGGTCCTTAAGTGGTAAACGACCAGAGCTCTTGAGCTCTCCTTTGCCGCAGTGGACTTGGTTGCTAACGTGGAAAGCCACGTGTCTTTTTATAACTGGCTAAGTGAATTAATTTAGTAATTTACTTTATCAATTGTCCCTATCCTTGCCATTTAGCTCAGAGGAGCTAATTGGAGAGGATAAACTCCTTTTTAAAGTCTGATAGAACTCTGAACTTTGACGAATGAGCTATTGGGAGTATGAATTTTAATAAGGGGTCAAGTCTAGTGATCTCATTGACTCTAATAGGGAAAGTTTTGTTAGATTTATATTTTTAATTGTTTTGATTTCGATACCAAAAACACTTTTTTCATTATAATTGTTTTAGTCGAATTAAAAATTTGAAGACAAGACAATTAACGGAAGCTCACAGAATTTACTGGATGCATCTTACATAATTCAGGACCTAATGTAAGTTGGTTATATGGTTTGATTCAAAATATAGGTGGTGATTAAGCTTAAAATTCGAATTTAAAATTCTTTTGAGTCAAATTTATTTTTTACTATTTTTACCGAGTTTTGTCTAAATCCAAAAGTCTAGTCAAAAAAATTTATTGAGAAAACTTATTTTTTTTATGTTTAACATGTTTCATAAAATTGTTTTTGTAATTTGAGTCAAATTAAAATCCAAACAGATTTAATACGACAAAAAAAAAGGTTTAAATAAAAGATTTTAATTATAAAAGAAAAGAAAAGGAAACGTGTGTTTTAAAACAAAATAGAAAAGGTTTAATTTAATAAAAATGAAGTTTGAAAAGTCAAAATATGCTTTTTAAGGAACGCATGTGACTTTCCTCCCATGAGCAGGCAAAACATCATTTTCGTCACATCAGTGGCCTTGGCCTTTTTACTCATCCAGTAAGACTAAGCCACATGAAGATTTAAAAGTAAAAGTAGTGCATCTTTTTGTTAACGGACCGGTAAATATTTTACAAGCTTGGGCCGGTCCGGCACAATGACTTTCCGAGGAATTACTTTTCTAAATTTCGGGTTGGTTCAACTTTTTCGCCCCGTACCAGTTTAGCATGTATTTTTTTGAACACGAATTTTTATTGGGGGCAATTGGGCATAAGGGCTCATTCTAATAATAATATAATTATAAAGGACATTTAAAAATTAGACATATAAATTAAGGACACTATACAAAAAAGACCCTAATACCCCTTCCTTATAACATCTCACGTCAAATTATGACACTAACAGCAACCAGAAGGTGCTAAATGCATTTAGCACCTTCTGGACAGCAATCAAAAGGTGCTAAATGCGCTCCAGAAGGTGCTAAATGCATTTAGCACAACCTAGATAGCAACCAGAAGGTGCTAAATGCATTTAGCACCTTCTGGACAACAATCAAAAAGTGCTAAATGCATTTAGTACCACCTGGACAGCAACCAGAAGGTGCTAAATACATTTAGCACCTTCTGGACAGCAATCAAAAGGTGCTAAATACGCTCCAGAATGTGCTAAATGTATTTAGCACCACCTGGACAGCAACCAGAAGGTGCTAAATGCATTTAGCACCTTCTGGACAGCAACCAGAAGGTGCTAAATGCATTTAGCACCTTCTGGACAGCAACCAGAAGGTGCTAAATGTACTTCAAAAAGAGCTAAATGCATTTAGCACCACCTGGACAGCAACCAGAAGGTGCTAAATGCATTTAGCACCACCTGTACAACCTTCTGGACAGCAACCAGAAGGTGCTAAATGCATTTAGCACCGCTTGAACAACAACCAAAATGTGCTAAAATGATTTTAGCACCATTACAAAACATAGAATAAAAAAATTGATGAGATCAACATCCACTCTATTTATATATATGTATATATATATGGATCGACGTAGGGTTCATAAAAAAAAAATTACGATCAGAATTTTTTTTTTCAATATCCCGCTGGGCTGTCGAAATTGGTCGATTTCGATAACAAAACGACCTCTGATCGTCTTAATTTACGCGATAATATAGTAACTTTGTCTTCTGAACAACATATTTGAAAATCAGCTAGATCCAACGGTTCAATCAAAAGTTATATCTGTTTTATGATTACATCTGCAGAAAAAAAAAAAAAAAAAAAAAGAAGAAGAAGAAGAAGATGAGAACGGTGCTCCTATCCTCTCGGCGAAACGATTGGAAAGTCAAGTGGTGGTGGTGGTAGTGGTGGTGGAGGAGGAGGTGAGATGGTTGGTAGGAGCTAAGGTTGGTCTATTGATTTTAGAGAGAGAGAGCAATGTATTTGATTTTAGAGAGAGAGATGAGAGAAGAGAGAAGAAATGAGAACTAGAGAGAGATTTGTTATTTTTAACATTAACTTAAACTAATTAGGGGTATATTTGTCCATCAACATTTATCATTTTCCTTAAAATAAATTAATATTATGAAAAGTGTCCTTATTATAAAACCAAATTATGAAATTAGTACTACTTTTCTTTATTAAACATGAGTCCGTCCTTAGAGTTATAAAACATTACGGAGCGAGGCTCTATAACCCATTATCTCTTTTTATTGTAAAGTTTTTTTATAATATTTTTAACTTATTTTAAAAAGAATTTTGACTCTATATTTTTTTTTTATAAATATAACCATTGATTTTTGTCAAAAATATATGATTCTAGAGAGTTTTTTAAGGCAAAAAATATTCAAACGCTAAAATTCATTTTTGAGAGTTTTGATACACCACCTAAGTTTTGTTTATATGTCATAGGAGATTCTAGTGTTTTTCAATTTTAAGAACTAGGATTTAAAACGTTCATGATTCTGCGGGAATGTCTTCGATTGTGATTGGAGACGATGTGAGCGAAGTGACTAACGCGCGATAAAAGAGATCGCAAATGGGGGTGAAAGATTATAATCAAGTGAGTAGAAGGAGGCGATGTGTAAGTCCAAAAAGCGGAAAGCGTTATGCCAAACCAACTACAGTTGGATTCTACATTCAAGAAATTGACAGGACTGCTGCATAAATTGTGGAGAAGCAATTTTTGTAACTTATCGAGTTTGTCATTCCGTTTTGATCATAGTGAAGCACTGTTGGTTAATCCCGAGGATTAGTCTTACGTAAGTAAGGATACGTCGTAAATTCCTGTTCTTGTGTGATTGATTTTTCTGTGATTTATTGATATAATTGTTAGGAAACACAATACATATTTCGACAGTAAAATTGATTAGACCTAGAATTTTAATTTCGCTTATCAAATCTTAAATTAATTTTGATAAAAACCCTAAAATCAACCTAGGCAATAAGATCCCTTAATTTCGGTTTATTCAATTGGTATCAGAGGATGTTTCCTTAATTTGCTAGGATTTGCATCTAGGTTGATTTGCGTCTATTTGTTTACTTTGTTTTATTTGATTTGTTTGGTTTTTCGTAGCTACTATGAATAATTCTAGGAATTCACTTTTTGATGAAGAGGAAGATTTTTCGAATCTTCAATCAGCATATGATGCTCTTCTACTAGAATGTCAAAACGTTTTTGTGAAAAATTGAAAACTTACGTCCAAAAATAAATTTCTTAAAAATGAGATTATCGATTTGAAAAATGATAAAGTAAGTTTTGAAAATTCAAAGGCCGAGAAGACCGAATTATTAAAGAAAATTATACAACTTGAAAGTAATAATGAAAACTGTCTTGATTTAATTAGTTCTTTAAAAAATGTAAATTTGGAGTATGAGGATAAAATCAAGGGGTTTATTGACTTAACCCCCTGCACTAATAGGCATATTTGAGAAAATCCCCCAAAATAATTTTTATTAGACTTAAACCCCTAAATCCAGACGTCGTCCGTTTTTCGTCAACTTTTTTTTTGGACGATTATGCCCTTCTATTTGTTTAATCCCCCAATTAACCCCAAATCAGTGGTTATGCATCGTCATACTCCTTCCTCTCCAACTTTGAGCGCGAAACCTCCCTCCGCTATAAAACCTCCATTGCAAACAATTTGAAGCTTCGATCAAAGTCAAAAATTAGTGTAAGAAGAGTGATTGAAGGCGCTGGAGTACCGACGATGAGTTCTTCGACTGCTAATCTTATAATGCGCGAAATATTGTGAGTATTAAAATGTGCACCTTTCGTCTTCCACTGATTATTTAGGGCTAATATGATCGTATTTGTCAATGGATGTTTGTGTTATGGTTGACATTCACGTTTTATTTGGTTATTAAGTAACCCTAGTTTCATATGTATGTATACTTAATATTGTTATTTTCTTCTTTTGCTATTTAACAGTGCTTCTATAAAATGAAAGATTTACCCAATCCGGCATGTTGTTCTACATTTTTGTGGTACTTGGGATCGTAAAAATGTTGTGAGTGGTCATTGGAAAGTTAATTATTACAATGGTGGCGAGGTTCTTCAGATAGGGAGATTAAATGGGGATTGTTTGTGTTTGTATGGGCTAGTACATGTAATTAATGAGACCATCAATGGTTATATGGCAAATGTAAATTATAAGTTTTCCATGGATACTGCCCCAGAGTACATTCTAGATGGGGTGAGGATGACTATTGAAAATGATGAGGATGTGTTGATGTGTTTTAATGACAGTTATGTAGAGGATGATATAATGCTTCATTTGTTTATTGCTGTACAGTATGATGAGCCACTGAGTGTAGACAAAGTTCCAATGCCACCATTACCACCATCACCACCACAACCACCATCACCACATACCCCAATGGAAAAATATCATGTGCCAACTCCTCCACAAGCAGAATCTAGTAAGGCAATAAGTAAAAGGTATAAAAAGCATGCCAGGAAGAGGGTACAAATTATAGAGGACTATATCCCATCGGAATATCTAGATGAATTGCCTCCAATGCCACAGCCTATGGATGCGGATAGGCAAACAGAGCAGGATGAAACAGAGCAGGCCATACCTGAGCATGGAGAAACAAAGCAGCCACAACCATTGCATGAAGAAACAGAGCAAGCACAAACTGAGTATGAAGAAGCAGAGCAGGCACAACCTGAGAATGAAGAAGCAGAGCAGCCACCTCCTGAGAATGAACAAATAGAGCAGCCACAACCTGATGCACCTGATAATGTTGAACCTGAGGAGGCTTATCATAGTGGCCATTCTGATAATGAAGATGAAGTTGTAAATTCACCTGAAAATCAGAATGAATTTCAGGAGTTTGTGAACCAGAGTAGCAATGTATACATGGATGTTGAAGCAGATGAACAGGAAATACCTAATGTACAGGACGTTCCATTGAGTGTTGGGATACAATTTAGGACAGTCTATGATGTTAGGTTTTACCTGAGAACGCATGCTATCAGTAATAAGTTTGTTTTCACTTATGTGCACAATGATAGTAATAGAGTGAGGGTGAAGTGTATTGATCTTAATTGCAAGTGGTTTGCTTATGTTAAGCAAAAGACACCTAATGAAGATTTTAAGTTGAAAAAAATTGGGGAAGATCATACATGCCAAAGTGATGCTACAGGAAAGAATTCTCTTGTCAACGCACCTTGGGTTGCCAAACAATTAGAAGAGGGTGTTAGACTCCACAACAAGAGATATGCAGCAAGAGATATCCAGTTAGAGATGTGGAAAAAGTTTGGGGTTTCCATCTCCTATTGGATAGCATGGAGTGCAAAAATGCAAGTATTGGAGCTTGTTAATGGAAGCTATGAGCAGGGGTACACTGATCTGCCTAAGGTTGTAATTGAGATACGTAAATCAAATCCTGGTAGTGTTGCAGAAGTGACAAGGTATGCAGATGGAACATTCAAAGGAATGTGTGTTGCTTTACATGCTTCTTTAATGGGCTTTGTGGAGGTTTGTAGGCCTCTAGTGGGCATGGATGGTTATTTTTTGAAAGGGAAGTACAATGGTGTTTGTTTATCCATGTGTGTATTGGATGGAAACAATGGCATGTTTCCTCTAGCTATATACCTGTGCCAATCTGAATGCAAGGAAACATGGGATGATTTTGTATGGAAAATGAAGCCTCATCTTGAAATGCATCCTGTTAAGTTAACTTTCATATCCGATGGTGCCAAAGGAATACATGATGCAGCTCACAAGTATTTCCCTTTATCAGTTCACAGAGGTTGTTTTAGGCATATTTACAAAAACTTCAAAAAGGCTAGGTACAATGGAAAGAGGTTGGAGGAGCTTAGTTGGGGAGCTGCTAGGGCCTACATGATGGCTGATCACAATAAGTTCATGGAGGAGCTTCAAAGCAAATATTCAAGTGCACATGAACACTTGCTGAGGCAAAATGTACCATCATGGTGCAGGGCTTACTTTGATGAGACTTCATGTTCTGAGCATATAACTAACAATTTCTCTGAATCATTCAACAATTGGATCATACCATTGAGGGACAAACCATTTTCTATTTTTGTTGAGAAGTACCATAAGATGGTTATGACTTTAATGTACACCAGAAGCATAAAAGCAAGCACAATGGAACATGGACCAACATGATTAGTGCCTAGGGTTATGGACGTCATTAATAAAATGAGAGACGATGTCCGAAATTACATTGTTCACCATACAAGCTTGCATGAATACAGTGTTGAAGGGGTGTATAATCAAAGTTGGACTGTGAACCTGACTTCAAAGACTTGTGAGTGTAGTAAATGGTTGATAACAGGAATCCCTTGCATTCATACTGTTTATTGTATTGAACAGAGAAGACTGAATTGGGTAGAGTAAGTACATATACTTTACCATTAATTATCTCATACTTCTAACATTTTATAAGACTCTTAACTATAACTTGCATTTTTGTAGGTATTGTTCATACTATATAACAGTAGAAAGGTATGCCAAGGCCTATGCTCCGTCAGTGACACCTTTACCAAACCACAAGTTATGGGCTGAAGTAAGTATAAATTTTATCCTTACTATTTTATCATAATAAAACATTTTAAAGTGAGTATACTGATTCCTGTTTTATGTAATCAAACTTGTAGGCACCATTTGAGGTTAAAATTCCCTTCATATATAGGCCACCTGGTAGGCCTGTAAACAATAGGAAAAAGGGGTTTGATGAAGGCCAATCAAGGACACAAAAAAAGTGCAAGAAGTGTGGACTGTTGGGGCACAACATAAGGACATGTAAAGGGCCTCCAAGGGAGGAACAAGCAAGTGGCAATGCAAGTGCCCAACCACCTCCACCTAGATCAAAAGGAGGAAGGCCTAAAGGTCCCAGGAACAGAGCAACCAGTAGAGGTGCCACAACCCAAAGATCTGAGGGTGGCAGAGGCAGAGCAATTAGGCAAGACAGTGGAATTGCACAAGAAAGTAGTGAAGCAAGTAGCCAACCAATTGGCCAAGATAGAGCAGCATAATGCTTTTATATAAATTACATTGTTCAATAGTTTTTTATGCAGTTGTGATGATGGTAGTTTGTGTAATTTTTTATGAAGTTTGTGAACATAATATTTTTGTGAAGTTGTGGTTATTTGGTATATGATAAAAGTATGACAAATGTAAGCACTCAACATGAATGGAATGAAATATAATGAAGTTTGTTTCTCTTTATTTCTTGGTCACAGTTACATTAATAGTAAAGTTGTTATAAAATGCATCCAATGAGACATTTACATTAATGCTAACATCTTTCATCTTTTTCTGCATGACTACTTCTCTTAACCACTTGAAACAACCACACACATTACATTTTAGATACTTCATTCCTTTGCTATGTGCCACATTTGATGTCCTAAGAACCATTGTACCATTGCAATGGTTCATTGTGCATTAATAGTCCAACCATGGGCAATTTGACTTGAAGTGGCCTTCTTCACCACATTGGAAGCACTCTCTTCGGTTGGATGATCCTTGACCACTACCTTCTCCAATTGCTTCATCAAGCCACTTCCAAGTACTGCATCTAGAATTCGAACACTTGAGAAATTTTCTATTTGGATTCTTCTCTGTCCTTGATGTAAGTAGCATAAGGACATAGTTGCAACCTCTGTTTTTGCACCTAGTATAGACTCAGGGGCAGTCACCACCATTATGTGCATCATGGTTATACATCTGGCAAGGTAAAACCTGAAACAAGTACAATGATGATTATAATGTTCTGAACTTAAGCAAAAAGTCAATAAATCGCATCCACATACCTTTGATTCAAAGTTCGAAGCTTCACCTCCACCCATTTTGAACCTAGGGTTACTAATGTCGTCAAATATAGCACCGTGGGTTTAGGGTTACTTGCAAAAATGAATGGCAACCGTGGGCTTACGGCTTCTAACCTAGTGATGAAAGACGAACTATTAAAAAGAAGACGAAGTGGAGTAGGTAACTATCGATTTCAGCTGAAGAAGATGAAGATAGTAGCTAGCATACATTTGTGTATATATATATTGAGAGTGCAGAACGGAGTTAAGGGTTGGTTGGTTGGTTAAAGCTTATTAACTGGGGAGTTAAATAAACAGAAGGGCATAATCGTCCAAAAAAAATAATTTTTGACGGAAAACGGACGACGTCAAGATTTAGGGGTTTAAGTCTAATAAAAATTATTTTGGGGGGTTTTCTCAAATATGGCTATTAGCACAGGGGGTTAAGTCAATAAACCCCTAAAATCAAACTACTAAAAGAACGCGTTTGTGATCTAACTTAACAACTTGAAAATGCTTTAACCTTCAAAGTTGAGTTAAACACTAGTTCTAAGAAACTTGAAGCAATGCTTTTAAATCAAAATAGTGGAAATAACAAAGAATGATTTAAATTTTTAAATTTTGATGCTAAAAAGCAAACTAATGCCGTCTTTGTGAAGGTTACTTCCCAAAATTCAAGTTTTAAGGGTGCTAGTTCTTCAAAGGCAAAAACTTTCATTTATAGAATTCTTCAAACTTTAAAGAAAGCCAAGAACATCTAAACAGAAAAATAAGTTTTTACTCAAAAATCGGTTTATCCAAAAAAAATTCATTCGAAAGTTCTTGAAAACCAAGTGATACATTTTGATATGTACAAGCACACACTCCCACAACCTTTTTGGTATGAATTTTGCGATAGGAAAGGTTACTTGAGAGAGTTTTGTCAGCAAGCTTTAAAAAAGATGCCAAAGATTATTCAAATTCCTAAACCGAAACCTAAATCGAGAGAGAAAAAGAAGAAAAATAAGAGGATTAGGGTTTTAGAAAAAAAAGGAACATAAAAAGGATAGGACTCCACGGATTAGGAAGAATTGGGTCCCGAAAGGGATCATTGCACCTACTTAGGTGATAGGGGGTCCGCCTAGCATGGAATTAGTTTGATGGATTATTATGCTAGATGAGTTTATTACTTTGGTCGATTTTAGCTCACATAGGTACTGAAGCAAAGTGGGTTTTGGCTTTGAATTTTCAATTGCGATATTACCTGAATTCTTTAAAAAATTCATTACTTGCATGCATGTGATTATAACTGTTGCTTACTTTGGATATCTCTAGACTTTCATAATTAAATGCTTAATTTGGAGATATATGTACATAATGCTTTGATAATTCGATAACCGGTAGCAAGTTATTTCAATCACATAAGAGTTTTTGTGTATATCCCACACAGTACACTATACGATTTATATTGATGCATGTTGAATAATCACTTGGGTTATGCTCTTACTTTTAATTTGAAACTTCAGAAACTTTCATATACTGTTTATTTAAAAATAGTCTAAGAAAACTATTGTGATTAATACAGTGAGATTTTGGTGATGTAATTTTGAGTGAAAAATTAAAAGACAAGCGTGTAAAGAAAAATTGTAAAGGGAATGAAAAAGGGTTACTATAGTTAAAGGATAACCGAAAGCTACCGAATGAAAATAGTTGGCCTCCATTAGGGGTGAAAGCCTCCATCGAAAAGATAAGATACTTATACAAAAACAACACAAATTTGAATGCAAAATTGCATATTTTTTAGGAAAAAAAAAGATTGCTTTTAAGGAAAAAAAGATATTAGTTGAAAAAACAATGGCTTAGAGGCTTTCTAAATTCTCTTATATATGGAAACGCGGGTGTTTCAAAACTCATAATTATTTGATGGCGCTTTGCATGATCCATAGTTATAGCACAATGAGATATATACTCGTACTATGTGTTGCTTGGTGTATCTATGCTAAATTATTGATGAATTGATATATGCATAGTATATGTATCATATTAATGGAAATCATGTGTTTTGAAACTTAATTATTATATTCCGAATTTGATATATGTTACATAGTAATGTATGTTGAGTATTTGTGATAAAAAAAATTGGGCAATTTAGCTCTCGAAACTCCAAACCAAATCCATGAAAAGTTGGGAATTGGTGAAAAAGGGCTTCTCGAGATCTAGTTAGAAGGTTTTAAGATTAGTGGGTATCTTTACTAGCTAGAATCTCTTTACTTGAACATGATATGCTATTTGCTTTAATTGATATTATTAGTTTGTATGATCTTGTTTTATATACTATACTGCTTTTCATGCTTATTACTTTGTCTATTCCTATAACAAAAAGGGGAGAGATGAAGGGGGAGGGATGTATATGTGAGGGGGAGTAGTAAAGTTAGAATATTTTGAGGGGGAGAGATATATAATTTTTTTCTTATTTGATTATCTCTTTACGCCCATGCTTCACTAGGTGATTGTTGAGTTTTGGTATTTCAGGATTAACAGGCTAATTAATTAGCTCGCTCTTTTACCTTTTGAAGTGTTGCAGCCGAAATCGAGATTTAGAGTTAGGCATGTCTTTGAGTCTTATTGTTGTGAACTAATTCGACTTAGAGTCAGTAATGAGATTTATAGACATGGCGTCGAAAGTGTTTGTATTAACTATTGTATTTTGTCATCGGAATAGCCAAAGGGTAGATTGTTAGGTTTATATTTTTAGTTGGCTTGGTTCCGATGACAAAAACACTTTTTTTGTTGTAATTGTTTGAGTCGAATTAAAATTTTCAAGACAAGACAATTAACAGAAACTTGCCAAATTTATCGGATGCATCGTTCATAATTCAAAACCTAATGTAAGTTGGTTATATGGTTTGATTCAAAATATAGGTGATGGTTAAACTTAAAATTCGAATTTAAAAATCTTTTGAATCAAATATATTTTTTAGTATTTTTATTGTGTTTTGTCAAAATTCAAAAGGTTAGTTGATCCAAATTATTAAAAAAAAAAATTCATGTTTAAAATGTTCTATAAAATTGTTTCTGAAATTTGAGTCAAATTGAAATTCAAAAAGATTTAATACGAAAAAATAAAATAAAATAAAATAAAAAGTTAAAATAAAAACGTTTTAAATAAAATATTTTAATTATAAAAGAAAAGAAAAGAAAATGAAACGTGAGTTTTAAAATAAAATGAAAAAGGTTTAATTTAGTAAAAAGAAGGGTTGAAAAGTCAAAATATATATGCTTTTTAGAGAACCTACGTGACTTTCCTTCCATGAGCAGGCAATACCATCATTCTCGTCACATCAGTGGGCCTCGTCCTTTTTGTTTATCCATTAAGACTAAGCCACGTAGAGATTTAAAAACAAAAGCAGTGCATCTTTTTGTTAACGGACCAGTACATTTTTCACGAGCTCGGACCGGTCCGGCACAATGACTTTTCCAAATTTCAAACCAGTTCAACTTTTTTGATATGTACCAATTCAGCGTTTATTATTTTGGGCATGAATTTTTTTATATTTTTAATTTATTTTAAAAAGACTTTCATTATATTTTTTTTATAAATATAATCATTGATTTGGGTAAAAAGTACATAATTCTAGAGAGTTTTTTGAGACAAAAAATATTCAAACGCTATAATTTATTTTTGAGAATTTTGAGACACTATCTAAGTTTTATTTACATGTCATAGGAGATTCTATTATTTTTTTATTTTGGATTCCAAACATTCACGGTTCTGCGGGAGTGTCTTCGATTGCGATTGGAGACGATGTGAGCAAAGTGGCTAACGCGGGATAAGGGAGATCGTAAATGGGAGTGAAAGATTGTGATCAAGTTTGTAGAAGGAGACAATGGGTAAGCCGAAAAAGAGGAAAGCGCTACGCCAAGTTAGTTGCGGTTGGATTCTACGTTCAAGAAATTGATGGGACTGTTGCGTAAATTGTGGAGAAGAAATTTTTGTAAGTCATAGAGTCTGTAATTCTGTTTTGATTATAGTGAAGTACCGTTGGTTAGTCCCGAGGATTAGTCTTACGTAAGTAAGGATACCACGTAAATTTTTGAGGTTGTGTAATTGTTTTTTTTGTGATTGATTGATATAATTGTTAGAAAACACAATATAGGTTTTGACAGTAAAATTTATTAGACCTAGAATTTTAATTCCGCTTATTAAATCTAAAATTATTTTTGATAAAAACCTTAAAATCAACCTAGGCAATATGATCATTTAATTGCGGTTTCTTCATGTTTGAACACTTGATTTCGCGGGTCTCATTTATCTCCTCAAATCTTCATTTAAAGCTCTTCATTAAGCTGTTACCTTTTAGGGAGATCGTGTCTATTCATTTCGTATTTCTTGGAGAATATGAAAACGTGCAATCATGGCTTAATGGGAGATGCTTTTAACAGTTGAGGGGATAATTGGCTTTCCTTGGAAGTCTTATAAAACCCTATTTTTGCCTTACCAAATTTTTTTACTTTCCATCTCTTATCTTCATGAGCCTAGGCCTCTTAAAGCACTGAAATCCCTCGAACCCTCATGATCCCAGTATCTATGGCTTTCACATGTCCCTTAGGTAATACTTATAGGAGATTTGGAAGTGTTCCCTTACCCGTTCTCTTACGGTCAGTACACTACTTTGCGCCCTCAACCCTTCTCCACTCCATAGTTAAACTAATGACCAATCTCACAAACCAAGGTCAGAACTTAAAGATCCTTATTCATGAGGGGACTAGCTCTACTGCTGATGCTGCCTCCGCACCCCCAGTGGTAAGGACCGTAGATGTGTTTGATAGCAATATGGAGGTTGTTTCGATCTATCTTCCCCCTGTGGTTCCAAGCATCGAGGAGGGATATTCAAACGTACACTAAGTAACTCAGTTCTCTGACAATATTTTATATTCCCTCAACCTTCTCCCTCGTCGATATCCCCAACTTTAGGCAAAAATTACAAATCCCTAAGAGGGTTAAGAACCGAGTTCTAGGTCCTGAGGATAGGGCTTATTTCTACAAACCTAGGAAAGTTTGTTTTTACGAGTCTGTTTTCGAGCACGGACTCAGATTCCATATGGATGATCACCTAGGGGAGCTATTGGTGGCTCTAGACCTCGCGCCTGTCCAGGTCCCCTTAACACATGTGGAGCTGCTTAATTGGATCCATTCTCATCGTCCAGGCTGTCTCCGTTAGGAGTTACGAGGTGTCCGTGGAAGAGTTCATCACTTTTTTCCAACATAAAGACGGAGGGAGTAGAAATAGAGGGAGTAGAAATAGGGGGACCTTCAGCTACCCCTCAAGGTTAGGAGTTCCTAGCTCATTCAGAACCTCCCAAATAGTATCGTCAATTAGGAGAAGAGGTTCTTCTTCATCTCTAGCACCAACGGGGAGCATAAGGCCAACTGCCCCAGCGTTGTGGACCTCAAAATTTGGTTTACTAAGCCAAACACTATCTGTAAGTGCTGACTTCCCAGCTCTTTCTTGTTTATTTTTATATGTATGTTTCCTTCTTTATATAATCTAAGCTCTGTTCATTTGTAGTGAAGGAAAAAAGCCTGCTCTAGTGAACTCAAAGTGGATAGAGGTCTCTGAAGCATTATGCAGAGATAGTAGCTCCTGAGATGTTCTAGAGGTTTAAATTGCCCCAAACCAGCTATTATAGATCCAGCTATCCTAATAGTGGATTAACTCAACCAAATTAGGCCATTTGTGGCCCTTTTTAAAGACACCTACTCTTTTGTAAAGGCCAAACAAGCCCCCAAAAAAGGGGTTAAGGATCTGGGAGTTGTTGAAGAGGTTGAGGAAGAAGAGGAAGAGATACTTCAGAGGAGAAAATCCAAATAGGTTGTAGGTGGTCTTCCAAGGGGAGCTCCACTAAGCATTATTCCCCTCCGCCAAATTTCCACTGTCCCTTTGCTAAGTAAGCTCTTATTCCTCTCATTTCCCGCATCTCTTCCCTCTTTTTATCTCTTTTTATATATCAGATCATGCCTTGATTTTCCTTCCAAGGAGACCCTTCATAATTAATGCGGAGAGGGTTAGTAGAAAATTGAGTGCTCTTCCCAGAAGTGATTTTCTAACCAAGAAGTCCAAGGGAATCGACGATGAGATCACTGAGGGTCAAGCTCCTCGGACTAAAGCCAATAAGGACCCAACCTCCTTTCTAGACCTGATGACCACTCCTGTGGAGGGGCTAAGCACATTGAGCCTTGAAGAAATAGGATTATCTAGGACTAGAGAAGTCACTAGGGAAGAGGTCTTTCATGTCCCAGTGAGGAGTCTCGTTATTGAGGGGAGAACTTCCGGAGTTTCCATAGAGGAAGACGAGGTGGTCGAGCTCGCTGCTGAGGATGCATGGCGTCATACTGCCTTTTTGAGTGGGCCAAAGTTGTTTATTCTAGAGGCTGCCTCCAAAGATGGATCCATATTCTTCGTTAAAGGCCTTACCCTACCTCCTCTGTCTCAAACAGTCCTTGACCAAGCCAAGGAGCAAAGGATGAGCTCTATGGCCCACCATTTCAGTTTCTTCATGAGCATGGTACTTGTCACTTCCCTTCTCCTATTTTGTGTGTGTGTGTCCTCTCATGTATTTCTTCATAAAGGGTACAGGCAACACAGTTCTTTCTACAGTCCAGGAGGCTTTGGAGAAAGCAAATTCAAACCTGGCGGTAAATGAGGAAGATAAGAAGAGAATGCTAGCTCAGGCAAAGCAGATGAAAGCTAAGACTATGGGCCTACGAACCAAGGCGGACTCCTTTAGAGATTAGATGTAGAAAGCCCTTGATTCAGTTCATAGGTGTTAGAGTGATATATTAAAAGCTATAATTTTCTTATTGCTTTGGATATGTTATAAACTTGGTTTTGCTATTTTAATGATAATCTTTATAGGCAATGGTTGCATTATATTATTTATTTAAATATTGTGCATGTGTATCTTTTATTCCATATAGTAGATGATTTGGTGTGTAGAGTATGACTTACACACAGAAGATTATATCATTGGTTCTTGTGGAATATAAGTTTAATGGTTCACAGTCTTAGATGGAATTGGACACCCAACGGTAGGATTGTAGCACAAGTTTTAGTAATTTATCTTGACTACAAGAAACGGTATAGTTTTAACTCGTTGTGCTAGTACACTTTATGTGTATTGAATATTACCAATTTGGGTTAATTGTTTTTATACTAACTGATGGGGTTAAATACTGATTTTTACCATTGGCCTACAAAGATAATTCAATAATTTTACCCCCGGTAAAATCCCACATTTACCTCCGGTAAAATCTTACTTTTACCTCCACTCAAAATCCACTCACTTCCATTAACTTCCACCCAAATTCCACTCACCTCCATTAACTTTCACTCAAATCCCACTTACATCCACTCACCTTTGTAAAATTACCTTTTTACCTCTCATCTTCATCAAATTTACTTTTTTACCATTCTAGATTTTACCTATAAATACCTCCCCTCATTCATTCATCCAAGATCATCTAAACACAACAAAAACACACCAAAAAATATATCTTCCTTATCTCCTAAGATCCATCAATCTCATCCAAGAGATAAAAAGCCATTGGCAAAATAAATACAAGCCAATTTAAGAAGAAATAAAAGGGTCTTATACTATCTCTTTTCATAACCTAAAAAAATACCAACAACCCTTATATACTCTCTCCTACACAGTTTATTATTTCATCTTCTTGAAATATTTGTAATCCTAATTCTATACTTATAAATAGAATTAAGGAAATTATGGAGAGAGAGATTTGTAATCCTAATTCTATACTTATAAATAGAATTAAGGAAATTATAGAGAGAGAGAGAGAGATTGGTAGCTTGTATTATCATCCAAATTGACCGCCTTTGAACTAATACAAAGTAAGCACACACAAAAAGATGACGTACTACCGGAATAGCATAAGGGCTACCGGGGGAATCTACCTTAAAAAAAATGTCATGTGTTCATCATTGCGCCGCATTTATTTTTTATTTATCGATATTTGCTTTTTGATTGGTTAATTATCTATTTTTAGATTTTAACACCATCAGTTGGCGCCGTCTGTGGGAACGATAAGCTCTCTAAATCTCTTGTTCTTTAGAAATTACAAGTGAATTTTCGGTACAAAAACTCTAAATCCCGCGGGCCTATGTAGCTCAATATTCTTGAGTGCCTAACTTCTTACTCAAAACTCCAAATTATGCAATTCTGGAGTCCATCTTGGAGAAAATATCAAGAGATACAACTTTTCAGTTCAAGATTTTTTCAAATTCGTCCATCTCGGTGTTCAAAACTTCAATATAAACTTTCTGGAATGAAAAAGACAAATCTCGCGGGCCTACGGTGACTCAATATTATCAGGCACATAACTTTGTGCTCAAAACTCCAAATCATGTGATTATAGAGTCCATTTTGAAGAAAATTTCAAGAGCTACAACTTTCCAGTTCAAGACGTTTTCAAATTCGGCCATCTCGGGGTCCAAAACGGGGATACAAAGTTGCTGCAACAAAAAATGCGAAAATTCCACTGGCCTACGCTAGCTTAATATTTATAGGCGCATAATCATTCAAAAATCCGGTTACCTAAGGGGATAAAACCCAAAAGAAGAGATAAGTTATTTTTTAATAACTCATATATTATTTTTCTCTTTATTTTAATATATCTAAAGTTGTATCATTTTATTACGATCAATAATCTTTATTATAGGTAAAATTAACGAGCTTCCAAAAAATTACAATTGAATGTAATTTTCATCAAGTTCATCCAACAAATCACAAAAAAGAAATTAAAAAAATGTCAGTAAGGATTGATGAATATTAATTATTAACGGAATTAGATGACGACATTATATGTATGATGAATATTAATTATTAATGGTATCCACGTCTCGGTATAAGGATTGATGATAGCCCCTTAAATAGTTTATAAGTTTTGATCATGTCAAACTCTGCAGGTGGATTATATTAATCCGACATGTCAAATAAATTAAGTGGTATGCTCAAGGATTAAGAAATCATTTAAATATAATTGTCAGCAATTTAATTTAAATGACCATTATCTGTAATCTTAACGTGGGGAGAATAATAATTATTTAATAATAAGGAGCTCAAAATATAATTTTGAGATAAGGACGGGGGTGAAATTATAATTCTTTAGTGGTGTGAATTATAATTTATGGAAGGAATTAATTCATAGTGGAATTAGGATTCCAACTTTCCATTGGAAGCCCAAACACTTATTTCTCCTTAAGGTCCCTATTGTAGCCTTTTATATACGCCGGCCTTGTCTCTTCTCATCATAACAATAATTTTCATGAGTTAGGGTTTGTTCTATTGAGAGATGAGAAGATCTTGGTAAAACCGTAGCTCACACTCTGTGCAAGATTTGATGGCGAAAGGAATACAATGGAAGATCTTTAGGTTTTCGGTACTGCAGTCGTAAATTAATTGTAACTTTTAATCGCACCGTTGTATTGGGATGATTTTGAATATATCGTTCGGAACGCAAAGTTAAAATTATCACACGAAAAATTAAGATGATCAGAAGTCATTTTGATAGCGAAAACGATTGATTTTCGTAGCCTAGTGAGAATTAAAAAATCTGACTATATTGCAATCTGATGCTTTCAAACCCTAGTCTCCTCATATGGATCCTCTACATGATCCACAAAGGTGAAATCCCTTTATTCTTATAGGGTTTTAGCAAAAGTTTTTTGTTCAATCTATACGCAACATCAAACGATCTTGTATTTATGTCTCCATCAATAGGTATCAAAGGGATTGGTTTTCTTTGATATTGCGTACGGATTGAACTAGTCATGTTGTCTAGTTAAATCGATTTATGCATGTTGTTGTTGGATAGAAAACTTGCTAACCTTTGTTTTGCAGTGTTCTTGTCCCGCTATTATGGTCACGTAATTATGTTTTATGTGATTGGATCCCACTATATTTTTATCCGTGGTTAATTTTAATGTGCATGATGATTTGGATTTTATTCATGATTGTAAATTAAATTTAGATCAGATTTGTGAGCTCCATAAAAGGAGGCATATGATCTATGTAATTTTATTTACAGTTTAAATATATTATTTTATGTGTGAACTCCTTAAACGGGGGCATAGGACATTTGTATATAAGATTGCAGTTTCTTTAACGAAGAACATTGGAGAAGGCATTATCACCAAAGTTGATTCTCAACATAGTCAATGAAGTGGCGACATTGGTCGTGGCAGGTTTCAAACGGACTAGAGATAATGAAGCTTGGACCATAATAGCAGGAATTTAATTATTCTTATTATTGAATGGTTTAATGCTTTGTGTGATTGTGTGTTGGTCATATGTGTTTTATTATTAGGTTTTCTTATAATTTTGGACAACATGAATACATGATCATACATAGATCACCTTTTATTTTATGTTTAGTTCTTGTCAAATTTAAAAAGGGGATATAAATATAAATTTTGCGTAATTGAAAAATATAAGTTTTTTTAAAAAAAAAAGCAGCAAAATAATTTTATTGCACATGTCTTTTATATTTCATACCCTTGTATTTTAGTTGACTAGAATTTAATATAAAATTTTCTTAACCATCAGAAAATAATATTTTAAATACTAAGTGGGTGAGAGATTTTTTCACATAAAAATCCCACGGTCTCTATCATTGGTTTGTAGATGATGTAATTTATTCTTCGTGTGTGTTATAGTGCATACCTCCATATCGAAAAGTGTTGGCCTTATAGTCACTAATCTTGTTTTGATAATAACAATAACATTAATCTTATGTATTTAACTAAGTTGTTGTTTTAAGTAATAGCCACACACATTGTTTTAACACGTGGACAAAAATCGACAAGCCGAAACTAAGATCACTCTTCCATAAAGCTTACAAATCTCATTTATCTCACACCACACATCAACTTGATCAAAGCTCATTCACCATTACAAATCAATGAGGATCAAAACAAGTGAAGAAATGCATTTATCTATCTAGCCCACACATATGGAAACAAATGTGTTTGTATGCAATTTTACAATTGTACACTATCCATTTAGTATTGTTATGGCGTCATTATCTCACCTCTCGTCCATGACCTTATCGTCATGTAGCTATTCTTGTTTTATGGCCAAAGGGTTCATTATTGGCTTTATATATCCCTTAAGATATATCACACATATAAAATTAAGGTCGTAAGAGTATTATTGAAGTTCTCGAGTTATTCTATCAACCAAGCCTTAATTTCTATGTTACTTGCCTAACCGGTATGCTTACGGCATACTTAGCTCTTATGGTTGTGGTCGCGACAACCTAAACTTCACCCAAATTAACTTTATAATATTTGTAAGACTTATCAAGATTATTTTCTTATAACAAGTCCTAATTGCAATCTACATGAGGCACTAAACCCAATTATTATTGCACACTACGCCATCTTGGTGGGTTTTTAGTATAAATCCCATGGATAACGCTCAAAACTCACAACTAACAACATATTTGTAGATGACTACCGTTCATCACCGATAATCAAACATCCTCTACACAAAAACCCCAAAATCCCCAATTATAGGTCAATCATGTAACTACAAAGTGCGTTCATCATGAATCCTTGGGTGCATAAGCTAAAACATGGATCTTATTATTAAATAATGCAATTGAAGTCATAAACTTCCCATATCAATTATTAATAGAAGCTATATCGAGCCTAACCCACAAGCATCACACAACCTAGGGTTTATAACAAGAAAACCCAATTTATAGTAGAACACACTAATGCAACACATAAAAGTTTATAAGCAAGTTAGGTACTAGTGTTCCCACCTAATTGAAGCTTCATCCTCGAATTGATGATGAGTGTTCTGAAATTCTGAACCCCAATCCCGAGCTCAAGCTGCCATGGATGAGGAGGAAGGATAAAGAAGATGAATAGTTGTTTAGAAGATGGTTTGGATGACTTTTGAGCTTAATCTTTGGATGGGGGATGAGAAATCCAAAAGAGAACTCAAGAATTTCTCCTCTATATCTCTCTAGAAGCTCTCGTGAGTTTGGTGGTGGAATGAGGAAGAAAAATGGAGAACGTATGTATATATATATGTTATTCCAATTCGTGAGTACTGTTCATGCCCACCATTTTTGGGACTTGCAGCATTGATCTTTGAACGGCCATAACTTCTCGCTCGAAAGTCTAATTGAGCTGATCTTTATGTCCACGAAAAGCTTATTCGGATCTCTACAACTTCCTAGAAAGAATTGTCCCCAAATTTTGAACAGATAATTCCAAAAAATTTGATGAAGTCAGCGCATTAATGTTACCGAATGAGCAACTGATAGTGATTTGTCTATGTCGCGCTCAGTTTCGACCTAGTAAGAGTCTGAATTTACCTTCAGCCGAAACACAAAAGTTGTAAATTGCCTAAAAATCTAGAGCTTTTGGCCAACGAAAACTCAATCTGGTAAGGAATGAAGAAGTTACGCTTACTCCAAGTTATCCAAATTTTATGAAGTCGAGTAAATTGAAAACTTACAATCTACATCTCGATTTTGACTCGAACCACTCGAAATGAATTACAGCTATTCTAACATGTTTAAATATATTAATGTAACTCATTAAAAGTCTTTGAGCCATTCCGATCCTTTTGGAGCAAAATATGGCTATCTGAAGTACACTTCCGCCTTATGCACAACTTGTATCGCGATTCCGAGAAATAGAGATAGACGGGGCGTTATAGTAATTAAACCAAAAGTTAGATTTTTTTAGCACCACTAACTTGCATTGTCTAAAGGTGGCTTTCTTCATTCTTCTTTTTTAATTCATTATTGCTAAGATAGTGAAACAAAGGTTAAAAAGCTCCATTTTTATGTTTTACATATTTATCACTTAAATTGGGGTCTTCCAAACTCCGCCAAATTGTGTTGGGTCTTAAGAGAAAGTCATTCTTTATGTTGAGGGCTACGCAAGGGTATAAGAATTTTGGGGTTATACTGGTTAGGGTTCAGGTTATCATCTCAAATTTAGTTTTTTGTGACTAGATATTTTGATGTAAGGGTTAATTATGATTATTTATGTTTTAAAGTGTTAAAATTCTAAATATTTCTTAAATATAAGATTTTTCATGTACAAGTTATTATAATTAATTAATTAATAGTTTGTTGATGATAACCAAACATATGCATATGAATAATAATTATAAATTTTGAGATTAGAACATGGAGTTCTACATCCCAAGTGTTTATTGAATTGTTTAAAAGTTATGGTTGATTAAGCTTACATCATATGAGATTAAACATGCTTAATCATTCTTAATGTTGAGATATTTGGCATCATAAACAAGAGTTGCATTATTATTGTGTCAACCCGACGGCTTAGCTATATCGAAAATTTTATGTAGCATATAGCTCGAATATCTATCTCTTGAAGAGCTTATATATCTTATCCATGTACATTAGGAGCTTTCTATGCTTATAGGGATATATTCTTGGATATGGCCTGATCTTAGTTGATTGCCAATGGTGATTGGCTGGTATCGTTGATATATTTATGACCTCCTAACGGTGAAGGGAATTGAGTATGGCTAATGTTTGCCGGTATGAAAATAGGCAGGGCTCGGTGCCTTTTGGTTGAAAATCCCTAAACCCTAGGAAGGCAGTAAATCGTCTATTGTCTAGAGCTAGCGGTGTGGAGTCCGAAAATATAGACAACGGCAAGACACCAATAGTTGTATTTATATGTTATTGGTAGACATGTGGTCAAATTATGTTGCTATATATTATGATATTTTCTAAGGCGGTCAGGCCATGTTATGATAATCTTGATATTCATTCTCTTGGAGGCGGTCAGGCCCATTATTATTATTATTATTATTATTATTATTATTATTATTATTATTATTATTATTATTATTATTATTATTATTATTATTATTATTATTATTATTATTATTATTCGGTTCGGCTTCGTTATCTCTTGGGGCGGTCAGGCCCATTGTTATTATTATTATTATTATTATTATTATTATTATTATTTGGTTCAGCTTTGATATCTCTTGGTGACGTGGTATATTGGGTGACAGTATAATGGTTGACATAAGTGATGTAACCTGCATATGTATAAGTATGCATTGCTTTATAAAATGATGGTTTTAAATTGAGTCATTGGTTAAAGTATGGTTTGTTATTAAATTGCAAATTATATTTTAAACATATTATCTACTATTATCCCCCCTACTGAGCTGTGAACTCACCTTGTTTTTATTAAACAAATTCAGGTACACAAGAGACGAATGATGTTAAAGAGACGATGGGTTCGGAGACGGCGTAGATTGCACTGATACTGACTTATTTTTATTTACATATGTTTATATGGAAAGCTACAGGTAGCCTAAGTTACTTTAGATGTTTAGTCACATGTTGACATGATTTTCTATATCTTTTAGATATGTACATGTGTTATGCTTCCGTTTTGTATTATCATCATCTATATGAGTATCAAATGATTGAGTGACACGTGTTATATGATTTACCATGATTTATTATTTATATTAAACCCATTTTAGCTAGTCTAAAGTGGGTTAGTATCGCTTCAAGTCTTAATTACAAGTGTTATCCTGTTAATTAAGGTGGGGGTGTTACAAGTTAGGATGACTTTTCGAAGTACTAAGTCGCCTACATTCAAACTTTTATGGTTGACCCTTTTGCTATAATTTTTAACCATGTTTCTTTTATAGGCTTCTTTCTCAATTTGAACTTGTTCTCTTTTTTCTTTGAGGGGACCTACGTTGGTTAGTAGGCCTTCACTATTTCGAGCTGGATCATGATGGTTGATTATTTTTGTTGGTACTCCCATCTTTATTGGAATCACTGCTTCAATTCCATAGGTTAAAGAGAAGGGAGTTTCACCTATTGGACCGCAGATGGTAGTTTTATAGGCCTAGAGGACTAATGGGAGCACTTCAAACATGTTTCCCTTGGCATCATCAAGTCCCTACTTCAATATGCTTAAAAAGGTTCTATTGGTGACCTCTTGTGGACAAGCAAGTTGTAGTGATTCTCTATTCCATGACCTTTAGAAAAGTCTCTAAAGATGTCGCAATCGAACTACTTCCCATTATCTGTAATCGGCACTTTTGGTAAGCCGAAATGGTAGATAATATTCTTCCACACAAAGTTTTGAATTTCCATGGTGGTGATGGTGGTTAATGCCTTTGCTTTAGCCCATTTCGTGAAGTAGTCTATTGCTGCCTCTGCGAATTTTGTTTGTTCTTTTCCCAAAGGAAAATGTTCTACTATGTTCATGCCCCACTCAGAGAAAAGCCATGGATTACTGATATGATTCATTAGCTCTGTTGGAATATGTTGGATGTTGGCAAACCTCTGGCACTTATCAAACATTTTTACCAACATTAACGTTTTGCATGATGGTAGGCCAGAATTAACCCTGCCATCCTACTTTGATAGCCAAAGACTTAGCTGTCGGTTGGCCTTAGCGGAGCCTCTTATGGATCTCTAGTAGAGCTGTGTGTGCTTGATGTTGATACAAGTAGAGTAAGAAAAGAATGACGTGCTCTCTCCTGTACAAAATTGCTTATATAACTACATATCTATTAGAGATGTATTTTAATCTTTTAGTCATCTTCTTATCATTGGGAAGAGCTCCACTCATGACATAGTCTAAAATTAGGTCAATCCAGCATTTGCAAACTTATACTGGAACCACATCCACCTCTTGGATCCTTCAATGGCTTTCTTTTCCAAGTATTCAATTTGAACTCCGCTAGGCATTTCTGTTGACGAGGCTAACTTGGCAAGAAGGTTTGCTTTGTTATTCTAAGCTTGGCGAACCTTGATAAATACTATATTTTTAAACCTCCGAGCTGCAGCTTAAGCTTTGGTAAGGTCAGCGGCCATGTAATCCTCTTTATCCATATTGTGGCTTAGTATTTGGCCAACCACAACTGCAAAGTCATTGTAGACTACTATTTTCTTTGGCCCTAGGTCTCCAGTTATCCTTAGACCTGATATGATAACATAATATTTGGCTTTGTTGTTTGACGCCATTAAGAGGAACCTTAGAGCTATTTCCAATGTGATGACTTCCAGAGTGACAAGCACCAAGCCAGCACCAGAACCTTGTAAGTAAAAAATTTCATTTGTGTGAAGTATCTATATTGGGATTTCTGGCAACAAGTTCGTCGAAGTAATGGAGCTCAAGGTGTTCAGACCTACAGGTGGCAATAACTCTAGCGATTCAGGGGGCTGCTCTTCGGCATAAGTGAACTCTGTTATGAAGTCTTCCATGGTTTATCCCTAGATGGATACCCTTGGTTTATAGGTGATAATAAACTGTTGGAGCTCCACGGCCTGGATAGCTAACCTTCTTGACTGCTCTAGTTTGTCATGGATTCTCCGCAATGGTTGGTCCGTAAGTACATCTATAGCATGGGCCTAGAAGTAAGGCCTCGGCTTACTAGAGGTGATGAAAAGGGCTTAGGCCAATTTCTTCAACTTGGGGTAGTTGAGCTTGGCGGCGTATAAAGCCCTATTGGCATAATAGACTAGCAATTGTGCCCCCTCTTCACTTCTCATAAGGGTTGAGCTGATGGCGGTTCGGGAAACTACTAGATAAAATCAGAAGACATTTCCTTTTTTTTGGTGAGCTGAGCAGAGGAAGAGTTCCCAAATATTGCTTAAGCTATTGAAAGGCAATCTCGCACTCTTTCATCCACTTAAAAATCTTCTTGAGGGTTTTAAAGAACAGATGGCACTTGTCAGTGGCCTTGGAAATAAATCTGTTCAAGGCTGCCACCTTACCAGCCAGGCTCTGGACCTTCTTTGGCTTGGTGGGAGACCTTATATCGATCAAGGCTTGAATTTGCTCGGGGTTAGCTTATATTCCCCTTTGCGTTGCCATGAAGCCCAGGAACTTCCCTCCCTTCACCCCAAAAGCGAACTCGCTGGGTTGAGGGATATACCATTTTGTCTGAGTGTGGCGAAGGTTTCTTTGAGGCCTGCAACATGGCTGGAGACTTTGAGGCTCTTGACCAACATGTCTTCGACATAGACTTCTATATTACTGCCTATCTGATCTTTGAACAAAGTGCTTATGACTCTCTGGTAAGTAGCTCCAACATTCATTAGACCAAATGGCATGGCTTTGTAGCAGTAAGTTCATTCATTGGTGATGAAAGAAGTATTCTCTTCATCTTTATGAGCCATTCTGACCTAGTTATAGCCAGAATTGGCATCAATAAAGCTCAGTATTTCATGACCAGTGGTGGCGTCCACGAACTGATCAATTTTAGGGAGTGAAAAACTATCTTTGGGACAGGTCCTTAAAGTCCACACACATTTTTCACTTCTCGCAATGTTTCTTCACCAGCACCACATTGGATAACCATTTCGGATAGTGGACTTCCCGAATAAACCCAGCCTAGAGGAGCTTTTGTACCTCTTCTTTTTAGCAGCCAAATTCCTTTCTACCGCAAAGCTTATTTTCTTCTGCCACACAGGTTTAAAGGCAAGATCAACATTGAGTTTATCTACCATAACTTCTGGATCCAAACCATGGTTTCAAGTCGCAATTTCGGAGGTTGACTTGGCTACTCAATTTTCAAATCGGATATCGGTATCGGTTTCGGCGATACGGACCGATTTATTATTTAAAACGCCCAAAACTTCACCAAAAAAATATGAAAAAATTCTAAAGTATGGGATTAATAAGACGAATCAATTAGATAAGCATAATAACATTATTTAATACAAATTACATAGCCTGCATCGAAATACCATCATCTATTGCACTTGATAATATAATATTACATCATAATTTAATAAATATATAACAATACAATCTTATAAAGTACAAATATCTTAAATATAAATTCAATTAGGCCTACACTAATGATATGGATTATAATTAGGGGCTTTTTGTTTTTAGCCCTGAGAATTTAAATTGTTTTACTTTTAACCCACTCCTTTTAAGAAATTAGTAATTGGCCCAAAAGAGTGGATAATTACTAAATATATATATATATATATATATATATAAATATTTTTATTGTATTATTTTTCTTTTATGTTTTTCCATCTTATCTTGTCTTGACTTTTTGAATTTAAAATTATCATTCACCTCAAATTAAATTATTGCTAGAATATAGGGATACCTTTTAGGGAGTTTTATAGTTTTAGATTCAATTTTCAAATTTTCAATTTCATAAATTTAAATTATAAGTGATAAGTTTTGATAATTATTAATTGCCTTAGGATAAAGATATAATATAATATAATAATTAAGAAATCAACTTGTAGTAAATAAAAAATATCAAACATTAGACTTGGGGCATTTAGAAAACATATTAGACATATATACTACACATAAATAAAACAAAAGTATAGTCATATTAAAAAAAAAGATTATACAAGTAAAACTAAATATATAGTCATATTAAAAAAATTATACAAGTAAAAATAAAAACACAGACAAATTAAAAATATCAAACATTAAAGCTTGAGACATCTATAAGATATATTAGTAGTATATATTACACATAAATAAAACTAAAAATACAATCATATTAAGAAAAGACATTACATGAGTAAAAATAAAAACACAATCATATTAAAATACACATTACGCAAGTAAAACTAAAAGCACAAGCATATTGAAAAACATATTATACAAATAAAACTAAAAATACAATCATATTAAAAGTAAGAAGATAAAAATATTAAATATAAAAATATTTAGAGAGATGGGTTCAAAATAGTGGAAATTAAGAATTTACTAACCTTATAATGAATATTCTAACAATCATTATTTGTGCACTATATAAAAGATTACCAATGGTCATTTGGATCATATTTTAGAATATTAGATGATCGCAACAACACATAAATCAACAATAAAATATTTGTATTTCCCATATTTCGCCATGTACAAAGACATAACATATACTGATTTGCAATTTAAAATCTTATGTTTTCTCATTATACTTTGAAGCTGCTAATTGATATTGTAAACATGTTGTTTTTGACTACTATGTTACTCTTCATAATGAAATCTTCTTTGTCTAAAATAAGATTCATTAAACTCTTTACCTGCAATGGCTTCATCACATTATCCGTATTGAACCATAACCAATCCAACCTTTGTGTATCAATCCAACCTCTTAATAGCTTTCCATTGTTGTATTTATCTTGTTTTGAATATATTTATTAACTTAAGAATGATTCATTACTATCTCTTCTTTATTTAAAGTTGATAAATATCTATAATTAAATATGGAAAAAATCCAATAAACTACTAAAATCAATTAAGTCATTTAGCCATATAATTATAAGATTAAATTAGAATAAATGTATTATCTGTCTCTGGGCTAAAAACAAAATTTTGGGTTATATACTAATTTGACAAACGTAGTGGGTTTAAGTAAAGAGACCCTTAAAATAGTGGGTCAAATACTAATCTGCTATTATAATTATCATCATTATTTAAGGACTTCGGCAATGAGGAATGAGGATATAAAGGAGGTTGAAAATTGGCACTTTTGGGGTAAGAATGAGAGAAATGGCTAGATGTCCCATAATCAGGAAAATTTGGTTGACCATGGTGATGATAGTACCCAAATCCTCGATAACCATTGCTATCTGAAGATCCATCATGATACGTTCCACGATCACTTCTATAATAACCACCACGAGCAGCAATACTATTATTTGATAGTTGCCAATTTACACTCTAACATTTTTTTTTCAATAGTTGCCAATTTACAATCCAAGTCTCGAGAGTCCAACATGCAGCAACTTTTTTTTATATTTTTGTAACTGTTGTCACTTTATTCAATTATGTCACTTTAGTCACATTTTTTTTTATAATACAGAGTGAAATATCGGTGACTCGGTGTGATTTCGATAAAATATTAGTGATATTTTGAAATACCGTGAATTTAATCATATCGGGTCATAATAGCGGTTCAGCACCCCTATTCTAACTCGGCATCGGCCATATCAGATTGGTATTGGTCGATACTTTGAACCATGATCCAAAGTCCAAACCCTTCATTGTCTTGGGATTATGCAAACAAATCAGCGTTAGCACTTAGGCATCGGGCAAGCTCCTCCCTAATCTTTTGGTTAAGTTGGTTACTAATCTTGAGTATCCTGTCGGATTGCAAGGGATCCAACTATAAGTCTTCTAGGTCTTCAACGGGCTTTTTCCTGAGTTCTTTCTATTCGTATTTGGGATCCAGAGTATCAATCTCTAGTTTTTCTGAGCTAGCAGGTTCTTTTGTGGAAGTGGGCTTATCGATAGCCGCATTCTCGAGTTCTAATGCGACGACATCCATACATCAAACCTGTTTTAGGGCTTCAAACTGACAATACCTAGCCTCCACTTGGTTTCCTTTGACCTCCCTAATGTCGTGGGGGGTTGGGAACCATAAACCAATGCTATAGGGGGTTAGGAACCTTATGGTTAAGCTACAGGTAGATAAAGCAGCTCTAATTTCATTGAGGGTGCCCTTCCCCCAAGATAATATTGTAGGGGGGGCCTTATCAAGAATCAAGAACTCTGCTATGGTGGTGATCTGCTTTGGAGCTATTCCTAAAGTGAATGATAGCTTGATAGTCCTTAATGACCTGGTCTTCTCCCCAGAGAAACCTGCCAATGCTTGGTGGTAAGGCCCATGGCCTTGAATGCGTTATAGTATATGAGGTTAGATGTAACTCCCATATCTATGAGGATGTGATGGGCATTATGGTTGCCCACCATAGCTATCACAACTAGCGGGTCGTCATGAGGATATTCCACGCCGTTCATGTCTTCATTAGTGAAGGTGATCTTTGTGGCTTCATACTTCACCATTTTTGTAGGTTTGAAGCTAAAGAATTATGCCTTTGTGCTAGAGGACTTAGCCTGCTTGATATGGACTTTTTGCTATTTTTAGAAAAAGATGAGCCTCCTTCAATTATGAAAATTTCCTTAGCATGCTCCTTCCCATTGGCCTTTAGGGGAATGTCTTTCTTCTTGTCCACGTATTGCCGAAGCTGACCTCTTTGAATAAGCTTCTAAATCTCTTTTTTCAACTTCTTGCAATTGTCTGTCTCATGGCCATGATCTTTGTAGTACCGACAATATTGTGAGGTATCCCTCTTCTTCTCCGTAGTCTTCATCTTTTTGGGCTTGGGGATTTGTCCTGGATCCAATTAGGCATAGACCTCGCCTAATACAGCTGTTAATGGTATGAATCATTGTTAAGCTTTATTTTTATTCGGGCCAGACTAGTTCCCATATTTCTTGCCCTTTTTGCTCTATTTCTCTTAGTTGTGGTAGAATACGTCCCCCGTGGCCCTTGAAGGAAGGCAAGAGAGCTGATACGTTTGACAAATTATACCCCTGGAGGGTCTCTTATACACCAATCTGCTTGTTAACTTCGTTCAGGAGCTCGAACATGGTTTTTGAGGCTATTCTGGCTAGAGTCATCAAAAAGTAAGGGGAGCTCCCCCCTTCCATGAAGACAGACATTGCAACTCTTTCATTGAGGTTGTTGATCATCAGGCTTTCTTGGTTGAACTGGCAGGCATAATCTTTTAGACTTTTAGTTGACCTCTGCTTGATAGTGAAGAGGTAAGTGGACGGCTTGGATTGCTTCTGTGTCCCAAGGAAATGAGATATAAACCAGGTTTCGAGCTTTTGTGAGTGCTAAATTGACCCCGAAGGTAAACTGTTGCACCACATTTGAGCTACTTCCTTAAGGGCCGCGACGAACGTTCTATATGTGATGCCATTAGGGACATTCTAGAGTCCAATCATGTTTTCATATTGTTGCCAATGGTTCACAAGATATGTCGAGCCATCGTATGAATCCAAGGTCAAGAGTTTGAATATTTTTGGGACTATGCAGGTCTGAATGTGTTCTGCAAATAGGGATTCAGAGTCCCTTACCTGAGCTGCTATTGAGCTCCCTCTAGAGTGCCCCCTTGTTTTCAGCAACTCTAACCCAAGTCTTCTTTCTCCCTCTTCAACAGATCACTTTATTGGATATCCTATCGAATACAAATTGTTGAGGTCTGGCAGCTACTTCTATGACTGGGGGGAGGGGTAGTAGGCCTCCTCTCTCCCCACTTTGAATTCGAGTGGCTCTTTTCGAGCGCTTTTCGTGGACCACATTTATTCACGGGTTCCTCATGGGAGGTAAAGGAGGTCTGACAAAAGTTTTTTCATAGGAGGCTTCACACCTAGTGTGGAATAGATCAGCTCCAGTCCCACTATTCTTGCTACAACTCCCCCTAGATCCTCTGTGACGGTTCCCCTGCCTATGGATAACTAGAACTGGGACGGAGCCTAGAGGAGTCTCTCTTAAAGCTACAAGCCTATCAATCTCGACTTGGAGGGCAGCCTGTTGTGCCATTAATGCCACCAACAAGTCTAGTAAGGTATGTCCTGAAGAAGACATAACGAGCTTTGGATGTTTTTAGCTTTTGAAAAGGATGTGAGTTTGAGGAAAAATGTCTTTCCCACATATAGCTCCTAATTGTTAGTGCAAAAATCTAGAGCTAGTCTATCCCCAACCACACAGTCAAATGATTAAACAAATGATAAAGATAATAATGAATTGAACAAAACAAGACAAGAATGTATAGATGAGCTTCGCTCTTTATGAGGATACGTGTTACTCCTCCGCTTGTGAATAGAGCTAGGAGCTCGGGATGCTTTGTATTATAATGAGTGAAATTAAATTACAAGCAAACAATATCTCTTTCTAGCTATTCTATCCTTACGATATTATAATCGAAGGAGTTCTAAGCCACTTGGAGCCTGATTTTCTTAAGCTAAGAGCCTTATCGTGTGCCTCAGAGCTCTATCTCTCTTAAGTATTATATTCTATAGTAAGACTATTTTAGTAAAAGTTTGATTACTTTCTTGCTTGGTTGGTGAGGGAAGTAAATGCTTCTCATATATATATGAGAGAAGGATAAGATGTGTATAGCAGTTTTGAGGCCATCCTTAATCATCACTAACTTTGATATTACTTTTCCATGTATTTCGGTACATTAAACTTAGTTGATGTGCATTTAATAAAGTTGAGGGAGGTTCTGCGCCACCTGCAGAGTTAATAACAGTTGTCCATTCTATTTGCGCCTTCTTTGACACAGTGGTTGATTAGAAAGTTTCATAGCTCGTCGAAAGAGCTCTGGGTCTCGAGCTCTAAAATTTGGTGCATGAAAACAACACTTAAGTTGAATACCCATACTCTCTTGAACTCTGATCCTTATGTGGTAAATGACCAGAGCTCTTGAGTTTTCCTTTGCTGCAGTGGACTTAATTTTTGACATGAGTGGCCACGTGTCTTTCTATAACAGGCTAATCGAATCAATTTATTAATTTACTCTATTAGCAAGGATGATAGCTTACCACTTAGGAGTGTTATGGTGAACCCAAAAACCAAACAACCGAACCATAGTGAGCCAAACCGATTATGATAATCCGGTCTTTTAACCCTACGGGTGATTCTATCTTTCTTGTTTTTAAATTTGTATTTTAGGAAAAACGTGTTTTAGAGTTGCTAGTTTGTTTTACAAGAAAACAAACAAAAGATTGTCTAAAAGATAATCTGAAAACAAACTGTCTTTCATACGTAAGAAACCATATATTATTTGATAAAATATTTGCTAGGGTTCGGGAACTATATTACGAATTGGGAAGGTATTAGGCACCTAATTTGCCCTTTTGGTCTTTTAATGGATCATTAATTTAATTCCTATTTTAGATATCTTGTAAGTAGTTCGAATATTTTCAAAATAGTCCTTTCAGATAAATGCAATTTTAAAATTGTATTTATGAGATCAGACTCGACCTTGTAAGCACCTACTTATTCAGTTGTAGAATAAAATCAGAGTCTCATAATTCCACACATTTGGAAATTGTTCTTGTGGGGGTTTTGTTTTGAAAACGTGTCAAAATAGATTTTAGTTTTCTTATAAAACTTAGAAATGACTTGTTTTGAAAGTAGTGAACTTCTTTGCAAATTATATAATTTTCTTTATTAAAACTTGTATTTAATTTCAGAATTAAAATTCATATGAGTTATAGAAATACATACCTGATGCGTTTGAAAAGAAATAAGAGTTACTCGCCTTGGTGACAACTCCCTTCTTCTTCTTCTTCCTTGCTTACTTACTTCTTTCTCTCTCTAGAATGGGCACTCTCTCTCTAAAAATTACTAAAACTCACAAAAACCTCTATAATGACTCTCATAAACCTCCCCAATGAACTCTCAAATCTTATCCTCAAAATGGGACCCCTAGAGTCCTCTTTATAGCCAAAATCTCATTCTAGCGACCGTGAGGCAAGGGGTGCTGCACACTTGTGATTGACTCTGATGGTGCTAATTTTTCTGTGTAAGATTCCTGACATTTGTCTGAGGGTTCTGTAAAATTTTGGTCCAAAGGGGGGTGCAGCATTGGGGGTGTCACACGCCTGTGTGTTACTTCAATGAGGCTGATTTTTTTGCGTAAGGGTCCTGACATCTATCTGAGGGTTTTGGTAAATTTTGGTGCATTTTAGATAAGGGGAGCATGAGTTTTGGCCTCTGACATTGGCCATGCCGGGTTAGAACATTGAAAACAGGAGTGCTAAATCCAGATGTCAATCTCTACAAAACTAGAACTTTCCTAATATACTTTTATATTCATAAATTAGTCTTTCGGGCTTTTCCTAGTGTTCTAGCGAGTTCAGGACTCGATGCAGAATGCTCATTTTGTAGAAAACTAGATTATTGCGAGAGTTGTGGATTTGGGTTTTCACATTGATCTGTTAAAAAATGAACCAAAAAAACACCCAAAACCAAAAAAAAAAAAATCGAACCAAAGTTGATTATGCTTTATTTGAATTTGGGGCATGACATTATAAAACCGAACCAAATAATTTTAGACATGACTCAAAAATAATATTACTTCGCTATCTAAAATTTTATGTTCCAAAAATTTACAACTTCTAGTGAGAACCCGACTAGTTGAGCTATCATAAATATTTTTGAGTTATATTGTAAATGTAAAAGTTAATATTTTTTCTATTCAAAATAAGTAAGAACAAGTATAAAGTTATTACTTTTCTTACTAAAATAAGTGCTACCTAACATTTTATTTATTTTTTAAAAAAAAATATATGAAAACCAAATAAAGCCAAAAAGTTTGGTTTAGGTTTAAGTTTTCAAGATTTAGAAACCGAAACTGAACTTTTTGTTTGGGTTTGGTTTTCTTAATTTTTACCCAGCTCGAAACTAAAAACACCGCTATTATCATTTGTTGGTCGGAAATAAACCCTAGTGGGGGGGGGTGAATAGGGTTTTAAAAAACTTAATGCGGAATTAAAAACTTTTCTAAAAATGTTTAAGCAAAACAAATTTACTAAACAAATATATCAAGGAAATAATCAATACAAGCAATCCATCAATCAAACTCAAGATCGATCAATGAATAACAGCAAGTAAATAAATAGCTTGAGTTAGAAAGATTAATCCGATTTGAAGCTCAAGACTTTTTGTCCTCACGGTTTTGGTTTTCTAAACCATAGTCCACGCTCGGTTAGTTCCCCGAGAAGTTCCACTAATTTCAATCTTCTTTCGAGTGAAGATCAAACCTTTACAAGTGTTGTCTCACACACTCTTACAAGTATTGCTTTACCACACTATTCCCACAAGAATCTCTCTTGTTAATTTGTGAGATTTACCTCTCACAAACACTAAACAAGAATTAACTTTCTTGTTATCCTATAAGATTTATCTCTCACAATTGAATACAAATTGTTTGGTGATTCACACTAATTAATAACAACTCTCAAGTGTTTAAAGAATACAATTGAAGTTCACATTATAGTTACTTGTTTGATCAAGATTTATAGCTCAAGTAAATAATGATTGATCAATAAAATTCTTGAATCTTATAATGTTTGAAATAGATGAAGAGTAGACTATAAGAGTGATTCAAAGTGTTCAAAATGTGTCTTGGATAGTGTATATATAGTCCCAAAAGTGATATAGCCGTTTTTGAAGTTTGGTACAAAAAATGGTAAAAAATAAAAAATTCAACGACTATATTCCGAGCCATCAGTCAACTGAGCAAAGCTCTTTAGTCGACTGAGCCTCTCTGCTTCGTCGATCGATGGGCTCTGTCCATCAGGCCAAAATCCCAATTTTTACACTTTTGTATATAAGCTCCAAAATCAATTATAATGCCTTGGGGATTTCAAAAATAAGTTCTTAAGACACCTATTTTTGGGAAAACTCAAAATATTATCGTTTGAATTTAATATGAATTTATTTCAAAACCAGTATTTGTCAGAATGATGTTTTAAAATGATTTTGATTTAAACTTTGCTTTGATCAATCAAAGAATGATATATCAATATGTGTGAGCTATATTAATCATCAAAGAAGAAACTTTACAAATAATCCTAAGCACTCACTCAAATGTCGAATAAACGAGTCTTTGAATGCTTTGATTTGTTTCTTCAATTTAATCTTCACTTGAAGCTTTTGCCTTAAAGCTTTTGCATGTGATCTTTGATCTTTAAGCTTTATGAAATGTATTGTGATGAGATTGATCTTCTTGTCTTGTCCAACGCTTGTAAAGGAATGATCTCGGTTTGGATAGATCGGTTTTAGTCCACGAATGATGATCATTGAAATGTGGCTATAATAACTTCAACACACATGTTAAATTACGTACACGTGATTGATTTATTGTTATTATCAAAATAATATTAAGATCTTCTAGGTCAACACCATTAAACCACTTTTCTAATTTTTTTAAATTATTAATTTAACCAATTAATTCGCTATGTCAACCACAATTTGACACATGGCCTCCTGCGTCAGCAACCTGTTCCGTCACAACTAGAGGAGCTCAAGAGCTCTGCTCGGGTGCCACCTGGAGGCTAGAGCTCCAGAGAATGTGGATTCGGCTTAAAGGTTATCCTTGCATGACAAACTACGGAGCTTGGAGGCCAGAGCTCCTCCAACGAACTCCGAGCTTTCTGGCTGACCACTGTGTCAGCAAAAGTACAGATAACATGGACAATTGCTACCAACTCCACCAACGCTGTAGAACATCCCTCAACTTCATTAAATGCACTGGAATCCATGAAGAAGCAATGTTAGAGTTCGTGATGTCTAAGAATGGCCTTAGACTTACTCTGAGAGATCCTCCACACGTTTCCTCTCTGTCATATATATATGGGAAGCATTTAATTCTTCCACCAACCTGGTAACCAAGCAACAAACAGTTATCAACTAAGAAATATTTAAATAACCAAGCTTTTATCAGAAGATAAAGCTAGACAAGCCCATGACAGAGCTCCTAACACAGATAATCTAAAACTTGTGTGGCTTAGTAATGCCTCTATTGTAATCTTTTAAGAGTAGAATAACTAGAGAGACTTTGTCAGCTTATAACACAAACTCATTTATTGTAATACAAAGTAGCCTGAGCTCGAAGCTCTATTCACAAGAGGAGGACTAACACATATCTTTATATGAGTCGAACCTCTTCTATACATCTTTGACTTTCGTAGCTCATTTCTTTATTATTCTGATCATTTAACTAATTATTTGACTGTATGGTCGAAACTAACATGTTCTAGTTTTTCGCATTAACAAGTTTGAGTTTTGAAGATTTAGAAACCGAAATTGAATTTTTAAATTCGGTTTAGGTTTGGTTCTTTTAATTTCTACTCGGGCTAAAACTAAAAACATCCCTATTACCACTAAACTACTGTCTAAGTTTTTAAAATTATTATTTGAAGTCACTCATATGCTACAAACTACACATGCATTGTCTATGATGTTCAGTTGAGATCCATTTTGATAATTATGGAAGTCATATCATATTTTCGTTCTCCATATTTGCGTCTGGGACATCAAATATTTATATTATATTATAAACTATGTATTATTTGAATTTTCGCTAATAGTGATTATAGTATATCTTAAATATAAGTTATCTTAAATCGTTATCGTATTTTTGTAATTTTGTCTTTGCATACTATTATTCATAAAAAAAGTTAGATTATAATAAGTAATGTAATTTGAGGTTTTACTATTACCAAAGGTATCATTAATCTAAATCACTATGCTATTTATTATTATTTTATTAATTTGTTCTTCTAAATTACCTATATACAAATTACATTAGTATATTGGATGTGCAAAAATTCTATTATATTTCTAAATTCTCCAACTAATTATACTTTGTCTGGTTCCGAAAAGAAAAAACAAAATTGACCTCTTGCTCGGCCAAAACGAGTTAAATGCGTTCACACGTGTAAATCTTTTTTCATATTTTTCACTCCGAGTCCCCAAAACATTTGTTTCTATTTCTCTCTCTTTTCATTTGTTTCTATTTTCTCTATTTAAGAAAAAGTGAGTAAGGAAGGAACGAGTATTTCTAATGATATAATTAAAATATTAATTATAATTAAATTTAATAATATTGATTAAAAATATTATTTTAATAGTATAATTAAATTTTAACAATCTTTTAATCAATACTCAAATTTACTCTATTTATAATCAAATTAATAACCCTTTTCAATAACTAAAATAAGGGACTCACTAATTTTATTGGGTAAAATAGAATCTTTTCAAATTTAAATCATATTTTCCTTTTTTAACAAAACAAAATTTAAATTGATTAATTTGTCACAAATCAATATAATGGACCCTACTAATTTAGTTATTAAGAAAAAATAATCATTGTTAACTTTAACAATTTACTAAATGCTTAATCAAAAATCATTCTAATTATTCAATTTTGGGACATCCTTGAGTCGACTTGGAGTTTCCAAGGTTGATTTTCGGCATTGTCAAAATAATGTTTGGTCAGCGGCAGCCACGCACCGCGAGCAAAAATTAATCGAGTGTGTGAAAGCTGGCTCAAACACCCTGTGGGAAAAAAAATCAATTTTAGTTATTCCTTTGGAGATGCTCTTAGGGTTGGTTTGTTTTTTGTTTTTTTTTTGCGAAATGTTGATTATTAATTGTTAAGTATGAAATACTAAATTTAGGCGTTATTCACTTGCCACTTAATTTACCACTTAAATCTGAAAACTTAAAAAATTTTAGATTTAAGGGGTATAAAATGTTGTTCAGTAACTTAAAAAATTAAGTGGTCATTTAATTTTAACCACTTAAAACTTAAGATTTTGGATGAAAATTTTAAATGGCAACTTTGCCACTTAAATCTGAAACTTAATTTTAAAGGGTGTAAAATATCCATTTTACCCTCTTTCTTTTAACAAAATTATATACACACATTATCTTTAATACATACAACCACCATTCCCCCACCCCTTCGTAACCCCACATCCACCGGCTCTAGTTCCACCCAACTCCCCACCCTTGCTCTTCCATCCTTAACCCCTAGTCTAGAAAAATCCCATAATACGTATATTTATATACACACATAAACAATATATGTGTCATCTTTTACATTTACATTTGAAATTGTTGACCTTAAAGTCAATTAATCTTATTTTGATAATTACAATAAGTTAATATAGTGTTATTTAACTCGGTTGTTCCAATGATGATAGCCATTTTAACCGATATATCTTCCGACCAAGTGTAACTTCAAACCGAAGCAATCAAAATCTCACACAAGCTTTACAAACGCCTCTACTCACAAGAAATGAACTCAAGTGATATACATGTGCTATACAAAGCCAAGAAAAGATCTAGATCATCAAGCAAGTGAAGATATGCACAAGAATGATATCTACATGTTCTACAAGTTATCAAAATCAAGAAAGAATCAAGAACATCAAACAAGTAAAGATACGTACAAGAAAATCAAGCATCACGAAGACTCGAATTATCATTAAATGGAGTGAGTGCTTAGATTTTATGTAAAGATACTTTATTGATCAAATCCCTATAGCTCAAACATATTCTTGCATCTTTTAAAGATTGATTCAAATTAGCTTAAAATTGAATTTATTTGAAAAACATCATTTTACAAAAACCGAGTTTTAAAATAAATTCATATTAATTTTAAATGATCATATTTTAAGCTCTAATAAAAATAGGTATCTTAGAAACATATCTTTGAGGTTCAAAAATCATTAGAATTTTATTTGAAACTAAATTGTTAAATTGCAAAAATATTTTTATTTTACATTTAAAATTCGCTCAATTTTTGTCCAGTTTTGATCTAACGGTAAGATGGAGGCCTTCCCGAAATCCGATCATTTTAAAATTTTTACAGTAGTTAGACAACATCTCCTGACACTTTTGACTAAAATTTGAGCATGATCCAACGGTCAAATTGGGAGAAAGTAACAAAACAAATTTGAATTTTTTTTGTCAAAACTAGCTGTTGGAACTTTGACAAATGTGCAATTTTGACCCATTAATTAATTAAGCCACTACAAACGGCTTCAAACTTTTTCAAGTTATAAATATGAGTTTTAAGACTCATTTTTAACAACTTGAATGATCATACAAAACTATTTTTCATATATTCTTATTATTCAAGTATTCTAGCTAAAGCATTGATCAATCTTTTTATTCTTTGAGCTTATATTCATTGATCAATTTTGATATCTTTTAGTGTATACTTCATTTGTATTTTTTATATACAAGAGAGATATTGTACATTGGTGTTTGCCACCAAAACTCATTTGAATCATAATTGTGAGAGGTGTATCTCATAGATTAGCAAGAGAGATTTCTTGTGAAAGTATTGAAGATGTTTTCAATACTTATGAGAGTGTGTGATAAGAATACACTTGCAGAGGTTTGATCTTCACCCAGAAGGAGATCGGTTATAGTGGAAATTCTAGGGGAACTAACCGAGCGCGGAGTAGGGGGAACAAGCTGAACCGCATGGACAAAAAATCTTCGACTTCAAATTGGTTCAATCTTTCTTACTCAATCTCTTTATTTATTTGTTATATTAATTGATTGAAGTTGCTTATATTATTGCTTATTCTTGGGATTGATTATTTAATTGATTGTTTTCTTTGATAAACTTATTTAACTAAGTTGCTTTGCTTAAATATTTTAAAAGCGTTTTAATTCCGCATTAAGTTTTTAAAACCCTATTCACCCCCCTCTAGGGTATTTTTCGACCTACATAAATAAATATATATACACACATAAATGTTTAACATACAAAAGGGGATTACATGGGGGAGAGAGATGAAATAGAGGGATAGAAGGGGAAGCTAGGCAAAATGGACTAGGAGTAGGTGGCAGGTTGGGCTGTGATACTACAGGAGATGAGAGATCAAAATAAAAGGGCAAAATTGTCATACTAAAAAAATTTCAATTTTTAGATGTGTTATATTCAAACAAACAACATTTTTTCAGATACAATTTTCAGAACTAAACAAACAGCTTTTTCAGTTTTCAATTTTCAATTTTCTGTTTTCAGATTTCATTTTTCAGTTTTTTTACTAAACGCCACCTTACTTTCTAAAATTATTATTTATTTTGAATGAGATTCTAAATTTTATATTTTTATATAAAATAATAATTTAAATTTAGCATTGAACATTTAACAGAACTAATGCCTTTTAATTTTGAATGCTTAATTATTAAAAAAAATAGCGATTAATCTTTTAATAAATAAAAAAAACAAATATCATATTAAACCTCTAAATATTTAATATTCTTTTATTAAGTATTTAAATGTAAAAACAAAGGGCGATATTATTTACACCCACTATTTTGTTACAAACACCCCACTTATCACAAACATTCCAAAGGTAAATTTCTAATCAGTAACACCCCTAAAACTTGTCTAATGAGAGGTGAGTGCAGATGCACACACTCGCCCCCACACTCGCCTCCACTTGGAGAGAGTTTGTTTGTAATAATTCGCCTAATATCAGGCAATGGATTACTAAAATATTTTTCAAATAAGACTCACCTAACATTTGAGGAGAGTGTGTTGCTAAGCACTCACCTAATATCGAGGAAGTGTTTGTAACAAATAAGATGGTATTAAAATGTGTTTTTAATTAAATTTTAAGAAATAGTGTTTGTGATTTGAAGGCATAAATAAGACCACCGAAAACAAAAGCTCTTTGACATTTTTCATCACGCATCAATTTAATTATTTAAGTTGGTCAGGACCTAAATTTTGTTAACTCTTTCGAATTCTCAAAACGAAAAAAGAAAAACCTCTTTCTCAACAATTAGGTTTTTGTGGTCCTATTTAACATTTGATTGAACAACATACTTGCTCTTATTTATTCGTTTTTCCCTTTCGGGCGTCCTTAACTTCTAAAATGGTAGAGGCGTTAGTTTGCACTAGTGATTGGCTTAAAGCGGAAGAATTCAACTTCTACAAGGAACCAACGGACGAGATGCTTCAATTTTATAAGGAAATGGAAGACGTGGAATCAAGTAAGATATGCTTTAATTTATGTAGTGATTTTTGTTATTACATATTTAAGTTTATATTCACATTCAATTCTTACTCTAAATGCAACTAATAGGTAATTATGTTTTATTGTTTTTGTTTTCTATTTTTAATATAGGTGTGACATCTTAATTTTCCACAAGTTTAATGCTTCCTCCGCGTGCTTCTTTATCTAAAAGTTAATTAGTTGAAGTATTGGGTATTTTATTTACTTTTTGAATTGGAGTTTGGCATGTAACTTTAACCTTTATATTTTTTTTTGGTATGTTTTTCAATTTTTGTATAGGCTTGTTTTGTGCCTTGGAATTGAACAGTGGGTATTCACAAAGACTTGTTTTGTGCCCGCTATTGGCTTTGGTCTTTAGCTTACAAAAGGCTATTATTACTTTGTTAAGTTTATGCTAAGTAATGTAGAAATTAATAATTGCTTTGTTAGCTTCCTACTTATTTTTCTTTATTTTGATAGGCTAGGTTTATTCATGAAGGCTTGATTTGTGCCCACTGTTTTGTCTTTTATGTTTTGTGCCCATGGTTGATTACGGTTGTTAGCTTTATGCTTGTTTTCTTTGTTTTAATAGGTTCCAATGTTCCATAATAAAATATTGAAAGTAAAAAAGCCTATGTACCCAAAAGAAAATAAAAACGCCTACTAGTTTTTCCTCTTATTAGTAAGCTTGACTTTTTGGTAATCTACCGTACCATACTATACCATACCAATTTTTTTGGTATACCGAAAGTTTTGATACGACAGTGGTAATAGATTTTGGCGTACCAAATTTTTAGTACGGTACATGGTACATTTGGTATGGTACGGTATTGTAGCAAATCCACCCCTAAATTTAGGGTGCTATTATTTACACCCCTCAATTTTGTCACAAACACCACCATCTATAATTTGATAAAACTCATTTTTCAACACCCCACTTTTTTGTTACAAACACCCTCTTACTTAATCATTATCTAACTTATTCATCTAATACTTAAAACATTAACCTATCTATTTATTCATTTTTTAATAAACTAATCAAACATTAACCCAAATAATTAAACCTATATCTCCCATTTTCCCCATTCACAATCACATTTCATTGCTTCAAGTAAAAAGATAGAGAGAAGAGACTTACTTCTTTATCATTTGAGCTCTCAAAATCAAGAAATCACAATCAAATCAAAGCACAAAATTATTGGTGGAAAGTTTGAAACTTGGATTATGATAAATAAGAAGCAATATTAATGAGATGGTAGAGAAAAAAGAAGGCTTTGTGCCCACTGTTGGCTTTGGTCTTTAGCTTACAAAAGGCTATTATTACTTTGTTAAGTTTATGCTAAGTAATGTAGAAATTAATAGTTGCTTTGTTAGCACTCTTGTTTATTTTTCTTTATTTTGATAGGCTAGGTTTATTCATGAAGGCTTGATTTGTGCCCACTGTTTTGTCTTTTATGTTTTGTGCCCACAGTTAATTACGGTTATTAGCTTGCTGCTTGTTTTTTTTATATTTTATTTTAATAGGTTCCAATGTTCCATAATAAAATATTGAAAATAAAAAACCTACGTAACCAAAAGAAAACAAAAACGCCTATTGTTTTTTTCTCTTATTAGTAAACTTGACTTTTTGATAATTTATTGTACCATATTATACTATACCAAATTTTTTAATATATCAAACTTGGTATACCGAAAGTTTTAGTACGACAATAATAATATATTTTAGCGTACTAAATTTTTAATACAATACATAATATATTTAATATGGTACGGTATTATACTAAATCCACGCCTAAATTTAAGTTGGGAGGACCTAAATTCCGTTGACTCTTTCGAATCCTCAAAAAGAAAAAGGAAAAACCTCTTTCTCAACAATTAGGTTTTCGTGGTCCTATTTAACATTTGATTGAACATACTCGCTCTTATTTATTTGTTTTTCCCTTTCCCTTTGTACAGGTGAAGGTAGTAGCTTCCGCTTTGTTGTTACCATATCACAATCCCATTCAACTTTTCTTGCTTTGTTAGTTTAGTTAAGATAGATAGCATGGAAAATCAGGTAAAGAATGTGTTGCTCACCTCCGATGGCGATGAGGTTTCTCTCAACATTGCCCACGATTTATCTAAACACGGTTGCAGGTATATCCCCCTCTCTCTGTGCTAAATACACACACCTCGTTAGTTACTAGGTTTTACCTCCTTGACTCGTATGCGGCGTATGCGCCTAATGAGTATTGGGTAATGAAAAAAGAAAATATAATGGCTCGGCGCATATGGAGTGAGAATTCATTTGATGCATATGTGCTGAGGAGGTAAAACCAAGTAAAGAGATGTATGTAAAATATATAAAGTTCTTCAAGTTGTTCTGTTTGTCTACTAATAATAAGCTTTGGATCTTTACTATTATTATTATTATTATTATTATTATTATTATTATTATTATTATTATTATTATTATTATTATTATTATTATTATTATTATTGTGTTTTTGAAGGGTGGTTTTGATGGGTAACGAGAGCCGTCTGAAGAGCGCGTTGGAGAAAGTAATAGAAGGCGGGGGGGTCAGTAGTAGTAGTAGTAGGAGTGGGGTGGAAGTGGTTGGGTTGGATATGGAAGACGATAGAGAGGCTGCTTTTGATGAAGCTGTCCACAAGGCCTCCCTTATTTTGGGAAATTTGGATGCTTTAGTCCATTGTTTTTCTTATGAAGGTAGTACTCAATTTTCTTTTAACATTCTTAAAACAATAAATTAAACAAACAATATAAAACTAAACAAATTAGTAAAAACCAAGTTCATTGTTTCTGTAAAAACTGAGAAATGTTAAGCTTTCTTGAACCCAAACCACTTTATGGGGGCTTATTTGTTATCTCTAAAAACCTGAAGTCGCAAAGGCATGTCAAATTGACCATCAGATTTCTTTCAAATGCAAAAGTTGGGGCTAGAAAAGAATAAGAGACTTGGAATTACAAAAACAGAATTTGATGAATACCGGCTGCAGAAAACCGTAATGACCAAATTTCATGCAGCTACAACCATTCAACCAAACCGAGTTCAGTTCTTCTTCATTTAAAAATTTTCTGGGCAATCAATCAAATGGATGTGGAGAAATAGATAGTTTAGGAAGCTGATATGATTGTAAGTACATATGATTGTGGCATATTATCCCTTAAAATGGTTTTAGGATGCCCTCTAGCTCTGGTGGGAGGAGCTTATCAAGCACTCCTCCAGGCAGGGAGGCATTTGTGGATGCCACCACGGAGTTTGGCTGCTGCCAAGGGTGTTTGCTTGGTGCCACATTAATTTTGATATCTGCATACGATGGACTCAGATCAATAATGCTATGATACTCAGTTACTAATTTACATCATGATAATCTATTTGCATATATTCTCTTGTTTAGGTTTGCACTTGCAGCGTAATTGGGTTTGAACACTTGTACAATTGATGTTCCCTCTTATTGAAACAGGAAAGATGCAAGACCCCCTTGAGTTGGGTGAATGTGAGTTCAAAAAGATAGTTAAAGTAAATTTTATGTCTGCCTGGTACCTGCTGAAAGCTGTTGGCAGGAGAATGCGGGATCGCAAGTCAGGAGTAGGTGGATCCATTGTTTTCTTGGGCTCAATCATCGGTTCTGAGAGAGGGATATATCCTGGTGCTGCTGCTTTTGGTTCTTGTTTGGCTGGTGTTCAGCAGTTAGTTAGGGTAACTCAACTACTCAACTTTTCTCTTTCTTTTTTCACATTTTTCTGCACTTGCAATTTTCCCATACCCGATCCATTCTTATTGCTAGCCTGCTTATGATGATAGGAATCAAGGACCTTTCTTTTAACATTGGATGAATTTTATAGAATAATAAAAGAGATATTACATGTCTAGGAGGAAAGTCCTTCACAAGACAAAGAAGAATCAATACATTGAAAGACAGCATGAATCTTCTTCTTTTTTTTTTTTTTTTTTTTTTTTTTTTATGATAATAACTTCCAGTCACGTGGTACTTCGAAAGCACTTTCCTCGGAAGGGTGTCCAAAGCAAAAGACCACACGATGTGCAAAAATATCACTGTTTCCTGTAAATTAAAAAAAAATCGAATTTGCTGCTTTTGAAAGATTACGGGCTATAACACTTCTTCTTGCAGCTAGATTCATCACATGTGCCCGACTTTTCTTCTTATGTTGATGGTGCTATCATCTGGCTATTTGGGGTCTCCCATCTCCTTCAGATATTTTCTCTTTATCAGAATTTGACCGGGAAGGAGTTATATAGATTTGATAATTAAGAGTGAAATGGATCACAATTCCATGTAATTAGAGAGATTTCTCCACACTGATGCTCAAAATATGGAAGGAAACTGATTAACAGGATCAATACTATAGATACATAAAAGTAGTAAGAAAACCACATGCTAACTGTATAACACAACGGAATGATGGATAGAACACATATTTTATTAACTTTTCTATGATCTTATCATGTTAATCAAGAGTGGAGTGATTGATATATATATATCTATATATATATTCATGCTTCTTGTTGCTAATACAATAAAAATGGTTCAGACAGCTGCAATGGATATTGGCAAATACCAGATCAGGGTTAACGCAATTGCACGGGGCTTGCACATTAATGACGAGTTTCCGTTATCCGTTGGGAAGGAGAGGGCAGAGAAGATGGTCAAGGAAGCTGTCCCTCTTCACAGATGGCTTGATGTTAAAAGTGATCTTTCTTCCACTGTTCTCTATTTGATCAGTGACGGCTCCCGCTACATGACTGGCACCACCATTTACGTTGATGGTGCTCAATCTTTGGTACGGCCTCGCATGAAATCTTATATGTAGCGTCTCCATATCTTCTCTTACAAATATATGAATTGTGGCCTCGCTTGAAATTTTATACGTAGTGTCTCCGTATCTTCTCTTACAAATATATGAATTGCGAGATATGAATCATTACTTACCCTTCAATGGCAGGGAGAAAAAGTCTCTTAAATATGTACTTTTATTGGTTGAAATCTCAAATGAACTTGGATTTTATTATTATTGAGGGTTTTTTTAACCCTGCAGTGTGTTTGAAGAAGCTTATTATTCTTCGTTTGACCCAAAGTCTAAATATTATTATGCGCGATCAATGGTTATATAATATTTAGTTTTTCTTAGCCTTTTATGCATGTATGGAATCCCATCCTTTTGTCACAGATCCAACCTTAAATCCACTAGGTTTCATCATTGTTACAACCATTATAACATCATACCCAAAAAAAAAATTAAAAAATCAATATAATGAATATTTACACAGGTCATGATCGATCATCTAATCTACTGTGGGCGATCACTAATGGAAAATAATAATTCATGCGTGATTTGTAGTATCCAATGCTTAAATTATTGGATTGAGAATTCATTTTTCTTTTTGATTTTCTGTATTGATAAGATTTGAAGTACTTGCATCTATATTTATATATATTACTTGTACCTCATAGTGGCATACCTCGTATCTATACTCAATTATGAGCAATTACATTTTAAACTTATCTTACTATATATTTCAAGTAATCAAATTTGAGGGTTGTATTAACCATTACCGGGTAAATTAAAGGTAAACAAAATTGAACCGCGTATGTGCATGATATTAGTTCATATTACTATTCTAGTTACCTTTTTCACTCAAGTTAAGATTCTCTAGCATTATGTAGCAAAAGGATTGACCAAGCTAGATAGAAATGTTGAGGGTGTGATATTATACTTGATAATTCTTGATATTTAAATTATTTTAAAATGTTTTAAAGCAAAGTGTTCAGTTCGGTCAAGTGTTTAAAAAGGTCATCAAGACAATATTAAGAAACTTTTACAAGTTGCGCAATGCACTTGAAGTCTAGCACATATATGTAACAGCAGGCCAATACCATATAATTTGGCATTTGCCCGAGAACTCCATAATCAGAAATTCTGAACGTGACAAAATGGGGAGGACAAAAGCCCTAAAATAATGTCTTATAACATGAGAAGCAGGCAAAATATGATAATGTTTTGGCTGGGAGCCTTGCTTTTGCCTTGGTCTTTGCTTGGGATTTGGAACTCATGATCCCACCTCCCCTCTTCTTTGTGTACTCTTCATACTAATCGTTTAAATTAGCCTGAATCCGTTACGGAAAACGATAAATCAAATTGAATTCGAAATAAACATATAAAGAAGCTCCACAAGTTGAATAATAATATAATAATGCGACATACCTTAATAGCCTCCAAAATTCTGCTGAAATCCATTTTATCTTCGTTCTTGACCGTTGTCAAGCACAAAACCAATGCTGTTTTCTTATGGAAGTTCTAACGTCAAGGCAAGACACAGAATTTTGTTGCCCAAACTATGAATTTTTATTAAATACCACCACTTTTTATTAAGTTCAAATATCACGTTCATGGGTTTTGAACTTGTGACCATGGGCGTAGCCACACTATGGTGAGAGGCTGCGCGCGCACCCCCAACGATTTCGGCAATTTATTTTTTTTAAAAAAATATAGGAACTTATATGCATAAGCATATAAATTTATAGTTGAGGGTATATAATTGTAAGAAATAAAAGTGGAGGGGTATTTGGAAAATTGAAATACACTTAAGTGAAAAGAGAAAACCCGAGACTCTCTCCCATTTCTTGTTCCGTTCTCTTCTCCATTGTTCGTATATGTATAAAAAAAAATAGGAAAACAAGTTCTGTTTGAATTATTTCTCTTTAATCAAATTTTATATTTGTTCGTATATGTATATAAAAAAAAACATAACGGCCATAAGACAATTGGATGTTATGATATACAATTGATTATTAACATAACGGCCATTACACGAATAGAAATAATATGATTGTTATGATATGCAATTGATTATTAATTTAATAAATGTAGAATTTATAGGGCTAATTTTAGAATGAAGAAGTATTATAGCAAAAGAGGAACAAATTCCTCCTCCGGCTGAAAATTGCGCACCCCCGGCCGGAAATTCCTGCCTACGCCACTGCCTGTGACCTCTCTAATACAAAACCAAAGAGGATGCCACTAGGCTACAAGGGACAGGCCGTGCTTTATTCTACAAGAAATATTGAAAGGATTGGCGGAATTGGAATATTGGCAGAAAGCAATAGTAGACCAAAATTCTGCTGAAATCTATTTTATCTTCGTTCTTGACTGTTGTCAAGCACAAAACCAGTGTTGTTTTCTTATGGACAATCTGACATCAAGACCACATCATGAGCATTAACCACAGAGAAATGTAAAGACTGACCAGCTCGACAAGGTAGTAACATGGTTCAGACCATACCTCACGAGTCACGACAATAAGCTTCTTAGCCTCTGGAGCCTTTCCCTCTGCCTCAGCCATGAACCCCTTTTAATTAGACGCTCTTTTTTGGCCGCTTTATCCAAAGGCCCGTATTTTAGAGGCAGTTTGAAGAGAATTGCTGCTGCATGCATCTGAGAAAACAAGTGCTATATATAAGTTCAGTATCCGCAATACAACATCCAAATAAGCTTGATGAACCAAAACACAGTACTTCAGCTCCTTTCAAACTCGCGGAGGTCAAAACTACAAGTGAAAACAGGATTTTCTATCTCAGATAAACACGTGCATATATAGTCATATAGGATAACAAATGTATAAGGGAAACACTTCATGAAGCGTTTCTCAAAAGCAACAAATAATGGTATATTGAAGCCTCGATATATTTGAGATTCTTCCTGAGAAGTCTGTTATGCATGAGCTTGATGATCCTGTCAATACATGCTTCATATCATTTCTGAAGTCCGTGAAAGTCATTCATGAATTTCATGACTAACAAAGCCAATGAACTCTATTCATATCAATGCTTATGCAAAACCTGCCGTAAATTGTAACATTCACTCTCACAGTCTCATGTGCTTGTTTCCTTTTTTTTTTTTCTAACATTTCATGAATCGAAGCACATCTTTCTCTAGAGGCAATGCCCCTCCTATCCCCAATTGTTTCGGATGTTTCTCAAATAATGGAGACCACCTCCGGAAAAAACAAACATATTCCTAAAGATTAACAAGGTAAGGTCAACCTTGCTCCAAGGTTATCCATAGATATGCGTAAACAATCCATAGTCCATTACTCCATTAAAATAATCCTACTGGTTTCTTCTTAGCAGCAACCGGAAGCTTTGCACCTTTCGTGGCAGCGTGCAAATTATATCTTTTTATTACTGATAATAATAATAAAAAAATGGAATTTTGTTTTACAGCAAAAAGGAAAAATGTGTGCATTGGCTCATCAGAAGCAATTGAGTACTAATAATTAGAGAATATAACAAGTAGATGGAACAATCGGAAGATTCTGATGGATGACCAACCATTTGTAATTGAATCCTGTGCTGTGCAAGAGTAGATTAGGTACTCTCTTCTTGCTGGCTCAGCCCCTGCCCTTGCCTTTGTGACTTTGGTTTGTTAACCGCGACTCCAACAACCTAACAGTCTATTTGAATTGAGAGGGGAATGGAAATAAAATGGTTAATTAAGAGGGAAATGAATGGAATGGAAATGAATGAATTTAATTTTATTATTGTTTAGATAGGTAAAGATGGAAAAAAAAAAAAGAAGAAGAAACGAAATCAACTATTGTTTAAATAGATTGAAGAAAAGAAAGAAAATGAATTTGATTTAATATCTATATGACTATATCTATAGTATAAAACTAGGCATTGTTGATGTGACTATAATAAAAACTCCTTCCGTCCCAATTTAATTCTTCATTATTCCATTTATAGATGTCCCAAAATAATTGTCTACTTTTCACATTTAATATGTCATTAATTATAATAATATTTTTATTTTCAATATTACCCTTTAAGCTCCCTACACTTTTTTTTTTATTTTGAATCCCACCACCTTTTTTATGAGAAGAAAAGTAAAGGACATTTTTGAAAATAAGTATTCTCTCTTGGAATAATCATTATGTCTCTTTAATTTTTAATTTTTTAAAATGTGATAATTAAATTAAGATAGATGGAGTAATATTTACTTCTAATCTAAGAAACTCAAGGACAATGGTTATTTTGGGCTTAGAATAAAAAAAGAAGAAGAAGAGGAATAGAATGTGTGGGCCTCTTTATCTCTCTTTCTTACTTCATTTGTCCATTGTTTCTCTCCTCTCTTCTCAAGTAAATATCTCTCTAAAATCTAAACACAAAATCCTCCTCTCTCTCTCTCTCTCTCTCTCTCTCGTCATTTTACCCCCTCAACATTTTTCTTGATTTCTGATTTAAATCTCCCTCTCCTTTAAATCTCTCTCTAAAATATGAACACTTAAAAACTTTCTCCTCTTTATAGGGGTGTTTTCGGTTTTGGTCGGAATAGAAATTAAAGTACCTCAAACTCAAACCAAATGTAAAAATTTGGTTTCGGTTAACTTCAGTTTCAGTTTTTAAATCTTCTAAACCCAAATCCGGACCAAAATTTTTGGTTCTATTTTGACATTTTTTTTCTAAATCAGTTTAACATAACAGTTGAATACTAACAGTAATGCAATATTGATTCAGATTCAAATTAAGGTCATGGTTTTCTAAAATTAAGGAACAAACATATAGAAACCATATTCTCTATTTAGTTATTATTTTAATAGTACATTTACAAGAAAAAAACGCATTAAATAAAATGATGAATTATCTCAACATCATGTATGTGAAAAAAAAAATCTTAGTATCATGTAGTTAATTCAATAAAAAGGGTACGCATTAATCACATTTTTTAAGAGAGTCACATCATGCAATTAATAAGGAACATAAACTTATAAAAGTCCATCTTTTGTGTATCATAGTATATTTAACGTGCGCCCTTATAATATATATTAATATATTTTATTTTCTTATACATAAGTCGGTTTGGTTTGGTTTGGTTCGGTTTTGGACTAGCTAGCCACGAACCCGAACCAAATGATTCGGTTTAGGTTCGGTTTTCTTGTTTGGTTTTGGTTTTTTTTCGATTTAAGGATTTACGAATTGGTGTAGATCGGTTCGGTCCGTTTGGTCGATTTTTAGATTGGCCTTAACACCCCTACTACTTTATACTTCTTCTTACCCCCGTCAACTTTTCTTTTACCATTGTTTTTCTATATTTTATTTGATCAATTTGAAAAAAAAAGGTTTTTGTAGTTTTCAAGTCATTACTTGCATTATTTTATGAAGATTTCAAATCGTTAATTTTTCATTGCTTCTAGAATTTCAGTGGGTGGCAAAGTTAAGAATTTTTTTAAAGGGTCAAGCTTAATAACAGTAATGCCAATTTTTATGAAATTAAAAAAAATAGTATTATTATTATTTTTGATTAGAATTATGAGGCAAGATTAATATTATTGGTAAATCTAAAGAGGGGAAAGCGTGACTAATATAAATACATTTCTACTTTTAAAAAGTAATTATAGGTTGGTAATTGCCCCTCTTTTATTTGGCTGTGGCTCTTCCCTACTTTTAGCCCTGAAAATGTGAAATTTGATTTTAAGGATCATGATTAAAAATTGAAAAAAGTACCACCTTAGTTAAAACCCAAACCATTTACTTGGTGAACTCCTAGTTAAAATTGATGACTATTGATATAATATTTGAGTACATGTGTTTTATAACAAATGTTATATCAAAACCAATGAGCAAAAACGATTTAAAAAAAGAAGTCATACAAAGCAACATGAATATTTTATAACTAGCAAGTGTGGTTAATATAATATAGACATTTTACATTACATTTTGTTAAATCATTTCAAGACTACTGTGCAAAGAGAAAAAAGAGAGTAAAATACCCTTATGATTTGCTCCTAATTTATCAGTTTAGTAACTATTTAATACTAGGGTAAATTTGATACAAAAAATATTTAATACTAAAGGTGAATTTGATTAAAAAAATTGAAAATTTATTGTATAGACAAGAAATTTAAGAGTGTAGTTATTTACACTTCTGAAACATCTTGTGGCACACAAATATGGACTAAAATGTGGTGACTTTTTAAGTACTACATTTTATTTTTTAATGCCTGAAGATGTTAGGGGTATAGCCAATAGTTGCACACTAATTTGATCAAAGATAAGTTGGAAAAAAGGTGAATTTTTATATTACCTTCTAGGTTCTTCGACTAATCAAATTTCATTAGACGGTGGTTAAAATATATTTTTCATGGAAAAAAAAAAGATGTAAAACATTTCATAAATCACTCATCTCTTTTCTCCAACTTTTTATAAAATTTAATATTGTTGGTGCGAAAATCTGGAACATATCTATTTCCGACCACACAGTCAAATGATTGTGTAATAATTGAAATGACGAAGAACAAGATAAAGATATATAGAGGAGATTTGCCCTTCTATGGATATAGGAGTTAATCACCCTCTTGTGAATAGAGTTAGGAGCTTGGGGTTACTTTGTATTATAACGAACGAGTTCCGATTACAAACAAATGTTGTCTTTCTAGCAATTATATCTCACAATACTTCAGTTGGAGGAGTTATATATTTCTTGGAGCTCTATACTATATTTTTGGACCTCTCTCTCTGTATTTCTTTCTTTGTGTAGTTTTGTAATGAAAAAACTCTATTGTTAAAAGAAATAAATGCTTCCTTAAATGTGTACAAGAGAAGAAGATGTCTAGCAGGTGCAGAGCAGTTGTCTTTCAGCCACCCTCCCATCATTGCAACATGCTCGGCTAAATACCTTGCTTCTCCTCTTAATTCGGAGCATTAAATGCAACTGGTATGCAATTAATGTAGTTAAAGAGGTTCTGCACTTCCTGCAGGGTTGGTGTCAGTCTCCCATGCCTTCGTCAACTACTTTGACAAAGTGGTTGGTGAAGGAACTCTGGAGGTCGAGCTCTGGAGACATGTGGCTTCGAACATAGAGTAGACACTGTTCAACATCTCTACAAGCTTTATTAGACACGCAACCATGAGGTCCAGACCTCCTAACTCTATTTTCACATGTCAGCAAAGGTAGCCACACGTCCTTTTGTGATTGGTCCATAAGGTGAAATAACTATTTTACCCTATCAATTGCCCCTATCATTGGTGCCCAATTAAGAAGAGTTGGTTGTTAAGGATAAAACTTTACTTCAAGGGCTAGAACTACTTTCGGGTTATGGTTAAGGGCTCCGTAGAGGTCTGAGATGAGATGCGGTAATTGGAGCTGCACCTAGTATTTTTGCTTTAAGGGATAACATTAGTATTTCCAAAATTCCGACATCAAAAATGCATTTAACCTGTGTTTAGGGCTCCTTCAGAGGTCTATCGCTTTTATAGGGTATTGTGCCTATTAGATGCTGTTTTATTAGGAGACGTATGAACGTGCAGCTGACTTGGTGGGAGGCATTTTTAATAGTTGAGGGGACAGCTAGCTTCCCTTAAAAGTCTTATAAAACCCTTATTGCTTTAGAGAATTTTTTTCACTTTTCATATTGTTTTCCTCTTTGCCTAGGTCTGTCTGAATACTGTACCTAAAACCCTAATAACTTTTATGCTTTCATTTTCTTAGTACCCCTGGCTTTTATAGGTCCCTTAAGAAATACCTTTAAGAGATTTAAAAGCGTACCTTTGTCTATTCTCCTTAAAGCAGTTCCATACTTCGCACCTTCAACCTCTCTTTATTCTATAGTTAGGCTAATGGCCCACTTTACCAACCAGGGTTAGAATTTGGAGATCCCTCCCAGCAGATGGGGCTAGTTCTTCTGTGGGAGATGCTCTAAATCTCCATTTATCCATTAGGAAAATAGACATATTTGATAGTGAAGGGTAACTAGTTTCCATTTGTTTCATCCCTCACGTCTCAAGTGCCACTAAGGACATTGAGAAGTACACAGAGTACCTCAGCTCTCTCGCCGTGTTCGGCATTTCTTCTACCTTTTTTCCTGCTGACATCTCGGTCTCGAGGGAGAGGTATCAAATCCTCGATTCGCTTAAAATTCAGGCTTCAGGACTCGAGGTGAGGGCTTGTTACTATAGGCCTAGGGAGGTTTATTTTTACGAGTCCTCATTTAAGCATGGACTGAGGTTCCTAATTGGAGTTATTTGATAGGGGTAGTGCTGATCTTTACGGCTATTTCTACTAGAAGTCATGAGATCACCTTTGAGGAGTTCATCACCCTTTTTCAGCCCAAGGACAGCGGTGGTAATGATAAAGGGCATTCCTGACAGCATTCCCCATTGGAAGAAGTAGTTATTCTTCCTCTCTGGCGAGGAATGGGAGCACGATTCCAGGTATCTCAGCATACACGACCTTAAATGTTGGTTTTTTAACACAGAGTCCATAAGTAAGCCATTACTCTCTGGTCACTATATACTTTTCAATTTTTGGCCTTAGCTTGGTGATTGAACTCCTCTTTCCCTTTTTGTTAGTCAAGGAGAAGAAGTCCGAGCTGGTGAACTTGGCTTGGATCAAAGATGCCAAGGACTTATTCCTTAAGTATTACGTAAATATTGTCGCCCCAGGGATGATGTGGAGGTATGGCCTAGGTCCCAGGCCCTCCAACACGAACCCCAACATTCTGACAGTGGAGGACCTCCCCCCTCTGGACTTGCAGCTGTCTTCTGAGCAAAATCACCCAGGGCTGAAGGCCTCAGGGGCTGTCAAGAAAGGGGCCAGTGGCAAGAGCTCTGAGGGAACAGAGGTCCCAGAGGGTGTCAGGACTAAAGGAGGCGGTCTAGAGGGCCTAGAACAAGCTCAAAGTAGTTCTCCCGGGGACACTATCTTGGAGGTGGCTCCCATTCAGCAGGTCCCAGTTGTGACCCAAAGGAGTGAGTTTTCCATTTTTCTTTCTCTGCTCTGTTCGTACATACATAAAATATTATTCTATACTCACAACCTCTCTTTTACTTTATTTTTTTATAGTTAGCCTTCAAAGTAAACATCGACAAGGCCACCAAGAATATGAGTGCATTGCTTAGGAGATTACCTCCCTCCAAGAGGTCTAAAGGACCTGATGAGGCAAATGAGGACGTCTCAGCTCCATCCATGAATACTTTACCTACTGCAGCTCTGGTCACTACTAATGCCTTTTGTCCAGAGGATGTACACTCTTGGATGGACCTAATGAACGCTCCAATAAATGACCTGCACCTCCTGAGCCCAGAAAAGATAGTCCTGGAAAGAAGTGGAACCCCAGAGGCCAGTGGAAAGAGCCCTATCGCTGTAGGCTCCAGCAGCAAAGGGGGTACTGCTGTTAAGGAGGGTGTGATTATAACAGGGCCTAAAGACACTCCCGGCCAGACCTCCTCTCCTAAAGGGCCTGATGTAAACGTGCCAGAGTTCACTTCTCAAGATGGATCGGGCTTGTTTGTGAAAGGTCTGACACTCCCCTTATCGCAAGCTGTTCTGGCTCAAGCCAGGGAGAAAGGGACAACTTCTATGGCCAATTCATTTGGTTTTCACATGAGCCAAGTAAGCACACGCATTTTTGGATATCAATTCATATTTCATTCTCCACACTTTATATAGCAACATAATGGGATCACATATACACTAATATCATATAATACAATTACTAGTGTCTTGATGTTGTCTAGATTTTCAGACTTCACACCGTTGGCTCTAGACAGCCGACGATTTGCTGCCCTCAAGAGGTTTATGGATTTTCAAACCAAGAGCACCGAGCCCTACCTATTTTCATACCAGCAAGCACTAGTCATACACAATTCCTTTCACCGTTGGGAGGCCATAAATATATCAACGATACCAGCCAATCACCGTTGGCAATCAACCGAGATCATGCCATATTTAAGAATATATCATCATAAGTATATAAAGCTCCCAATATATATAGATAAGACACTACACCAAAAATTGATATTTGTGACTTTTCACTTCGCTAGATTTGTGACTGCCATTTGCAGTCATAGCAATTGTGACTGCATTTTTTCACATTTGTGACTGCTAATTGCAGTCATAGTTTTTATGACTTCCATTGGCACTCACAAAGTTTGAGTTACCCCCTCTTGATAATTGTTACAGTATTTAACAATCACAAAATTTTTGAAAAACGATGTTGTTCAATTTTTTATACAAATATAGCTTTACAAGCCCTAGATGACTCTCACATCCTACTATCGCCCTCACCTCTCACTCTTGCTCGATCTCTGCCGCTGTCTTCACCATTTTCACTATTGCTCTCACATCTCACCTCTCACTCTTGCTCGATCTCAACCGTTGTCTTCATAATTTTCACTATGTCTCACCTCTCACACTTTCGCTCACCGTCTTTTCCACCGTCATCAGCCATAGCTTCAATTACAGGAGATCCACCGTCTTCAGCCCTAGCTTCAATTACACCTCTCCAGTTAATGCTAGCTTCAAGTACACTAATAAAGCTTTAAAAGCCCTAGCCCCTCAACCAGTAAGTAGTTCCTCTATCTCTCTCTTTCTAAAATTATTTGTTTATTTTTTCTTGTGCATCTGGTTTGTCACTCTTTATACCAAAAACTTCATGTTGTGGGCAAGGTCTCATCAATGGAAGTAGGCTTCTTTTTTCTTCAGTTGGTTTCTTTTGTTATTCCAACGTCTTCTCCTCTTTTAAATTTTAATTTATTTTTTGAAAATTTTATTTGTTCATTATTCCTTAAAACTCAGACTGTACCATTGTGAGATCTTTGTCCCTTTGTGCTCGAGAAACATGACTTTCAACTAATTGCGGGATATAGCTTATCTTCTATAGGCTAATTATGAATTTTCCTTATTTGATTTCCAGACAATGAATTATGTTTTGGGTTTATATTAGTTGATTGTTATGCTTTAAATAAGTTCCCACTTTCATCCAAAAAATTGTTAAATAGACATGGATGGGTTTAAATAAGATCTAAAATATAAAGAAGTTTAAATTTTTAATGTTTATATATAAATATATGTTGTCTGTTGTTTGGTAACAACTCCAAAATTTGAGGCATAAGAATGAAATCCAATTGCTTTGTTCAGATCCTACATGCTAGGGCTCGTTAATTAGGGCTTTATATTTGAGGCAGCAATTGCAGCCAATTCTGAAACCTCCATGGCTGTTTTTTTTGCATAATTTTTCTTTTGATTTTCCATAATTGAAGCTTCATTTTCTCTCTTGTTTTTGTATTTGCTCTATTTCGATTTTATAGAGTAAATGAAGTAAAAACAGGACATGGCTCAAGGATGAAGGTCCCTCTCATTGAACACAACTATGCGTGAGACCCCTTTTCTTTCTTCTTTTCCTCTTCCTCTTTTACTTACACTTCTTTGCTACCACTAATTGTCTGTTATTGTATTTCTGCTTGCTATAAATTACTCTATACTACCAAAGCTTGAAATTAGAATTACGTATTCATTTTTATTACTACTACTACTACAATAATAATAATAATAACAACAACAACAACAACAACAACAATAATAATAATAATAATAATAATAATAATAATAATAATAATAATAATAATAATAATAATAATAATAAACACTCTCACCTTACTTAATTGTGATTTAAACTTCGAATTTCCTAAATCTGTGTGAGCGCTTTTATCATTAAGTTAACTTACTCGTACTATATAGCATATTTACCTTTTTTTGTAAGTATCGTTGTTAACAGGAGTTCACAGAAAATGCAAAAGTGGAAAAGTTTATACAAGTTAATGTAATGTAATCACCCCTTTAAGGGGAAAGCTAATATTGATCAACTAATTGGATCAATTTGTAGTCGAACTTATGCAAGAGAATTACATTGTATTGTACTGATTGATCTGATGTTCTTGGGTAGAAAGAGGGATTGGATGACAAGGATCAATTTCTTGTCAAAATGGGCATGACTTTTTCACTCAAATAGATGCATTTGAGAATATTCATAATTATGTTTTAATCTGTGTTAAAACCTAATTAAAAGGAGATTATATCTAGAACTAGATGCATGACCATTTTAATGTCTACCAAGTACTACAATCAAAATTTAGCCACTTTGTAAACAAAAATTCTTTACTTGGTGCTTTTGTACTCCACTTGAATACTCTAACTAGCACACCTAAAAGTGTTATTAATGTATAAAATGTATCACTAGAGTTAATTTCATAGCGCTAGATTAATAATGTAGAATGCTACTATCATTGTTTAATAATTATTTATTCATTAATTAATGAGAGATATTATTGATAGAGCAATTGCTTGATCTCTGTTAGAGCAAGCCACTTCTTTATACTGTTTTTTAGTGCCACAATTAAGAGTTTTCTTGTTTTCTATCTTTCATAGTTTGTCCTGTGTCTTTATATTTAAAAATTTGTGCATATGTATTATGTTGTTCATCAAGGAAAATCCTTTAATGCATTATTTTCTGAATACAGTTTTGGTGCAAAATCAATTGCTTACTGTGATGGTGGCCCAGCAGTGATAAATGAAGATTACATTGAAAATTATATTTCTACTATTCGCACTACTTCTGGAAATATCTTTTAGAATAATTCTCTGAAATACAGTACCAAGGAGTACAACATCAAGCTAAAGCCTTTGGTCTCAGCTTTCTAGTGGAAATCTTTTGAATTGACGTTGTTGAGGTCCCTTCGATTATTCTATTTGCCTCTATTGGAACCTCATTCCAACATCGAAGAGGATAACGATGACTTCTAACAGGACAATCCATTAGCAGTGTAGATTTGGTTGTTCCCTTAAAGAAATCTGTTAGGCAAATCATCCGTGAAGTAAGTGTAACCATTTCTCTCAAAAGTTCCCCTTTACATGATTTAGTTGAATTCTTTACTGCCAAATTAGTCATGGAGCCATTAGTCTAGTAATTAAAGAAGTTGGTATATATGTACTTAAAGTTTATACTAAGACATTGCTTTAACTTTTTTGTTTTATGCTGGTTGCAAAGTACTTTTGGATTACTCCTGGTGATATAATTAACAAAAGTTTATTTTGCTTCACATCTCATACTAGTGTTGTAACTACTAAACGGATACTCAAATATATTGTTGTCCATTATGTTTCACAACGAATAATAGTAGATGTCATGATATATGCATAGAAACATATGCCACAAGTTATAGTTTTATAACATTGAATATGTATAATAGTAGATCTTTAGGGGCCCCTTTAAATGTTCAAGTTTTAGTGATCCAAGCCAGTGACTACTCTGTATAGCCCTAATACAGGCATATATGTCTTTTGTATGAAGTTTATAGAACTTTAAAAATAAACAAAGAGGCATAATTATTATTAGCTATTTGCCTAAAAAGTTGTGTCCTGACTATTTGGCTAATATTAGCAACTCTGTAAGAAGGAAGTTGGTGTTTGATGATTTTAGCTATTTGCCTAGAAAGTTAATAGTATTGTTGAAGTTAGAAAAAGTGGGAATGCCCACTATCATATGTAAAAAGTTCAGTTTATTAAAAGAAACTGAATGCAACTAATTAATAGATTATATTATTGAAAATGGGTGTAAAAACAAATGAAATGAAATATAAAGTGCAAGCACAAACAATAACCCAAAACTGTGTAACAGTGACATATTCTAAGAGTTAAACAAACCCAAACCATTACATCAAAAAATGAAATTTTTGGACCATAGTTATGTAATAATATCCACACATTGATAATGGGAGGGTCCGCAAGAAATAATAATTATAACAAATATAAATATATTACAGCGTATATATATAGTGGGATTGAAATTGCTAATGTAGTCTCATTGTGGGAAAATAAAATAACTATGATCCAATAAAGATTAATGCATGTTATATGAAACTTAAACTTTGATATTCTAAGATTTGGCCAGTGAAAAAGGACAATTTGAGTGCAATTAGAATTCAATAATTTAAATTAATGAATTAAAGTTACATCATTTGAAATGATAAGCAAAACTAATTTCTCTTATTGGCAACGAATTATTGTCATAATGTGGTACTTGTACTGCCATGTGATTTTAATATTTAAAATTTCTTAAGTTTTATATATATATATATATATACAAATGTATTAGATTAAAATTTTATTTTTTGGGCTAGCAAGCTAGGCTAAATATATAGTAAAGCTAGGAAGACCCCAAGTGTCAAAACCTTGGATTCCTATATTTTTAACAACTGCACTGTTCCTCCTCATGTTATTAAAGTCAATGCAACTCTGGCAATTTTAGTGAAACATAAATAACTAATAAAACATCAATTTCAATGAAATATTGTTTGTTAAATTTAGCCATCATATTAATTGATTAATCAATTAAAGGAGATTTGGCACATTGATCATCTGACTTGTTAAAGTAGGAGCTTCTCTATTATTATTATGTGTAGAGATTGATTTTCATGCATGAATTTTATTTCCTATCCTTGTTACTTATATTGATGCGTTTATAGGAGAATTCAACATTTGCTCGGATACAGATTATATTTGGGTGATGTGTTGCTTCACCATCTCCATCTTAGCTCTTCCATTTACTTCTTCTCATTTAAGTCCTTTCAAACTAAACTTTGGTAGTATAAGGTACTTGTATAATGCGGGGGTTAATTGTATTAGTCTAAAAAGTTACAAGTTTAACCCGATTATGAAATCAAACTTGTATTTAGATTAAAAGTACCTTTCAAACTAAGTCTGGTTATTATAGGAATACATTGTACATATACTAAAATGTAACAAAACAATAATCTAATGTACTATATATCGTTTTTATATTTGTAGAAGCTAGTGATGGAGTTTCCACGTTATAAAGAGTGGATGGGTGAAAATAATAATAGAATGGGAGATGTGTACGTCACTGGGGTTAGAGAATTTGTTAAGTATGCGAGAAAGAATCTAGGAGATGATCTTATCTCATGTCCAAGCACGCGTTATAGAAATGGTAAAAATGTTCACTGGGAGAATGTTGAGGTACATTTGATCAAGTGGGGAATGCAAGAAGATTATTTATTCTGGAATTATCATGGGGAGAGAAAATTCCCTTTTATTCCAGAACAAATACCAGTGAACGAACCATTTCATGAAGAGGACGATCAACAACGACATAGTAGCTTCAATGACCTCATTAACAACGCGCATGGACTTCACATAAATCAACCTAATCAGAGTTCAGTAGCTGATAATAGTTGTGAAGTAGAAGATCTTAGTCAGGATAAGGACTATATCAATTTAAAAGCTGCAGTTGCAAGACCTTTGTATCATAATTGCAACCAAGAGCACACAACATTGTATGCTAGAGTTGGTTTGCACAACTTAAAGAGCCGTTTCGGTTTGTCGAGAATTAGTGTTACATAAATCTTAAAATAGGCAAAAGACTTACTTCCAAAGGATAATACATTTCCCGATAGTTATCCGGACATGAAAAGCAGCTTAAAAGGTTTAGGGATGAAATATAAATCCATTTATGTGTGCAAGTTCGATTATATTCTATATCGAAAAGAGCATAAGAATAAATTAAAATGTCCAGTTTGTGATTGTGAGAACCCGCGTTCTCGACGCCCGGGGGGTCCTCGTGGGCGGCGATTCCGTTTGTTGATTTGGAAATTAGGTTTTGAAAAGAATAAGAGTCGCCAGTTTGTTTTACTAAACAAACAAAAGGTTTGTGTAAAAGAGACGTATTTATGGATTAAATATCCTCTTATACACAATGTATGCGAAACCAGTTAATTCGAAGGTTCGAGGATTAAGTTACGAATCGGGAAGGTGTTAGGCACCCAATTCGCCCTTTCGGTCTCTTGAGTAGGATATGCGTGTGTTATAATTTAGTTCTTGCATGCTATTGCTATTACTTTACAACTTTTCGTGCTTGCCTTAAAAATCGGGATTTTGGGGTTGGGATGAAAACGATGTGTTTCCTAATTCACCCATGATTTTGAAAATAAGTGTGTGTGTGTGTGTGTGATTTGAAAAAGAGAGTTTGATAATAATAGATGCAATGAAACAAGTGATTTTGTAAAGCATTGGGCTTTTCGGAAACTGATTCAATGTGGAATCTTATATTCGATATTATATGAGGCGAGTTGACCGATCGTATACCAAAGTCTATTGATTAAACCGGTATAGATTGTAATAGTGCTCTTATGATCGAGTATTTATCACATACACACCGCAATCTATGAGTTAGATTGGATATATAGCGATTATCGATTCCTTCGTATAACAATACCGCTAATCCGAACTTTTGAAAAAGTAAAAAAAGTAATAATACTATTTTAGAATTGGATTAGGGTTTATTATACGCCTTTAGTTTTGAAAACAATTTGAAAAAAAGGTTTTGAAAAGCTATTAAGTAATAAAAATTATGCAAACAAGAGTATGAATTATAAAACTGACGAATAAATAAAAGAAGAGAGAGAAAATTATACCTGAGCCTTCTTGGAAGGAGAGAATAAGGATCTCTTAGTGTGTACCACGAAATCCCCTTGATTGTTGATGAAAATAATGAATGGAGGGAGGTCTATTTATAGTTGAAGAAAATATTTGGAGAGCAAGAAAATAGATTGCCATTAGGACTCTTGGAAATTATCGCGAGGACTTCCCACCGTTGGATCAACCTGATTTTTGGATATGTGTTGTATATAGGAATATTCTAGATCGTGTAAAAATTTCAGGTCGATCGGATTTCGGGAAGGTTCCCTTTCGTTCTGATTGGTACGAAGAGTTTGTGTCCGCGTAGGAAAGGTACTTGTTGTAGACAAGGTCCCTTGTTTGCACGACAAGTCAGGTTCTAACCGTTGGATCATGCTGAATTTTGTATATGTATTGCCAATATAAGTCTTTTACACCCTGTAAAAATTTGAGGACGATCGGAGTCCGGGAAAGACTCGGTCTCCTTGGCTTGGTACAAAGAGTTTGTTCCCGCGTAGGAAACGTACTTGCGTACAACTATCTCGAGAATTAAACTTCCAACCGTTGGATAATTCTAAATTTTCGACATGTTTTCCCTCCAAATGTTTTCTAGCTCGTGTCCAAATTTGAAGTCGATCAGAATTCGGGAAGGCCACTATTTATTTTAATTTGCTACGAAGGACATTTCGACTAGAATTGCACGGTAGACAAATTGATTCTTGAGGATCCCATGTCCAACAAAGCTGAATTTTTAATATGCTCTTCCCCACAATAAGGCCTATCCATTTACCAAACTTCAAACCATTTTAACTTCGATAACACCTCCATTTGACCACCCGAAATAAACTCGCGATTTTCTGAATTTTCGGAGATCCGACCGTCGGATTTAGCTGATTTTTGGGTATGCTACTCCTCATGATAATGTCTAATAACTCTCAAAGTTTGAGGATGATCCGAAATGCGTAACTCTCCTTTCACAAGTTTTCAGGAGTTTCGACGGTTTTCAATTCCGGCAATTTTCGATAATTCTATAACTTTTCATCCGGGGTCCTTTCGGCTTTCTTCTTTGACCTGTATCACATGAACAAACTACATGTGCATCTAGGAATGCTTGTGCGTGCATGCATGTTTATTTCTTTGAAAATTAGCATTCTTGCGGGGGTCGCAAAATGAGGTGTTCACAGACCCTCTCGGCCTGGATTCTTTGTGAAGCAAAGAAATCAGGACGATAATGAGAACGCATCATTTTGCGGCACTCGCATGAATCACAGATGATATTTTGAAAACAATGCAATGCAAATGATGCTGTGCTATGCTACTTCTCTCTCTCCTTGGGATGGATGGGCGATGTTTGGAACATATCTTGTGTCTTGCTGTGATGTGTAAACCATGTAGAGGGGTGAGACCCCTGATCTAGCGAAGTGTACTAGCCGCGTAGAGGGTGAGCCCCCTCTTTAATATGATTGGGAACCGTGTAGAGGGTGAGCCCCTGCCTTAACGGGATTGGGAACCGTGTAGAGGGTGAGCCCCTGCTTTAACGGGATTAGAAACCGTGTAGAGGGTGATCCCCTGCTTTAACGGGATTGGGAACCGTGTAGAGGGTGAGCCCTTACTTTAACGGGATTGGGAACCGTGTAGAGGGTGGGCCCCTGCTTTAACGGGATTGGGAACCGTGTAGAGGGTGAGCCCCTGCTTTAACGGGATTGGGAACCGTGTAGAGGGTGAGCCCCTGCTTTAACGGGATTTGAGAACCGTGCTTGAGAACCGTGTAGAGGGTGAGCCCCTGCCTTAACGGGATTGGGAACCGTGTAGAGGGTGAGCCCCTGCTTTAACGGGATTGGGAACCGTGTAGAGGGTGGGCCCCTGCTTTAACGGGATTGGAAACCGTGTAGAGGGTGAGCCCCTGCTTTAACGGGATTGGGAACCGTGTAGAGGGTGAGCCCCTGCTTTAACGGGATTGGGAACCGTGTAGAGGGTGAGCCCCTGCTTTAACGGGATTTGAGAACCGTGCTTGAGAACCGTGTAGAGGGTGGGCCCCTGCTTTAACGGGATTGGGAACCGTGTAGAGGGTGAGCCCCTGCTTTAACGGGATTGGGAACCGTGTAGAGGGTGGGCCCCTGCTTTAACGGGATTGGGAACCGTGTAGAGGGTGAGCCCCTGCTTTAACGGGATTTGAGAACCGTGCTTGAGAACCGTGTAGAGGGTGAGCCCCTGCCTTAACGGGATTGGGAACCGTGTAGAGGGTGAGCCCCTGCTTTAACGGGATTGGGAACCGTGTAGAGGGTGGGCCCCTGCTTTAACGGGATTGGGAACCGTGTAGAGGGTGAGCCCCTGCTTTAACGGGATTGGGAACCGTGTAGAGGGTGAGCCCCTGCTTTAACGGGATTTGAGAACCGTGTAGAGGGTGAGCCCCTGCCTTAACGGGATTGGGAACCGTGTAGAGGGTGAGCCCCTGCTTTAACGGGATTGGGAACCGTGTAGAGGGTGGGCCCCTGCTTTAACGGGATTGGGAACCGTGTAGAGGGTGAGCCCCTGCTTTAACGGGATTGGGAACCGTGTAGAGGGTGAGCCCCTGCTTTAACGGGATTGGGAACCGTGTAGAGGGTGAGCCCCTGCTTTAACGGGATTTGAGAACCGTGCTTGAGAACCGTGTAGAGGGTGAGCCCCTGCCTTAACGGGATTGGGAACCGTGTAGAGGGTGAGCCCCTGCTTTAACGGGATTGGGAACCGTGTAGAGGGTGAGCCCCTGTTTTAACGGGATTGGGAACCGTGTAGAGGGTGGGCCCCTGCTTTAACGGGATTGGGAACCGTGTAGAGGGTGAGCCCCTGCTTTAACGGGATTTGGGAACCGTGTAGAGGGTGAGCCCCTGCCTTAACGGGATTTGAGAACCGTGTAGAGGGTGAGCCCCTGCTTTAACGGGATTTGGAACCGTGTAGAGGGTGAGCCCCTGCTTTAACGAGATTGGGAACCGTGTAGAGGGTGAGCTCCTACTTTAACGGGATTGGGAACCGTGTAGAGGGTGAACCCCTGCTTTAACGGACTGTGTGAACCGTGCTTGTGTACCGTGTAGAGGGTGAGCCCCTGCTTTAACGGACTTGTGAACCGTGTAGAGGGTGAGCCCCTGCTTTAACGGACTTTGTGGGATTGTTCTGTCAGTGATTCTAGTATAGTGTATGTTTGCTGGGGATATGATGATTGATTGTATGCTGGCTAAGAATTGATGGTATGATGATTGATGGCCTGCTGGGGAGTTGAGAATTCCTACTGGCTAGGATAAAGGCTGAGAGTTGATGATCTGCTGAGGATATAAGAACTCCTACTAGCATGGATAATGGTTGATGTGTGGGTTGATGATCTGCTACGGAAATGAGAATCCCTACTTGCTAGGATAATGGCTGAGGGTTGATGCTGAGGAGGTGAGAGTCTCTGAGAAGACATAGAGAGAGAGTTCCGGTGTGATCTTTTTTTTTTTTTTTTTTTTTTTTTTTTTTTTTTTAAAGAAGTACTTTTGGCTGGCCTCTTTTTCCTTGAGAAATGATCGAGTTACGTTCTCTCTGTTCTCGAAACTTCGTGTATGAATTTTGGACTTTGCCTCTTGCTCAGCTTCCGTGGCATTTTTTTTCTTGTCACTAGGGTGCGATTCTGCTTATTGTTTCCTGACTTCGCGAAAGAATAATTTCTTGTGCCTACATCATTTTCTGTTTTTCGATGCCCTTATTCCTCCTTGATTGATTAAAAGCTTTTTGATACAGCTTTTTTTTTCAACTTACTTTTTTTTTTTTTGCATGGTCAGCAGCCTTCCTCACCCAAGACGTAGCCCTGGGCCTTTTGGCCTAGCTGTCACTCTTGGTGTGGCTCTCGCTGCCATCTTTTTTCCTTTTCTATTTTTTTTCAATATTCTTTTCTTTTGGCACTGTGGGATTTATCCTCTTTTCTACTCTTTCAATTTTTTCTTGTACCCACTTTGTTTCTTCTCACTTTGTCAGGTTTTCTGAGCATCATCGTCCTTGCGATTTTGAGAATGTTTACTTTGAAAGTTCGCATTTGACATCGTCGTGCTGTGTTTGTGATTTTCGGTCCGAGAACCTTTGGGAACGTATCTTGAAGATTTCTTGGGCGTGGAGAAGCTAGGCCAAAAGTCCTTTTTGTGGGGGCTTGGTCCCTGCGTTTTTACGAAATCTTATCATTCCAGTCTTTCTCTCTATCTTTCTCTGATATCATTTCAAAGGGGGCTTTTTGGTTTTGGAGAAGGCTTGAGTTTGCCTGTAGGAAGGGCTTGGATTGGATTGGTGCCTGTGGAAAGGGCTTGGATTGGATTGGTGCCTATAGAAAGGGTTTGAATTAAATTGGTGCCTGTGGAAAGGGCTCTGGATTGGTGCCTATAGAAAAGGGCTTGGATTGGTGCCTATAGAAAGGGCTTGGGATTTGATTTCTCTGTAGAAAGGGCTTTGGATTGGTGCCTATGGAAAGGGCTTTGGGATGGTGCCTATAGAAAGGGCTTGGGATTTGATTGATGCTTGTAGAAAGGGCTTGTGAAGTGATTTGACTCTCTGGGAGACTTTGTGATTGTGTTTTTTCCTCTCTAGGAGGACATGTGGAGTGATTTGCCTCTCTGGGAGACTTTGTGAAATGATTGACCTCTCTGGGAGAAAATGTGAAGTGATTCGACTCTCTGGGAAGGCTTATGAAATGACTTGCCTCTCTAAGAGGGCTTGTGAAGTGATTTGACTCTCTGGGAGGGCTTATGAAGTGACTTGCCTCTTTGGGAAAGCATGTGATCTTATCATGACGATCTGGTCGGTGATGGTGGTGTGACTAATCATCGAAGTATATACCAGGATGCGGTGGTGAAGACTGTCTGGTAGGCCATAGAGCTTAGTGCCTATGTATTCTTGGACTGGTGCGCGGTACACTTATGCAAGTGTTCATGTGTGTGCATTATGCAAATGCTTATGCCATGCTTCCCTACATTTCAAGTATTTGCATACTTCTTAAATCATCGCACCAACATTTTAAAAATTAGGTTTTGAAAAGGTTTTGAATCTTGAGTTGCCTGATTTATGAAGTATGTTACGCTACTTGAAATTATCTAAGTGCAGATGCATGCATGCAAGACTGACAATTTTCCGAGAACATAGCAATACTGAAAAGGCAAATATTGATTTCTGGTCAAACAGTGAGTGAGTGTAAGGTAATAAGAGAGATGGAGTGCTTCCGAGTTGAAACTCCGCTGATCTTGCGTTATGCTTCCATCTTGACATGTTTCTCTCTGCTTCTTGAGTCTTGGACCTGTTAAGATTCATTCGCGTTGCTGTTTTTGCTCATACCCACAATCTCAGGAGGATTACCGATGTTCTGCATTCTCAGGAGTAGGTGTAGACAGGCTTGATTCTTGAGAGATGCGGGCTTTCAGTTGCTAAACCAATTGATTAACTTGATTTTACCTTCAAGATTTTTGGCTCTGCTGATAGGACAACAACAGGGTCATGGTGATGTGGGTAGGACATTCTCAGTGCGAATGATGAATGGAGAGGCTAGTCTTTAGAGAGTTGTTCGGGTCTTCTCGTCAATACCCTCAGTAGATGTACCCTCGGCACCCTTAATATGTGCGAACGATGATGGTGAGGCTAGTCTTCGGGGAATTATTCTGGTCTTCTTGTCGAAACCCTCAGTGCATATACCCTCTGCACCCTCAGTGTATGCGAACGATGATGGTGAGGCTATTTGGGTCTTCTTGTCGATACCCTCAGTGCATATACCCTCTATACCCTCAGTGATGATGGTGAGGCTAGTCTTCGGGGATCTGTTATGATCTGCATCAAGGAAGGCTTGAGGATTATGGTTTTGAAAGGGTTGGTTATGTTTAGGGTTCAACTAGGCGATTTTGGGATCTTGCACCGGTGGTACAACGATGTTGGCAATGGCACATGAAGTGGGTGGTTGATGTTGGCAGGAATTGAGAGAATGTGTTAGAGAATGTTAAGTGGAGCTACTGGGTCTCAGGTTTGGTTACCTTAGGCTGGGTATGGATTTGGATTGAATTGGTTTGGTTCAATATGTATTATGACAGTGATTAGGGCTCAAGATGGGCTTGGGTGGCCACTTAGTGATCCTTCATGATGGCTACGAACTGGGTCAGATCATGGATTAGATGATAGATGTGTTCAAGGGTTAAGGTGCCACCCTCGGTTTGTGGGAGAACGGGACCAGGCGGCGGACCCGCTGCATGAGAAGCTTCACCGTAATTACCCTCAGTATTGTCGACCCCGATTTGATGAAGTAGTAGCTCGGTGTTGCAATGAGGAGGCATGATCGGTAGTGAATTTGATCTCGTGATTTGTCTAGTTTGTTAGCAGTAGTAATCGGAGTGTGGTGAAGAATAGGGAGAAAGAAGTCGGGGATTTGACCGAAAAATCAATATTTTGCCATGGATTGCATAATTCTCGGAAAACTATGACTCGACAGAAAAATAAAATCGAAAACCACTTTTTGGTGACAAGGCAAAAACAGACCGACAGCAACAACTTGAGAGCCCTGTGGATAGGTTTAGGGTAGGAATATGAATTCCCGGGGTGCCCTTATAACCTTCCGATTTTAAAAAATTTGAAAAATTCATTTTGAAAATTGACTCGGTTTTTTAGAAAATATTTTGAAAAACATTTTTGAAAAATTGGGAAGTTCTCTCCTCTTATAGTTGCTTTTCATGAAAATAGTAAAAGGGAAATTCTCACTAACTGGTTTTAGTGAGGGATTTCTACGGACGGGGTTGGACAGCCACCGACCGTACTTGCCAAACCAAGAGTTGGTATGTATGATAAGGCCTTTTGTTCACTAATCTCACGACCGACGGTCAAGAAAACATGCAGAAATTCGTGTGTACTAGGCTGACGCATCCTATATGCAAGCGTGGTTGAAAGGGGTAAGGTTTAAGGCTCCCTCCTATTTGGCTAGGTCTTACTATATACCCCAAGAGCGAGTACGTGCAAGGACCTTTTGATATACATTCTGGGTACGTGAGTGTTCTCGTCACTCGATATACCTCAGTTTGGTACTTGGCCAAGGAGAGTGGTCCCATGCGCTTTTGGCTAGTGTAGACCCGCAAGTCCACGGCCTAGTCACGACTTTGGTCCCGAAGTTGATAGGGTAAATTCACACTCGCGATAATGCATGATGATAGTGGGTGTGTGCAAAATAACAATTATGGGGATACATTATGAAGAGCGCTTTAGGGTTTGTTTGAGTACTTTCAATTTTTATTTATGAAAAGATTTTCCTCAAACAATTATTACAAACAAAAAGGGAATCAAGGTATCCACCTAAATCACATCTATGTTATCCTAAGACTAAGGCCCAAAAAGAAAGCATGCAAACAAAAATAATTATCCACGCATATCCTACTCTTGTTTAGAGTCTAATCCTCTAGCAAATCCCCAGCAGAGTCGCCACTGTGAGAACCCGCGTTCTCGACGCCCGGGGGGTCCTCGTGGGCGGCGATTCCGTTTGTTGATTTGGAAATTAAGTTTTGAAAAGAATAAGAGTCGCCAGTTTGTTTTACTAAACAAACAAAAGGTTTGTGTAAAAGAGACGTATTTATGGATTAAATATCCTCTTATACACAATGTATGCGAAACCAGTTGATTCGAAGGTTCGAGGATTAAGTTACGAATCGGGAAGGTGTTAGGCACCCAATTCGCCCTTTCGGTCTCTTGAGTAGGATATGCGTGTGTTATAATTTAGTTCTTGCATGCTATTGCTATTACTTTACAGCTTTTCGTGCTTGCCTTAAAAATCGGGATTTTGGGGTTGGGATGAAAACGATGTGTTTCCTAATTCACCCATGATTTTGAAAATAAGTGTGTGTGTGTGTGTGATTTGAAAAAGAGAGTTTGATAATAATAGATGCAATGAAACAAGTGATTTTGTAAAGCATTGGGCTTTTCGGAAACTGATTCAATGTGGAATCTTATATTCGATATTATATGAGGCGAGTTGACCGATCGTATACCAAAGTCTATTGATTAAACCGGTATAGATGGCAATAGTGCTCTCATGATCGAGTATTTATCACATACACACCGCAATCTATGAGTTAGATTGGATATATAGCGATTATCGATTCCTTCGTATAACAATACCGCTAATCCGAACTTTTGGAAAAGTAAAAAAAGTAATAATACTATTTTGGAATTGGATTAGGGTTTATTATACGCCTTTAGTTTTGAAAACAATTTGAAAAAAAGGTTTTGAAAAGCTATTAAGTAATAAAAATTATGCAAACAAGAGTATGAATTATAAAACTGACGAATAAATAAAAGAAGAGAGAGAAAATTATACCTGAGCCTTCTTGGAAGGAGAGAATAAGGATCTCTTGGTGTGTACCACGAAATCCCCTTGATTGTTGATGAAAATAATGAATGGAGGGAGGTCTATTTATAGTTGAAGAAAATACTTGGAGAGCAAGAAAATAGATTGCCATTAGGACTCTTGGAAATTATCGCGAGGACTTCCCACCGTTGGATCATCCTGATTTTTGGATATGTGTTGTATATAGGAATATTCTAGATCGTGTAAAAATTTCAGGTCGATCGGATTTCGGGAAGGTTCCCTTTCGTTCTGATTGGTACGAAGAGTTTGTGTCCGCGTAGGAAAGGTACTTGTTGTAGACAAGGTCCCTTGTTTGCACGACAAGTCAGGTTCTAACCGTTGGATCATGCTGAATTTTGGATATGTATTGCCAATATAAGTCTTTTACACCCTTTAAAAATTTTAGGACGATCGGAGTCCGGGAAGGACTCGGTCTCCTTGGCTTGGTACAAAGAGTTTGTTCCCGCGTAGGAAACGTACTTGCGTACAACTATGTCGAGAATTAAACTTCCAACCGTTGGATAATTCTAAATTTTCGACATGTTTTCCCTCCAAATGTTTTCTAGCTCGTGTCCAAATTTGAAGTCGATCAGAATTCGGGAAGGCCACTATTTATTTTAATTTGCTACGATACGAAGGACATTTCGACTAGAATTGCACGGTAGACAAATTGATTCTTGAGGATCCCATGTCCAACAAAGCTGAATTTTTAATATGCTCTTCCCCACAATAAGGCCTATCCATTTACCAAACTTCAAACCATTTTAACTTCGATAACACCTCCATTTGACCACCCGAAATAAACTCGCGATTTTCTGAATTTTCGGAGATCCGACCGTCGGATTTAGCTGATTTTTGGGTATGCTACTCCTCATGATAATGTCTAATAACTCTCAAAGTTTGAGGATGATCCGAAATTCGTAACTCTCCTTTCACAAGTTTTCAGGAGTTTCGAGGGTTTTCAATTCCGGCAATTTTCGATAATTCTATAACTTCTCATCCGGGGTCCTTTCGGCTTTCTTCTTTGACCTGTATCACATGAACAAACTACATGTGCATCTAGGAATGCTTGTGCGTGCATGCATGTTTATTTCTTTGAAAATTAGCATTCTTGCGGGGGTCGCAAAATGAGGTGTTCACAGTGATGAATCTAGATATGTCCAGAAAGTAAATTTAAATAGGAACGAAAAACGGGATACAAAAGTACCATACAAGGTACTTAGGTATTTTTCTTTGGGGCCTAGGTTGACGAGACTTTACACAGTGCCTTGGATAGGAGAGGCAATGACCTGGCATGCTCGGGCGCAGGTGGGTGACCAATGTTCTAAAAATCGCTAGGCGTTCCTAGGTCGGCGAAGGGGGGCCTAGCGCCTAGAGGATTAATCGGGGATTAATCGGTCAAACGATTTTTATTAAAAATATTATTTTAAATAACATAATACTAATAAAACATAATATATCTTTTAAATTAATATTAGTTTTTCAACATCAAGCCAATAAAACATGTCTCTTTCTAAATTATATTAGTAATTTATATTATATATATATATATATTATTTATTTATAATAAAATGATACTAAATTATTAATAAATAAAATATAAAAAAGAAATTTTAATAATAAAAAGACATAAAGTATTAAAAAAAGGATAAATGATGTAAATATTTCAAATGACCAGGGGCATAAAGTCATTTTAACATTTAAACCCTAACCATGAAAATCTCAATACTACATTTTACAGCAGCAGCAGAGCCGACCTTCTCCTTGTTCTTTCTTCTCTCAAGTCGGCGTCTCCTCCTCGTCCGTTCTTCTCTTACGGGTCGTCGTCTTCTCCTTCTTCTCTCTTCTTCTTCTTCTTCTTCTTCTTCTTCTTCTTCTTCTTCTTCTTCTCTTCTTCTTATTCTCTCTTCTTCCAGGTCGTCTTCTTCTCCTTCGCTCTTCTCCTCCTCCTTCTCCGTCGTTCTCCTTCTCCTTCGCTCTGCTCCTCCTCCTTCTCCGTCGTTCTCCTTCTGGGCAAAGAAGATGAGGTTGGACAGAGGAGAATACAGAAGATCTCTCACATCTTCTCCATCTCACTTTCTCAAATCGGCGCCTGGTCCAAAAATCGGCGCCCAATCGGCGCCTAATCACACCGGCGCCTAAACACAAACGATCAGCCCTAGGCCGGGCGGGAGACCACCGATTTCCGCCTAGTCGCCACCTAGGCGCCGCCTAGGCGCGATTTTTAGAACACTGTGGGTGACAATCTCATGCGTCATCGATTGATTCTTCAATATGGAAGGCTGTAAATTTGCGACACCCAGAGTTTGCACAAGAAAGTCGCAATGTCCACCTTGGAATATCAACCGATGGGTTTAATCCCTTTGGTAATTTAAGTACAACCCATAGTATTTGGCCAGTTTTTGTAGTTCCATATAATCTTCCACCATCTTTATGTATGAAAAAAGAATTTTCTATATTGTCATTGATTATACCAGGGCCTAAGGCCCCGAGCGATGACATAGATGTCTTTTTGGCACCACTAGTTGAAGAATTGAAAGACATGTGGATTGAAGGTGTGAAGACATTTGATTCATTCAAACAACAGACGTTCACTTTAAAGGCTATGTTGTTGTGGGCCATTCACGATTTTCTAGCATATGGTACTTTTTCTGGCTGCAATGTGCATGGATACTTGGGTTGTCCTATTTGTGCAGAGGAAACAGAGGCCACGTATTTAACAGAAAGTCACAAAGTATTTTATCATTCCCACAGGAGATTTTTACCACTTAATCACAAGTTCAGGTCAGTAGAAAGTAATTTTCTCCCAGAAGGGGTTGAACTAAGGCCAGCTCCTAAAAAACTATCGGGGGCAGAAGTTGAAGAAAAGTCTTCGTTGGCCTTTCTCAGCATGCATTATATCTAGCACATGTCGTACTGAATGTTCCTTCCAGTATGGCAAATCAAACAGTATTGACCTTCTAGACCAAGCTATCTTCACAGATTCATTCTTTAGTTTACGTTTCTCAGCCAAAACTTGTAATATCGAGACTTAGTTCGATTAGATATGTATCAACTTTAATTAACTTCTTGTAATCTGCGGACTTATGACTTTATATTTTACTAATCCTTTAGTTTGGTGTAGTTACACATATGGTTTATTTAGCCTACATGGTATTCAAAGGCCAATTTCCAGGTGTATACACTTCTTGGCATGAAACACATGCTCAGGTAAATGGATATCGAGGGGCCGTGTATCGAGGCTTTCATTCTTTCGAATAAGCACAACAGGCGTACAATGAGTACGTAACATCAGGTGATACCTCTCTTATGCAACAACCCTTGCATGCATTGCCACTACCTATTGACACGTGGTCTAGGTTCCGAACGGTTTGCTACCTGTTCATGGCATTTTATGTTATGACAGAGTTGATTAAATACTTTCACTAGTTTATATTTGTGACTTTTATCATATTGATTTCCTTACTTATATAACTTTTTTCTTTTATTGTGAGGTTTACTTGATAAGAACAAAGTTTGGATGCTTGTTAGTGTAGGCGATGATGATAATTATCTATATGCCTCAACTATATCAGATGGTATCTTCCTTTCATAGTTGAATAAATGCAATTCTAATTGTCTGTGGATTTTAATTTTTTCAAATTATAAAGTAATTACTTTTTTGTTATAAAACTATATAATTTATCCATTTGATAGCAAAGTAAAGGTTCCACAAACAATTAGAGTCATATTTTTGGATACTTAAGGACAATTCCAATATTATGATATTAGAAAATTCGTGAGGCTATAAAATCTGAGCCCTATTTATAACCAAAACATGTATAAGTATGTTTTTATAAATTATAATCTTCATCCTACAAAGAAACAGTGTTGACAGTGTTGGTAAAATTTTTATATTTCTTTCAAGCATTGTTGAGCTGGAAGACAATACTGCTTTGTCATACATTTTATACCGTGTTCATGAGGATAGTACCTAATGAACTGTTTTTGTTGTGATATAGGGTTGGAACGCACAAAATAATTGTTTTCCTCAACTTTCTTGGGGTAATGCTTCTCCCACTTTCTTTCTTATTTATGTTGATGTTTATTATATTAACTAATTATTTACAATTGTGGTTGTATGCTAAATACTAATTCACATTCAAATATGTGGGCAAATGGATATCCGATCCTTTATCTAACCAAATGCAAAAATTGAAGAAATATTGGCCATAACATGACTTTGATCAAATTTTATTCCTGTCCCTGGAACCATGCAGCTAGTGCATTTAGTGGAGTTTCATTATCTGATATTCAGCAGACTGGACATAATTGACTTTTTGAGTTTTCTCTTTACATCTTAAATTGTATTGATATTATTTGTTGAGGACTCCTTGTCCTCTTCAATTTACTATATCTTGTTTCTAATAATTTTTCATTTCCAATAAAAGTAAAATAAAATTATGTGTTCTAATTCATTTCCTGTTGCAATGCCCTTCATTCTCAGGGTGCATTTTTTTAGCTTGTTTTCTTTAATTCACTTTAACTTTGGCTGATGTCTTCTCTATTTGTGTTCATTTGTGATCTTTTATCCTATCTTTAATTCACTTTAACTTTGGCTGATGTCTCCTCTATTTGTGTTCATATGTGATCTACAGACAAACGAGCTTTACCAGCTCACTGTGGTGGCTTTTTGCTTATTTATCTACTTGGGTAAGTGCAGTATAGCATCTCCCCTCTTGATGTTCTCTGTCATTGTCTATGAAGGTCACAGTGTCGAGACATAATGCAATAAACATTTAATACTCTGGTAGTATGCCCTTTTAACTTTTTAGTGCAGTGATAAGCTGGGCCTAAGTCTTGAGTTGGGTGCTTTTGTTTCTGGAGTTATGATATCTACCACTGAATTGGCACAGCATACTTTAGATCAGGTACTTGAATTTTTACCTTCACAACATATTGGGTCTTGTGAGATATTTTATTCGTCAGATAAAGGATCGAATATGTGGGCAAATGGATTTTGACAAACAGATTATTGATCTCTTACCATTCATATATTACTAACTATACCAGATCCGTAAGGAAATTCGATCCATTGACATGCCTTTTATGACCCATTTAAATTTGCAAACGAATTGTGCCTTAAGCCTGTAGCAAAAATTGTAATTAAGTGGATGGTTTTGGATTACCTAGTTTAAAAGGCAATTCCAGCAGCCTACTCATGACCAGCTAGAAAAATATGCAAACGAATTTAATAGAGTGTGGGTTGTTTATGTAATTCAAGTATGACAAATGTTCACTGCATATTTAGAACACTCGTGTCACTGATATTGAGTAATTGCTTAATGATAAAGCTTAATTGTTTTGTAGGTTTTAATATAAATTTAACATGTCCTTGCGTGCTTTTGGAGTGGAAATTAGGGGGTTTTGTAAATATATATACCTAGTGTTGACTTGAGGATTGAGATTTGCTTATGTATATGAATATACTAATGAATGAATTATGGATAGAACAATTTGCAGTATCATCCAGACGTATGTAGAGGGAGTGATAATAGAATCCAATTTCACCAAATTATCCAAGCTTATGATGTATGTATTTATTTTTTATATAGACTAGGTTGTAAAAGGAGGATCTATATAGTAATGTGAATTCGTAATATGAATATTGATTAGTTTGTATTAGTTTGTCATGTCAATATTGATTCGTTTGTAATGTGAATGCTTTGTGAATATTGATTGGGATTGTAGTGTGAATAAATTGATTAGATTGTAGGTGAAAAAAAATTGGTTTTTTAATATTTTCAAATTATTTTTTTAAAATTGTTTCAAAATTTGTAACTGTCACAAACAGTCATAAATTACTGCAAATTTCGTGACTAGCTTGTGACTGCATTAACTGTCACAAATGACAGTCACAAAGTGCAAACTTTGTGATTGTTCATATTATGAAATTGTGACTGTCATTAACAGTCACAAATTGCATACTTTGTGACTGTCATTAGCAGTCACAAATTGCATACTTTGTGACTATTTTTGACAGTCACAAATTCACAATTTGTGACAGCTAATGACAGTTACAAATTGTCTTTGTGACTGCCATGAAAAAGTGGTCATAAAAGTCATACAAAAGGAAATTTGTGACTGTTGTGTGACTGTTTTTGGCAGTCACAAAGTTTCTTGTGACTGTCATTTCTGTGACACTCATTTGTGACTGTTTTAGTCCTTTGTGACTGTTTTCGGCAGTCACAAATCCGCAATTTTGGTGTAGTGAGATATATAAGCTCTCCAAGAGATAGATATCCGAGCCATATGCTATAGGGAATTCTGATATAGCGAGACCGATGGGTTGACACAATAATAATGCAATTCATACTTATGATGCCATGTATATTAGTATTAAGAATAATTATACATGTTTAATCCCATATGATGTAAGGTTAATCAACCATAAATTTTAAACAATTCAATAAACACTTGGGATGTAGAACTCCAAGTTCAAATTTCAAAATTTATTATTATTATTCATATGCATGTGTTTAGTTATCACAATTCATTAATCAATTTATTATAATAACCTATACATGCAAAATAATATATTTGACTAATATTAAGAATTTTAACAATTTAAAACACAAATAATTATAATTAATCCATATCACACTTAATAATCTATGATGATAACAAAATTAATTTTAAAAGAATACTGGGCCAAATGCAAAACAGTTGGGGTAAAAACAAAAAGTGGGTTAAATTTTAATTTTTGAAATGGACTGGGTCTCAGTATTCTCCAAGGACAAAACTTACATTTTAACAAATACATGGCGTCAATCTTTTTGTCATTTATACGCACTGGCAATATTTAACATGATCCATGAATTTGACACAAAATTGGTAAGTTAAGATCAAGCATAGATAAGTTTTGATCAAATTTGAGTTAGACACGTTTAATCCTTGAGTTACGAAATTTGACACGACTAACTAAAAATTGACACTCAATCAGCACATTTAGACTAAAGTGTGTTAAAGATAACTTGTTTATAATTTTATATCATATAGCTTAATTGGTTTAACACGACAATCTATATATTAAATAGATTAATTACGTGGTATGGTATGTATATTAAAAAGTTTGTAATTAAGTTAATACAAATGACATGACTGATTAATTAGACGGGGTTGTCTTTAGATTGAGGATAAAGTTGTAATAGATATACTAGTTATTAACCCGTGCGATGCACAGGATGATGTTAAATTTTTTTTAAAATAAACTTGAAGCAATATAGTGTCAATACACAATAAAGAAAATATTGTATATGTCAAAATCTAATGTTATACAATGAATTAAACTTACTCCCAAATGTGAAGCTATCTTGTATATATCTATTATGAGCAAATGGTTTCATTATGATCCGACCCATGTCTATATGCTGTGCAAATGAGCAATTTTGTTTCCTTTTTCAAATTAGGTGTAATATAGTTTGATTCGGAAAGAGTAATAAATCGAAAAGTTTAACAAAATGTAACTTATGTTTGAACCATCTTGTCTTGCCTTTATAAGCTTATTTACACAGTGAGGTGTGAAGCTTGTGGATAAGTCAAACTGGATTCATCAATCACCATGCCTTCCTCCTGTAAATCTCCAAGAACTATGGAATCCTTCAAAAAATAAGACGAAATGCTTGGTGAATATTGTATTTCAAACGCCTAGTTAAATCTCAAAATAAACAACATAAATAGGACAATAAGAAATCGAAGTCCATGTAATGTAAAACCAAGTCAAGCTTTTGTTCTTATAGTTAAATATACTGGAAGATATTTCTTGATTTTGATTCGAAAGATCAATTGTACGTCACTGCTAAAATCTAAGAATTGAAGCACTGTTGGTTTTTAAAACAACATTTTATGCAACACGTAATTTTTTGGAAGCGTGTGCTTTACAATTTTCAGGGATTTTAAGAGTAAATTTGTAGCTCAAGATGCATTGTTTTGTCAGCTTAGTGAAGATTTCTTAATGATGGTGACTTTACAAACCTTCTAACTACGTACCATTGCCATAAAAATATGCATATACTTTTTGAATTTCAAATAAAGATAAAAACGAAAAGGAAAAACCTACATACATTTTATTGACCATCCCTTGTATGCTTTTCAGGAGAGTAATGTGTAGTTCTAGAAAAAAGGAGAGTAATGTAAGGCCTCATTTGGTTCACGGAATTTAGTACTCGGGAAAGGAAAGTCGTTCCTTTCCTTTGTTTGGTAAGCACAAATTCCGGAAACACTTTCCCGAGAGAGGGAAAGTAAGGGGTAAAACCATTCCTCCCAAAACACATGGGATTGATTTTCCCATGTGATTTCCAAGCATTTATTACACAAATTCTAGACAATAATACTCTTACCTAATTACTTTCCATGGTTTACCAAACACAAGAAATGAAATTTGACAGGAAAATTATTTTCCCACCTTGATGGGAAAGATAGGGGAATTAATTTCCTTTATGTGAACCAAACGAGGCCTAAAGGTTCCATCTATAGAAACGATAGAGTGAAAAAAGATTAATTATAATAAATAATCTTGAATGCAGTGAAATTAAAGCTTTTTAGCAGTTAACCTAACTACTCTAAGAAAAGAAATGTTTAAAAAGAGTTGAGAGAAAGACAGAGCAACAATGGTTCGAATAATTCTTGAGACAAAAGTAATAATTCCAGAAGAAACTAATGTACAAACTTGCGGTTCAAAGAATTCAGTGGTTTCTTTTCCCATGCTTGTTGAAATTAAGTGGATTAATTATACTAAATCTAGACTATAAAATATTTTATAATATTTATTCAGAAAAAAATTAAAGCTAGGCTGTGAAAAACATGAGTTGGTTCATATCTAGTTATTTGAAATGCAAATAATTTTGTTGATTAACTACATTTGTCAAAATTGAAATTGAAATTGAAATTAAAATTTTGCACATTTTACATAATCCCCATAAAATAATCACATTATTTCAACACAAAATTCTTGTACTGCTTCACATATAAGACCTCACAGACAAAATGCTGAAGCTTCCATATTCACCATATGTGTACTAAACCTTCAATACCATCATAAATATCACAATAATATGATATTATATTCATTTAGCCATTTGATAGAACACGTAAGGAGAAAACAACATACATTTTGCTGATGATTTTTCTTTCTAGCAAAAGATTGGTACGTAGTTGGACTTGCAAAACAATCTAGAATCAAAAGAATGAAATAGCCCCATTTTTGGATGCTACAAGATTTGGAGGAAAAAGTAATATAGTTGTAACAATAATAATCATCTTATGAAGATGAACAAATGTACCTAGAACCTAAGAACTCAAATTCCTAGTGGGAGTGTAGATAATTACTGCAAGTTTACAACATATGCATAGAGAACAAAGAAAGAATAACTATTACAGTGGATTCAATTTACAACCAACTAACAGCAAATTTCATGAATTAAAATATTCTGCTTAAAACTCTTTCAAGATTAAGAGAATTTCATCTTCATTCCATACTTGTATCAATAAAAAAACACAAACTATTATGTTTAAATCCAAATTAAGGAAAACGAATTGGATTGTTAAATTACAAATTACAATATAATACCATTAAATAGCTAGGGTGGTAAATGAAAAAGAAATAAAAATCACAGCATAAATCCTGGAAAGCTACAACTAAATCAATACAATCTGGATCAGTGTCTAACTAATTGTTTATCCTTTTTAATGTTAAACTTCATCTTAAATCTACATTCACAAAGCACCACCACTGTAACTTACAAATGAAACGGTGATCTGAGAGTCATAGAGGCTAGTAGAGAGAAACAGATAGAGGCATTACCATATCTTCTTATACAATCCATTGGAGTGGCTTGAGGGAAAAGGGTTCAAAAACAGAGAAGCCTGTGTAAATAGTCAGACTTTTAAGCACTTAGCTTAGAGATAAGAACAATAGATATTACTAAGCCGCTTAAGTTTTTGAAATAAATGGTATTTTCTCCTGAATATGTCAGAAAGCCCGTTAGAGATTAGGAGAGAATAAACGATGTGATTAATTAAAGAGAAAAGTATATTGGAAAGATTTATACAAACAGGCCGGAAGAGAATAAGAAAATTAGTGAGAATTGGAGTTAATTAACTTATTACTTTGTACATTAAGAGAATTAATTCTTGCTTTGACAATAATGGTGTACCTAATACTACATATATATTGGGTATGTCTCAAATAGATTGTCCTACTTTCCCTTATGCTACATTGATAGCGCAATTTCTTAAGTAGTCAATTTACCAAAATAGAAGTCTCCCTATACATATTCTATACATCTTAAATTGATAGTCCAATTTTCGAAATAGTTAATGTTTATATATATATATATTGTAATCTACCATAAATTTTTCCTTTTCCAACAACGCCACAATTAAAATCATAGACAAAGTGAGAGAAAAAAATTGTATCAAATGTGCTAAATACATATGAAATAAAAAAAATCCAACTTTCACTGCAAACAGACAAACCATACTTCAATTTGGCTTTAATTGAAGTCGGTTTCCAATTTGGTAAAATATAAATTTTGAAATTAGAACCTTTATTTTATATAAAGAAACAAAGGTAGAATTCATAGGAACTTACAAACTGAAAAAATGGATATGAACAGAAACTAATCAATCATGCGAACAGTTTGCAACGTGAGACTTTGAATAAGAGAATCGTGGAGTTGAAGAACAAAATCAAATGGCTATCGACTTTGGATTGTAACGTGTGATTGAGGGTTGTGGAGGATAGAGAAGGAAAGGAAAGAGGATTTGGGGGTTGCAAGGTGATGAATATTAAGAGAGAGATAGAGAGATTAGGATAATTTTCTCGTCGAAATGATGAAAACTGAAACGAAGAATGATTGATAAAGACCCTGTAGAAACCGCTGGTTTAGAAACGACATTAGCGTAAATTGGAAACGGTGCTTTAGAGAGAGAAGGGAAAAAAGACGTAAAAGGCAATTAAAATTGAAGTGGACACGTGGAGGAAAACAGTAAAAAGGGGGCCGTTTTAGTATATAGTAATAGATTTTAACACGACCCGAACCGAGCGGTGAATCTGAATTGGTAGCCGCGTGAAGGGCCAAGTTATCTGAAATATTCAGGTAAAAAGAGGGAGCAGATAGGCGCATGTAATTTGAAATTTCAAAAGGGGGGGTTGGGGGGGGGGGGGGGGGGGGGGGGGGGGGGCGGGCGGGGGGGATCCACTTTTCCAAGAAAGGCAAGATCTTTTTAAACGTCAAAGTAGCCGTTGGAGGGAAGAGAGAGACCTCCACTCCACTCCACTAATAATTGTTTAAAAGAAAGAATCTCATAATAATGTTTAAAAATCCACAAAATCTCTCGTTTGTAAACTCAATTCAGCAGCTCAGATACGAAAACAAAATTCGAGCGACACTGTGAGGAGAAAAGAAACAAGACCTCATTAACTTTGTGTGTACGTATGATTTTCTGATTCCAACGATATACATATGCTTGATTTTCCGTTAATATTTTGGATTGATTGAGTAGATAATTTTTTTTTTTAAGGTTTTGGAAAGATTATAGAGAGAACTTGAGAAGAGAAGATAAATGATGTCGTCGTCGTTAACTCCAGATTATTCTCGAAAAGTGGGATTTGGTGGTGTCGCACCCTCTCCGACCCCATTCCTTACGCCCAGACCCGAAAGGCGACGCCCTACAGATTCTTCTTCTAGGTCTACTTATACTGACTGGAACCCTAACCGCCCTGAAAAAGATCGGGAGGCTAATGTCCAAGTTCTTCTTAGATGCAGGTAGGTCTGTCTTTGAGTTTCACAGTTCTTGAATTGTTTGTTTCCATTTATTCCCTCTATTTTTTTGGGATGTCTCAAATTAAAGAATCAGTCAAATTTCTACTAATATATTCACTATAATAATAATAGCTAAATAAATAAGCTGTCATTTTAGTCCCATTGATTTCAACCAAATCACCGTCAGCAAGAATTTCTTAAACATAATTGTAGGCCGTTAAACGATGATGAGCAAAGGTTAAACATCCCAAAGGCGATAACGTGCAATGAACACAAAAGAGAAGTCACGATTTCGCAAAATGTAGCTAACAAGCAAGTAGATAGAGTTTTCACCTTCGACAAGGTATGATTTTTCCCTTCAACAGCGTCTATTTCAGTCCATGATTTTCTTCTTATAATTATGATTATACATGGTTGATTTGATATTGCTTTTGAATGAATTATTACACGAAAGGTATTTGGGCCCAAAGCACAGCAAAGATCCATATATGACCAAGCCATTTCCCCTATTGTGAATGAAGTTCTTGAGGGCTTCAACTGCACTGTTTTTGCATATGGGCAGACTGGCACTGGTAAAACATATACAATGGAAGGAGGGATGAGAAATAAGGTAGCTAACAATTAGCTTGCCCTTTTCTCTTCTTTTATCTTGCTATTAGTATTGGTCGTAGTTAAATTAAATTAATTGAAATAATAACATCTCACAGAGTGGAGAATTGCCCGCTGAGGCTGGTGTTATTCCAAGAGCAGTTCGACAAATTTTTGATACACTTGAAGCTCAAAATGCCGATTATAGTATGAAGGTGACCTTTTTGGAGCTTTATAATGAAGAAATAACTGATCTGCTGGCACCAGAAGAGTGCTCAAGATCTTTTGAAGAGAAGCAAAAGAAGCCAGTATCCTTGATGGAAGATGGGAAAGGTTGTGTGGTTTTAAGAGGCCTTGAAGAAGAAGCTGTATACAGCGCAAACGAAATCTATAACCTCTTGGAAAGAGGGGCAGCCAAGAGGCGTACTGCTGACACCTTGTTAAACAAGCGCAGCAGGTGAATTTTCTCATGTTCATTCATTCATTCAGTATAGCATCCAGTTCAATCTATGGTAAATCATGTGCAGCTAAATGTGACATTTCTGTTGCAGTCGTTCTCATTCTGTATTCACCATAACTGTCCATATAAAGGAGGCAACAGTTGGGGACGAGGAGCTCATTAAATGTGGCAAGCTTAATCTTGTTGATTTGGCAGGATCAGAGAATATTTCTCGTTCGGGTGCAAGAGAGGTATGAAGAAAGTTTCAAATTTCAAAGCCACCGTCTGGAGGAAACTGTTCTATTATTATTATTATTATTATGTATATATATTAGATACCTTATATTAATATACCAACAGAAGTTTGGATGTCATCTTCTATGCTTTTTTTGTTTTTTTGAAGTTATCAGCTCCAGTAACTGTTACAGGAAGGAAAAAGTGGCTGGATCTTATACTAAAATTTGATTTGATGTATTCTTGCTTAGATAAGCTTGATCTTTCTATTATGTCACAGTTTGAGTCATATGTTGTAGCCTAGACTATGTTTTGGCAAAGATACTTTAAAATTCTGGCTGCCTCTCCACTTCTGTTGCAATGATGGGTAAATTCTACAGTTGGAATACCATCTGTATGTGTTGAACTGCTGCCAATTTAATGCAGGGCCGTGCAAGGGAAGCTGGGGAAATAAACAAGAGCTTACTCACCTTGGGTCGTGTCATAAACGCGCTCGTGGAGCATTCAGTTCATATACCTTATAGGTCAGCTCAAATCCGGCAATACATCAACTAGAATTTACTTTATTTCCTTTTCTATTCTTAGTATCTCCTTGTGTTGCATGGAGCAGGGATAGTAAGCTTACAAGGCTCCTAAGAGACTCACTAGGAGGAAAAACAAAAACTTGCATCATTGCAACGATTTCTCCATCTGCTCAGTGTTTGGAAGAAACTCTAAGCACATTAGACTATGCGCATCGTGCTAAGCACATAAAAAACAAGCCAGAGGTTTGCATGCCCTTTCTCTTTTGTTGGCTTCCTCCAACTTTTCCTTTTTAATATTTCTTTTGTGCTGAATCAATTTCATCTTTGCCAGGCAAACCAAAAAATATCCAAGGCTGTGCTGCTCAAGGATCTGTACTTGGAAATTGAGAGAATGAAACAAGGTTCGGCAGTGCACCTGTACTCTTGATTTTTGTATGACAAAATACAATTCTGATTCAGAGGTCCTTTAATTCATCATCTCTATTTAAATTAGCAGATGTCCGAGCAGCAAGGGAAAAGAATGGTGTTTATATTCCGCAAGAAAGATTTCTTCTGGATGAAGCTGAAAAGAAGGTATATCTACTGTTCAGAGAAGATCCTAGTTTATTTCATAAGATAGTTACAAATACTGCCGAGAATCTTTCCTTGTCCCTTGAAGCTTAAATGGATCATTTCTTTGTTTGTACAGGCAAAGAACGAGAAGATAGAACAGTTGGAGAATGATCTAAACATCAGCGAGAAGGTACAACTGGCATTCTCTCTCTGCTCACCTATTAAAATTATTTTTGCATCTGTTTAGATTAGATGACTGTCTTCCTTTGTGGCTGCAGCAAGTTAGTAAATTCCGTGAGCTTTACCTTGCTGAGCAAGAAGAGAAATTTAACTTTGAAAGCGAGCTCAAGGGTTGCCAGGTATGAGAATCGGGGACTTGTATGAAGATATTAGGACCATGCCTGTTCAATTACTTCTGGCACGTATCTGATTTGTATCTTTTTTATCAGATAAATCTAGAAAACTGTAACAAGGCCTTGCAAGACTTAGAAGAGAAACATAGGTTAGCGATTTCAACACTGAAGGAAAAGGAATTCATTATCTCCAAGCTATTGCATTCAGGTGAGAATAGAGTCTTAATTAAGCTCATCCTATTCCTGTGTGTTCCTGCATACCTATCTATTCTTACCTTTTTCAACACGCATAATCAGAAATTTGTCTTGTTGAAAGAGCAAAGGAGTTACGGGCCAATTTGCAAAATGCATCAGAGGATATAAGTGCACTCTTTTCAAAAATAGGTATGCATACAATCTTCTGTTTATCATTATCGATCTATTTTGGTATGTTAATTTTAGACATGTGACTGATGTTGTTCTAGTGATGTATGCTGTGGACATACCCCTGCATTCTTTTAGAAAAGAATTACAACTAGAGAAGATAAGAAGAAAGTTGAACTTCATTAGTAAAAATGTGTTTTCACAAGTGTTCCTCCCATTCCAACAATTTTTCAAAAAAGAAATCATTTTCGAGTTACTTCAAAGCACTTTTGGAGCAGAATACCTTCCATGCTTTTTATTATTTGTTGATTTTTTTTTACAACTAATTTATCCATCAAGGCATCAATAGATGTGTTGCTGTAGGAAACAATCCTGACTAACATTAGTAATGTTTGCAGATCACAAAAACAGATTAGAAGCACAAAATCATGGGGTTCTTATGGCGTTTGGTTCACAGCTTGACCAGAGCTTAAAAGACATGCACAAAACTATTCTTGGTTCAGTTTCCCAACAGCACGAACAATTAAGATGCATGGAAGAGCACGTCTGCTCGTTTCTTGCTCGTAAATGTGATGTAAGAAATGAAATCTAATATTAGGTAGCTATATTTCATACTTACCTACCTAATCCACTTCTTAGTCTCGTAATTCACCTTTATCATCCACCAGCTGACCCAGGTCTTAGAATCAAGGATCAAGAAAATGACAGAGGCATATACTCTAGGGGTGACAACCTTGAAGGAGCTTGCTGATACATTGCAAAGGAAAGCTTCTTCTGATATTGAGCAAATGAAGTCTACAGTATCATTCCAAGTAGCTGCAGTTGAAAATGTACGAAGTCTTGGGAAATGACTTGTTTTTGTTAGGACTCATTGGAGTATAATCATTGTCTAATATTTTAGCTCTTGTGCTGTATCTACAGTTTCTCAAGACTGCAATTTCAGAGGGCAAGGGTGTTGTGTGTAATATCCAGGAATCTGTAAATGAGCAGAGACAGCTATTGATATTATCCGCTCAACGACAGGAGGAGGTAGTTAGGCACACTTTCATTGTCCTTTCCCCAATTATTTTGATTTTTCTTTTTTGAGCAAAGAGTTATCCTTTCCCCAGTGTATGAAGTTAAATAGTTTTTTAGTTAAATGCCCCAGTGTACGAAGTTAAATAGTTTTTTAATTAAATTCATGTGGATGATGTAGGGATTACATCGGACAATGGTTTCAGCACAAGTGATTTCAAGGGCAACAGTTGGTTTCTATAATGAGCTCAGTCACCATGCTTCAAAGCTCATGACAGTTGTTGAAGAGAACCAAATCTATAAATCAAACCAGTTAGCAACATTTGAGAAAAAGTTTAAGGTCAATCAAGTACCCTCAGGATTTTGGCAGCGATATATTCTGTCTATATATAGATGAAGTTCAATAATGCTAGTCTTCTTTTGTTTCATAACAGGAAGAGGCTGCAAGAGAAGAAAAACTAGCCATGGAAAAAATTGCTGCAATATTAGCAACACTGACAGCTGACAGGACTGCTATGGTGAGTTGGCCCCTCCTTTTCCGTTCCTATATTTCTAAGACCCAATAGCCAATAGCCAATATATAATTTCTTATTATTTGACATCTGAGAATCAATTTAACAGGTTTCAAAGGCCTCGAGAAACATTGAAGACACAAATATACAAGAAAGTAAATTATTACGGGAAGAGATGTCCAACATGCATCAAGTTTCAGCTGTTGCAAAGGAAGGTTTGAATGAATACATTGAGCAGGTGAAAAGTCATTTCATGGAAGATGCATTCGCATCAGCAGAAATCAAAGCTACAATGGAAAATTGCCTCCAAGAGTGGTAAGTTCTTATTTTATGTGCTTTTCTGGTAGCCAACTTCAACTGAAAGCGGGACTTCTTGTGTGTTTGTGTGTGTTGGGGGTGGGGGGGGGGGGGGGTGAGAGATCTGCTTATTTGCTATTATTGAACATTGAAGTAACTCGACTAAATGTTGAAATACTGCAGAATCAAATTCTAAGAGAATTTGTATTTTGATAAACTATATGGCACTTTGAAGAGTGTATTTTTTATAACTCCAAGGGGTTCTTCAAATCTCCACATCACTCTCCAGCTCTACATGTTTGAATAGAGAGAATCTTACTCTTCAAATGTCAAAAGCACAATTTCTTTTCCATGTAGGATTTGCAGCCTCTTCGAGATGCTCTATCACATCAGTTTTTAGAGCTGCTCCAGGACAATCAAGACCTGTTTAAAATCAAAGTATCAGTGCAACTTGAGTTTTGTTTATAACTTTGACGCATTTTGATGAGCCCGACTAAAAATTGAAAATTCTTTATAAATTACTTGGAATTCACTACTGAAAAATAATTGTGAAAATAATTGTTGGGGGTGTGCTTCTGGGTCTGGAGAGAAGGCTGTGAGAATCTAGAGTAATTATTGTTAACATTTGAAGCTGGTACTAGAACGGCAATTTTAGAAACATATTTAAAAGACTAAAAGAGGATGCAACTGAAGTCCTGTGATCTAAGAGCATCCACAGCGTGTGGCTATTACCAAATTTGCAAATATAACACCAAGTTTTTTGTGAGGCTGCAGTGGGCATACAAGAAATAGCCATACGGGCTTGGCACGCCTGTATGGTGCAGGCTTGGCACGCCTATATGGTGCATAGCTAAAAAAATGAATAGAAGGGACACCATATAATTTTTTTTGTCATACGAGTAACACATATCCGTATGAGTAAAATTTAGTCGATTGGTAATTTTGTCCATTCTCTACCATATACCACACACTAAGTTTGTCTATTAATTTGTCTCCGCTGTGGGTAAGGGGTACGGTAAATTTAACTATTTACCATACCCCACTACGGATGCTCTAATACAATTGCTCAACTCAATTTAGAACCTTTTCCTTTTTCAAAAAAAAAAAAAAGACGAAGAAGAAGGCAAGTAACTGTATCTTCTCTTAACAATGCAGCACAAATACAGCGGCCCGCTCTATGCTACAGTGGGATAATACACAGTTATCCATCAACCAGCTCAGTAACAATATCATTGCAGAGACAGAATCGATGTTAAAGTAAGTTTTATGTTTTCCTTCTTTTTTGTTTCTTGGTTTGCGTAATTTTTCTTCTTCCCCTTTTAGTCATTTGTCAACGAATGCGTGTTGAATCCTCCATGTCTTCAATAGGGAAAAAGTGTCTGAAAATTATGCTGCTCAGAAAGAGTTCGCGTCCACATGCTTATCCATGGATGCAGACTTTGAAGTCAAAGCCTGTGATATGCAGTCAGCTGTAAATGGTATTCAGAGTTGCACTACCTAAGATTTTTGAACTTTATGCACTCATCTAACTATAAAGTGATCATTTTTAAAAAACTTGCATCTGCAGATTTGTTAAAGATGGACCATGAAACCAAAAAGGAATTAGACTCCATGTCCACTTTGTGCTTGGATCAGCTTAAATCCATACGGGAAAAGCACAGTGGAAGCATATCAAATATTAGAAGCCGAGCAGAGCGTTGCTTACGGAAAGATTATTTGGTATGCTACCTCGGCATTGATATATATACATCTCTATTTTTTATTCTTAAAATAAAGTCTTAATGTTCCATTAATCTATGGTGAGTTGGCTCTTTTTTAGTATTCCATGTTCCATTAATCTTTTGGGAAAATACCTCCTCCTTAATGTTCCACTGAAGCTTTTTTATGTGAATTGTTAGAGTACCCTTCTTTTAATTCCACTGAATGACGGTGTGATTCAAACAGGTTGATCAGAATACTGGTATGAATACTCCTACCAATCGAGTTATAGAAGTACCAAGCTTGGCATCTATTGAAGAGTTGAGAACACCTGCCTTTGATGATCTAATTTCTGAGAATATACCAAAATGCTTTAATAACAATAACGAAAGCAAAAAGATTATCCAGCAGCAACAGGAACTGAATGTAGGAGCATCACCAAATAGAACTCCTTTTGCAAGTGTCAACTGATTGTGGCGAGTAGCACAATTTTAGACATCACATTAGATCTTAAGGCTTGTTGTGTGTTGTTGGATTAGACTTTATTGTCAATCGCACATGTACACTCACTCATCGACTGATGAGTTCATTAGTAAGTTCACAAAGCCAATTTTTTTATTATTATTATTTTTATTTTCTACTTGCAAATTTCTGCAATAATTTATGAAGATGGAATCAAGGAATTCATCCATGCTTTGTGTTGGAGGGCTTAAAAACCTAAACAAGAGAAACCACCTCTATACATACCGTCTCAAATTAAAAGTTCCACTTTGACTTGTGCACTTTTTTTTAAGAAAATGTTGTAGCCAACGAGCGGATCAGTAGCAGGCCTGTGCCTCCTCTGTGCCCTCTACGTACCCAATCCCGCATCTGAGCAGGCATTCCATGTTTTCAAAGGGCTTTAGCCCTCCAAGTCCAAGCAGCTGCTAGCTTGTCCTCTTTCTATGGAATGTGGACTACTTTTTCAAACTGTGGACTTGTTCGTGCTTTGGAGGCACATGACCTTTTGCACTGTCGTTTCCCCAGTATATCAATGGTCAACTAAACTAGCTTCTAACCATCACCAAAGTGTTTTAAACCAATTCTTTTTAACCTAACTAACGAACATCACACCCCCATTGACATTGTTCTTGGCTTATTGCTATTGCTATTGCCGTGTGAAGAATAAGACAAGTTCCTAATTGAGCAAAACATTGTAGTTACTTATGTGTTTGCATTCTAATGAAGTGTACTAGTTCAGAAGTAAAGACACATATGTATTGAGTATAGGATGAAAGGTTTATAAAATATCCTATATATATACATTCAAGCTCTAGAAAAGACTTCTTTTTCAACTAAATAATGGACTTTATTGAAATTGGTGGTGATGGAAATGGGTGAACTAGAGATTAATTTATGTGTATATTTCTGGCCATTGAAATTTTATATCGGAGTTGGTCTATTCATTATAGCTACTGTATTCACCAAATTTCATCAAAATTTTTAATTATTTTACCCCCTTCAAAAGATGAAAATCATTCTTCCACTAAAAGAAATAAGTTTTTTTCTTGAAGCTGACTGTATGTGTATATATGTACATATAACTGACAGGGAGTGTAATAATAATAAAAAAAATAGTTTCAACTACTGCCATGGTTGATAAAGTTTACCAATATCAAGTTAGCAACTACTACATTCTATGACTAATCAATATTTCTGTTAGCCGCTGAAATAAGGAATGTTTTTAGGGTTCGAATAAATGTGTCAGGGAAGATAAAAACCAAATAAATATAACCTTTGCACGCTTTCAGTTAACCTTGCAATTTTGACAATTTGTTCAAAAACACCAATTTTCTTACTAAAATATAAGGGATTTTGTAGCATATACTAAAAATAATTAGAAATGAACAGAAAGAGAGAGATGCCGAGTAGTGGGAAGAAAAGGTTGAAAGGAGGAGACAAAGGGGGTTCATTCCTTTGGCAAATCCAAAGCTTAGGCGGCGCCACCGACGCAAACGACTTCGCCAATGTCCTCTTTTTCGTCTTCTTTAATTATTATATAAATAAATATGCATGTATCGTTCATTCTCCTTCCACCAATTAATGATTTCAATGTATGTTTATACATGCAAATGGAGTATCTTATTTACCATTCTTCTTATTATTATCATATTACAATTTGGACAAATACGTGGTCCATTATTCCAACTCTCCCTGCACATGGCCGGCCCCGAAGTAAGTGGGACCCACTAAAATTTGTCCAGATTAGGACTTCCCTAAAATTCTTCCTGATTCAGCTCTTACCAACAAGACAAATCTACTGCCATCTCTCTCGGTAATTAAGGCACTACTTTTGTTTAAGAGATTTTAAGTTTTAAATTTAAGAGTTGGTTTAAAAATTTAGATCTAAATGCTTATTTTGTTTTTTTTAAAAAAATTAGAGATAGTCTTGCATTTTAAATGTGAAATCTTAATTTTTATTGAAGTAAAATACATCTTTGATCATTATTCTTTTAAATATAGTTATTTTTATAAAATAAGTGGTATTGGTAAATTTGTCCAATTAACATTTATTTATCATTTAAATGTAATATATTTGAACAATACCATCTATTCAAATATAACATTCAAAAATAAAACAAATAGATTTTTTAAATTCAATTTTCAAACTTCAAAATTTGTTTTCATTTTTCAAATTTAGACGACTAAACAAACACACCATAACTCTTTATTTTCTTCATTTATCGCTTTGCATAATTATATGTCAAGGTCACCTTCTATAGGTGACCAAAAATTTAGGCCCAACCCTCAATGAAAAACAATCATTAGCGTGTTCAATGGAGTGGTAAAATATGCAAGGAATGAAAACATATTTTTGTTTAAGGATGGTTCTCTTAATCAATGGATAGTAGGTCTAGAGTACTTCCGCATTGTGTATGTTTTTTATTTAGCTCTCAAGGCAATTAATGAAGAAGACAAGCAACTAGCTCTCTTTTCTTACACTTAGCTTCTCAGAACCAAAAGGTGGGAATCCGAATCCCTTTTCTGAGCCATCCCCATTCTATTTATACGTACATAATTAGGGTTACATATACTCATTAGGGTTAATGGTAAAATGACTAAAGAGGGTAAGGTTGGATAACACTCCAGCACTTTTCCCTTATTCATAACTAAAAAACTTTAGTATTACACGACTGTCACGATTTTGTGGGAACCAACATGATTATATTAATGGTCCATAAGATTCGGTAATATTCTCCCCACGCATTATTTGTGTCTTTTCACATGTTGGTCACGTGGCGTACCTCTAGGTGATGTTGGCCGAGTTCCGTTATCCTCGGCACAATGCTAATGTTATCATTCCATGTCGCACTTCTCAGCTTCTTCCTTACTCGGCCATTGGGTTATATTCGACATGTGGGCCTCCAAAAGGTAGGGCCAGCCTAATCTTACTATAACAAAATTCTATGCTCCCACACTTTCTTATTCTATATTATATAAAATATTTTCTACACAATTTATTTTAGATATAAGGACAATTTTTAATATTTATTAATTAAAATAATACGGCTCTTTTTTTTAAATGGTCAATTATACTTTTAACACAATCTTTTATTTCTTTATTTCTGTTAATGGTTGTTAGGTCACTTCAACCACCACTGCCTATCAAACCTCCGGCGATTCTTGCCAAAGATTCGATCAAGTCCTTGAAACTCTAGTGATAATTTTTATATAGTGCAAAAATAAATTTGCATTAAAATTTACATTTTTAATTGTCTACAAATTTAGTGCAAAAATTGATTTGCACCAAAATTTTTATCTCAATTTGTTCAAAAATAAAAATACACTAAAATTTATAACATTAATTGATTGCAGATTTAATGAAAAGATAAATTTGCAATATTTGTACTTGAGCTCCGATGGAGTCAAAAGAAAAAATATTTTAGGTAAAATTATTTTAAAAGAAAAAAGTAAGTTGCTTTCATTCTTTAGTAACTTTCAGAAAATTTTACTATTATAAGTTGTAAAATCTAGTACTTAATTATATATTTTAAAAAGTAGATCGAATTCTTCATTTAGGACATAAAGATTGTAGCCGCTGAGTTACTAGGAGCATCTTTTACAAGTTTTTTAAAGGGCGGTTTTATTTACACTATCCATATTTGTTATAAACACCCTCTTGTCATAAACACTCCCCAAAGGTAAATTTATTGTCACTAACACCCTCCTAAACTCACCTAATAAGAGGTGAGCGCAGTCGTACATACACTTGGCTCATTTAGGGAGAGTTTGTTAGTAAGAATTTACTTAATATCAGGCAATGGAGTGCTGGAGTATTTTTCAAATAAGATCCACCTAATTAGAAGTGAGTGCACTCACATAAACTCGATTCAAATGGAGAGAGTGTATTGCTAATCACTCGCTTTATATCAGGCAATGGAAGGAGTGTTTGTGATAAATAATGGGTATTAAAATGTGCTTTTAGTTAAATTCTGAAAGGGTGTTTGTGAAAGATTCGGAGGCGCGCTGGGGGGGGGGTGGTGGTGGTGGTGGTTAAATAAAACCATCCTAAGTGCATTTTTTTTAAGAGCCACATAAGCAAAATTGGTTCCAATAAAAATAGCAAAATTGCTCTATATTTTGAAGTGTTATTCTCTATTTTCAAATTTGGTTAGTGAAAAGGTGCTCTTCAAATATTTTTTTTAAATATTTTATTTGATTGAAATTTGTTTTGGTCAAACAAGAGACCAACATCATTAATTGTTATGAACAAGAAAAATATTAAAATATTACTTCCTCCGTCTTCAAATTGCTGGTTCTTCTTTCCATTTTTTGATGTCCCAAAATAAATGTCCACTTTCTATAAAAGATAAATACATCCCTATTTTACCCTTTTGTACTTTCACTTTTCTAGAAAAAGTTTTGAATAAAGAAAAAGGTAAAAAGGGAAAGTAAATGTAAATTAAGCAAAAAGTACAATAATGATGTTGGGTCCTTAATAATTTGGATTTCTCAAAAGGGACCAGCAATTTAGAACGAAAGGAGTATCATTTAAGAAATTTGTTAAAGTTATTTTAAAGTACTCTTTAAATTACTAAATAAGTTATCAAAATATATATTTAAGGAGCCTCTTTTGAAAAACGTATTAGAGATGGTCTAAGTTATTAAGTAGGTTGCTTAATTAATATATATATAGAGAGAGACTAAAGGACACTTATCATGAGACAATGCAGGGAAAAAGGCAATTCAATCACTAACATCCATGCACATCAATTCAAAATCCTCATCTGTCTTTAGTTTCCCTCCTCCGTTTCAATATGGACAAAGAGAAAAACTATTTTGCAATAAAAAGAGAGCTACACACATTTCTCACTTTTAATTCTTCTCCAATTCGTCTGTACTGATGATAACTATGGAGGAAGGAGAGAAACCTAAAACATCAGCTTAAAGACTGCAATTTTTATTTTTATTTTTGAAAAAAAAAAGTAGAGAGAGAAAGGAAGGAAAGAAGAAAGATGAGTAACAACTTTTTCGTAGTAGTATGGGGAGTTTGAAGAGTGAGGTTGGGTCTCTAAAGACTGAAAATTCATGCACCAAAATGCAACCATCCTCGCCTGAGGAGTCGTCCGTCACCGAATCTACAAAGAAGATACCTCCTCCTCCTGCTCCTCCTCCCACGTCGTCATTATCATTAGAACAACTCGAGCACAATAGCATAACCCCGTCAAGTCTCAGCTTTCCTGCACTGAAATTTGAGGTAGCTGACGGGGATGTCGAAATCCAGTCCCCTGACAGCTCCTCATTGTGGGAGTCATTTCTTTCAGATCAGCTCGACGGGGAAGGAGACGATTTCATGATCTCTTCCCCGTTGAGGAACAACAATGTAGTCCAGTCCCGGCAATGCAACAACTTCAATAATTACAGTTACAACTATGTCCAATCGATGCATGGGCAGTCTCTTTTGGTTTGCTCTCCTCCTCGGAACTCTTCGTCTCCCCTTGGACCTTATTACAGGGGAAAAGGAATGAGCCCTCTACACAAGGTTTTCAACTCTCCAAATAATAGCAACAATAATCAGTTCATGCAAGTGGAGAACCTCTCGCTTCCTGCTCTAGAGAGTTTCTTGGACGATTACGAGAGATATGACAACGACAATGAGTTTTTATCCTCCTACTCAACAACTACTTGTATGGAACCACTGATGAGTAATCTTGGGAGTTCATCGTCTGATTGTCACGACACGCAGACAACTACAGTTCCGGCATTGTTGGATACCCTGGCGCTGCCGACTTCTTCAAGGCTTCGTGGATCGGGGTGCGATACTACTACTACAATGTCATCGGTCCAAGACGTTTCGCAACTCTCCCACGAGAGCAACGATACGTATTATCAGACGGATTCTATTTCAACTGCACCACTGTTGCAACAATTGCAGCAAGAGCAGCAGCAAGAAAAGCAGCAACAAATGCAACAACAAAGACAACAGCAAATACCAGCACCACAGCCGCACCATAGGGCACAACAACAACCACCACCACCACCACCACATAATACTACTCATAACCTGGTGGTACCTCTATCACTTTGCCCAGACCAGGTAAAACTCCCTTTTAACTTCTTCTTCCCCGTCCAGGACACAAATAATAATGCACATAAAAGGCTAATATTGTTACACTTGCCAACTTTTCTGACCAAAATTCGTAGATGAAATGATATGCAAAATACGCTTTACCCACAATTCTCTCGCCCTCATTCGATATACAGAATTTAACCAGATAAGTTCCCGAAAAAATCTGTACTCCATAACTAATGAGAGCTTCCTCTCTATGCATTTACACCTGTACTTGCAGATGAAAATAGCGGTGCACAAACTTAATCATAAGACTACCAACATGGCTACTCTATCATTTAATCCAATCCAACGAGTTTGCTGTCAATGTTTAATTACTCATCAGCCAAAAAAATTTATATATATACATATTGTTACTTGCAACTTAACACATGTAAGCCAGACATACTTAACTTTGGAATTGTATATTGTCCATGCAGGAGCAAGATAGCGGGCTTCAACTGGTGCACCTCCTCCTTGCCTGTGCAGAAGCCGTTGCGAAAGAGGACTACATGTTAGCAAGGAGATACCTCCACCACCTCAACCGAGTGGTCACCCCGCTCGGTGATTCCATGCAGCGAGTTGCCTCCTGCTTTACTGAAGCCCTAAGCGCAAGACTCACCGCAACCCTCACAACCACAAAATCCACCACCACAAAGCCCTTCACTCCTTTCCCTCCGAACTCTTTAGAAATCCTCAAGATTTACCAGATTCTTTACCAAGCTTGCCCATACATAAAATTTGCTCACTTCACAGCAAACCAAGCAATCTTCGAGGCCTTTGACGCTGAAGAGCGTGTGCATGTTATTGACTTGGACATCCTCCAAGGTTACCAATGGCCTGCTTTCATGCAAGCCCTAGCTGCTCGGCCAGGTGGGCCCCCGTTTCTCCGAATAACTGGAGTTGGATCATCTCCAGAGGCTGTGTGGGAGACCGGACGATGTTTAACTGAACTAGCCCACTCTCTACACGTCCCATTTCAATTCCACCCAGTTGGTGAGGAACTTGAAGACCTGAAACCCCACATGTTCAACAGAAGGGTCGGGGAGGCTCTAGCAGTTAATTCAGTCAACCGGCTCCAACGAGTTCCTAGCAACTGCCTCAGCAATTTACTGGCAGTGATTAGAGACCAAGCGCCGAATATTGTAACAATTGTTGAACAAGAAGCGAGCCACAACGGGCCCTACTTTCTGGGGAGATTCCTTGAGGCCCTGCATTATTATTCTGCAATATTTGACTCGTTGGATGCAACGTTCCCGCCTGAGTCGGCACAGAGGGCAAAGGTGGAGCAGTATATATTTGGGCCGGAGATAAGGAACATAGTGGCATGCGAGGGGGTGGAGAGGGTGATGAGGCACGAGAGGCTGGAAAAGTGGAGGAAGATCATGGAGAGCAAAGGGTTCCAAGGGGTGCCACTGAGTGGAAATGCGGTCACTCAGTCCAAGATATTGTTGGGTTTGTATTCCTGCGATGGATATAGGTTAACGGAGGACAGTGGTTGCTTGCTGTTGGGCTGGGAGGATAGAGCCATTATTGCTGCTTCTGCATGGCGATATTGAATTAATACGCATATATTCATCTTCATCATCGATCATCTTGTATTATTAATTAATTCTTACATGTATGGGTTTCTTCTTCACGATTTGGCCTTAGTTGATCACAAATGTTATTCTCTGTCTCATTTTTCATAGTGCAAACAGAAGAAGGCCAAGATGGAAAAGTATATATGGGAAGGAGAGGGATCAATGAATTAATGTATTTCTTTCCAATCAATTGTAGAAAGCGACCTTAGGATTAAATCAATATTGAATTAACTGATGTATGTTGATACCAGTGTATTATTGAATTGAAATTAATTTGGACCGTTTTCATTGAATAGAGAGGACCAAGCAGACCTGCTATCCGGTCTTCATGTCATAACTAGTGTTGGATTGACAAGTTGATGATGATGATTCTACTAAGTTGCTCAACCATTTTTATCTTTAGCCTAGAAATTCTAGATTTAGCCATTTTTATTATTCCTACCTGTTGTACTTTGATTATTGGAACCCCCCAGGTGTGGCTATTAGGTAAGGAATGTTAAAAGTTTACTAACCATTGAAAAATGAACTTTTTCAATTGATACTATTCAAACTTAACAATCCTTAAAATTTTATTGAAGAGCAGTGTTTGTTTTGTCCTTTCAAGGAAATAAAAACAGAATGTGATAAAATTCGAATTCATTCTGTATCTAACGAACCAGATTTACCCGTACTTAGGTAATAAATAGCAAGCAATTCTAGCAATGAGTTACGGTACATATATTTGATTGAAACATAAAACTTTCACATTAGATCTCCCTGAGGAATCATTGCAATCGCCCAAATATGACAAATTAATTTAACAAGTGATCAAAAATGCTAGGATCACCCTTGACATCTAATCATTCTATCAAGCCATTAGTTGTAAATAAATATCAAGCTTCAAACCTGGGGTGTGGCCCTTCGCTCCTTCCTCATTCTAAAGTGGAGCCCCATTCATGAACCTATAATAATTTGGTGCTGCTAATGACCCCAAATGGTAGATATATAGCAGTACGTAGTACACCCATAGTAGTTAATATTGTTTCCCACGATCAATTAAATAGTTAGTTACTAGTTCTCGACTTCTCGTAGGCTTCGTTTACTATATGCCTACATGCTGGATTGCGCTATATAGGCTAAAGAGAAAAAGGAAAATAAAAGAAAGGGAATTTTTAAAGTACACTTGATTTGAAGGAATCTAGTCTAGCCCACCCCACGAGGCACGAATGGTGTGTTCAATTCAATATACAGAAAAGCTGCAGCTCCAAATGTACATGATAAAGAGCACCAAAGTTATATATTTACAGAGTGCACGTACGTACTGACATACATTGTAATGTCATGCACTGCTGCACCAGAATGCACGCTTGTCCTCCACAAAATAAGTAAAAGAGGTGTGCTAGAGGAGTGTAGTAGAGTATTTATCATCATATATTTCAACATATTTACATATATGTCAAAGAACGTAGTGTTGACCTTAAAGTCAATTAATCTTACTTTGATAATAACAATAAGTTAACAAAGTATTATTTAACTTGTGTGTTCAAATTGTTAGAATATGACCATGTATGAACATAACCATTGTTAGAATATGACCATGTATGAACATAACCATTATATCTCCCACCCTTCTAGTATGAACATGTATGAACACATATACCACCACCCTTCTAGATGAGTGGCTTCTAGATGGGTGGTGGTCAATACCAACCTCCACCACCATAGTCAACACCAACCCACCACCAACCACACACCAACCCATTCTTGTGTATATATATAGTCCTAAGCTCATGTAAAGAAAATCATCAAATCAATAATAAAATTTCTTCTCTTCCTCCTCCATTTTTAACATGGTATCAGAGGAAGGTTGATGCATTAAACACAACCACATCACATCCACAACACCCAACAAACCCAACATCAATATAAACAAAATCCACTCCATCTTAAAAATAAATAAATTTACATACAGAGGTTCAAAAGCCTCGTTCATCCAGAAAAGACATCCAAACCAACCAACCATCATACCATTCTGATCTACTTGAAAAGGCGATCCTAACAACGTTCGAATAACCAAATTTAGAGCCCTAACGCGCCCTCTCGCGCCGCCAACAGAAACGCTACTCTGCTCCGCCATTCTCACGCGCCACCAGGTGAAGGAGAAAGCCACGTGGCGCGCCACGTCAGCCCTAGTGCCACCTGTCATCCACGTCATCGCCACCTGTCAGCCACGTCACTGCCACGTCAGCACCTTTTTCTGTTAACAGCCGTTACTTTTATCGTTAAAGTTAACGGAATATTCCTGACACCGTCAACTCTAACAGAATATTTCTAACGCCGTTAACGTTGACGGAATATTCCTGACGCCGTCAGGATTATTTGCAAATTGACCCCAGAATCTTCTGATATTTCTATTTTGCCCCCCAGAACTTTCGGATATTTCTATTTTAACCACAAAACTTTCTGATATTCTTATTTTGGCCCCATAACTTTCTGAGATTTTTTATTTTTGTCCCATAATTTTCTGTTTACTCTATATCAAACCCCACCATCCACTCTAAAGTTGCACCTTTATTTGTATACACATTATGGATCGTTCCGAAGTTACCCGACCTATCTCTATCACTCTCAATGGACCAAACTATATTCATTGGGCCCAGGCAATGACTAGCTTTCTTCAGGCATGACGAGTTTGGCGCATTATTACCGGAGAAATGACAGTCCTAGTACAAAAGAAAGATGAGACCGATGAAGAATTTGCAAATCGTCAAAACGAATGGTTAGGAAAAAATGGCGATATTATCACTTGGTGCCGTAATACCTCTATCCCTACCATTAGTCAACAATTTGGCAGGTTTTCCACTGGTAAAGAAGTATGGGATTTTCTCAAGTTGCGGTACACCAAAGATCTAGCCCACCAATATCAACTATTGACCGCTCTTCACTCTAAAAAACAACAATCTGATCAGTCTATCGATGAGTTCTTATCCGAAATGCAAGTCCTATGGGATCAACTGGCTCCCTCCGAACCTGTCTGGCACTACACCACTGATGCTGCCAAATTTGAAATCTACAAAAACCTACAGCAAGTAATGACCCTTCTTATGGCTCTCCATGATCGATTTGAACCTATTCGAGCTTCTCTGCTTCACCGCCATCCATTGCCAACTTTTGATGATACTATCACTACCCTTCATTTCGAAGAAACAAGACTTGGTTCAAACCCTCAAGTTTCAAATGGAGTTCTTGCCGTTACTCATTCCAAATTAGAGAAAACATCAAATGAGTGTACATACTGCCATGAGACTAATCATACATTGCTTTATTGTCCCAAACGAGTTTGCAAATTATGTCGCAAGCGCGGTCCTAAACATTATGGTTATGATTGTTATAAGAATCCGGCTAGACAAACCAGTAGTAGACCTAGCACTGCTGCTGCTGCCATTCAAACGTTATCTAATCCATCACCAGCATTCACTAATAATGACCTTGCAGAAATGTTGAAACAGGTTTTATCTGGCTCGTCTAATGCATTGTCTACTACTTCAGGTAACTCTTGGTATTTTGACTCTGGCTGTTGCAACCACATGACTTATGACTCCACTATGTTTGTCTCCAAAAATACTATCTCATATACATCTCCCATCAAAACTGCTGATGGATCTCAATTACATGTCACCAATATTGGATCCATATCCACATATAATCTCTCTCTTCCATCTACTTTTCACATACCCAAGTTAACCATTAATCTTATATCTGTTGGTCAACTTTGTGACCTTGGTCTAAATGTTGTTTTCTCTTCCTCTAGTTGTCAGGTACAAGATCCAAGGACGAAGCAGATTATTGGGATAAGCCGTAAAGTCGGTCGTTTGTTCGAACTTATTCATCTTCGTACACCATTAGATATCACCAACCCCACATTCAGTACTGCCTCTGCTATCCCCACATCGTCTCTAAAATTGTGGCACTCCCGTCTAGGTCATGTTTCTAACGCTAGACTTAAATCTCTCATCTCTACTGGACGGTTAGGAACAGTTAAGACGGAAAGTATTCATTGTTTATCATGTCAACTTGAAAAATAACCTGCATTATCTTTTAATAAAAATGGTTCTCTTTCTTCTGCACCATTTGACCTAATTCATTTTGATGTATGGGGACCTTCTCCTCATACCACTATGGGGGGGTCAAAATATTTTGTTATTTTCATAGATGATTATACTCGTTTTACCTAGATATATCTTATGAAAAATTATTCTGAATTATCACAGATATATTATAACTTTGCCCAAATAGTTCAAACCTAATTTTCTCGCTCAATTAAAATTTTTCGAGCAGATAATGCCTTGGAATACAAAGAATTAAAATTTCTCAATTTTTTGCGTCAGCAAGGGACAGTTTCTTAGTACTCATGTCTTGGCACATCTCAACAAAATGGTCGTGCTGAACGAAAACATCGTCATATTTTAGATATTGTATGAACCCTTCTCATCTCTAGCGGGTGTCCTGAACGTTTCTGAGGAGAAGCAGCTCTTACTGCCGTTTACACCATCAACCGTCATCCTCTTGCTGCTTTCCAAAATCAATCCCCATATGACAAGTTGTATGGCAGTCCACCCAACTATAATCTTTTGAAAGTCTTTGGGTGTGTCTGTTTTGTTTTGCTCCAGCCTCATGAACATTCCAAACTTGAACCTTGGTCATGCTTATGCTGTTTTTTGGGGTATGGGATAGAGTATAAAGGATATTGCTGTTGGGATCCATTTTTAAAATGACTTCGTGTGTCTCGTCATGTCATATTTTGGGAACACAAAATGTTCTCTTCAGTCTCCAAATTTCAGGTCACCGCAGATAACTCCCTTCCATTCTTTACCAGCTCTAATACAGATCTTTATCCATCTTCCGCTACCACTAAAATCCATGAATCAACAACTGATGACAGCTCATCTAGTGAACATCCTTCCACAGCAACCAGTCATTCACCTACCACCACAAATCAATCCGATGATCCATCCCTCATACTGACAACGAACTATCCTGATGATACTGACTCGCCCACCGATCCTGTCACCCAAACGCCCCTTCCTCATCAATCCACCAGGGTAAAACAACCACCTTAGCATCTTCGTGATTATCATTGTTATTCTATAATATTCTCACATCATGAACCATCTTCTTATAGAGAGGCTAGTTCTAATCATTTATGGCAGCAAGCTATATCTGAAGAATTGAACACCCTAGAAAATGCCCAAACTTAGGAGTTGGTCTCTCTTCCTCCCGGGAAGACGGCAATTGGGTGCAAATGGGTCTATAAAATCAAAACTAAATCAGATGGGACTATCGATCGATATAAAGCAAGACTTGTAGCCAAAGGATTTAATCAAGAATACGGCATTGATTATGAGAAAACATTTGTTCCAGTTGCCCGGTTAACATCTGTTAGAAGCTTTCTCGCGGTTGCCGCAGCTCCCAAATGGGAACTTTTTTAGATGGATGTCAAAAATGCCTTCTTAAATGGAGATCTGTCAGAAGAAGTTTACATGAAACCTCCTCTAAGAGTTTCACATTCCGAATCTCAATTTTGCAAATTTCGTCGAGCTCTATATGGTCTTAAGCAAGCTCCCCGTGCCTGGTTTGAGAAATTCAGCTCCACCATTCGCTAACTTGGTTTCACTGCCAGCTCATATGAATACGGACTTTTCATTAGAAGAAGAAAGACAAGAATCACACTGTTAATTCTTTATATGGATGACATGATTATCACTGGGGATGATATTGCTGGTGTTTCAGACCTCAGGCTTTCATTCAGCAAACATTTTGAGATGAAGGATCTTGGTCCTTTACATTACTTCTTGGGACTCGAAGTTCTATCTGATTCCAATGGTTATCATCTCTCTCAGGCAAAATATGTTTATGATGTTCTTGCTCGTGCTGGTCTCACCGACTGTAAAATAGCTGTAACTCCACTATAAACCAATCTTTGTCTCACCCCTCTTGATGGTACTCCACTTAATAATGCTACTCTAAATCGACAAATTGTTGAAAGTTTGGTTTATCTTACTGTCACTTGACCAGATATTGCATATGCTGTCCACATTGTTAGTCAATTCATGTTAGCTCCACGCTCTGCTCATTATGCTGCTGTTCTTCGCATCCTTCGTTACATAAAAGGAACAATGTTCTATGGTCTCCATTTTTCATCTATGTCATCTCTTCAAATTCGCGTATACTCTGATTCCGACTAGGCTGGTGACCCTACTGATCGACGATCCACTATAGGATATTGTATTTTCTTGGGAGATTCACTCATATTTTGGCGAAGTAAGAAACAGTCACTTGTCTCTCGCTCAAGTACCGAAGCAGAATATCGTGCTCTTGCTGACACCACTTAGGAACTCATCTGGTTACGTTGGCTCCTTTCAGATATAGGAGTTCCTCAACCTCTTCCAACTTCTATCGGATGTGACAATCGAAGTGCTATTCAAATTGCTCACAATGATGTATTTCATGAGTGCAGAAAACATATCGAATTAGACTGTCACTTTGTTCGCCAACATGTCTCTAACAATTCTATCAGTCTTGTCTCCTATCTCATTCGAAGATCAACCAGCTGACATCTTCACTAAAGTCCATCCACCTAGATGATTTCAAGATTTGCCTTCCAAACTCAAGATGTTTTCTAATTTGCCACCTTGAGTTTAAGGGGGGGGTGCTAGAATATGACCATGTATGAACATAACCATTGTTAGAATATGACCATGTATGAACATAACCATTATATCTCCCACCCTTCTAGTATGAACACATATACCACCACCCTTCTAGATGAGTGGCTTCTAGATGGGTGGTAGTCAATACCAACCTCCACCACCATAGTCACCACCAACCACACACCAACCCATTCTTGTGTATATATATAGTCCTAAGCTCATGTAAAGAAAATCATCAAATCAATAATAAAATTTCTTCTCCTCCTCCATTTTTAACACAAATTATGATAGCTTTTAACTAATATCTCTTCTGACCAAGTGTGACTTCGAACTGATGTTGTCAATTATTGTTCAAGCTCAACAAATTGCTTCTACTCATAAGAAATAAACTCAAATGATCTACATGAGCTTTACAAACTATCAAAACCAAGAATTGATCAAGATCATTAATCAAGTAAAGAAATATACAAGAAAATCAAGCATTTCAAAGACTCAAATTTTTATCAAATTGAGTGAGTGCTTAGATTTTATGTAAAGATTATCATTGATCAATTATATATATAGCTTTTGAAATGATTTAACATTTTTAAAATTAATTGAAACTAGTTTTCTCTTTGAAAAAAGCTTTTTACCGAAAACTAGTCATCGTGAAAAATTCACTATAGTTTCATATGAATGTTTTTTGATACAAAAACTGTATTAGAAGTCTTAGAAACCTATTTTTGACATTCCCCAAGCATTAGAATCAATTTTGGAGTAAAAATACAAAAGTTAAAAAATTGCACAAAACTACCCTACTCCAGAGCAATATAGTCGACTACATCACTGTTCTGTGAGTCGACTACCTCATGTAGTCGACTACCTCATGTAGTCGACTACATGAACTGTAACAACCCGCCTAATTAAGCAGGTGTTAATGGATGCTGCATTTAATTAGCAGCAGATAAATAAAAGTATACAATCGATGATTTAATCAAAGGTAGAGAAATTCAACGAAAATTCGGCATGAAGTATTCATAACGCGAGAAAAACCATTCTGTTGATAAACATAGCAATTATATAGAATACTTCTCAACTGGATTTTAATCCAATTACGAAATTGTCTACTACAACAATTCAAGCATAACCTTCCGATAGGCTAAAATCCAAACACAAATCCAAGTCCGACAGTAATACGAATTAATACATCCATAAGTAGCACAAAGTACCCAAACTAAATTCAATATTACAAGTACCACAAATTAAGATAAAATGACAATTAAATCCATAAAGGCATCAGAGAAGACTCTAAGAGGAACTCAGACCTGAATCACGACCTCACCCAAAACACGAGGTGTACCTGAAAGAAAAATGAGGGAATGAGCCACGACTGGCCCAGTGGGAATTATAGGGAAATGCAATGCATGGACATATCACAATATAAGAAATTCGATTTACCTTGAATTCATTAACAAGAATTTTCAAGATTCCATTAATTAATAAGGAAAATCCGATTATTACACCGTAATATATGTCAATCATTATCCACTTGTAACATACACGGTAACTGCATAAACGTCCTTCCACCTGCTTCTCCTCCTCGACCTAATACCGGTACTAGACGGAATAATACGCTCATAAACGCACCCCACCTTACCGTGGGCATGTGCATTGGTAACCAGATTTTTGGCACCCTATCTTTACCATGGGTCTGTGCAATAACAAAACTCAAGCATTTCTATACCGGTGCTTATCCGGTTTCAACAATCTCCATATAATCAACAAACCACTAGGTAGTAGTTGTGCTCAGGGCAATATTTATAAAATCAACAACTGTATCCCATGTGATCTTAATAATGTTTCTCACTAGATAATATGTTATCACATGCTTAAATAATTATAAAATTTACCTATAGTACAATTCTTAGATTAATTACACAACTTGCCCCTTTAACACTAAAGTTTAGTATAATAGTACTTTTCTTTTATAATCATGTCATTATACATAAAATTATCAACATTAAAACCATCAATAATAATAAAACATGATCCAAATTTTCAGATTTTCCATGAATATTACTTGTCTTAGTCAAAATTTCTCAATTTCTAAAATTTGGCAAAAACTAGTGAGAGAAGTAATACTAGACCCGCTAATAACCTTATCAAACGCCCCGTGTATGTTTAACCTCAAACTTAAATATAATTTTAAGATAATTAACATTCTAAAATTTGATAAATTTTAATGAAAATTCTATTATTAAACATGCAAGCGGCATTTCTAGCGATTTCGGTACCAAAATCTCAAAATAACCTATGAATACCAAAATGCACTACGATCAGCCCTTAATTCCATCATCAACAACTCATATAATACTTATGAATATGCTCAGATTATATATATCAAGCATAAACCACATGGATGCAAAGAAAAGTAAGATTTTGATACCAAAATTCTAGTATTACTACTCATACAATAATTTCCAAGTAAAAATGAAGAAATGAAGGGAAGTTCCCACCTTAGTAACTTCTGGACAGAAGTATATAGCTCCTAATAGACCAGCTACAGCAACCGAATGAGAAAACCGACCCCGGAATTAGATTCGCCACGCGAAAAGCTAGTGAAACTAGAGATTTCGTGTCAAAATCCTTGAATTTGAGCTAGAAATCACCCATAAATAACCCTTTCTCTCTCTAGAAGTATATTAGCTTGTGCTCTGGTCTAAATGCTCAGTAATGGTGTTTAAAGGAGTGAAGAAGATGGTCAAAGATGGTCAAATCGTCAAAAACGATGTGGCCCAAATTGTAAAAAAAACTGTGCTGTCAGCTTGGACCAAATTGTAAAAAAAAACTGACAATTTGGACCAAAATGTAATTTTTTCAAAAATAAAAAAAGGCCGAATTAACTCATTCCACTTCCCGATTTCAATAATACTTTTCAAAATTAGTCTAATAAATGTAAATGACTTCTCGAAAAAGACGAAACTTAATTCGGGGTTCTAGAAGCAATCGTGGTAAAAGTTAGTGCTCAATACAAATTTTAAGGTTTTAAATTAAATCTTCAAAAGTTTAAAATATGGAGTGTTACATGACCTCCATGGAAGTCGAGTTCCTTAAGAAAATATAGCCGTTGAAGATTTCTTGCAAGACTAGTTTTGTGCACCAACCACCTTCAACCACCCCAAACGGCCATATTGTTTCCCAAACTATATATATGACTTCTAAAACACTTTTTGGGCACTCTTACTAGCTTTGAATATCATCTATTGCCAAAAATCATTCTTGAGAGTTTTTACTTGAAAAATTAAAATCATTACTTGATCAAATTTTCATCTCTTGAGCTATCTTTCTTGATCAAATTTGATAACCTCTAGTGTGAGCTTAATTTGTATTCTTCATACACTTGAGTGTTATTGTACTTTGGTGTGTATCACCAAAAACTTATTCTTCCAAATTTAAGAGAGGTTTATCTCTTAGAAAAGCAAGAAATCGTTCTTGTGTTGAGTGTTGTGAGTTAGCAACATTTGTAAGAGTTTGAATACTTGTAGAGGTTTGATCTTCACCCGAAAGAAGATCGATTATAGTGAAAATTCTTGGGATACTAATCGAGCGCGAAAGTAGGGGCTAACAAGCTGAACTGTGTGGACAAAAAGTTGTCGACTTCTATCGGTTTAATCTTTCTATTTCTTGATCTCTTATATTGTGTAATTTATACTTTGTGATTGGAATTAACTTTATTTCTTGATTACTTGATTGATATAGACATTAAACATTTTTAAATCGATTTTAAAAATATCCGATTAAATTTTAATAACCTTACTCACCCCCTAGGGTATTTTCCGACCGACACATAGCTTCCTCCTTTTCAAGCCATATCCTCTCTATTCAACATATCTAGATTTGTATAGATTTTAGGTTTGACAATAGGTTTGATAATGTACTCATATCATCCCTATATAAAAGGACATGCATTGTTCATAATAATCACAACAATATCTCATTTTCTTTCTCTCTCAATTCTTAAACTCTCCATCATATGTTAATGCATGTTAATATGATATCAGAGGAAGGTTAACACTCTAGCCACAAACACTGGCCATCCTTACCACAAAACCACAAAGCCACTAGCCTTATTTTTCTTTCAAAACACAAAAACCATACCAACACAAAAATTGCACACAAAAATTCTAAACTTTCGTTTATCTCGTAAAAACATATTAACCAACCAAACCTTACACCAAACTAATTGTCTTGAGGAGACGATCCGAAATCCATTCGAATCGTCCTATTTGGAGCACGCACGCGTCCTCACATGCCATAAGAAAAATCTAGCTCCACAGCTTCAATCTCACACGCCACCTTCTGTAACGACAAGACACGTGGCACGCCACGTCAACCCGAGCGCCACATCATCGTCACGTCAACTGCCACATCAGCGCCACATCACGACTACGTAGTGCCACATCAGTGCCATGTCACTACTACATCAGCGCCACATTAGCGTTGGCCATTGACCGTTGACCGTTACAGTTAACTGAAGCCGTTAGTCAGCAATTCCCAGTCGATTTTTTTTTGCAAGCTTTTTTGATTGGTTTAATTATTTTTTAATCGGTTCTTGATGAGACCAGACCGATTCCTAGCATTTTTCAGCCTTCTGAACACAACCGCGGCCTTAGAATTTCCAGATTTTGTCTTGATTTTCTGATATTACATCTCTCCAATGGCTTCTGACCCCACAACCATGAACGGATCATTAATAAAGGATTAACCGTTCATTATTCAGACTGAGGGCTTATCATTCAACATCGGCATTCTATTAGATGAAACCTAATATGATATATGGTCTCAACTAATGGATATGCATACTGCGGAGAAACAAAAATTTGCATTCATTCATAACTCTTTCACAATTCCAAAAGAAGGAACACCAAAATTTGATAAATGGTACCCTGATAATCAAAGAGTGAAACGCTGGCTCTTATGAATAACAAATCGACCAAAAAATCTTCTTTTCAAGTTAAAGATTTCATATGTATTTCTTTACAATCTTTCTTCCAATCCTAGCTATTATTTCCTTTTGTCTATATAATCTATTAAATTCTTCCGCACCATTCTAATTTCTATCTATCTAAAACTTCTTATTTTTCCAAGTTCTTTGTATTATTTATTTTTCGTCTCTATAATTTATTTAAATTACTCTAATTCAATTACTCTATCTAAAGCCTTTTTTCAATTTAGATACTCCTATTTTTAAATTTTTAATTATCGAATTAGTTATATTTTTCCGAAACTATAGAGATGTCACCCCCTTTATTTTTTTTCTCCCATTTTATGAATTTTTTTAGGCATAAAATAAAAATCGAATAGAAGAGGAAGAAAAAACCCAATTCATTAGGTTTTTAGACTCAATCCAAACCGTTTGCAAAGGATTCATAATTTGCTTATTACTTTAAAGTTTTAATCAAAATCTTTTATTATTTATCCTTTGATTTTTTATTATAACTAGTTTTTATGCAAGTGTGTTGCACGTGATTATAGTGCTTGGCAAATGTCATTAAGTCTATTAATGAATACATATGTACTAAGAATTGAATAATTAGTATGAAATAAAACTAATAATAACATATAAATATAGTATTAAGTGTAAAATTCAATTAATGATTATAAGAAAATCATAAAAAATTGTCACCTTGAATTTTTTTAGTAAATAAGTGGCCATAAAATAATGAAAATGAAAATCAAGAGGACAATAATGAGAATGAAGATGGTTATGATAATCATAATAATGTTTGAATGGAGCAGTATGGATTTTTATAATATATTTCATTAATTATCTTTATATTTTTTATAATGTTACTTTAAACTCGTAATTAATTTATTTTATTATTTTTGATTTTTTTATGGACTTATTAAAATATGTAGAAATTCATGAACTTATTAAAATATGCATAAATCCAAAAGAATCCATGCATTAATATTTGTCAAATTTTATGAAGATTTAAAACAATCCATAGACTTAACAAAATCCACGAATTTTAAAAAGTCAGTTAGAATATTTTAAAATCTGGATTGAATACACGTACATATTGAAATGAATCTAACTCCATCCATAAGTACTAAAACCCTGGAATTTTGCCAAAAAAAAGTACAATTGACAATTCAATGCTTAAAGAAGCAGCTCCAATGTTTCTAATTCTAATTTGAACTGATAAACATAAAGATAAAACTCAAATTTTGAAAATTGATAATAGTGGAGAAGAATAGGTGTTGAAATTAAGGCTAAAAATCAAAATTCCTTTTGGTAATGTAGGGCAAGCTTATGTCTTGAGTCTTGAGAAATAGAATTGCCCGACTCCATAAGTGATCATGGGCTAAAAAGAAAATAATCAAAATGAAATTATTGTAATTAATTACGCTAACGAATAGGAGAAATAGGGTTTTTTTGCAACTCTGATTCGTACTTGCTACCCTCATAAACTACCAAAGTGAATACATTTTTTTCAACACATTTTGTAAACAAAAATTAATTGACTTAAAAAGAAGATCATCAGGAAGAAAGCTAGACTCTGGCAATTATTGCAGTTGTAAAACGACATGATTGGTCTGTGACGCCTGTATTTCCCATAAGGAGGTAACGACCCCTAGGAGTGGGCTATCACAGGTGCCATCACTAACAACGGCACAAAAGTAATTATATAAATAAGATTAAGAAAATGAAGTAAAACTAATAAAAGGAGAAAAGAAATAACTCATAGGAATGCGTTTATAGTTACCATTAATATCTCGTCAATTTATGTTTTACAAGGTAGTCTATACCATTGCGCGGGCAGTTGACTAGAGTGTAAATCATTCATCATCAAGAATTAATGAGCATCAAAATATTTCCACTACCAATATAATTAACTTAGTCAAAGTAGCTCAATAATAAAAATCCACAAATACTCAACTTACATAAAGTTACGTATCCTAACATAATTAAAAGTTTATAATATAACAACTTTAAATTTCTTAGAAGCAAATACTAAATAACACAAGGTGACTAATTATACAATATGAGAAAGTTTAGTCATATCCGAACATGCCGCATCAAAATTTAAAAACCATGATTTTTCCATTACGAAGGATTCTAGTATCAACAAGTATCAGAGGAAACTAAGATTTCTCGGCCTTTCCCTTGTCAGCTCTCTCCGCCCTAACCTTAGATGTACATGTGTGGGAAAACAGTGAGCCAACCGGGCCCAGTGGGAACTATAGAGTTTGTATATGAAAAACACATGTAGACAATCGCAAGCAACGTGCAATTTATATAAGAAAGTATGTATATGTCATATACATTATATTTCGTAAAGCAGTGATAACATGTCGCGTGGTTCCAACCCCAAATAAGATGATAAAGCCATTCACCAGTGGAAACCACAAGGAGAAATAATGAATATATATATATATATGTATACTGACTGAGCACCAGCACCAAGATCAGATTAATCGTTCCACCAAGGAATAACGTAACTTTTATCTAGGATTTAAGTCGAGTGTGCACACCGATCGCGATCTAAAACCCCCAAGGCTAGGGTATGCAACCCCCATGGACCACCTAGATGTAATATATCTGCTTGTATAGCGTCTATCCGATACATAGTGGTACTTATGCTATCAGTATACAAATCCAATACAAACTCAAAAGCATATGTCAAAACAAATATATATATATATATATATATTTGCATTACTAAGTTCATAACAAGTATAATATAGTTCAAATCTTGTATAAATTCTTATTCATAAATCATAACATGGTATAATTAACCGTAAACTAAGTATACACACATACGCGCTAGCGGATAGCAACTAAGGCTTGTGGTATACTAGCATATGAATAAATTCTTTCACACAAACATGAAATTACAACAATAACATGCATAAATCAAGAAAACTAGCAATGAATCTCAAACCCATACCCTATGTATGTGTATCCACAAGTTTCGTATGAAAATCCTCAATTTTTGTTTGGAAAAGAGAGATGCAACATATAACTTTGAAATTAAGTTTGGGTACTAGTATTCCCACCTCAAACAAGCCAAATCTTCAAGTTTTGAATGGTAAATTTGAGCCACAACTGAGAAATCACAAAATCCCTATAAGCTTGGAACCCTAGCTATAGTGAAGATGATGATGGTGAAGAAGAATATGATGGTGATGATGATTTATGAGTAGTAACTTGATCCTATAGAAATCTTCAAGAATTGATGATTTCTATCTATAAGATCTTCTCTTTAATGGTGGAGAAGTGTGGGGCACGAATGATGGAGAAGGGAAAGTTTTATTGGCTTAAAAATGGAGTCAGGGGCATAAAAACACGAGTTTTGACCAATTCTGAGGCCATCAGTCGACTGAGGGCTTCCCTTAGTCGACTAATGATGCCCACTGCCAGCGCTTTTGGTAGTTCAGTCACTTCACGCGTAGTTTCGGTCCTCAAGATGCTAGAACTAAGTTTCGGCCAAAAAGAAAAGTTTTAGGTTATCAAATTACCTTTCCAATGGCGCAAATGAAGATTGATTTGGACTTCGGATGAGAAAGTTATGGCTTTCCTAAACCATAAAGGTCACTTTTCGATAAATGCAATCTAGGCGGTGAATCGCCGAATTTCACCCAGACCACTTGGAATAGGTTATAACTTAATAAAGGAGTCTAATTGTGTATAAACAATTATAAATAAAGTGTGGAAAATGTATAGGTGACGCCCCAAAATCCTGTTGAGAGGATTTCACCTCCGGGACCCGGTTAATCACGGTGTCGTATGCGACGACAGGTGATAAGGCATAAAGTGTAATTGATCTAAAAAGGAAATTCTATATAAAGCGGTAATTTTAGAAAATTTTGGCATGTGGAGTTTGTTCGTAAGGCAAAGCCAAAACCTGTTAAAATGTACATATAATCCTTTTTCCAATAGATACTCCACATTTAAGAAAGATCATATATATACAAAGCCTCTAATGAGGTCCCAATCTTAATAAACTTTAAATCAAAATACAACACTACAATACATAGACAAATATTAACTAAACAACTAGTACACAAGTCGTTTCCCAACGACTTAGGGGATCAGAGTCCATCAGAGCTATCTAGACTTGTCCTCGTACCATTCCCACGAATACCTGCAACACTGGTTTGGAAAATAGGAGTGAGCCAAACGGGCTCAGTGAGAACTATAAGAGTTCGTATAGAAAAATAGGTTAGAAATCATGCATGCCATGCGATGTAATTTAATGAAAGTAAATTTAGTTTATAAGCTGTTTCTCGGTAATAAATCACATTTCTCTTTGTATATACAAATATAAATACATATACACATGTGAAGCAGCTAATGCATGGAAACCTTTCGTGAAATGTATATATAATGCCCCCAACCCAAAGTATAAGAAAATCAATGTATGTATGTATACATCATCATACTGTATATGCCACAACCCGCGACTAGATCTATCACATCAATCACATATATCAAACTCACGTCTAGGATTTTCATACATCTACTGTGCATAGAGATAGCCGGCAACTCGGCTTCTTCTGCCCAAGGTAGGGACCACCTACCAGGTCCACCTAGACGCTACCTCACGCAGCCACACAGGCATATGCTACCTCACGCTGCCATAAAGGTGCACGTAGCCACTAAGGCTATACACTACCGGTAATCACCATCTATCTAGTACGAACGGTGTGGCCATCCGATAGTCAATGCTAAATAATAATAAATACATCAAATCAATGAAATCATAAGAATATAGGATCCAACATGTACAGATATGAACATACATACATATATTCCGCGTATATTCGTATAACTCGTATATATATATATCCATCCAGGTTATGGGTACTTATACACTTTGTAAAACACGTAGTGGTATTGTTGTTGAGGTTGTACAAGATTCGCCAAGTCCGTCAATTAAGAAAGAAAACCATAAAATCATCAGTTTGAGAGGTTTCATAACTTTCATCAAATTGGCCCCAAGCCAAGTCTAATACAATCAAACAATGTGTATGAGTTCCCAAATAGCCTCCCATAATGATATAAAGACTTCATTTATTCAAAACATATTTATGTGTTTGACCAGCATACTTACGGACTGGCTAGGTAAGTAGAAAATCTCATAAATGTAGTTCATAACTTAAACACAACAACAATACCACCAATATATGTAACTTTGTACAAAATATACTTTTAAAATCATGTATCGCGTCGTATGTATGCGTATCACAGCAAATAGTTCATAACCATATCCGTCTACAGGGGTTTTATACAAATCTTACCAAAAACAATATAGAAATTGGGGTTTATTGTATAATCCACCATTTAAACTCATATCAAGTCCAAATCAATCAAAGAAATAAGAGAAATTAACCCAAACCCCATGAATGTGCAATTTAGGTAGAAAAACCCTAGGTTTAGTTTGATTTGAGGTGAATAAGATGTAATCGTAAGAAATCTTGTTAAAATACTATTGTTCCCACTTTAAGAGGGTCAATCCCTCGAAGTATTGCCGAAGATTCGAGCCGGAACCGCACATATGCGAAAACCCCCAAATTGTAGCTATAAACCCTAAAAATAGTGGATGGAGGTGGAGAAGATGATGAACATGATGATGATGATGTTTTGTTTGGTGTGGGTTTGATGCGGAAGGAATCGCCTTAGATGGTCACGAGATTCTCCCTAAAATCGCCCTCAATCTCTCTCTAAAAGCTCTCCAATTGGTTGGGTGAAAATGGGAAGAAAAAAAGAGGAAATAAGCTTAAAAATCTCGCCCAGGTCAATGTAGTCGACTTCCACTATTCACAGCACAAAAGTTTGCTGTTTGGTCAAAGTCTCAACTTCACGCCCAATTTTGGCCATCGAGGAGTGAGAATTGGGTCTCGTCCAAAACACAAAAGTTGTAGAGGGAATTGAGATGAAGATGTGGCCAAAAACAGAGACTCATTTGGAGTTCGGATGAAGAAGATATGGACTTTCAAAGTTGGGTAAAAATCATTAATCACGTAGGATCGAAACTTGTGATTTTCGAGCCGATTTCCGTTCGAGCCACACAAAACGACTTATGGTCATTATAACACACTTAAATATCTTAATATGACTTGTTAGAAGTTTTCAAACCATTCCAACCTTTCCAGAACCCAATTTCGCCATTCGGAGCCCGATTTTGCCTTACACACGATTCGGGTCTTGATTTTGCAAGAGATAAGGAAACGGGGTAATGACCCGGTCCCACCTCAGTACGATATTGTCCGCTCTGGGTAGCGTCCTAGCCAGGCCTTAGCTCCAGGACATCTACCCTCACGACTTTGTTTCTAGGAGCTCACGACCAGCTTCCCAGGGGGTCACCCATCCTGGGATTGCTCTGGTCCACTACTCGCTTAACTTCGGAGTTCTTATGGGATCCGAAGCCAGTGAGCTACCCAAAAGGACTCGTACTTAATTAGCGACCATTTCTTACTTATATGAGTCTCCAAGGATCCCCCAACTTCCGGTGTGGGATGCCCCCTTTGAGCTACCATTCCTCCACACAAGGGAGTACTCATCACTCGAGCTACCATTCCTCCACACAAGGGAGTACTCATCACTCAGGGCGTCACAGTATAACCCACTAAAGTACTATTCGAACTCATATTAGTCTCCCGAGTAAAAAATGCCTACATGGAAATTATGGAGGAATATAATAAGGAAGTGGTAAGGTGTGTGTTAAATGGTCTGAAATATACCCAAATTAAGATATCAATAATTGGCACTGAAAAAGAGAGCTTGAAACTATAAAAAAATTTGAGAAAAGTTAAAAGATAGAATTAGTCGACAGATGGAAATTGTAAGTGATCAGAGGCAAGCTGCTAAGGGGAGAAAAATGAAAGAATTGAAGAACTTGCAATTTAGTATCAATTGGTGCTCTAATACTAAGTTGAAAGTCGTAATTGAGGTTTTGGCATTTCCAATATCAGATCCAGAGTCAAATATTTATATATTCATATAGATAAATTAGGATTACAATGAATAACTAAATATAAAGAAAAAGATAAAAAAGAAAACAACAAAATTCTAATTTAAGTCTAAATTTAAAAGATGTCATAGATTATGGAATGTATAAAAGTTACCTAATATAACTTAACTAGGTATACCCGGCCTGTGCCTACGGCACTAAATTATAATTCGTGTTTAGGCACTAAATTGTAATTTATGTAGTTAAATCAGGAAGACTCCTCCTAAATTGTAATACACATTCTGAAAATTTATCTCTTATCATCATCATTTTACATGCAAAGGCATCCATAAGCAACTCGGACATTCCGTGAAAGACATCATCTCGTAACATCAACAATATGTAGTCTTAGGCTCAAGTCAACCTATTCATTCATACAATTAAAGTACAATTAGCCAAAAAGATCTTTTTGATTGCATATTTACTGAAGGACAATATCCAAAAAGTAATGTTTCCATTGTGACAACAAAAAAAAGGCTTGTTCAAATAAACAAAGATGCAATAAAATTACTAGGATTCTTTGAATTATGAAAAAACATAAAGAAAAAAAACACCTATTACCTTTTGTTATGCACTTAGGTTCAATTTCACAATAAAGACTCCAATTCTTAAAAGTTCACTTTCCATGGCTTTCTAAATAAGTGAAACCTATAAAAGTACTTTGCATAACTTCTGTGTGAAATACAGAAGTGCCAACATTAACCCAGTTCTGAATTAACCATGAACATAATCTTGAAAAAACATCCAAGGAAAGAGAGCGTCCTACTAAGAATATAAATTATAAAGTCCTTGATAAATGGTGGCATTGTTGAGAAACATCTAACTTCTTAAACTATTTTAATAAGGAAATCAATTTAGCTCAATACATGAAGTTTTGTAGGCATGAGTGTACATATGCATGTTAATTACGCAACCTTGCAATTAGAAACAAACCAATTGGAACTTATTGCCTGGAAGCTCCTTTCTCTTAAAACCCAGACTCGTAATTAACAATTTTATTTTTGAAACTCAAAAATCAAGATTTCTGGGTCCACATATTTAGAATATGAATAAAAAATACAAAATGAGGATGGCCAGTAAAAGAAAAGTAATGTTAATAAATCTACAAATAAAGCAAAATAAAAATTAGCCATGAAATCTTGGCAAGGCGCCCACTCAGTGGTGGAGGGAATGTAGGCTTTTTGGGGGCTTAAGCCTCCACTTGGATTTTTTTTCAAGTATAACAATATAAGGACTTTTGTGTAAATATTTATAGTTTGAGGTTGAGTTTTAAAGTTTCAAAACTTAGGGATAAAACTATAATTATTTTTGTAAAAACCTCAAAACGGCAAAATTTTTTCTTGTATTGACTATAGTATTCAAGTAAGCACATAATGATTATGCCATTCAACATTTTCAAAATAAGAAAGCCTGAAGAGGAATTTTATAACTCGTATTTTTTTGGACATCTATTTTTATAATAGATATTTTTGTTAAACAACTCTTTATTTAATAAATGTTTAATATTTTAGTAATATATGAGTTAGGTTCGAAAAAAGGTTTCATTCTTTTAACTAAAGCACGGACTTCTCCTTTTGAGGGGGTAAATGATTGAATTTTTTGATAAAATTTTGTGGATATGATCAACATGATGAGTAGATCAACTCTACAAAATGTCATCAAAAGATTCAATCGGGAAGTGGATGAACTAAAGATCGATATATATATGCGCGCATTTTGATCGTTGAAATTTTAGATCTTTGGATCACCCTCTTCCTGGTTGAATTTTTTGATGAAATTTTGTGGAGTTAATCTACTTATCATGGAGATTATCCCCACCTAAATTTATCTAAAAATTCAATCATTTACTCTCGTAAGAGGAGAAGTCCATGCTTTCGTTAAAATAATAAAGCTCTTTCTGGAACTTGGCTCTCTTTATATATATATTGTTATGTTACTTCTTTTTTTTTTTGGTGCTAGTGAAAATCCCACTGTGATAAAATCCAAGCTCCGCCATTGCGCTCACTCAGAACAACAGAGATCCCAGATTAGAGTTTGGCCAAGGGAGATTTGGAGTGGGTTTCTTGTTTGTAATCAAAGAGATAGACTTAAACTTCCCTTAGATAGACTTAAACTTCCCTTTAAAAAAAGGGGAATACCTAGGAAAAGAAAAATAATGCACAAATGGGAATACCTAGTAAAAAAAAATTAATGTTAACAAATATACGAAGCCAAATAAACTAACAAAGTGATACAACCTAATAAAGAAAAAATAATGTTATAGACTAGGCTAATTAACGATAAATAATGTTGTAGGCTAAAATTGGGACCGACATGTCACTGCCTAATAAACGTATTGAACATTGTAAACCACAAAGTGATAGAACCTAGTAAGCACCCTATGTTGTAATCTAAGTTGTTTTTCTTTTCTTTTTTTTTTTAGTTAGTTGGTTTTCCTAATCTAGCTGTGCCTAAATCCGGGCCAACTGCGTACACTTAGATCTTGACTAATTAAGCTTTCCAAAGGGATTAAGAGGCGTGGCCCAAATGGGTAGTTCCAAGTGCTGGCGCCGGAATTCAACCCAAGAAACTCCTGGGACCTAGCTAGCTAACCGTTAGGCCGTTATCAATACCGAATAAGCTTTACATGAGATAACAACATATCACTTTGTAATCTAAGTTCAACATCTTGGTAGCAGTATGCTTGGCTTATCACTTTGGATTAACAGGATATCAAATTTCTGGATAAAGCAAATAGTAAGACGTACCAATTTGAAGCCCCCCACCCCAACCCCAAAACCTAAAAAAAAAAAAAAAAAAAAAAGGGTTCATGACAAATCAACCTATCTACATACAATGCAATCGTAAAAGAAATCTCCAAAGCATGGAAACTAATTGGAATACAATCTCAAACATATTTTCAAAATTAGACTTAAATATAGAACAATTCAATAAAAACCTATTTAACACTAAACTCCATGTTCAAAAACTCCAACTAAAATGGAACCTACGTGTCTTACGATGGCAAATATAAAGTAAACATAAAATAAGAACACTAAAATATGTTCACCATAGGGATTGTTTTTTACATAGTAAATATAAAATAAGAACACTTTAATGACCATAAGGAAACTATGTACCATACCAAAAACCTCTTTTAATTTTTTAATAATAGTGTACCATACACAAATTGAATTGAAAAATAGTTTCAAAAAAAACTCTACTTAAGAGTAAATTTTAGAGCTAAAGTACAACATTCAAAAACTCCAACCAAACAGAAAGTATCACACGATGGCAAGTACAAAGTAAACATAAAATAAGAACACTAAAATATGCCCACCTTAGAGATTGTGTTTTACAAAGTAAACATAAAATAAGAACACTTTAATGACCATCTTAGAGATTTTGTTGAAATAATTGCAATAGATGTTTACGGAGTAAAAAGTAAACATAAAATATGTCTAACACATGTGCTTCTTAGCTAGTTATATAGATGTATATATGTTGCACCTATTGCCGAAGCAATTATAGCTTTATCATAATATAATACTCCTTTTAGAGTTTTAGACATTTCTGAAGTTGAACATCCTCTAGTAATAACTATAATTGCTCTAGCAATAGCACCACGGCACGCACACACATATGGAGGCCAAGTAGTAAAATTTCAATTTGCGTAGTTGTTTTTTAACAAATTTTACTTTCTTTCTTGATATATTTGCCTCCAATTCTTGATGAACATAAATTAATAAGTGGAAAATCAAATGGGAAGAAGATCACAAAGACGTGATATGCTATATGAAAATGATCAAGCGGGTTGTATGTGGGGATTGATTTGATTAGTATATTTGACTTCCGATATGGTCGGTCCGCTACCACTCGAAATTAAGCTTCTTTCGGAATCAGATAGAAGGGGTATGAGCAGAAATGCATCTGGTGACAACTCTTTTTAATATGCAATATAACTATATACATTAACAAAAAAAAATAAAAATTAGGGTCCGTGCTAAAAAAATTGTTGACAACAAATTATTATAAATTAGTAGAAGCCAGTACAGAGAAACCGGGCTAAAATTATGTACGTACATTTTTGTATGCAGTCCGTAGTTTTACATGGTTCTTACACTATATATACTCCAACTCTAGCTAGGCCTGTAAACTGATCAAATTCGGGTTGAATCAAAGCTCCATCCTGATCCATTTATCAGGAAAACTATTGGATTGTATTTGAATTTGGACCGGGTCATATAATGCACGTTGAAACCGTAATTGGTATCCAGATTTTTTTGGATTTTTTTGGATAAGATTATATCGGATTCTAATAATAAATCAATGATGTTGTTTCTAAAATATAATAACAACAAAAATGAAGTAGTATTCTCAAGTTAAGATTTGAGGAACAATGATATCTATACTTTCAAGAAAAAAAGATTGTATTATATGAAGTGAATAGTTTTATTTTTAGCAAGTATAACAAGTAAGCATTGCAATAAAAGGAGTGTGGTGAGAATGAGAGGCAAAAAACTGGATTTTTTAACATTTGAGATAGAACGGGCTAAAATGAAGTTCACGGTTGAATCCGGAATGCTGACAAACCTTAGAACAAGAGTTTTTTTTTTTTTGGAACAGAACTTAACGGAGTCTAACAGCGTTAGAGATCCGCCGTTAAAGTTAACGGCGTTAGAGAGTTGCCGTTAAAGCTAACGCCGTCGGGGGACTAGCGAGTGCAGCGCGTGAGATGGTGCGAGTGTGATCTGCGTGTGGGAAATGACACGTACTGGATCTCAAGCGCCTGGCGCGTGGGAGCGATTTTCGAGGTGATTTTTGTGGCGTCTGGATCGTCTCGTCGAGACGATGGCAGCGGTGGTGAGCTTCAGTGTGTTGGAGGTGAGTTGGACAGTTTTCGAGATTAAAAGGAATAAATTTGAAGAGGGTTAGGGTGTGGCTCTGTGTCACGGGGCGTCCTTTGGTGGCACAAAGGAGGCCGCGTGAGTGACCGTGCTAACCGATAGCCCGGTCGAGTGTGATCGAATTTTATTTACAATCAACGAACAACATGCAACAACAGTAATTTTAAAGAGAGCGTGAGCACAAATTGAGATTACTTCATTGCAAGAAATGAGATTACATGGAAAGCTATTACAATGCGAAAGAAAGTAAGAGCTTCAAAACAAAGTGCTAAACAACGTGCACTGGTAGGCAACTCGGGTGTGAGGCAGATAGTCTTATCCCCACTTATAACCACTTAATGAAAATACCAAAGTTGTAGCAGTGCACGTTGGGTCTTACAAGTTACAAGAAAACTTTTACAAAGGAAATGCAATACAACTACAAAGGAAATTCCTAGATCTAATTACATGGAAACAATATTTACATATGAGAAACCTAAACACAATAATAAAACTAGATGACGCTGGATCGCCTGATGGGCCGTGCTGCACTCGGGTGCATGCACGGTGCTGATGAAGTGTAGTCGGTGTCGGTCACGAGTGCTGTTAGAAGGCTGTTGGAAGGCACCCCGTGACATCCTCCCCCACCAGAGCTGTTGACGCCCTCGGCAACTGATTGAGGTATGCTGTGATCTGGTCCTGGAAGGCCGATAGGTCTGATGCCCTTTCCCAAGTGTTCTCTTCGGGGTCCCATCCTACCCATTTGACGAGAAACTCTTGGTGTTGTTTACGAGAAGCTGTCACAATTACTCGATCGGCCAGGATGGCTTCGACTGACTTCTTCCTTTCTGCTCTCTGCTTTAGCCCTGGACGACTAGACTCTCCCCTGGTTGGATCGGAAATATCAGCAAAGTACGGTTTCAGCATGCTGACATGAAATACTGGGTGAACCTTCAGCCAACTAGGGGGTTCAATCCGATAAGCCACTTTCCCGATTTTCTTCACAATCCTAAGCGGCCCCTCATATTTTTGCAGAAGGCGTGGGTCTCGACCCCTTAAGAACTTCCTATCTTGTGGAAGGAGCTTTACCATTACGAGATCTCCTACTTGGAACTCTAACGGTCGCCTTTTCTGATCTGCATACTTCTTCATTCGATGGGTGGCCTTCTCTAGGTGCGAACGAGCCAACTCAATATTTTGCTTCCACTCTTCTGAGAAATTACAGGCTCGAGGAGATTTGGAAACTGGCATCAAGTTGGCGGTGTGAGGAAGGATTGGCTGCTGTCCCGTCACTATTTCGAAAGCACTCTTGCCTGTCCCGGAGTTCTTCTGAGCATTGAAGCACAATTGAGCCACATCCAATAATTTGATCCAATTTCGCTGAGTTGCACTAGCAAAGTGGCGTAGATATTCCTCGAGCATTGCATTGTATCTTTCAGTTTGTCCATCGGACTGAGGGTGGTAGCTGGAACTCATACACAACTTGGAGCCGAGAACCTTGGAGAGTTCCTTCCAAAAATTTCCCGTGAATCGTGAGTCCCTATCGCTGACAATGCTTCGAGGGATCCCCCAATATTTAACCACATGCTTGAAGAATAATTGTGCAGTCTCCTCACCAGACGTGTTCTTCGGAACCGCAATGAAAGTGGCATATTTCGAGAACCGATCAATGACCACAAGGATGGTTGTTAAGTCCCCCACTTTGGGTAGGCATGATATAAAATCAAGCAAAATGCTCTCCCACGGTCGTTCCGGGATGGGTAGAGGTTCCAATAACCCTGCTGGTTGTCTTCTTTCGATCTTGTCCTGTTGACAGATAAGGCAAGTTCTAACATAACTTTCAACATCATCTACCATTTGGGGCCAGTAGTAACCTTGCTTGAGGAGGGTCAGCGTTCTTTCTTGACCAGGATGTCCCGCCCACAAAGTATCATGACATTCTCGGATTAGAGTACGCCTCAACTCCCCTACTCGAGGAACAAAGACTCGATTTCCCTTTGTCAACACGAACCCGTCGTCCAACCAAAACTGTCGAGTCTTCCCCTTCTCGATCATCTTTAATAGTTAAGCGGAAACTGGATCTTGCGGTAGCGCATTTTTGATTTTTCCTCGAATTTCAGTTGATACTTGACTATCGATTCGAAGAATGGCATTAAGGAACGCATTCGCCTGTTGGTTGAACTCAACTATACGGCTCAACGCATCCGCCACTTGATTGGTCGAGCCTGCTTTATACTCCATCCAGAAGTTGAATTCAGCTAGTAACTCCTGCCACCTCGCTTGTTTGGAACTCAATTTCGGTTGACTAAGGAAGTGACTAACCGCGGTGTTATCCGTTTTCACTAGAAATCGAGAACCAAGAAGGTAATGCCTCCATAACCTTAGACAATAGACCACAGCGAGCAACTCTTTCTCATGGGCAGAGTACCTCTTCTCCGTGTCATTGAACTTTCGACTCTCATAAGCTACCGGGTGACTTTCCTGCATCAAGACTCCTCCTAGGGCTGCATCCGATGCATCGGTATGCACTTCAAACGGCTTAGTCACATCTGGCAGTGCAAGAACGGGATCTTTGGACATGGCCCTCTTCAGAGCATCGAAGGCAGCTTGGCAACTCGTCGACCAATCCCAAGCTTTCAACTTCTTTAAGAGTTCCGTTAGGGGCATTGCAATACTCGAGTAGTTCTTCACGAACTTCCTATAGTAATTGGCGAGTCCCAGAAAAGAGCGGAGTTCGGACACATTCGAGGGCGCCCGCCACTCCTGTATGACTTTGACATTAACTGGATCCATCTGCACTTTCCCTGTTCGATGATGTGGCCTAAGAACTTGATACGTTTCTGCGCAAAAGAACATTTCGATAGTTTGAGATACAACTCATGCTTTCAAAGTCTTTCTAATACCCTCCTCAGGTGTTGTTCATGTTCCTCCATGCTTTCGCTAAAAACCACAATATCGTCGAGGTAGACCACGACGAAATCATCCAAATAATCCCTGAGAACTTGATTCATCAGAGTGCTGAAGGTGGATGGAGCATTAGTGAGCCCAAATGGCATAACTAGAAATTCATAGGCTCCATATCTTGTGACACACGTGGTTTTTCCTTCGTCCCCTGCTGCAATACGAACTTGCCAATATCCGGATCTGAGATCAAGCTTTGTGAATATTTTTGCCCGGCTGAGTTGATCGAAGAAATCGGCTCCATAAAGCGATTTGGCTGGTTGCACTAACCCCGCATCCAATAGTTCCTTCAGCTAGTTCGGGCTGAGACATTCGATATGCTGCACGAACTGGAGGTTTGGTACCTGGCAGAAGTTCGATTTGATGATCTATTTCTCTGCGAGGAGGTAACTTCTTTGGAAGATTCTCAGGCATCACATCTTCAAATTCGGTTAACACTTGTCTAATGGATCTCGGCAAGGGTCCCGATGTCTCTTGAATTTCATCCCATTTCAGTGCAGCCACAAAAAGTGGGATTATCGTGCTTGATGCCCTTCTTCAATTGAATTGCCGATAAAAACTTCCCACTGCTTGACGGGGTCATCACCGGGATAACGCATGGGTTATTCCCGAGCATCATGAGGCTATTTGTGCTGGGCATGACGCTAGCCTTAGTTTCTCTCAAAAACTCTAGCCCCAAGATAACCTTGAAGTCGTCCATTACCACAACTGAGAAATTAGTTCTCCCTTCGTAAAGACCCACTTTTACTAACACAGATTTTGCCATTCCGGCGACAGGTTGGGCGGCTGAGTTGATGGCCTTCACACGACCCACTCCTTTTTCTAAGATAAGGCCTAACCGTTCAACTTCAGTGCTCGCTAGGTAGTTATGCGTTGCGCCTGTGTCCACCATGGCCTGAATCGGCTTTCCGTTGATCTTGATATCAACACACATCAGACAGTTTCTCTGAGGACTCTTCCCCACACCTGCTTTCCCTTTTGAGGATGGCTCCACCTTCTCTTCTTGTCGGGGATCTTCTTCAACCGTTACTGCATTGCAAGAGTGCATGAACTGCCCCTGATAGGCACCCAATGATGCTCCCTCATACTCCTCAGTTTCTTCTTCAGACTCGGCGTGGTCATTTTGCTGAGTACGATGAGATTGTCTGGAGGCAGCTGGGGCTTTGGGAAGCATGCCGCCACCCCTGGCGACGAGAGCACTTAGGAGTTGTTTATCGGGACAATTGGCCATGAAATGAGCACCGTGACACAAGTAGCACGTTCCGGGGCTGACGGGCTTTTTCCCATTATTGCCGGTTTGGGAGTTCCCTGTGAACTTGTTCCCATTCTTGAAATTATTTTACTGGTTAAATGGCCTGGTGGGTGTGTTACCTCTCCAATCAGGTTTGGCCGGAGAATTTTGTTTTCTCTCCCCCGCATTCTTCGCTTGTCCATTTCTTGGAACATTTGTTTTAGGACTGGTGGTGTAATCTTGCAAGCATTCAGCGGCTGATATGGCTTGAGGTAGCGTCTTCACTTGTCTATGATTTAGCTCTGTTTTGGCCCACGGTTGTAACCCGATCATGAAGAAGAATAGTCTATCAGCATCATTCATATCGTGGATATCTAGCATGATGGTGGTGAACGCATTGACGTACTCCTTGATGCTCGCTGAGTGCTTCGTTTGAAGGAGTTCTTGTCACGCGTTATGGGAGGTGTTTTCGGGAAGGAATCGATCACGCAACTCTTTTTTCAGATCCTCCCAAATGCTAATCTCGCACTCCCCAGCTTGAACCTCGTTGTACTTGTTCCGCCACCATAATTTGGCATCCCCAGACAAGTACATGGACGCAGAGGATATCTTCGTTTCCTCCTCGTCGATCTTTGTTGCACGGAAATATTGTTCCATGTCAAAAACAAAATTTTCTAATTCCCTAGCATCATGAACACCGGTGAATGCTTTGGGTTCGGGCACTTTTATCTTTGTACGCTCCCCACCTCCAACTGGTGAGTTAGCGACCGCCATCGACAATATAGTCAATTTCTGGGCGAGTTGATCGATTTCAGTTCTCATCTCATCCATCATCTCCCCAAAGTTACCCCCTGGTGGGATTCCCTGAAGATTTTGGAGGCCTTCCTCCAAATCCTGTATGCGATCGACAAGTACGGGCGAGCTACCCGATGCATCCCCTGCTGGGATAGTTTGGGTACGTAACTCCAAACTTTGTACACGATCGAGGAGAGAGGGCGTTCCGCCCATTTTCTCCATTAGTGAGCCAACATTTCTTTCGAGGGCTTCGATTCTCTGGCTATTGGTTCCCATCGCAACGTAGCAAAATACACCAACTAGGTTTTACAAGGCAGCAATCGAAAACAATCCCTCTGATACCAACTGTCACGGGGCGTCCTTTGGTGGCACAAAGGAGGCCGCGTGAGTGACCGTGCTAACCGATAGCCCGGTCGAGTGTGATCGAATTTTATTTACAATCAACGAACAACATGCAACAACAGTAATTTTAAAGAGAGCGTGAGCACAAATTGAGATTACTTCATTGTAAGAAATGAGATTACATGGAAAGCTATTACAATGCGAAAGAAAGTAAGAGCTTGAAAACAAAGTGCTAAACAACGTGCACTGGTAGGCAACTCGAGTGTGAGGCAGATAGTCTTATCCCCACTTATAACCACTTAATGAAAATACCAAAGTTGTAGCAGTGCATGTTGGGTCTTACAAGTTACAAGAAAACTTTTACAAAGGAAATGCAATACAACTACAAAGGAAATTCCTAGATCTAATTACATGGAAACAATATTTACATATGAAAAACCTAAACACAATAATAAAACTAGATGACGCTGGATCGCCTGATGGGCCGTGCTGCACTCGGGTGCATGCACGGTGCTGATGAAGTGTAGTCGGTGTCGGTCACGAGTGCTGTTAGAAGGCTGTTGGAAGGCACCCCGTGACACTCTGGTTTGTTTAGTTTGGTTGATTTTGGGGTATTGCGGTGGAAGCAGTGGGGTGGCAGCAGGTTTAGCCGTGGTGGAGGGATAGAGGATTTGGAGTTTAACCTCTGATACCATGATAAACTTGGAGAGAGTGAGAGAAAATGAATGAGTTGTATATATTCATGTGTATTGTTACAATGAGAGAAAACCCTATATATATATACAAGTGTAGAATCAAGAGAGAAGAAAAGCCTAGAAACATAGAGCTTAAACCATGGAAAAGAGAAAAGAAAAGCCTAAAAACATGGAAAGGGAAAAGATAAAAGCAAAGCCTAAAAACATGGAATAATGGAATAATATTAGTATTTTAACACTTCAAATATGCAAATTCCAAAAATCCTTGAGGCAAGTCAAGAACCATGTCATTGCTTTGTCATAGCGAGTGCTCCGAAACAAATTGACCGGACCAAACCTAAGATACAATTACCCAAAGTCAACAAATCCAATAGGAAAAACAATGCAAAAGGTGACCAGTTTTTTAGCAGAATAACCCTCTAGGTTGTCACTCACTCACACCATAGACCTACAATCGAATTTGGACTTCAGGGTGATACCTTAGGATGAAGGTGTGGGAATCTGCCCACACTAATCTTCAAATTGCGTTTATTAGTAAGTATTGTATAGGCTTTTTCCTGCTGTATTTTAGGAGTAAAATTACACTTCTCCCACCGTGCATTCGCATTACAAACTAATAAAAAGAATTCAAATGGCAATTGGGAGTAGTGTAAATTTACAGCTCATAAGTATTGTTGCTACTGCCCCACTACTACTGCCCCATCAGAACCTTCAGAGTTCAGACCCATAAACCCTCTTTTGCTAGTCTTTTTCTTGAATCAAAATTGACCCACAGTCCTCTTTTGTGCTTCCTACTCCCTACTTCAAAGGTGATATTCCGGCCATTATAATTGATGAAAAAGCTTATTGGAAGCTCTTGATTCTTGCAAGTTCAACCTAATTGGTAGACTCATTCTCCCCAAAGGTTCTACTCCCATCAAAACTGTTGACCTTCATATAAAACTTTCTAAGTTTGGAACATCAGGCAGCAATGGCACCTCTCTACCTTAGGTAAAGGTTACTACTGTTTGCAATTTTCAAATGCAAGACCAATTTCAGGCCTGGACTTCTGGTCCAAAGCAACTCAATCCTGGTACTTTGAAGCAATCTCAATGGATACCAGATTTTGACCCCACAAAAATCAAACAGACTAATGGTCAAGTGGGGGTAAGAGTTCATTATTTGCCATGGGAATATTGGACCAAAAACATTTTGCTTTCAGTTTGCAACACTATTGGTCATCCTCTACAAGTTGATTCAGAAACTTTAAGCAGAAAATTCTGCTTATGTGCTAGAGTTCAAGTGGATGCAGATTTACAATACACCCTCCCCTCTAGAACCTTGGTAGAAAGGAATGGTTCCAGTTTTGAAGTCCCATTCTCCTATGAGAATCTTCCTAGCTTCTGCTCACTGCTACTCTGTGGGACACAATGTGGGGGAGTGCAGAAATCTCAAAAAAAGTGCAAGAGGAAGCTGTCAACACAGCTTCTAAAAGCCAACCAAAGCTTGCTTCTGTCAAACCTGCCAAATCAGTGCATTACACTGCTAAACCAGTTCAACAAAATACTTCAATTCTTCACAATTTTAGGCCGACAAGCGAGGCTATTCCTTCTTCGAGTCATACTCCTATAGAAGGTGATATTCCTTATGATGCTCTGGTCAATGCTCCCAAACAGTCCCTCAATTCTGATGCCTCACCCAATCATTACTCACAGTCTACTACTCATACTCAAATCATCCCTCCCTCCCCTCATAATGAGAGTCATGTTATCCCCATGATCACCCCATTCTCTTAACAAATCTCTTTCAACTAACTCTCATAGCATAGGCCTTCCCCACAATGCTATGGCAGCTCAGTCTTTTGAAAAGCCGTACTATAACAGTTTTGACCCCCCTTGTCAGTGGGAAGGGGATGGTGATGGAGAAAACTTGAATCATTTTGGTGATTCTGATGATGAGGAACTTGAAAACTCCTCTAATGCAGAGTGCTTTCAACATTGTGTTACCATATCTGCTGATGTCAGAAATTGGGCAGCTCTTGTGGATGAACAACCTTTCCCATCTTGGGAAGCTAGAGCGGATGCAGCATTTGAGGCTGCTATAGGTGATCATTCCTTGCAAGAGGGCTGTTTGCTTGTTGAGGACACTAGATCCTCCATCTTTGATCAGGACTTCCCTCCTTTGGTTCCAACTTTCCCCCATTCTGTCTCTAAAAATCAATTGGTTTCTGTTGGTGAATCTTCTCCTTCAAGCTCTCCATCTATGTCTAGTGGCTCTAAGTTTATTCCTACCACTTCTACCTTAAAACTGCCTAAAAAGAAAAAAAGGCCCTCATAGACCAAGCAAACTAAAGCTACAAAAGCTACTTTGAGGGAAGCTAAAGTTCTGGCCAGTGGTTCAAAATCCAAAAGGCAAGCTTCTTCTTTAGACCTTGATGAGTGCCAATGTCAACTCCTTCTGGCAGATCAGAAAAAAAGAAAGGAGGAAGCAATTACTATTTCTGCAGCGGCAAAAGCTACTTCTGTGGCCCAACCACATTCTGCTCAACATGACAGAGAAGACAAACAATGGAAAGTGTGTTTTTATTCTAGGAAAAAACGGGAAGAAAAGACTGCAAATCAAAAACCTCTTGAGGATGAAACTATTTGACATTTTGTGTATTCAGATTGGTTTTGCAAAATCAGGTTCATTTTTCTGCAGAATCTGTGAGTTTACTGTTTTCATTTTCTGCAGAATTCTTTTGCTTTCTGCAGGCAGATTTTTGTGGCCTATTTCCCTGCTTTGCTTTAGTTAGCCTCCTTGTCATGGCTTTTTTAGCTTTCTTCAGAATTTGCCAAGTGGACTTTAGTGCCTAGCTTTTTATTCCATTTTGCAACTTCATTCTCCTTGCCGTATTTTATTTTCATTGTGTTTTTTGAGGTCATTGGGGAAGGTCTTTTGTTTCCCCCTCCTTCTGTATCTTTTTTGGTTTTTATGATATTACTCTTTTGCCCTAGCTTGGGCAAAGAGGATTTATCCAAAAAAAAGTATTGTTGCTACTGCCAATAATTCGACGGTAACTCCCCATAGGAAGAATTTTAATCTGACATCAACATGACTCGAAAATTTTTCCTTTACATCAATTAACACTTCCTGGATTATATTTGCTTCAGTTTACAAAGACTCGTCAGCCAGAATATAAAATACATACATATGTGTCTGTCCAAATACTGCTCGTATGTGATACACTAATACCCAAGATTATTATGGTAACATAGCATAATGCTCAAGTTTGAATTACTACATAACCTTCTTTCTGGTGAATGTTTCACATAAGAGAGTAAATAAGATACACATTTGAAAGGGGAAGAAGAAACCTTGATTACATTTACAAGGGGAAGAAGAAACACTGGTTATATTTACCTCGTATTCACCTCAAGGATTTACAGTCTGCCATCAACGCCCCACCCCCACCCCCCAACTCAACTTCAAATAATAGAGCAATATGAGCTAGAAAATGGACTTACACATCTAACATGCTGGCAATACGTTCTGGTTTTTAACTTAAGAAGGGAATTTTGTTCATAGAACTAATGAACTATTGATATGAAGACTAGTTTCAAGAAAGCTTAAGTTCAAAATGCATAGTTCAATTAAAAAGGATATTGGAACTTTGGTTGGAAATATTGAGCCATAGTATGTAGGAGAAGGCAAGCTTGGCCCCAAGTAGCATTTATCTTGTCCCACTCAACGTAAGCCATTCCAAAAAACATGGTACAGATTGTAATCAAAATAATTTTAACAATAATAAGATAGGCATCAAACCCCAGGGTATCCTATCTGAGGGTGGTCCTCAAATCAGCTCAAGTTTGCTGCTGCAAAAATTGTGCATCTTTTCCATTACCACCAACCGAACTTCTTTTTTTTTTTTACCTTAGAAGTGCAGGTGGGGGCCGGGGGAGGAATTTTTGGAAGCCACAGGAAAGCGTTAATGTCCCAGACTCTCCATAATGCCATATAAGAAAGGCATAGTTGAGCACATTAGTTCGTTTCAACAATTCTAAATGTGCTTGTGAAACTTCAGTTTTTGCCAAAATTGCGTCCCTCTCTTCCTGTGACCACAAAGTCCTTTTAAAAATTTGAAGATAAACAAGGGGAGATTTTCCACACATCAAAAAGTGAGCAACTAAGGTTTGGGTAGTACCTGACTTCCATAAGACAAAACACAAACTTAAATTGTATTTAGTTGGACAGTTGCATAGGGTGCTACTCTCGCAGGAGAAAATCGTCAAATGAGTATTAATGTGTTACATTTGTTAAAAGAATTCTGACACTTAAAAGGGTCAATCTACCCAACTGCTTAAATTTTTCATAATCTAATGCAAGTATTCATTACGTGTTCATAAAATTTGATATATTGTCACAAAGTTGCAATTTATCCATGAGATGATCATTGCATATATGTCTTACTTATCATTTATTCCTTAATTCTAACAATGATGAGTCCCCTAAACCTCATGAATCCAGATTAACTTAAATGCATTCATAATTTGAGGTGATTCTGCAGAAAAATATTAACTGTCACAGACCTGAAGTGAAATTAACCGGAACTGAAGATTATTTAACTCGTGCCAATACCTGTTACAAATAGGTTAAATGGAATGAATTAACAATAAGAGGCTTCAACATATCTAAATATATCCTTCATACATAACTAACCAGATGAATAGAACCTTACGGACAGTTTCTGGATCAGTAATATTTATTCACTTAAAGTTTGAAACTCTTTAAATTCAGGTGAAACATACTGCTCCTCCAACTCTTGGAATCAATTAGATTTCGACTCAAGTTCCTTTAATTCAGCAGTTACTTCCTTACACTGTTTTTCTGTTTCTTCAATCGCTGCTTCAAGTTTCCTTTCTTCTTCCTCTATCTTAAATAATATTCATTCAATAAGATAATATTCACAGTAAAAGGATTTGGTACGAAAAAGATAATTATCATGCGGATAGCAAAAAACTTCTGCATTAAAACATGATGTGTCCAAATTATTTAGAGAGATTGATCTTTCGCTCATATAGAAATTTGAACCTCTTATATGACAGGCTTCACCTCAATGCATCTCTTTTTGCTATATAAAGTTGATTAATATTTGATTGACATAGCATTTTGAATAACTAGCCTCTAAAGAAACAACGTAAACTTGACATTATAATCCAACAGTTACGATATAATTACCAAATATAAATTACTTTACCCGTGATCTGTACTTCACAACAAGTTAACCTATTATAAGTAATGTATGATGTTCTACCACATTTTTATGTTCATTTGTTGTTCTTATTATATTTTATGAGAAGTATTTTTTCTTTTTCTGCAGAGCAGCCTCCTTCTAATAACAGAGAAGCATGAATGAATGAGCCATTTATTAGAAACACCACTCACCAGTGATTGAGCCTTTAATTAGGGCATCATAATTTACAAGTTTCAACACATGCAAAGTCTAAAAATCCATACTAACAGGAGAAAGAACCCAAAAAATAGACTATGACGAATTCATGATCAATTCAAAATTAGTTTCCATAACCAAAAAAATTGACTGCTCATTTAAGGAACTGCCTGCTTATCAGATGCCTAGTACTAGTATTGCCAGAAAAAGTTTTCTTCGCCACTGTTAATACAATATATCTTTGTCCCTATGCACCCACTAATTTCACTACTCTGATAAAAAAAATTGAGGTTACCTAGATCGAAAGAAAATATTTTTGTAACCTAATTCATAATGCTTCGCCTTCCATTCCTCGAATGGCACTTGAAACCTCCATTCCCACTCATCATCTTCTTTTTGTTCTTCTTCTTCTTCTTCTTCTTCTTCTTCTGTTTTATCCTTTTTGTTGTTTTTCTCCTTTTTGTTGTTTTTCTTTTTCTTGTTCTTGTTGTTGTTGTTGTTGTTCTTCTCCTCCTTCTTCTTTTCGCTTGATTCACCAGCATGCACCAATGGATCAGCCTTTGCATCCCCAAGATAAAGTAGACGATTCGCATTCTCTTTAAATTTGAGCTGCAATCTCTCTTCTGTTGTACCAGCTCTTCTCATACAGCCTTGCCAGCCCCTTTCAAATGCATCATGCATATCCTTTATCCCAAGTAGTTTTGCTGTAAACCGTACGCAAATAGCTGCATTCTCATTGAGTTTAAAAATTTCGTTAAAGCCCCAGTCTGGCACTCTGGCAGGTCCACTGCTCTTATCCCCAAATAGGTCAATATGAGACGGAAAGGATCATCATCGACTAAGTCCAGGAGGGAAAGAGGGTCAGTCTGTGACCCCTTCCCAGGATGCTTGGCCACGTAAGACTCCAGGAACTCCAATACAGGTGTAGGGATGAGCTCGACTGTACCATCATTTTTTCTGTAGTAAAGCTCCATTTTTACAATCTGCACATTTAAATCACAACTGAGAGAGAACCAGGAGATAGAAAATGGAATGAGGAGTGAGAAAGGAGATTTGACACATGTACAATTAGTAAAATGAGCTAGAATTCAGGCACTCTGATCAAGCATACTTCAACTGCATGCGTCAGATCTCAAAAGCTCATTAGAACACGGATCACAACAAATCGATAAAGCTCCAAGCAATTATAAAAAATCTGATCAAGGAACTCACTATCTGTACATACTACACAAGCAATTATAAAAACGGGGGCACAAACTACACATATCAAAATGCAAAGTCAATGAAAGCAAAAAAAAAAAACGTATAAATCAGTTTTTCCTGATTCCAAGTCAAATTTGTTTAAAACGAAGGTATAAAAGCAATTAAACATTTATAAATAGTAGAATGAGCTAGAATTCAGGCACTCTGATCAAGCATACGTCAATCGCATGCGTCAGTTCTCAAAAGCTCATTAAAACACAAATCACAACAAATCAATTAAGCTCTAAGTAATTATAAGAGATCTGATCGAGGAACTCACTATCTGTACATAATATAGAATATATTCTCAAACATATATGCAAACTCAACTCCAAATTAGCTTTGTGATATATATATATATAGAGAGAGAGAACCAGGAGATAGAAAATGGAATGAGGAGTGAGAAAGGAGATTTGACACATGCATAATTAGTAAAATGAGCTAGAATTCAGGCACTCTGATCAAGCATACTTCAACTGCATGCGTCAGATCTCAAAAGCTCCAAGCAATTATAAAAAATCTGATCAAGGAACTCACTATCTGTACATACTATAGAATATATTCTCAAACATAACTAATACTTCCAAACGAGTTTGAAATTCAAATTCCGATTGTATGTATGAACGAGTTAAGCTAGAATGCAAAAATTCAAATTAACTTTCCGTGCAAACATATAGAGAGAGAAAGAGAGAGAACCAGGAGTGAGAAAATGGAATGAGCAGTGAGAAAGGAGAATCGACACAGGAGGAAATTGTTTAATCTCTTAGCTTCGTAATGCCCTTGGTCGCCATTGATGTACGTACACACCTCTTAGTTAGCTAAGTGAAAAGCGCGCCTATATATAAGCGCCAAAGTAAGGGTGATGGAAGCATGTTATGCTATGCAAGCATGTTATGTGCGTGCGTGCGTTTTGATTAACGTCCTCTGTTTTTCTTTGTGATATATTATTAATTATTATTATTATTATTAAAAGCAATTTTTATTTTTTTTTGTTAATTTTCTTCCTAACTGAATCAAACATGACCGTGCAGGATAAAAAATGTAGCTCAAGGGGGTAGGCCTAATGATGGAGTTACTTCAAACATGACTAAGTGACAATAATATATAATATTTTTTGAAATTGTGATTTATCAATAATTCTAAATACATAAAAAATTGTCAAAAGTCCTTCAATGCTAGTTCTAAGTTTGTAACTCTAAAATTCAGTCTAAATTGAAATTATCGCTTTATGTAAAAACTCGTTCAAGTTGAAAGCTTTTTAATATATCTAATATACTAATAGAAATTAAAATGCTCTCTTTTAATGAGAATATGACATGTAGCACTAATAAATATGTTTTAAGTTTTATAAAATTCCTAATATTCTCAATTTTCTAATAATCAAATATCACATTTTAATTTAATTTATTATATAATATATTAATTGCAATATCTAATTTATCTAATATGCAATATCTTTTTTAGAAAATCTAATATCTAATTTAATTTATAATAAAATATTAATTATAATATCTAATTTTCAAGAATTTATCAATAGAAATCTACACTTTTAAAAAAAAATTATCTTCCCTTCTCATCTCCTTCCTTCTCCAAAAAAAGAACAATTACACTCCTATATATAAGCATTTCATATCTATTTTTTTTAGAAAAATTTATATTTTATACCTTATATCTAGCTCCTATCCATAATTTCTTTCTCAAAAAAGAAAAGAAAAGAAAAAAATTACCACACCATTATAACTGACTATCTCCAGCTCTCTTATAAATCAATTTTTTGAATAGAGGTTTGATTTTAATTTAATAATTTTTTAAGTTAAAATTAAATTTTGTGAATTAATTAAATTCATTATTAAACTCATTTTAATTGTTTTGAATAGTTTTGTATTAATTCTTATTTAATTTAGTATTTAAAAGGCCTAATAGGTGCCAATGGAATTAGTCTTTATGGAGTTCTTTTTAAGACTGAGGTAATTCTAAAACTTATTTGCATATATGAAGTACTCCGTACTTTTTAACTTAATTAGGAAAATAGATATTTTAGACTTTTTATTTTTATTAGACAACTTTATAAATTAGATTTTGACTCTTAGACTTGGTTATAAATTAAATTTAAACCCTTCACATTTAAGAAAATGATGAAGAAATCCTATTTAGTATCAGAGGGTCGAGTTATTCCAAGCTCCTATCCTTACAGACATTAAACAATAGACGTTGTTAAATTAAATGCCCTTAGGAATATTTTCTCGCATCTACGTCTCTATTTTTGAAACAAATCCAGACTACCAACCCGTCTCGATCCATAATATCATAGCAGAAGGGTGTTTAACTACTCAGATTAAAGGTTGTTCACATATAGAATACATACCTTTAAATCACGCAGAAAGCAAGCAAGTTATTGTAGGAGCAATAAATTGCATATTAGACCAAAACCAATATTTATTATTAGTTTTGCAATAGACACATATAGATCTCCAAAAGATCATATAAAACATCCAACTTCTGGATTTAGAAACCAAAAATAATACTAGACAAATTAAAATCTTAGACCAACAAATTCATTCAGATTTTGTTGCAATATTAAGAGAAATCCTTACTAGTACTAGAGAAACAAAAATTATTTTCAAAAAGCAAAATTCTTCTCTAAAAACAAGGATTGTCAAACTAACGAAACGTATTTGACAGTTAGACATTGAGCTCACGAAATTATCCACTGAGCGATCAAAAATTATATCTAGACTACACAACTATATTCCAGATATATAAAAATATGGAAATAGTTAACTTAGATTGGAAAGAAGTACCAGGAGGAATCATTTCTCAAGATGTATCCGACTTTTATTGAAGGATAATAGAGAAAATGAACGATGAAAGATTTTCTCATAGATTTATAAAATCAAAAATCAAAAATGCTAATAAAGTAATGATCTTTATTATAGATAGACTAAACTTCATTTCTACATCTATAGCGGCCACTCAAGATTATGAGTATAACTCTACTCTAGGCCTAAGAAATGATTTGCAAGTTAAGACTTAAGGATTAAGAACATTCTATAATGACTTTGTTAAGTTCCAACAAAACTTAGCATAATGTCTAGACCATAAATGGGAGAACCATTTTAAGACTCAAGAAATTACCATAAATGAAATTCGAGAAAATTCGGCTATGGTCGAAAAACAATTAAGAGAAGTCATGATAGAGTAAAGGCCGTTTATGAAAAACCAAGCCAGACTAGTTAAGCAGATCTAGACACTCATCATATTTGGATGTATGTCGATGAGATAGACAAGAATATTAAGACTTTAAAAGCTAAACTTATAGAAGAAAACGCTTCTAGAAAAGAATTCAAAAATAAGAATGTGCAAAAATTAAAGAGATATATTTCCACATCACATAGTTCTCTAATAGAAAATGCTATAACTGTAAATGAAGAATTATACACTAAAATGTATAAAGACCAATTGGCTCTTAGGAAACCCTTATCAGCCAAATCAAAAGACAAAATGATTACTCAGAATCTTTAGAAAGAATTGAGAAAAAGATTGAACAAAAATAAGTAAACACTTGTAAGTTCAAAGAAACCCTGTTTATCACAATAAAAGAAGAATCTTCAATAGGAAAAATTAGAAACGATGGGTAAGATAAGACTAAAAGAATAGCTAGCCTTACTCTTAGCATTGGACATCAAAATATGATGATCTAAAGAGTTAGAGACTCATCTTCCAACATTAGAACATGGTGGAGAGAAAGAAATATTTCACACCCTCTTCAATGGAAAGAATGGGGAGAATGGACTGAAAATACGCAGAAAAATCCATAAATAATAGACATCTTCCTCCAATAAGATACATAGACCTCTTTCGAGGAAGAGCCATTCCAAAGACCCCTAGCTACAATATGACTTATTGTAGTAAGAATCATATCCTCGAAAAGAATTATACATAAATTCAAATCTTTGAACCATAATGGTTAAGATCAAGAGAAACGGATAGGAATTTGCAATTCCTAACCTTTAGACTCTTCCAAGCAATAATCCAAGGACTTCATAGACCTCAGAATAGAATTAACATCCTTTGTTGCCTAGTTGACAAAAGATGGAACGATTTCCAGAAAAGCCTAGTTGGAATAACCCAATTAGAAATTTCAGACAATATAAGATATTTCAATGTCACACCGACATTTATAATAAATATACCAACAGCAAAATACTTTAAACTAATCTTGTATGCTACAAGCTATGAAGATTATGTTATACCAGACATAAATATTAACACAAAATTTCATAGTTATGTTAAGTTTTTCCAGAACGCATTCGAAGGAATGCAACCAGGAATTCCAAGAGGAAGAGTGAATGAACAAATTCTTGTTAGAACAAATACATCAAACTTTAATAATACTTACAGTATAAATAATACTGGACCTATGAAAGAAAATGCTAAGTCGCTCTGGCAATTACCAGAATTTCAAGAAACAAAGGCTATACAGAACGAGCCCTTATACATTGCCCAAGATAATATCACAGGCAATATAAATATATAGTTTGGTCCTCCAAAGTTCAAAGCAAAAAGCATTAAAACAGAGGAATCGAGGTTTAGAAACATGGGAGACTCAACAATTAATGACCCTTCAGAAGGAGAATGTAGTACGTCTAGCACTGCTAGAATTTTACAACATGCTCCAAAATTTATACCAAAAAAATCTATAGACAATCACGATATTCTGCATAAAAAACTAGAATCCAAAACTTTGGACAAGAGTTAACGAAACAAGAAAGAGACACGTAAAAAACTAATCTTGAGAGAAGTAAATCGACTAGATTCAACTTGATGGTATCCATCGAATTTATAAATTACCTAAAAAGTTCTCAAAACACAAAGGAACTTTTAAGAAAATTAAGCTACAAGAAAAAGAAGAAGAAAAATTGTTTCTTATTTCTACAGAAATCCCAGGAGGAAGCAATACTAAAACAAAAGAAACTTCTAGAAGCAGGTTCAACTTATTTGAAACTTCTGTAGCTATAAATATACCTATTTATAGTGAAAGTATTATTAAGACTAAACCAGATTATGTCAAAGGATTTCCCACGACAACTATAGACTTTTAAAGTACAAAGAATATGGCCTCAATAGCCATTAACCTAGTAGGTATTTACTTAAACTTAGATAATGTACAAGATAGAAAGAATGCCTTAAAAGAATGGTAAGATCAAATGCACATGTGCTTTGCATCAAATGAAAGTTGGGATGTAGAATCATGTAGGAGATATGATGAGCAATCTCTAAAAGGAATTGTAAAAAACTATTTAGATAGTTTAAGGACAGTAACAGACGAGGCTAGTATAGTTAAACTAGCAAGATTTAATGATACAAGAAATCAAAGATTTGTAAACGGATATGTACAACTCTTTACACCTGAATTTATTGGAGCAAGTCACTTTGCCCAAGAATCAGAAATAAACGTAGCAAAAACTAAGTTAGCTTTACTTAGTATATGCAGCCTGGATAAGATCAATGAATATAGTAATAACTATGAAACATTGTACTATCAAATAAAATAGTTTACTATAACTCTTAAAGACGAGTATTTTAGAAAACTCCCAGCTATCGAACACCTTCTTATCAATGAATATAGAAAGTGGCTTGGAGTTAATAATATTAAAGAAGATACTCTTGGAGAAAGAACAAATTTCGCAAAAGATTATATAATAACAAAAAGACTTGAAAGGGCACAAGACGCTTTGATCAAGGAGACATTTAAAAATATGCCTTATATTAAAGACGAAAGAGATATAGCACATATCCAATGGGGATGTGGAAGGGGCTCTTCCAAGGTCCATAAAAAAAACATTGGAAACAAACTTTCAAAGCTACAATTAATACATATTCTAGTAATAAAAAATATAAATTTAGAAAATCGACTAGCTTTAGAAATCTAAAGAAAAGAAAGAACTTATTTCCCAGAAGGAGATGTTTCAAGAAAAATTTAGACTCTAAGATGAAAGTTCCTAATTATAAGAAAGGAGAAAATAAGAAAACAACATCGTATAATTCAAAAAATGAATGTTGGGTATGTGAAAAGACATGGCATTTCGCTAGAAATTATTTTCAAAGAGAAAATAAAAATATAAATCTAATGTTAGACTTATAAAAGTTATGCTTACTCAAGCAAACACACAAGACTTAGATGTCATATATAATATTGAGTTATCAGACTTCGAAGTAAATGACAATGTCAGTGCATGTATATAGTGCATATACAACTGAGTTAGATACTTAATCTTCTTTTTTTGAAGAAGACGAAGAAGAAGATTTTCAAGAATGTTTTGTCATCACAACTATTGATGACTTAGAACAAATAGAAAAAAATATTTATCTAGATTATGAAGAAGTCAGTTACTGTTATAATTTGGCAGGCGTATGGCGACCTTCTTAACTAGAAAAAATGGTTAGAATACCTCAGTGCTACACGAATCCAAGCCACATATATAAGTTTAAGATGAAATATAGTCCTGCGGACTTCATTTGTGATTATTGTTTTACAACGATATCATTTGAATTATTCATAGTATGCATCATATGCCAACTTCACTACCATGAAGACTGTTGGAGACAAGAATTTCGTACTATGTACGAAACTAAATATGATTATATACTAGACATACACATAGATAAATACTATCAAAAAATTGATACAAATAGACTTAAGAAAATAGCAGAAGGAAAAAGAAAGGTAGACGAATGTACTACTAAAATAATTCCTGATATTCCAAATCCTTTAAAAGGAATTGAAATTAGATAACAGAATAATCTAGGAATACGAGCTAAAGGATTATTTACAAGCTTTATTGAAGTAAAAATCCTTCATCAAGATTATCTTAAACTACTTATTGCTATGATTGACACTTGGTGTACCATCAGTATTTGTAAATCAAATGCATTTTCAGATGAATACTATAACCCTGTTAAACAACTTATCTCAGGACAAGTTACTAATGGAGATTATTTTGAACTTCTATTACAGACTATTCCTATTTACTTCTAGATAGGGAATAATGAATTTACACATGACTTTTATGTCATGAATCCAGCTTGTAAATTCACTAGAAATCTTTTAATAGAACGATTTCTTTAACAAGTATCAACCATTTGCTCAATATAATGATAAAATATAATTATCTCATACTAGCAAATTTGATACACAAATTATGCTTTTATCCCGAGAAAGAGCATTTGACTTCATACAAGTTAAACCTGTATGGGTCCCCCCCCCCCTCAGAGATCCTCACCTAAGTGTGGTGAAATAGAGGAAATCCCTACCCCTCTTAAACACAAATACACTTGTCCAAACAAAAAATGTTATAAACAGATAACATTAATCCAACAAGAAATTGTTAACTAAACCAAACATCTCTTGGTAGTCCAAGAAATGAGAAAAAGAAAAAAGATATACAATATATTCTTAGAAGTGGAAAAAGACAAGATTAAGGAATTAGCAATTCCTACGACTAGAGAAAATCCTATAGAAAAATGGGAAAAAAAGATAAGGTATATTGCCAAATCATACCCATAAACTTAGACGTGACCATAAATGGGGGCATGTATAAAAATGATACTCTCAGAGAGACAGAGATGAATTTCAAACAGAAATATACAGTCTACTTAAATGTAGAATGATTCAAAAAAGTATTAGTAGACATAATAGCCTTGCCTTTTATGTTAAAAACGAATCAGAAAATAAACGAGGAAAAAGACGAATAGTATTATACTATAGAGCTCTCAATAAAAATTATGAGTTCAATTCATATAAAATACCATATAAGAATAATCTTATTAGTCTTATCGAAAAATAATGATATTTTTAGCAAATTTGATTGTAAGTTCGGGTTTTAGCAAATCAAAATACATCTAGATTCCATATTATGGACAGATTTTAGTGTACCACAAGGAAAGTATGAGTAGCTAGTAATGCCATTCGAATACAAAAATGCACCCCAAGTCTTCCAACAAAGAATAGACGGCATTTTTAAAAAATACTCAAAATTTTGCTTAGTATACATTGATGATGTACTAGCTGCAAGTCATACAGAAGAAAATCATATATAACATCTTAGGATAATAATAACTGAGTTCGATAATCTTGGTATTACTATCTCTTATAAAAAGATGCTTCTATTTCAAGAAGAAATAGATTTTATAGGAGTCCATATAAGGTATGGAAAGTGTTGACCTAGAAGATCTTAATCTTATTTTGATAATAACAATAAATCAATCATGTGTAATTTAACATATTTTTTAATATAAGTATATAGTTCGTTTACTTGAAAAATTCAAAAAAAACATAACAATGATCACTATTTCACTATTCGATCATTGGACAAGACAAGGAAGATCAAATCTCTTAATGCAAATCATGAATGAGAAAGGATCAAAATACTATATGAAAAGATTATAGGAAAATGTTTCAAGTGAAGATCAATTCGAAAAAAACAAATCAAAGCATTCGAAGATGCAGCTCCTCTATTTTCACGTGGTTTTATTTCTCACCTCTTTTGCCTATATGATGTAGCTACTCTATTGTATCAGCTGGAGTGCTTCGAGTTTTTGGAAGGGGAATGGCAGAACTCCCTCTAGTTGCTATAGCTTGTGAAAACCAAGGGAAGGTGTGAGATTAGTATGCTTTGATAGAAAGGCCCATAGACTCCAAACTCGGAACCTTTTCTAATTGCTGCATAATAATTTCCTCATTTCACAAGTCGCTTTCTGTCTTAAAGTTTGTATCCTATGACCACTTCCTCATTATCCTTAATATTAGGATCGTGCTTGTTCCAGTTATCATACACATAGCATTCTACATTAGTATCCTCCTGCGTTAACTACTATATCCAGGGGATTCAAGTAGTATCTAGTGCCTTAAGTATTTTGAACTCTCACATTAATGATGAAAACTGTGGGGGTTTTCCTTTGTCTTCCCTAATCCCTATACTATGTCCTTATTAGTTTCTTTCTTAATATTTTTTTTATCAGAAACTAAGATTATATTGATAAAAAAACAGGATTACAAGCAAAAGTGAGACTGAGAGTGGACAAGACGTCCACAGCCAGCCCCAAAAAAAAACAAAAAAATCACGTGAGGCATCCAACGCCTCATCACACCACGCCTCAACACACAGCAAAAAGACCACCCACCCAAACCTACTCTAAAAATAAACCAACAGAACAAACTAAAGAACCAGGCTAAAGATACCACATTCCAACACTCTGCTACACTAAAGCAACTTTCCAATCTCTAACTATATCAAAAACCGAAAGACCTCCAAACCCATTTGAAGTAAAGGCCCACAAAGAAGCCAAAGCCTTGATTTTGAGCCAAATCTCTACCGCATTTTCCTCCTTACCTTCAAAGATTCTGGAATTCCTCTCTCCACACACACCATAAAACCACCAGACAACTACTTCTCCATAACTTTTTAGACTTCTTCTTATCACCCTTAAAATACCATTTCTCTATAAGAAGATTGTGCCACGAACTTGGAAAAGCAGCAACCGTGACAAATTCACTACGGATATTGCACCAGATAGAGTGCATAAAAGAGCAATGCAAAAGCAAATGATCTAAACTTTCCCCATTCGTCTTGCACATAGCACACCACGAGGGGGATAACTGCAGATACGGCCTTCTGATCTGCATCGAATCTGCCGTATTTACCTTCTTATGCGCAGCAAGCCAGGCCAGAACTTTCACTTTCGACGGTACTCCGTTCTTCCAAACCATGTCGTGAGGCTCAAAATCCCCTGCTACCGTGCAACGTGTAATAATCTCAAAGAATGACTTTGTTGTGAATTGACCAGATTCATCTCCCACCCACACTCTGGAGTCCCTTTCGCTTCTCGAAATATTACAATTTCTAATAAACCCCAACATTTCCACATACTCAAATTCCTCTTCTTCCGTGAGATTTCTACGAAGAATAATGTTCCACACAACATCATTATTTGAACTCCAACTCATATTAGACGCAATTGACAACTCCGGATGGATAGCCAATCTAGCTATTCTAGGGAATTTAACAGATAGAGTTACTTCACCCACCCATTTATCACTCCAAAACCGGATCTTGGCACCATCGCCTACTGTATATCTGATATTTCCCTTAAATTTCTCTAACCGTCCGAAAATAGCCTTCCAAGGATTACGATGTGTCCCCCTAGACACCACATTAGAATCTCACCCATTTTCTTGAATCCCATACTTACTTTTAATAATAGAGTGCCAAAAAGCGTTTTGTTCTACCGGGAATCTCCATAACCACTTCCCCAACAATGCTTCATTTATATTTATCAAATTTCCAATGCCCAACCCTCGCTCCTTCTTGGTACGGCCAACCTTCTCCCAGCTCACTAAATGCTCCCCCTTCCCTCGATCAAACCCCTCCCATAAAAAGTTTCTCATTAATTTTTCAATGCTTTTGGCCACTTTGACTGGAATTCTAAAGAGAGAGAGAGAGTTACTTGGAATACTCTCTAGAACCGATTGAATGAGAGTTAACTTCCCACCCTTCGAAATACAACCCTTCGCCCAACCCTCAAGTCTCTTACCAATTCTTTCAATGACCGGGCTCCAAAAACCTAATCTCCTCGGATTGTCCCCCAAAGGCATCCCTAAGTAAGACATAGGCTAGCTCCCCATTTCACACCCCACTTCTCGGGCTAACGCTCTCAATTCCTCCTCTTCAATATTTATACCCACTAATTCACTTTTGGACATGTTTATTCTCAAACCTGACGTATACCCGAAAATATCTAAAATGCCAACAAGGTTACTGATTTTTACTTCATCCTTAGAAAGGAAAAAAATGGTATCATCCGCGAATTGTAAGTGTGACAAGCTCACCCTATCCCTCCCAATAGTGAACCCCTCCACCATGCCTCTACTCTTTGCCCTCTCCACCAATAAATTTAAAACATCCGAGACTAACACAAAAAGAAAAGGAGAAAGAGGGTCCCCTTGCCGAAGCCCTCTCGAAGCCTTGAAATTCCCTCTTGGTCTTCCATTCATCATCACGGAATAATTGACCGATGACAAACATCCTCGAATCCACCTCCTCCACCTACTACCAAATCCTTTATTTTCTAACACATGGTCAACAAAGTCCCATTCTATATGGTCGTACGCTTTTTCAAAATCAATTTTCATCACCACCCCTCCCTCCTTCTATCCCTATACTCCTCCACTCCCTCATTAGCAATAAGAACTAAATCAAGAATTTGTCTGCCTTTTACGAAAGCCCCTTGCGACAAGCCCACCGACTCACCCAAAACTTCCCTCAACCTCAATGATAGTACCTTGGCCATTACCTTGTAAAGGCTGGTGACAAGGCTAATAGGTCTGAAATCTTTAAGTTTGAAAGAGGCGGCCTTCTTCGGAATAAGACAAATGAAAGTGGAATTTGAGCACGCATTCACTACCCCATTGTTATAAAACTCCTTCAAGACTTCCATAACATCCTTCTTAATCACTTCCCATCCCTTTTTGAAAACTTTCAGCGTGTACCCATCCGGACCCGGAGATTTGCTACCTTCACAAGAGTCTATCGCAGCTTTAACTTCTTCTTCCCCGAAAGGTCTCTCAAGCCAATCTTTACTTTCGGAACTGATCGGACTCCACTCTAACCCATCAAATCCCACGTTAGACCTCTCCTTTTTGGTGTACAACCGCTTAAAAAACTCCACTAGTTCTTTCTCAATCTCACACTCTTCCGTCACCACCGCCCCATCTTCCTTTTCAAGCTTACTAATAAACTTGCTCACCTTTCTTTGATTAACGACCCTGTGGAAAAGTTTAGAATTGGCATCCCACTCCGTAACCCCCTTTACTCTTGCCTTTTGCCTCCAAGATACTTCCTCCTTTAGAATAATTTCATCTAATTCTACTTTTAGCCTTCTTCGCATGTCGGCTTTGTTATCGTCAAATGAACCCTTAGCTTCTTCCTCATCAATGCATTGAATATCATGACAAATTTGCCCCTTTTTAACTCTAACATCCCCAAACACCTCCACATTCCACATTCCACATTCCACCTTTTAATTTTATGTTTCACTTGCTCCAATTTTTTCATAAATTTGTATCCCTCCCACCCTTGTATCGAACACCCTTCCCACCATTCCTTGAACCTCTCTAAAAACTCTTTGTGACTTAACCACATATTTTCGAAACGAAATGGAGTTGGACCCCATCTAAATGCGTTAGTGTCTAGAATCAACGGAAAATGATCCGACACAACTCGAACCAAGGCCTCTTGTCTAGCTACCGCAAACTCCTCGCAACCTTCCGAAAACAAAAATCTATCCAAACGTGAGTGAGCTCTCCCATTCGACCACGTGAAGCTGATATTGTTAATACCCGGATCTGTTAACGCCGAATTTCTGATAAAGGCATCAAACTTCCTCATGCTCCTAGTCCACCTCCCATTTTCTCCACCTTTCTTCTCCGACGGATACCGGATAATGTTGAAATCCCCACCTAAGCACCACTTATTCCCGCAGAGACCATATAGACTCGCCAACTCCTCCCAGAAGTCGCCTCTTTCCTTATATCGACACGGACCATATACCCCCGAAAGCCACCAACTATCTCCTTGTTTCGGTTTCAACTTAACAGATAAAGTATACCTACCTTTAACACATTCCTCACACGAAACCACCCTCACATCCCATATAATTACCACCCCTCCTGATCTACCTTCCGTCGAGATATATGCCCACTCCTTGAACCTCACTCCCCACACTGCCCCCACTAAACTCCTTGTGATCTCTTCCTGTTTTGTTTCTTGCAAAATAATGATGTCCGACTTTTCCTTCGACACTATCTCTTTGACACTTCTCCTTTTCTCCTTCCCCCCCAATCCCCTTACATTCCACGACACTATCTTCATAGAGAACCTCTATCACCCCTTCTTAATGCGCTGCCCTCACCTCCTTTATCATAGTTGACATCGCACTTAAGATTGCGTAGCTCCTTTGCCCCTTTTTTACGCAAACCTCTCCTACTACTCCTCTCATCACCTTCTCCCTTGCCCTCTAATACCACCATGTTCACCCCATTTCCTCTAGTAACTTATTGTATTTTTCACTTTCATTTAAGCTCATTCCGAGCCATTTTTCTTTCTTCAATATATACCCGTTGCTTATGCAAATAGCCCGTCTATTCTCAATCTCGCAATCTCTGTTTTTATTTTCTTCACCTACCACTACAACCACCCCCTCCCCCTCCTGGCTTTTCTCACTGCTGCCCCGTCATTCGCCCATAACCCTTCTCGGATAGTTAATGCACTACTTGTTTTATACCCCTTCGTAATCTCCTCATCGTAAAAAACTGACATTTTCAATTTATTCCCCACATTTCCAGCCTTTGAACCCCCCCTACATATTGTAAAGATAGGTCCATATTCATTCCCGAATTTGTAAGAAATTGAGGCACCTTGGCAGCCCACCCCTCCTCCTTGTAATAACCACAACTTCCCTTTTTTATTCATAATTTGCTCCCCCCTGCCTCCCATACTAAGGCCACTAGTTGACCCTACCTCTCCGCCATTGAAAAGAGGCACTATCCAACTTTCATCATCTGATGTTGCCAATCACACAGGCCATCCTATAACGAGCTTGCGGCTTCTTTCTATTTAGTTGTTACTGCACTTCTAAAATCGAGCATTTCTTATTCATTTCCAATTTATGCAAAATGCACCAAAAAAACAAATGGAATATTATTTTTTTCACACAGGATTCTTTCTTTTAATTTTAGTACTCTAAATAGATTTACGATAATAAAATTGGGGTTTTATACCTTATAGTTTTGGATTAATATTCCAAGGTTATTTATGTCAATTACATGTTTTAGGGTTATTTCTGTCTTTAGTAATTAGTTTTGGTAGAATTAGGTTTCCTAATCACCCGTCTGCCTATATAGGTCATGAAACTATATCGAAATTAGTCTTTAGTCTTAGAAGATATGTGTCTAATACTTTTTCATGTCCGTATTTTAAATACTCCCGCTGTACAAATTATGATGTAGGAAACATAAATAAGAAGTGAAAGGATTGGGATTTGTTTGGGAACTTGTGTAGTTTGATCTATATGATTGGGTTTGTCTTAAGTAACTTTCAGATACATTAAATTGGAGATTTAAGTGTTGAAGTTATTGATAATTCAGTATTATTTATTTTAGTTATTTATGTTATTTTATTTGTGGGTAGAATCCCACCTTGATAGGAACTCTAGGTTGATTAGGAGTTGTGTTTATTTCCTATATAAGGTGCGTTGTTCTCTTTGTTTATGATTATGGAATAAGAATAATAGTTCTCTCTAAATTCTATATGGTATCAAAGGTAGGTTAGGAACTCCATATGCCGCCTAGGTACAACTAAAACCCTAGGTCCGATTAAAACCCTACCCACGCCTAAAACCCTAGCCACCGCCACTGTTTTTGCTCACTGCCGTGCGTAATAGGTGAGACTTCCCGGAATCAACCACGCAAGAGTGGTCGGAATTACCAGACGAGCAGAACCCCGAAAGCCACGCCGGAAACCGACGTCTCACGCGCCCTCATGCGCCACCGTCTCCACGCGCCGCCGCGCGTGGAGGCGCGTGAATGCTCCGATGGCTACCAAGTTTTCCAGGTTCAATCGTCCCACTGTTCCGCTGCTTATTCTGGTACTGTTTTGGTCCTGTGGTACTGTTTCGTCATAATTTTATGGTACTGTTCCGGTTTGGTACTATTCAATTGGTATAAATACTGTTCAATTGGTTAAGTACTGTTCAGTTGGTAGTGTTTTGGTACTGTTCCACTGATTGGTTGGTTTGGCTAGTGTTTTAGTGTTAGTTGCACCAGATTTAGTGTAACGGGCTAGTTTGATTGCTTGCGGTGTTCTTGTTCAGATTTGGTTTTATTTAGTCCTGAGTTTGTTTAGTTGTTGATCCTATGGCAATATGAACTATAAACTTACTATGGTGGGTGAGAATCCGGTAGCGAATATTAGTCACAAGTTGAATGAAAGAAACTATCTCGCATGGGCATAATCAATGAGGTTGTTTATTTACGGCAAAAGAAAATTAGGTTATGTGAATGCTAGTGCCCGTCACAAGAAGAAGGTTCAGCGATTTCGTGTGTTGGTCTTCTTGGCTGGAATAAACAAGGACCTAGACAAAGTTTGGGGTCGCATTTTAGGCAGTATACCCTTGCCCACTATCAGAGAGGTTTTTTCTGAGGTAAGAAGAGAAGAGGCTCGACGGTCTGTGATGTTAAAAGACAAATGTGCACCCTGTACAGATGGTGGAGGCTCTGCAATGGTAGTTCTTGGTAAAGTCGTTGACAGTGATAAGCAGGGAGGAAAGCAGAGATTGTGGTGTGATCATTGTAAGTGGTCAGGTCATACTAGGGATAGTTGTTGGAAGCTTTATGGTAAACCAACAACTTGGAAGAATCGTGATAACAAAACTAGAGAAGGTGAACGAGCATTTCAAACTAGCAATGCTGATTCAGAGCAACAGTCTTCCTCAGAACCATTTCCATTCACAAAAGAACAAATAGAGCATCTGTGTAAAATGGTTCAAAATCATTCCTTAGGAAACTCTGACTCCTCATGTTCCATAGCTCAGTCGGGTAATACGTTTACAGCTACAATTGCCTGCATCAAATCCCATAGCAACTGGATATTAGATTCAGGGGCTACTGACCACATGACTGGTAATTCGGAATTTTTTTCGTCATATACTCCGTCTGCAGGGAATCAAAAGGTTAAAATTGCTGATGGTTCTTTTGCTGCGGTTGCTGGCAAAGGAACCATAATCGTCTCACCGTCTCTCACTCTTAAAGATGTCTTACATGTCCCTAATCTATCGTATAATCTTATATCTGTCAGCAAATTAGCTCTTGATCTCAATTGTCAAGTTAACTTTCGGTCTTCTCATTGTGAATTTCAGGATTCAAATTCAGGGAAGACAATTGGGGTTGCTAAACAGGATGGGGGTCTTTACTTCCTCAATAATGGGTCTACCTCTGGAAGGCAAAACCGACAAACTTGTTTTAATTCTATTTCTGTTTCTAGTGATAGTCAGATTTTGTTATGGCATTATAGGTTAGGACATCCAAACTTTCAGTATTTAAAGCATTTGTTTCCCAAGTTATTAATGAATAAAAATTTGCTTAAATTTCGATGTGAATCTTGTGAATTAGCAAAACATCAACGAACGGTTTTTCCGTCTCAACCATATAAGAAATCACAACCTTTCACCTTGATTCACAGTGATGTTTGGGGTCCCTCTAGAGTGCCCACTTGGTCTGGCAAACGTTGGTTTGTGACTTTCATTGATGACCACACTAGAGTATGTTGGGTCTTTCTTTTAAAAGAAAAATCCGAAGTTGGGAGTGTGTTTCAAAACTTTTACACCATGATACACACACAGTTTCAAACCAAAATTCAAATTTTTCGGAGTGATAATAGGAAGGAATTTTTTAATAAGATGTTAGGGGATTTTTTCGTCAAAAATGGGATAATTCATCAAAGTTCTTGTAATTATACTCCTCAACAGAATGGAGTTGCCGAAAGGAAAAATAGACATCTACTTGAAGTTGCTCGTGCTTTAATTTTTCAAACTAAAGTTCCAAAATACCTTTGGGGAGATGCTATTTTGACTGCTACTTACCTTATTAATCGGCTTCCAACACGAACTTTGAAATTTAAAGCCCCTATCAAATTGCTTTCTGATCTATTTCTCAACACTCGGTTATTAGGGGATATTCCCTTAAAAATATTTGGAAATGTTGCCTTTGTTCATAATCATGACCCCAAAAATTCTAAACTTGATCCAAAGGCACACAAATGTATTTTTGTAGGCTATCCTACAAATCAAAAAGGGTATAAATGTTTTGATCCGATTTCCAAGAAATTATACATTTCTATGGATGTTACCTTCTTCGAGGGGCAATCCTATTACAACTCCCATCTTCAGGGGGAGAGCACGAGTGAAGATGGTGGTTGCGTTTTTGATAATTCAGTCGTTGATGTTTTGTATGAACAAGTACCTAATTATTTTAACACACAATCTGGGAAAACAAATGAATTAAATACTGAAGATACTTGTGTTAGTAATGGTGAACAACCAGGGTTAGTGTCATTCCAAAATCTGATTACCGATGGACCAGAGATGTATGCAAAACGGTATAAAGGTCTTATTTATTCTAGAAAAAATCCAGAACAAGGAAGGAAAGAAACCATTCCTCTGCAACCCCAAGAATCCAACCTGGAGGTGGATCATGATACTCAAGATGACTCTTCCGAGATACCTGAAGGTAGTTCTCAAGCTAATATCGAGTCAACTCAGTCTGATCAACTTGATCTCCCTATTGCTCTGAGAAAATGAGTCAGAGCGTATACGAAATCACCCAAATATCCCATTTCGAACTTTGTGTCATATAAAAATATCTCACCCTCCTATTCTGCATTTATCTCTCGTGTGTCGAATGTGGTTATTCCTAATAATGTTCAGGATGCTCTAAATGTTCCGGAGTGGAGAGAAGCGGTGTATGAGGAGATGAGAGCGCTGGAGAAGAATGCTACTTGGGAGAAAGTAAAGCTTCCAAAAGGAAAGACAGTTGTTGGTTGTAAATGGGTATTCACTGTGAAGTATAACTCAGATGGGTCAGTGGAACGGTACAAGGCTCGTCTGGTGGCTAAAGGCTTCACTCAAACGTATGGAGTCGACTACTTCGAAACATTTTCTCCCGTGGCAAAATTAAATGCAGTTCGAGTTCTCTTATCAGTTGCAGCTAACTTGGACTGGCCTCTGAATCAGTTAGATGTGAAGAATGCCTTCTTGAATAGAAACCTAGAAGAGGAAGTCTATATGGAACCTCCACCTGGTTTTACTAAGGAATTTGGGTCAAAAATTTGCAAGCTAAAGAAGTCTTTGTATGGCCTCAAACAATCCCCTAGGGCGTGGTTCGAAAGGTTAACGAAGTTCCTCAAGGGCCAAGGATATAATCAAGGGCAGTCTGATCATACTCTCTTCACAAAGATGTCCACAAGAAACGAACTTTATGTTCTCATTGTTTATGTGGATGATATGATTTTGACAGGGGATGATGTTGAAGAAATGAATCGACTGAAGCAAAATCTTGCTAGAGAATTTGAGATTAAGGATCTTGGTGACCTACGATACTTCCTTGGAATGGAAGTGGCCCGTTCAAAAAGTGGTATTGTCGTATCACAACGGAAATATATTTTGGATCTGCTGTCAGAAACTGGGATGAGTGGGTGTAAGCCATCGGATACTCCCATAGAACTGGGTACTAAGCTAGGAGATGTTAAAGATGGTGTTCCAGTCGAAACAGGGAGATACCAAAGGTTAGTTGGGAAACTAATCTACTTGTCTCATACGCGCCCTGACATTGCTTTCGCTGTGAGCATGGTTAGTCAGTTCATGCACTCACCATGTGAAGAGCATCTAGAGGCTGTGTATCGTATTCTTCGTTACCTCAAAGGCCCCCAGGGAAAGGTCTGTTCTTCAGGAAGAACGATAAAAGAGGGATAGAGGTGTATACCGATGCTAATTGGGCTGGCTCGGTTACTGATAGACGGTCCACGTCTGGTTACTGTACGTTTCTTTGGGGCAACTTGGTTACATGGAGAAGCAAGAAGCAAAATGTTGTCGCTAGAAGCAGTGCAGAAGCTGAGTTTAGATCAATGGCTCAAGGAGTATGTGAGGTCCTTTGGCTACAAAGGGTCTTAGAGGAACTTAAATGGCCAATAAGTCTTCCGATGAAGCTATACTGCGATAACAAGGCTGCTATCAGTATTGCCCACAATCCGGTCTTACATGATAGGACAAAACATGCTGAGATTGATAGGCACTTCATCAAAGAGAAACTAGAAGGTGGAATTATATGTACTCCCTTTGTTCCGTCTAATCAACAACTTGCAGATATTTTGACCAAGGGCCTGTTAAGGCAACCGTTCGAATTTCAAGTGAGCAAGTTGGGCATGACGGATATCTTCGCACCAACTTGAGGGGGAGTATTGATAATTCAGTATTATTTATTTTAGTTATTTATGTTATTTTATTTGTGGGTAGAATCCCACCTTGATAGGAACTCTAGGTTGATTAGGAGTTGTGTTTATTTCCTATATAAGGTGCATTGTTCTCTTTGTTTATGATTATGGAATAAGAATAATAGTTCTCTCTAAATTCTATAGAAGTCAATTTGAGTTTCTTAAGGCAAGATTAGGTTCTTTAAATACCTAGGGTATGTAATGCGATCATCTTGGTTTAACTCTTTCTCAAATCCAATGATGATAAATAGCCAGGATCTTGTGTGGACAGTCTGTGTACTGGCAGCATCTGTAGTGACGAATTTTTGTTGCTAAACATCTACCAATGTTTTGGTGACAAAAATTCGTTGCTAAAATACTAGCATATAGAAGGTCCATACCAGATCCAGACTTAAACTCTCTCCGTCTTAAATTGATAGGCACAATTTATTTTAGAACATAACCAATATAGAAAATCACAATAGTATTTGTGGCCATTGCTTATGGTAAGATTAGTATTTTCATAAAAATCACCAAAATTAAAGTAAAATTATCAATTTGAAATAAAAGGAGTAATTTGTGGGATAGTCGACATCAGGTGCAAATGGTGGATCCTTGCGCTTGATTCATGAATACGATAGAATAATAATAAAAATAGAAGTAGTCCTACTTTTTATTGCATTTATCAATCAAATGCAAGGGTCATTGTAATCATTTTCAAATGAAGTTCAACAAGTTCCCTTTACTATTCAAGCGCGCCCTCTCTCTGTATCTTACGTGCGCATGTCTATAATGTAATGACTAAATTAAAATGTATGTATATATATATATATCTGTTGAAGGCATTTGAATGGGGAAGATATCACATCTTTGCAATACAAAGAACTAATGGCAATAGAAGTCGTCCTTGGGAATGGTCTTTATAGTATTCGGCACAGGCAGGCAAGTCCTATATATTTATATATATTATTGAGGCATATTATATATATAGATGAAAACTAATCTATTTTATATCTTTTCTTTGGCAGGGTGAGATCATGAACATCAAGAGGAAAAATGTATGTACTTATAACTAATACCATACTTATATATAAAGGAAATTATGTGTTTTATTATACTCATATATATATATGTGTGTGTGTTGTGTTTGTAAATGAAATTTTCAGGGTCAAGTGCTGGAGGGAGGAGAACAAGCACCTCACTTACATATTTGTAAGTTCTTCATCTTACCAAATGTGTGTATTAATATGCATATGTTCTACTTATAGCATTATACGCAAGTTTTTGAAAAAATTATATTGAGAATTCTATGATTCGAGTGTTCTAATTATTTTTGGTTAGATGTTTCAACATAAGTACACACTTCGTATCAAATTGACAATCTTCTGTTCTTCTTTTTGGGATGTGTGAACTTCAAAGTCCCATTCGATCTCTATTTTAAAACGTAATAAGTGTATCAATTCTCACAATAGAAAATAAGTTTTATCATTGACTGTTGATTAAGTTGAAACTAATATTTTGTGGGACTAACTTTTTAACAAACTTATACTATTATAAGTGAGGCGGGAACCATCACCATAGTTTGTGATCGAGTCGAACATGCCACTTAGTATGTCATTAATTGATCCAACTTTTTTCTTTACATTAATGAAAAGAATTATAGGGAGGGAGAGTTGGAACGCACATTTTTCAAGTTAGAGGTACCTTTATAAGAGCATATAAGTGGTGATATAGTTGCGTATGTTTTCCTGTTTATTATCGTGTGTTTGGAAAAAGCATTAGTGTGTGAGAAATGTGTGGTTGATTGATAGTGAGAAAACTAATTGGGAGGTTTTGTTGTTTGTTGCAGGAGGCAAAGTTTTCGCAATTGATAACGTTGAGTAGAGAATAGAGAACAAAGTTGAAAAGTAGTTTTATTCACTTAGATGATCTTAGTTTTTGCGAATAGATGGCGATCTTTGCTGGTGTTCTACTGTAAACATTGATTCATGCGTGCCAAACATTAACTTTATTCTCTAGTTTTTTTTTTGGTAAGAGTAATACATGTTATAATAGTTTAACTTGTATTTTCATTAACATCAATATTTTGGGTATTGTACTATTTACTAATTACGGCTTGGTGATTTTTTTTTGTGGATTATATTATTCGTTTTAATTGAAATATATTTGATGGTGTTAGATTGAGTTGGATTGTGGAATTTTATTTTAGATTTGATGGTCTGTAACACGTTGAAGAAAGCCAAAACTCAGTGGCTGGAACAGATTGAAAAAAACCTAAAAAATGTGGCTGGAAAAAAAAAAGGGGGAAAGAAAATTTGCATTTTCAAAGGGGCACTGTTTTGACACAGTTAAAAACGGTGCCAAATGAGTGACAAAATAAAACAGCCACTGACTTAATTGAAAATGACAGTGTTTAAATACAAAATCTTACGTGGACAAATAAAATTTTGACGTGGAAAATAGTTAGAAATTTTGGCAAAAGAAACGAATCTGGAACGGTTTAGAGCAGTTCCAAAATCGTTTCAGTTTTGGTGGAAAAGGGTATGGTTTGTCCAAAATATAGCACGGAATGGAATGGGAAGTAGACGTTCCCAAAAAATTACCACGCCTGTGTTTGGCACTGCTGGGAGAGGTTCCAGATTAGTTTTGGCACGGTCTAGAGCAGTTCCTGTTTGGGATTTCTGGTGTAATGAACACGTTGGCAAAACAAAGAACGTGCGGAAGGATGTAACATAACTTAATCATCATGAGAAATACGTGTAAAGCCACCAACTTGTGATGAAAGTCACCTACCCACGCTGCTTCTCACCCATTCGTGCAGAATGCAACCACCAAATTATGCATCTGTATAATGTAAAAGTGACCCATCTTTATTGCAGATCATTTCACAATTAATGTAGTGGGACCCACGGCTTACCCAAGTGTCTTTTAGTCATGCACTCTAATAAAGTATGTTAACCCTAATTCTATACAAATATAAATATAAAGGGATAACTCATAACAGAGAGATGGATTTCTATCACTGAGGAATCTAGAGAGAAAAGAGAGAGAGAGAGAGAGAGAGAGAGAGAGAGAGAGAAAAGCTGGTAGTTTGTTTTCTTGTATTAAATTCCATTCTTAACAGCAATAAAAGCTTACACACACAAAGGATGACGTACTACCAATAGAATTAAAACTCACTGGGAGAACCTATCTACAAACAAAAATAGCATTGTCCTGTCTCCCTTATCTATAACGGTGCATTCATACTCACGAAGAATATCACTCTCGTGAGCTTGGTTGAATTTTTCGCTACTCACAATATTTAATTCCTTAAAATATCCAATTATTACTTTTTATTCAATGGCATTATCATTGTTTTATATGTATATATATATATATAAGCATGCATATATAAGGATAGATGTTTGACTTTGTTTCTTTATTTTTCTTCTACACATATTATAATGATATCTCCATCTTTTCTCAATTTCTATGATCATTATATTTTTCTCTTCTTTTTATTAATTTTTCTTAAACTTTATTCGTGTTATTATATTTCTTCTAGATAAATACTTCTTCCGTCTAAATTTAAGAATATAGTAATTTGAGGATTATATATGATTCATGTTTGATAGTTGATTATTAAAGCGTCTAATTATACATGCTAAACTTTTTGTCTTATCATTCAATGGCAACTCTAATTAAAATTAATTTTTGTTTCTTTAAATCAATAGAAAAAACTATATGCAACAAGTTTTGGAGTGTTAAAATTATTTGCAACTTTGATTTTGATCATAATGTTTTCTAAAATTGGAGTGTTTATATAATAATGTAATACTAGTTTCCTTTCCTTCCACAGCTTTATATTTAATAAATTTGCTTAGTTTTCTACTTCTAGGTCTGACAATTTTTATATTCTAATTATTTACGTAGTTTTTCAGTTTTGGAATCTCAAAATATATACAGTTGAAATACTAAAATCGCTGAACATGGTTCTTGTTTAAATGTAACAACAAATTTTATTATTTTTTAATTTTTTAATTTTACTATTATATATCCATGCATGATTTTCACGCTAATTAATCTCAAGTTTGAATCGCACTACTCTTCTTTTTGGTTTTTCTTCTTTTATTTTATGCTACAAATAACTAAAAATTGCTATCTCAAATACAAGAGGATATTTTGCCGACTAGGCTAACTAACTTGTTCACTATTTATAAATAGAACAAAAACAAGAAGATGATAACCACAATTTGTAAGATCAAATAATAAGACGTTCGATATGTAAATGAAGAAGCCAAGACTTTTCACCAACAGGTAAGAAAAATTACAAATTCAGCCAAACCGCTGGTGAAGTCACATTCTAATATATAATGTTTTTAAAAATTTGATTTATCAATAATTATATTAAAAAAATGTTGAAGATCCCCAGCTAGTTCCAACTTTGAAACCCGTCTAAATTGAAATTATAGCTTTATATTACAAAAAGTAAAAAATAAAATGCCCGTTCAAATCGAGAATATTTAATATATTAAATATCATGTTTGAGACCTACTATCAATATTTTTTTTTTTAAACTACAAATAACTAAAAACCATTTCCCGACTCCTCGTGGTGGATGGCTCCCCTAATTGTTTAACCAATAACCATTGTCCATTTGTAAACAGAACAAAAATAAGAAGAGATAAACCACAGATCAAATGATAAGATTTTCGATTAAATGAGGAAGGCAACACCGAAAAGTAAGGGGAGGGGGAATTAGAAAAAAAAAAACAAAAAAAAAATTAGCCAAACAGCTGGTGAAGTTCATTCTGATTGCAATTACAATTTGGGTTGCTATATGAAGAAAGGGAAAGAAAATTACAGGAAGATTATTCATCCGAAAGAGAGCTGTGAGGTCTCACGGGTGTGTATGTGTGTGCGAGTAATGGGCTTTCTAAATTACTCTGAACTAATTCATGAATTTCCGACCATTGGGAGCTTTGCATAAACAAGGCACTTTAAGTTCATCACGCTCATCCGGATCAAACAAGTAATCATACCTGCAAACATGAATTTGGAAAAAATAAACGGGCAAACATCAAACTACTCTCAACCCGAAGGACTATCTGCTACGCAAGTCATCATAGTTTAATTACCCAAGGAGGGGGAGGGGGAGGGGGAGGGGGAGGGGGGGAGAGAGAGAGAGAGAGAGAGAGAGAGAGAGAGCATATGTAGAGACATTGGATTTAGCTATAAGAACAATGCACCTCTCTTCTTGACCCATACTCGTTATCCTTGCATAGCAGTTGGGCATGCACTGCAAAAAATGCAGCCACAATAAAACAAAGGCATGCCTAATACAAACATGTGGTGTTATAGAATACTCTTAACATCCATAAATGAAAAGGTCCCAACTACACAATCAACTATCCCTACAATATTGCATGCATATTGTCAACAAGAAAAACCTACCGAGTGGTTGATTAACAGCACGAAACTCCCGTTATATGTGGCATCGATTACAAATTCTTCACTTATCTTGAAAAACTGGACAACATATCAAAACCAACCAAAAAGGTCAGCTTTGGAAGGAAATAAGAACCTTCTGATTTGAAGCAAGTGATCAAAACTTATCCTCAAATGGCTAGGTAGGTATCCAACTGGTCAAACTCTCAGGCTATTCTCCAAGACAAACACAAAAGGGGAATCATTAAGGATTAACTCACATAGCAATCTTTGCATTCTTTCCTGTAGCGGGCATCCCTTATATCTGCCACAGTGCGCCTCACCTGCTCACCATGATATTCAAGAACCTGTACACAAATCGACCCACAGCATTGAAGCTTTCATCACTTTCAATTCTCAAGCAACCCATGCAGACATATAAATGGCACTTCATGATGGCATATATACTCGGGGAAAAAAGAACCATTGCAGTATTATATCAGGTGTGTTCTTTTAGCATGATTTAGGCATGAGAATTGAAGAACAACAATAACTTCAAGTTGTTCTTTTTTAACGAAATTCTGAAAGTCTACTATCTGAGATTTCAAAAAACTCCAGATAATGACCTTTTGATATCAATTTAAGAAAACATGCAATTTCAAATCCAGAAAATCATTAAAGAGTTCAATTCTCTCTCCATCATCAATCACCGAACAATCTTCCCCTTCAATCTAAACATGGGAAGTCGGGAATGTATAAGAAATCAATCCAACTTGCAGCAATTCAAAAAACATGAGAGTTTGAAAAAGAAGAAATAAAAGTCTATAATCATGTGATTATTTTTTTTTTATCAGAAACAACGCTTATATTAATCAAAGAAAATCAATACAAGCAGAAAAAAGACTGAAAGTGAACGAGAAGTCCACTAATAGCCTGCACCAAAACAAGAACATAAAGCAAAAAATACACAAAAACCTAGCAGACTACAGCCAACCTAAAAACAAGCCTACTACCAATAAACCCTACCAAAAACAAATAAACAGCACCATAGGCAGTAAACTACACTCCTTCTATAGAACTGCAGCTGACCAATCTCTGGCAATATCTGACAAGGAAAGAGCCCCAAAAACTTTCGACGAATATGCCCACAACGAAGCCGTGGCCTTGACCCTCTGCCAAACTTCCTCATTATTAGCCTCCTTGTCATCAAACAATCTGGAATTCCTTTCCCTCCACATGCACCATAAAACTGCCATGCAATTACTTCTCCATAATGTTTTAGTCTTTTTTTTTGTTACCCTTCAAATACCACTTTAATGAGAGGAACCTATACCAAGAGTTTGGAAAAACTGAAATCAAACCTAACTCTCTTCGAATGTCGCACCAAATAAAGTGTACGAATGAACAATGAAGTAACATATGATCAATGCACTCTCCCTCTCTTTTACACAAAACACACCAAGATGGAGAGATTTGTAAATACGGTCTTCCCAGTTGCAGCAAGTCTGCTGTGTTAACTTTCTTTATAGCAGCTAACCAAGCCAAAACCTTAACCTTTGCCGGAATTCCATTCTTCCAAATCATATCGAATGGTTCAAAATTTCCTTCTACGATGGCCTGTGACAGAAATTCAAAGAATGACTTTACAAAAAACAGCCCAGACTTTTCTTTCTCCCATGTTCTTGAATCCCTCTCGAATCTAGATATTTCCAAATTATTAATTAACCCCATCAGCAACATATACTTGTTCTCTTCCACTTCTGAAAAATTTCTTCTAAATATAATGTCCCATGTAAAGTTGTCATTTGAATCCCAGGAAATATAATCAGCTATTAAAGCTCTTGGATTGACTGCCACTCTATGTAATCGGGGAAATTGCACTGCCAAGGAAGCCTCTCCCAACCATCTATCTAACCAAAACTGAATATTAGCTCCATCTCCAACCTTGAATCGAAAATTCCTCTCAAACTTGACAATTCTTCTAGAAATTGCCTTCCACGGATTACGAAATGACCCTCTAACCACGGCATTAGAACTCCAACCATTGTCTAGCACTCCATATTTACTTTTGATAATGGAATACCAAAAAACATTTTGTTCAACCAGAAATCGCCACAACCACTTACCCAAAAGTGCCTCATTCCTCTTAATCAAATTACCAATACCCAATACCCAATACCCAATACCCAAACCCCCAGCTCTTTTACACCTGGAAACAGACTCCCAACCCACCAAATGATCCCCTTTTCCCTTCTCAAACCCCTCCCAGAGGAAATTCCTCATTAATTTTTCAATGCTCTTGGCTACCGAAACTAGAATTTTAAAAAGAGAGAGATAGTAAATTGGAATACTTTCCAAAACCGACTGAATCAACGTCAACTTACCACCTCTCGAAACGCATCCCCTCGACCAACCTTCGAGCCTTCTACCTACCTTTTCAACAACCGGACTCCAAAAACCCAACCTTTTCAGATTATCCCCCAATGGCAGCCCCAAATAAGACATAGGCCAACTCCCCACCGAACACCCAATTCTGGCAGCTAACAAATTCATCTCCGCCTCTTCTATATTAATACCCACCACTTCGCTTTTTGACAAATTAATCTTTAAGCCCGAAGCATATCCAAAAATGTCTAAAATACAAATAAGATTATCGATTTTCTCCTCATCCCTAGAAAGGAAAAAGATAGTGTCATCGGCAAATTGTAAGTGAGACAATTTTACTCCATATCTACCTATAGAAAACCCTTCAACCATACCGCGCCGTTTTGCCCTCTCAACCAACAAATTTAATACATCTGAGACCAACACAAAAAGAAAAGGAGAGAGAGGATCCCCTTGTCGTAGACCCCTTGACGCCTTAAAGAACCCCCTTGGTTTCCCATTCATCAACACCTAAAAATTTACCGACGACAAGCACCCTTTAATCCATCTCCTCCACCTACTCCCAAACCCCTTATTCTCCAACACATGATCCAAAAAATCCCACTCAATGTGATCATAAGCCTTTTCAAAATCAATCTTCAACACCACTCCTTCCTTCTTTCTCTCCCTATACTCCTCATCACCTTCATTAGCGATGAGAGCCAAATCAAGAATTTGTCTCCCCTTAACAAAGGCCCCTTGAGCAATTCCTATCGTCTCACCCAATACATCCCTCAACCTTAAAGATAAGATTTTAGCCAATACTTTGTAAAGACTAGTAACTAGGCTAGTAGGTCTAAAATCTTTAAGTTTGAAGGAAGCGATTTTCTTCGGAATAAGGCATATGAACGTAGCATTAGTGCGCACATTCACCACCCCACTGTCAAAAAATTCCCTCAATGCCTTCATTAAATCCTCTTTAATAATCTCCCATCCTTTTTTGAATACCTCCAAAGTGTACCCATCCGGTCCCGACGACTTGTTATCGTCACACGAATCAATAGCTGTCTTAACCTCTTCCTCCTCAAATGGCCTTTCAAGCCACTCCCTGCTCTCGACACTAATCGGGTTCCACTCCAAACCCTTAAAACCCACGTGAGATCTTTCCTTTTTTGTGTAAAGCCTCTTAAAATACTCCACCAACTCGCTCTTAATTTTGGATTCTTCCAACAGCATCGAATAGTCCTCCCTCTCCATCTTACTTATGAATTTGTTCACTTTTCTTTGATTAATAACCCGATGGAATAAGCTAGAATTAGCATCCCATTCAACTACCCCTTTAACTCTCCCCTTTTCGTTCCAAGAGATTTCTTCATTCGAAAGAAGTTCTTCCATCTCCTCCTTTAACATCCTTCTCTCCATTATTTTATCTTCACCCAAAGAACCCCTAATTTTTTCTTCATCAATTTCTTGAATTTTACGCAATATCTGCCCCTTTTTCACCCTCACGTCACAGAATACCTCCAAATTCCATTTTTTAACATTATGTTTCACTAGCTCCAATTTCTTCATGAATTTGTACCCTTCCCACCCTTCAACCGTGCTTTCACCCCACCATTCTTTGAAAATTCCCAAGAACTCTATGATTTAGCCACATATTTTTGAATCGAAACGGAGTTGGACCCCATCAAAAAGCACTTGTGTCTAAAGCCAACGAAAAATGATCTGATACAACTCGAATGAGCGCTTCTTGTCTCGCTACCTCAAACTCTTCCCAATCCATCGAAAATAAAAATCTATCCAACCTCGAGTGACTCATCCCATTCGACCAAGTAAAATTTGCATTATTAATACCCGGATCACACAATCCCGAATTTCTGATGAAGGCATCAAATCTTTTCATGCTTTTAGTCCATTGGTCATTCTCGCCACCTTTTTTCTCCGACGGGTATCTAATAATATTGAAATCTCCACCTACACACCATCTATTCCCGCATAACCCATAAAGACTAGCCAACTCCTCCCAAAATTCTTTTTTATCTCTGTACCTACATGGACCGTAAATCCCCGACAGCCACCAGCATTCCCTTTGTTTTGGTTTTAGTTTAACCGACAGCGAGAAACTTCCCTTCACACACTCTTCACATGACACCACCCTTACATCCCATACTATCAACACCCCCCCGGACCTTCCCTCTGCTGGAATGAAAGCTTAATCTTTATATCTAACCCCCCACACTGCCCCTACAACTTCCCAAGAAATTTCTACCTTTTTCGTTTCTTGCAATATAATTATATCCGGCTTTTCCTTCATTACTACCTCCTTAATACATCTTCTTCTTTTCCTTCATTACTACCTCCTTAATACATCTTCTTCTTTTCTCCCTCCCCCCCAACCCTCTCACATTCCATGATACTATCTTCATTGAGAACCCCTTTCGCCCCTCCTCACTGAACTATCACTACCGCCTTTGTTATAGTTAACTCTACATTCTAGATTGCGCAACTCTCGCACCCCTTTTTTAGCCGACCCTATCTTTTTCCTTTCACCCCTCTTCCCTTTAGAATCCAATATTGACTCAAATGAATTTCTTTTGTTAAGTAAAGAACACAACCTCAAATAAATGAAAAAAGGAAAATTGCATTTCAAGTCCTCTGAAAACATATTATTCATAGTGAAGCTGCACCATTCCCCTTCTTGAATGTTCCGCCTTGCAAAGAGGCCCCATCCATGTATTCCTAATTTACCAAAACAAACCCAAAAGTTTTCCACACTCTAAAACAATGAGAAAAAAACAAAATGAGAATCTTATCTGGCGGCCAACAAACATCAGTTGTTGGTATTGGAAAACATAATCACCTGTAAATGATAAAGTCGTTCCTTAAATGTCAAACAAGAATTCAACTCTGTAAGATTATGAGAGATTGTGACAAGAATTGTTATTGATTATTGAGAAAAGGAGTACATCAATATATACAAGAAAGAGACCCTAAAAATAAGGATATTTCCTTCTAACAAGGATTTTCTAATTATCTCCTAAATATACATATTCTATAAATAACATATATACAAATCTCATCAATCCCCTTCAAGCTGAAGCGTACAAGTTGTATGTTTCAAACTTGTTACAAATATAATTAACTTGAGGTCCATCAAAAGACTTAGTAAAGATGTCAGCTAGTTGATCATTCAATTTCACGTAGCTAGCCTCCCACGAAGATACAATACCCACTAGTCAAATGCTTATCATATGGACAGCTTGCCCAATCAGCATCAACATATCCAACAATCTCAGTGTGGCCTCTACTTTCATAAAAAAGGCCTTTGCCCGATGCCTTCTTTATGTATTTCAAAATACGAACAACTGCCTCCCAATGACTATCACACGGAGCACTTAGGAACTGGCTGAGTACACTCTTTGAGAACGCTATATCAGGACGTGTCACGATGAGGTAGTTGAGTTTCCCAACAAGTCTCTGATACTTACTAGGGTCTGATAATGGCTCCCCCTGATTAGGTAGGAGTTTGACGTTTGGATCCATTAGAGTCCCTCCGGTTTTGCAATTCGTCATGCTAGTTTTTTCTAAGATATCTAAGGCATATTTTTTTGATAAAGGGAGGTCTAAGTCTCTCCCTTTTAACTACAAATAACGAAAACCCTCCCCATCCCCACCCCATGTAGGATTCGAACCCGGGACCTCCCGATGTTCGGGTGAGAGCCTTACCACTAGGCTACACACTTCCTATGTAAGATATCTAAGGCATATTTCTGCTGGGAGATGATGATGCCCTGTCAAGAATGGGTAACTTCTATTCCTATAAAGTATTTGAGTTTCCCCAAATCTTTCGCCTGAAAGTGATGAAATAGATGTTGCTTGAGTTTCTATATGCCCTTTTAATCATTTCCTGTAATCACAACACTGTCCACATAAACAACCAAGTAGATGCATCTGTCAAGAGATGAATGGGAGTAAAAGATGGAGTGATCAGCCTCACTACGATTCATACCAAATTGACAAATAATCGAACTAAAGCGTCAAAACCAAACCCGTGGGGATTGCTTTAGTCCATAAAGAGAGCGACGGAAGCAGCACACCAGATTAGATTCCTCCTGAACAACAAACCCAAAAGGTTGTTCCATATATACCTTTTCCTGTAATTCACCATGAAGAAAAGCATTCTTGATGTCCAAATGATAAAAGGACTAGTGACAAATAGCTACCATAGAGGGAAATATGCGAACAAAGGACATCTTAATCACCAGAGAGAATGTATCACCATAATCAAGCCCATAGATCTGGGTATACCCTTTCACAACTTGAACATTTCCATTGGGCCCAACTTTGACGGTGTAAATCCAACGACAAACCACTGTTAAAATTAACAAGAGGAAGAGGCGCGAAGTTTCATGTGCCACTCGAATGCAAGGCGAACATCTTATCAACCACAGCCAGGCGCTAGCCCGGATCAAAAAGAGCCACTCCTACATTTTTAGGTGTAGAAACATAAGAGAAAGACAATACAAAGGTAGTATATTGGGGAGATAAACGATGATAGCTCACAAAATTATAAATGAGATGAGGGTTACAAGTATAACGAATACCTTTGCATTCGACAGTGAAAAGATCCAGGTCATGAGCCGGAACCAGAGGCGTAACCAGAGTAAGAGATGAGGTCGGTGGATTAGGTGACGGGGTGATGGACTCGAATATATTCTCAGTGGTAGGCTCGGTGATAGGGTTCTCAACAGATATAAGTCGAGAACGGCGATGGTAGGTGAGTAGAGGAGGTGGAGAGTTTAAGATAAAAGCCACAGGCAGTGGCGGAGCCAGGAATAATTTTCAGGGGGGGCCAAAAAAATTTAAGCCAGATCAAACTCAGTAATTATGTTTACAGACCAATTTTTTACTAAAATACTTCTCCATTCTGTTTCGAAATTTCGGAAAAGTTAAAAATGATATACTAAAATTAATAATATATTTTGAAATATCTTTTGATATATAATCCAAAAAAAAATGGAGACTGTGTTTCAGAAAAAAATAAATAAACGGTAGTGAAGAACGGTTGCCTGAAGGAGAAAGGGAAGAAAGTGAAAACTTAGTATATATTACAAACTAATACCTTTAACATATAACGCTAATTGCACAAAGCCCCCCGCGCGCCCGCCTTACCCTGCTTGCTTGACCTATATTGCAGCCCCTGCCCCTAAACTTATAAGCTAATTACACAATGGCCCCTCAACTTTCCCTTCCCACACATAGACCCTTGTACTCTCTGAAAATTTTCAAAAAGTCCAGGCACCTGGTCCCCATGTGGCTCCGCCCCTGGCCACAGGGTCAGGAAAGCACACAGCCTGTGGAATAGGATCACCGTATGATATGGGGGTCGTTTCAAAGAAGGTGACGTCTGCTGAAATAAGGTATTGTTTAAAGGCCCAGCGAAAATCAATGATAACCCTTTTGCAAGTGAGAATACCCCAAAAAGATACAATTGAGAGATTTAGCATGCAACTTATCTTTCCCTGGGTAAGGTCATGAACAAAACAAATGCAGCCAAAGACACGAGGGTGGACGGGACAAAGAGGCTAGGTGGGAAATAACAGAGAATAGGGTATTTAATTTTCTAAAACTCGGGATGGCATCCTATTAATTAAATAGTAAGCGGTTAGATCGCGTCTCCCCAAAAACGTTGCACAACATGATAATGAATAAAGAGACTACGAGCAATTTCAATCAAGTGTCTATTTTTCCGCTCAACCACCCTATTTTGTTGAGGAGTATAAGCACAAGAAGGTTGGTGAAGTATGCCTTGAGAATTTATAAAAGATTGAAAGGAGGCAGAAAAATATTCTCGTATATTGTCATTACGAAAAATACGAATAGTGGTACCAAATTGAGTTTTAATTTCTGAGCAAAACGTTTGAAAGATGGGTAAAAGTTCGGAATGATTTTTCATTAGAAATAACCAAATATACCGGGAAAAATCATCAACAAAAGTGACAAAATATTGAAAACCCAAAGTTGTCTCGACACAACTAAGACCCCATACATCATAATGAACTAGAGAAAAAGGTGACGCTGCTTGTTTATTAACACGATTGGGAAAAGAACTACGAACGTGTTTTCATAATTGACAAGACTCACGCTCTAAAGAGGACACAGGAGAAAGACTCGACACCATCTTTTATAATTTTTGTAGGTTGGGATGGCCTAACCATGGTGAAGGAGTGCAGGTGGATCACTAGCGACACAGGCTACAGGGGCTGGTAGTAGGGTGAGGTAGTAAAGATAACGGTACTCATGTCCTACTCCAATTAACTTCCTAGTACTCCGCTCATGCACAAGAACCGAATTAGCAACAAAGGTAACGGAATAAGGCAAGGATTGGGTTAATTTGCTAATTGAAATCAAATTAAAAGGACATACAGGCACAAAAACAATAGAATTTAAAGACAAGGTACACAAGGATTCGACCTGTCCAATTCCTTTTAACTTTAGTTTGGGAGCCATCGGCTAAGGTAACAGTAGACAATGAATCAGAATAAGTAAAAGAAGAGAACAAATTCTTGTTACCAGACGTGATCAGAAGCACCATAATCAATAACCCAAGGTCCAAGATATAATGATTGAAAGAAGCAGGGAATAGGGTTACCAGTTTGATAAGAGTTAGCGTACATCTGTAAATATTCGATATTGTGTCCTTATTTAGATAGGAAACTAATTATTTTGTATATCTATCAGATTCTATAGCTGTGTATTTATTTTTCCTACAATAGGTTGTTTTTACCTAGTATAAAAATTCCCTTTGAGATGAATAGAAATTAATAATTTCGGCCAATAATTAATTTGGTATCAGAGGAGAGAAAAAGACAATCCGCTGGTGTTCTTCTCGGTTGAAACCCTAGCCGCTTTCTGTCTTGGTTGAAATCCTAGCTGCCTTTTTCCAACTTATTTTGTTCCTTCTTCTACATCATGGCTGAGAAATCAGATGTGGTAGTTCTTGACAACAAGAAACCATCCCTGGTGACTGTTTTTTTTTTTTTTTAAATCTCTAAGCCCAAGCTAGGGCATTAAAGTAATTGCATAAATAAAGAAAAAAGATAGGTAGGGGCTACAACAGGCCCGCCCCAAAGGCTTACAAGAAGGTCCATCAAGAGGACTATAAAAATAAAGGATAAAAACTTGAAAAATGAGCTAAGCCTATACAACAAAGTTCACTACCCAAGAAAAGCAAAAAGCCGAAATACAAGGCCGAAAAGTAATACAAGTAATAAAACCTAACGAAGTAGGTCTTTAAAACGATCATAAAAAACGTGGTCCACAATATAAGTAACCACATGATAGCCAATATATTTGGAAACCTCGAGCGTATGTTTAAGCATAGACTTGGCTTCGTTCATGGAAATATGCTCGGCGTGGTAAAGGTCAAGCACCTGTTTGAGATCCGCACTATAAGCCTTCTTTTTTTGCAAATACTTCCTATATCGACGATCAGAACCCGGCTTCTTTCTCCTTTTCCTCTTAGCTTTAGTGTCAGACCTCGACTCACTAGTTAAACTAGGAGAAGAATTTTTAGACAAAGCGGGGGAGGAAGAGGAGGAATTGGCCAAAAGAGCATCGATATATGAATTATGATTAGAGTGAGCTAACAAGATGGGGGGTCTCGAATCTTGAGAATTAATTGCACTAAAAGTGGAATTAATATTTTTAATCTTGGAACCATTTGAAATATCTTTAATTGGAGTCACAAAAGTGAGTTTCTTAATTAAATGAGTATTCAAATAAGGCTCAAAATTAGTGTCAAGAGAAGGATTATCCCTGGTGGCTGTTCACGAGACTCCCTTTCCAACAATCTCCATTAAGTTGGATGGTACTAATTATCGTGTTGGGTCTCAAATTATGGAGATGTATATTGCTGGAAAAAGGAAGAAAGGATATATTACTTGAAGGAAGCCTGAACCCACAAAAACCGATGCAAACTACGACGAATGGGAGGCTAAAGATAAGACAGTCAAGTCGTGGCTCATAACTTCCATGACCGAACCGCTAAGGCACAGTTCGTGCAATATAGAACGGCTAAGGAGGTTTGGGATGCAATCAAGAGAAGCTACCTTGATGTCTCAAATTCATCTCAAGTATATGAACTAATGAAGATATCGTTCCAAGCAAGGCAAGGAGGTCGGCCTCTCGTAGAGTATTACAACGATCTAAACTCCATATTTGGAACTCGATTATCGCAGGCCTAAATGCCTAATGATATGGGATGCCCAGCTGATATTGAAAAACTAAGGAAACGCATGGGTGAGGAACGTGTTTCTGTGTTTCTCGCTAGTCTTGATCACAATTTGGATCAGGTGCATGCTCGAGTGTTCGGGTCTTGGCTACTTCTCCTATACCAAGTCTAGAGGAAGCATATTCGCTGGTTCGTCGTGAAACACAAAGGCGGGCCACTATGGGGTTAGAAGACCACCCTAAGGCTTCAGTGATGACTGTCCAGAGGAGTAATTCACGGCCAGCCCTGTTTTGCACTCATTGCAATAGCACCAAGCACACAGTAGATGTTTGCTGGAAGAAACATGGGTATCCAGAGTGGTACAAACTAAAGCAAGCTAAAAAGAAGAACAAAAAATCTGCCCAGGTTGCACATAATGACACTCCTTTATCTACTATTGCTTCTGCATTTCAGGTTTCTCATATATCTCCTACATAAGGTAATTCTAGCTCAGGCTTTGTTTCTGCTACTTCTAACACATGGATTATTGATTCAGGGGCCACTAATCATATGACTAGTAATCCTCTTTCACTTGACACTCGAATTCCTTCTAATATAAAATCTGTTCAGGTAGCTAATGGGGTACCTGTGCCTATTTTTAGGGCCGGGAACATCATGTTTTCCCCTACTTTCTCGCTCTCCTCGATCCTAATTTCACCTAGTGTCTCTAATAATCTTCTTTCCATTACTAAGATTACTAAAAGTCTAAATTGTTCTGTAACGTTCCACTCTACTCATTGTGTGTTTCAGGACAATCTTACGAAGATGACGATTGGCACTGGTAAAGAGAGAGGGGGCTCTATTACTTGGAGGGGACAAGGGAGTTACAATTTGAATTTGACCGTGTATTCAAGGTGTCAAAGGAGACGACATCTAATAAAGACAAAATTCTCTTATGGCATTGTAGGTTGGGTCACATCCATCGTTTCCATATCTAGAACGTTATTTCCCAAGTTGTTTAAAAATGTTTCGGCTTCTAGTTTACAGTGTGAACAATGTGTTTATGCTAAGAATTATAGATATTTTGTGTCTTTTATTGATAATTGTACTCGTGTCAGTTGGGTTTACTTACTAAAAACTAAGGACAAAGTCATAAAAATTATTCCCCAATTTTCAAAAATGATTACCTCAGTTTAATACACGGGTTAAGGTTTTTCATTCTGACAATGGTCGTGAGTTTCTTAATCAATCTCTTGCTAAATTTTTTAAAGAACATGGCATTATTTACCAAACAACTTGTACTTATACTCCCCAACAGAACGGCATAACACAACGTAAAAATCGCCACATCCTTGAAGCGGCACGTGCCTTATGCTTTACTATATGCGTGTACCTAAAACTTTTTGGGCCGATGCTGTTATGACTGCTGTTTTTCTTATTAACCGAATGCCTGCTTGTATCATTAATTATCAAACTCCTTTGCGCATGCTATCTCAATTTCAGTCTATCCCTTCCGCCTTAAATCTTAGTCCTAAAGTTTTTGGTTGTGTCTGTTAAGTTCATGTTCACTCCCATCAAAAAGATAAACTTGATCCTCGTGCTCTTAAATGTGTCTTTTTAGGCTACTCTACCTCTCAAAAAGGCTATAAATGCTATCACCCCCTACAAGGAAGTACTTTGTTTCCATAGATACTCAATTATGTGAACATGAGTCTTACTTCTCGGAGGATGTGACTTTAGTTCCTCTTCAAGGGGAGATTAATAGCAGGGAAGAGGAAAAATCATGGCTCGAGGAAACGAGATTCTGGATTTCAGGGAGTCAAGGAGAGAACTCAGTTAAAGTTCAAGAGGAGTCCATTGAACCTCCAGTTGAGCCTGAACCAAAGGAAAGAAAAGAGCAACCAGATGATTTGTTCTTTAAAGAGGTATATACACGGAGGAAAAAGGATGTCGCTCTTATATCCTCTCCAAACTCCGATGCTCTTCTCAATGATGCCACCGTGCCGTCAAATGACTCTTCTAAGACGAATCTTAAGGTACATTCTTTCCCCCTTTCAGTTCCCGAAACTTTAAATTCACAGGTTGAAGATCAAGGTAGGAGATACCCTCTTTGTGAACGAAAAGCACCTGATAGGCTAGGATTCTCACCTAATAAGTCCGGGTTCTCAAAATCATCCTCTAATATTGTCTATCCCATCACTGATTTTGTGTCATATCACCGTCTATCTAAGACTAATCTTGCTTTTGCCCTTCAACAATCCTCCATGTCTATTCCTAGTCATTTTAAGGAAGCCTTTGAAAATCCTAAGTGGAAGTCGGCTATGGTAAAAGAAATGAAGGCTCTTCAAAAGAATTCAACTTGGGAGATGGTCGAACTTCCTACGAATAAGAAGATAGTAGGGTGCAAATGGGTGTTTTCCATAAAATACAAGTCAGATGGGACAATTGATAGGTACAAAGCTAGATTAGTTGCCAAAGGATACACCCAGACTTATGAGATCAACTATCAAGAGACCTTTGCTACAGTAGCTAAAATGAATATTGTCAGAGTCATTGTCACTTGCAGTTAATCTAAACTGGCCCTTGAGGCAATTTGATGTAAGGAATGCCTTTTTACACGGCGATCTTTTGGAAGAGGTATATATGGATCCTCCTCCAGGGTTTTACACCGAAAGGAGGTGATGTATGCAAGTTAAAGAAGGCTCTGTATGGATTGAAGCAATTGCCAACAGCATGGTTTGGCAGATTGAGCCATTCTATGAAAGGGTGTGGGTTTAAGCAAGCTATGGCAGATCACACCCTGTTTTATAAAAAAAATGGGGGACATTACATTGCTTATTATTTATGTTGATGACATGATAGTCGCAGGTAGTAATCTCAATAAAATAAAGGAGCTTCAGAGCTATTTGTCTAAGGAGTTCGAAATGGAGGATTTGGGAGCGGGAGCTCTGAAATATTTTTTGGGCATTGAAGTTTCTCGATCTAAGCACGGTCTTTTCTTTTCTCAATGGAAGTATGTGTCAGATCTTTTGTCCAAAACTGGGAATTCTGCTTGTCAACCTATTGATACACCCATTGAGATGAATCATGGCTTAAGCATCTATCTGGACCAAATTCCAGCAAACAAGGAAAAATATCAGAAGCTAGTGGGTAAATTGATTTATTTAACTCACACTAGACCTGACTTGTCTTATGAAGTCAGTTCATGCACAATCCAAGTGATCGACACATGGATGCGGTGAATCGTATTCTAGCTTATCTTAAGTTTCCCTAGGCAAAGGCATTATGTTCAACAAACAGGGTCATCTAGACATTGTGGGTTATACCGATTCAGATTTTGCCAATTGTAAGATGGATAGAAAATCCACATCGAGTTATGTATTATTTGTCAAGGGCAATCTAGTGTCCTGGAGAAGCAAAAAGCAGAATAAGTGTCCTTGTCTAGTGCAGAAGCTGAGTATCGTGCCCTTCACCATGCAACCACGGAGCTCACCTAGTTGAGCATTCTTCTCAATGAACCCGGATTTAGTTCAGAGCAGCCTATGACTCTGTTCTATGATAATAAAGCAGCCATTGAAATCGCAAATAATCCGGTGCAGCATGATCGGACTAAACATGTTGAGCTGGACAGGAACAACATCAAAGATAATCTAGATTCTGGAAAAATAAAAGTTCCTTACATTAGAAGCGCAGATCAGCTGGCTGATGTGATGACTCATGCTGTTCCAAGAGGTCCTTTGTATACTATTCTATCCAAGTTGGGCATGTCTGATATCTATGCTCCAACTTGAGGGGGAGAGTTAGCGTACAGTTGTAAATATTCTGATAGTGTCCTTATTTAGATAGGAAACTAATTATTTTGTATAGCTGTCAGATTATAAAGCTGTGTATTTATTTTTTTCTACAATAGGCTGTTTTTACCTCGTATAAATATTTCTTTTTGAGATGAATAGAAATTAAAATTTTCAACCAATAGTTAATTATAAGCTATGGAAATGAACCGCTTCTTCTCTTGAAATTGTTGAAACTCAATGCAATTGATGGTAGATACGAAAAACGTAAGGATTGATTCTTCGCTTAGAGTACCCATTAGAGACTTGAAGTATAAGCCAAAACACCACCAAACTAATACTGGGAATAGATCAAAAATATGCTGCAACCAATGTTTTAAATAGCGATAGCACAAGCAATAGCGTTTTGGTTCCGGAAGCGAGTAGCGCAAATAGCGTAAGCTATTCGGGACTCCAATAGCGTAATAATTAAAAAAATAAAAAATAATATTATACTAAAGAACATTAGTAAAAATTTATTAAAAAATTCAAATAACAATAACACAAAAATTATAATTCCAAGCACTATCTTTTTTAGAATTTATAGTCATTGTTCAAGTAAAACAAAAATAGGTTCAACCACCAAATAAAACGATCCTAGGGTTCAACCAATAAACAAAATAGTAGGTTTAACACTTCAACCCCATACAAAATAAAATAGTCTAGGCTGAACAAACAAAATAAAACGAGGCTAGGGCTCAAGAAACGTTAGGAGAGACAGCAGGAACGACGAACGAACGAACAGAGAAGGAGAAGAAGCAGCAAACGAACGAACAAAGGAAAAGAAGCAGCAATGACAAACGACCAGTGAGAGAGGAGAACAGAGGAGAGACGAGAAGCAGCAACAACGACAAACAACGTGCTGGGAGAGTCGATGGCTGGAGGTTAATACAACGAGCTAAGCCTTCATAACTTAACTAAATTTTTTTGACCTAGCTTTCCATTCTTCCGAAATTGTGTACGTTTTCTCCAAAAAGTGTAAATAGTGTACGCTATTCACGCTATAGCGTTCCAGCCCAACAAAACACCCACGCTATTCTAAGCACGCTACGTAGCGTTTGGGCAAAAATTTGCGCTATAGCGCACTATGTTACACTATTCAAAACACTGGCTGGAACACAGATCTTAGAGACAATATGGAAAAAACTAAATCTGAAAACGTGAATATTATGTGAACAGTTACGTCGATGAACAGTAACACCGTGAACAATACTCTGTGAACCGTAACCCTGAACAGTAATTCGGGTGAACAGTAGACTATTTTTTTTATTTTTTTGGGGAGGGGGGGGGGACACGCGACGGTTAGGGTTTACATGTTGGGATAGAAACACAGCGGCTATGTTTTGCTAGGTGAGAATCAAATCCTTCTAATACCATGTAAGATTACAAGAGATTGTGAGAAGAATTGTTATTGACTATTGAGAAAAGTAGTACATCAATATATACAAGAGAAAGACCCAAAAAATAAGGATATTTCCTTCTAATAAGGATTTCCTAATTATCTCCTAAATATACACATTCTATAAATAATGTGAGAATGCGAGAATTATGTTGTTTCATTGAGTAGAAAGGTACAAAATACATATACACAAGAGAGACCTAGTATATTAAGGAGTTTCCTTCTAATAAAGATTCTCTAAATATATCCTAAATATACACATGCTATAAATATAATATACAAATCTCAACACTCCCCCTCAAGCTGGAGCGTACAAGTTGTAGGTTCCAAGCTTGTTACAAATGTAATTGACTCGAGGGCCACCGAGGGACTTTGTAAAGATATCAACTAGTTGATCATTCGATTTCACGTAGCTCGTTGTTATCTCCCCTGAAAGAATTTTCTCTCTAATAAAGTGGCAGTCAATCTCGATATGTTTAGTCCTCTCATGAAAGACTGGATTAGAGGCAATGTGGAGAGCTGCTTGGTTATCGCACATTAATTTCATTTGTTGAATCTTTAAGAATTTCAGCTCCTGTAATAATTGTTTCATCCAAATGAGCTCACATGTTGTTTTGGCCATTACTCGATATTCCGCCTTAGCGGTGGATAGAGAAACTTATTGTTTTTTACTTTTCCATGAGACCAAATTTCCTCCAACAAAGATACAGTACCCACTGGTCAAACATCTATCATGTGGGCAGCCTGCCCAATCAGCATCGGAGTAGCCAACGACCTCAGTGTGGCCTCTACTTTCATAAAGAAGACCTTTGCCTGGTGCCTTCTTTATGTATTTTAAAATATGAACAGCTGCCTCCCAATGACTATCAAACGGGGCACTTAGGAACTGACTGAGTACACTCATCGAGAACGCAATATCAGGACGTGTCACGGTGAGGTAGTTGAGTTTCCCAACGAGTCTTCGGTACTTACTAGGGTCTGATAATGGCTCCCCCTGATTAGGTAAGAGTTTGACATTTGGATCCATCGGAGTCTACCGGTTTACAATTTGTCATGCTAGTTTCTTCTAAGATATCTAAGGCATACTTCCGCTGAGAGATGAGAATACCCTGTCGGGATTGAGCAACTTCTATTCCCAGAAAGTATTTGAGTTTTCCCAGATCTTTAGTCTGAAAGTGGTGAAATAGATGCTGTTTGAGTCTTTGTATGCCCTCTTGATCATTTCTCATAATAACGATGTCATCCACATAAACGACCAAGTAGATGCATTTATCAGAAGACGAATGGGAGTAAAAGATAGAGTAATCAGCCTCACTACGAGCCATACCAAATTGAAGGACAACCAAACTAAAACGTCCAAACCACGCCCGTGGGGATTGCTTTAGACCATAAAGAGAACGACGAAAGCGACACACCAGATTAGACTCCCCCTGAGCAACAAACCCAGGTGGTTGCTCCATATAAACCTCTTCCTGTAATTCGCTATGTAGAAAAGCATTTTTGATATCCAATTGATAAAGGGGCCAGTGATGAATGGCTGCCATAGAGAGAAATAGACGAATAGAGAACATGTTAGTCACTGGAGAGAACGTATCACTATAATCAAGCCCATAGATCTGGGTATACCCTTTTGCAACTAATCGGGCTTTCAAACGATCAACATTTCCATCGGGCCCAACTTTGACAGTGTAAATCCAACGACAATCCACTGTTGATTTACCAGGAGGAAGAGGCACGAGGTCCCATGTGCCACTCGAATGCAAGGCTGACATCTCATCAACCATAGCCTGGCGCTAACCCGGATCAGAAAGAGCGGCTCCTACATTTTTAGGTATAGAAACAGGAGACAAAGATGATACAAATGCAGTATATTGTGGAGATAAACGATGATAACTCACAAAATTATAAATGGGATGAGGGTTACGAGTAGAACGAATACCTTTGCGTTCGGCAATAGGAAGATCTAGGTCAGGAGCCAAAACCGGAGGCGTAACTGAAATAGGAAATGACAGTGGATCCAGTGATGGGCTCGGATATAGTCTCAGTAGTATGCTCGGTGATGGAGTTTGCAACATATATAGGTTGAGGTCGGTGATGGTAGGTAAGTAGAGGAGGTGGCGAGGTTGCAGTAGGAGCCAGAGGACCAGGAGAGCACACAACTTGTGGAATAGGATTAGCGTTTGATATGGGGGACTCACTAATATCAATAGGACACGAAGCACTCTCTGAAAAGGGAAAGAAGGGTGTTGTCTCAAAGAAGGTGACGGCTACGGAAACAAGGTATCGTTTAAGGTCTGGGGAAAAACAACGATAACCCTTTTGTAAGCGAGAATACCCCAAAAAGATACATTTGAGAGATTTGGCATGTAACTTATCTTTCCCAAGAGTGAGGTCATGAATAAAACAAGTGCAGCCAAAGACACGGGGGTGGACAGAATAGAGAGGCTGGGTGAGAAATAACAGAGAATGAGGTACTTGATTTTCTAAAACTGATGATGGCATCCTATTAATTAAATAGCAAGCGGTGAGGACTGCGTCCCCCCAAAAACATTGTGAAACATGATTGTAAATAAGAAGAGTACGAGCAGTTTCAATTAAGTGTCTATTTTCCATTCAGCCACTCCATTTTGTTGAGGAGTATGAGCACAAGAAGATTGGTGAAGTATTTCCTGAGAAGTCATAAATGATTGGAAGGGGGCAGAAAAATATTCTCGTGCATTATCACTGCGAAAAGTACGAATAGTGATGCCAAATTGGGTTTTAATTTCTAAGCAAAATGTTTGGAAGATGGAGAATAGCTCAGAACAATTTTTCATTAAAAATAACCAAGTGCATCGGAAAAAATCATCAACAAAAGTCATAAAATATTGAAAACCCAAAGTTGTCTTGACACGACTAGGACCCCATACATCAGAATGAACTAAAGAAAAAGGTGAATCTACTTGTTTATTAACACGACTGGGAAAAGAATTACGAATGTGTTTTCCTAACTGACAAGACTCACACTCTAAAGATGACACACGAGAAAGACTCGGCACCATCTTTTGTAGTTTTTGTAGGTTGGGATGGCCTAAACGCTGGTGAAGGAGTGCAGGTGGATCACTAGCAACACAAGCTACAGGGGTTGATGGTAGGGTGAGATAGTATGGACCACGGTACTCATGTCCTACTCCAATTAACTTCCCAGTACTCTGCTCCTGCACAAGAACCAAATTAGCAACAAAGGTAACAGAATAAGGCAAGGTTTGGGTTAATTTGCTAACTGAAATCAAATTGAAAGGACATCCAGGCACAAAAAGAACATAATTTAAAGACAAGGTATGCAAGGGTTTGGCCTGTCCAATGCCTTTAACTTTTGTTTAAGAGCCATTGGCTAAGGTAATAGTAGACAATGAATCAGAATAAGTAATGAAAGAGAACAAATTCTTGTTACCAGACATATGGTTAGAAGCACCAGAATCAAGAACCCAAGATCCAAGAGATGATGATTGAGAGATATAGGCAATAGGGTTACCAGTTTGATTTACATAAGCATTGGAGATGGACCGCTTGTTCTCTTGGAATTGCAGGAACTCAGCATATTTAGTGGCAGATACCGAAAGCGTAAGGATTGATTCTTCGCTTGGAGTACCCATTAGAGTCCTGTAGTATAAGCCAAAATACCACCAAACTAATGCTGGGAATATATTAGAATTATGTTAGAACACAGATCTTAGAGAGACGATCCGGGGAAAATGGATCTGAAAACGTGAACAGTATCGCGTGAACAGTGATGCGTTAACAGTAACGCGTGAACAGTGCTTGGAGGAACAATAATTTATTTTTTTTATACGCGACGGCTAGGGTTTACACGCTGGGATAGAAACACAACGGCTAGGGTTTACACACTGGAATAAAAACACAGTAACTAGGATTTGGTTACTATGTGAGGTGGCTAGGGTTTGGTTACTATATGAGGATCGAATGCTCTGATATCATGTGAGAATGTGAGAATTATGTTGTTTCATTGAGTAGAAAGGTACAAAATATATATACAAGAGAGAGACCTAGTATATTAAGCAGTTTCCTTCTAATAAGGATTCTCTAAATATATCTTAAATATACACATGCTATAAATAGAATATACAAATCTCAACAAACTCTTCAATGCCCCGTAGAAATGAGAAGAAAACATGTAAACCAATTTTATTGATCCCATGAAGCAAAAGGATAAAGTCTTCAGCAATAGACACATGATAATCAACTAAAACAAGTTGAATAACATCTAATGAAAAATGATATAAATCTTACTCGATGTGAGCTTAAGCAATCTATGGCAGCTAAGGAATGACGCCTTGGTCCCATCAGTCGGTGGAAAATTAGCTCTTTACCAATGCCCTAATAAACTGAAATGGAAAAAACAATGAGACAACAGGCACAAGCACAAGCATTGGAACACACACATACCGAATATAAAATGCTATAACAAATATTTTTAGTTCACAACAGCAATCAGATACTTCCATTCGATATCCCACTCGTGAAGCACATACTGTGTGAAAATAAGTCGCCCATTTGCACACAGTGTGCAAGAACCATGAGTCTGCTTACAAATTACACATGCCTGTGACAAATATAAAAAATCTAGTAAATGTTTAGATGACAATAATGGTGTATTAGCATAATAAGGTCAAAATTCTACAATTATAAGCTAGTACATGTTCCTAAATTAGATCGAATCAGTTGAACCAATAAAAAAAATCTAGAAAGCCATATAAAAAGCGATTGATTTACACATAAAAGGCCAATCAAGCAGCTGACCATAATGAACTAAATTTTAATATAGACGAGGAGTTGAGGACAAAAAATAAAAAGCGATTTAAACAAGTCTTGTACCTTGACAAAGGACATTGATCGAATTCTAAGAATTCCAACAGCAGGCTCCATTTTCTCATCATCTGAAAAAGCAACTTTGGGCCGAAACCAGGCACAGGTAACATGTACCCACAAGGAACGACATTTTTTACTCAAAAGATTTGTTGACCTTACAAGTAACAAAGATTGAATTTTAGGTCATTCATGTCTATGATGAATATGGCCCACAAAGAATGTCACTGTTTATATATGACCGAGGTAATTTAGGGTCGTCGAGCCTATCATTTGTTTTAGTTTTTCTGGGAGGGTGATATTTGCACCCCCTTTTTTGTCATTATCACCCCTTAAATATTTTTGACTTAAAACAAATTAAATTTATCCCTATTCACCTCTTAATTTATTAATTAACTTAATTAATTAACTAAAAAAACAAATGAAAAAATTCATACACAGATCTATTGATTCACTCGCTTCATGTCAACCGAGTTGCAAGCATTCACACTCGGTTCATGTCAAGAGAGTAGGGCTGTAGAAAATCATTTAACAGTGGCTCGCTTGATGTCAAGAGAGTATTTGTTAACATACTCGCTTGATGTCAAGAGAGTATATCTCATGTAATTTTTTGTAAAGCTTAACTCTTATGCAATTCTTGTGAGGATGTAACTCTCATGTAACTTTTTGTGAAAATGTACCTATCATGCAACTTTTTGGGAAGCTAATGAAGAAATGACCGTCTATGATTTTTTGTCATTACAATGTAACTCTCATCTTTGTGTTTTTTTGGGCTCGAGCATATCTCAAAAAATGAGCAGTGGTCTTAGTTATTATTCAAGTACCAGATGCTCAATGTCGAGCGAGTGCCAATAAAAATACTCACCCAATGACAGCAGAGTATTACCACTTAATTATGTTTGATAAGTTAGGGAGTGGTGGAGTGGAATGTTTGTCATAAAAAATTAAAGGCAGGGGGCACAAAGTATAGAGTGTTAGTGACAAAAAAAATGGGTGCATTTTCTTTTAAGTCTAAACAACATAGCCCACGGATCTTATAAATATAACAAATCTTTCACTGGAACCTCTTGTTTGCTTTATTTATATTTTTGCTATAGTTGGTTGACCTTTACAGCGCCGAGTGCATCCCAGCTCGTCTTCCATGTCGGCTGCACTATTTTGACCATCCCATATTTTCCCGGTTGAAGAGGCCCTAAAATAGAACAATAAATTTTAAATCAAACACCAAAGTAAGAATATCAAGGAAACTTAACACATTAAAAATAGGTAAACATAATCTTAATAGTAGTAGTGCATCAGGCCTACAATTGCTACTAGACATAATCTTAATAGCAGTAGTGTAGCAGTGAGGACGCACACTCCCCAAAATTGAGGAGGGAGAGGAGCATGAAATTTAAGTGCTCATGCGACCTGCAAAATATGGTGATGCTTACGCTCCACAACCTCGTTTTGTTGGGGCGTGGAAACGCAAGAATCCTGAAAAACAACTCCATTATTTTTGAAGAAAGGTTGAAGGGAAAGGAATTCAGCACCATTGTCACTACGGAAGGTTTTAATGTGGGATGAGAACTGAGTAGTGACAAAGGCGAAAAAATGTTTTAAAAGAGATTGTGCTTCGTGTTTGTGATGCATTAAGAACACCCATATGTAAACCTTTTATAATCATCAACGATAGTAAAAAAATAATAAGCAACTGAAAGAGAAGAATGTTTATAATGACCCCAAATATAACAATGAATAATATCAAAAGGTTTTACAGATGAAATGCAACTAGTACCAAAAGTTAAACGACTCTGCTTTGCCAAAGGACAGACTTTACAAGCATTATTGGGATTTACTGAAATATTCAAAAACTGCTTAGCAATAAAACTTAGACAAGAAGATGAAACATGGCCCAGACGCTGGTGCCAGAGATTGGTGGATGAGATGGTGAGATTGCAAGAAGACAGTTTGGTGGGGGCGTTGGTATTTGAGGTGGTCGGTGAATTGATCAATCTCTTCTCCGTCGCAAGATCCACCAGAAAATAAAGTCCCATCACGCTACTTACCCAAACCAATCGTCCTCCTTGAAGCCAGATCCTGCAAAATACACCAATAAGGATAGAATGTTATTGAGCAATTCAGGCCTCTTGTCAAACGACTAACTGGCATCAAATTCACTTTGAATGAAGCACACATAACACATCTTTGAGATAATAAACTTAATTTAAAGGCAAACATCATGGGGCAACTATTGATGCTTTCTGTCAACTTGGTAATAATACTGGCGGCAATGAAGATAATTTTTTTTACATAGTAAATCAGGAGAGGAAACAATATGATCTGTTGCGCCGCTATCAATGATCCAGCGGCGGGAGGAGAGTTTGAACAAACCTGCTTTGGAAATTGTTGAATTAGCTTGTGGATTAGCAAATTCTTTTTCTTTGGCACTCAAGAGGCTAATCAGTTGCTGAAGTTGTGTTTCTGAAATTGCAGACAAGGACTTCTCTTCATCTTTTGTTACGCCATTGGAAACTTGATTAGCAGATGAACGACTTCTATAATTTTTCGGGCGATTTGCCTTGTTCTTCGGATGACCAGGTGGATAACCGATCAATTTGTAACAAGTTTCAACAAAGTGTCCCATATCCCCACAGTGAGGACATTCAGCACGACCTGTGGAAGAGCCCAAACGATGCCTATCTTGATCAGATTGCCGTCCACCTTGTGAATTGTGGAAGAACTGGTCAGATCGTTGCTCCATCCTTCCTTGTCGCCCAGAATTAGTGGGCCTGTTGTTTCTCACTGCCATGGCTGCACCACTATGTGAATCTGCTGCTGTATGTGTGGCGCCCAGATGTCTCTGTTTCTCTTCTTGACAAACTGCTGCATAGGCTTGATGAACTGAAGGGAGAGGGATCATCAAGAGAATCTGTCCTCAAGCAGCATTATAAGACTCATTCAATCCCATCAAAAATTGCATCATTTTTTGCCGGTCTTGTTGCGCTCCACAAGTACATGAGGAAGCATCAGTATAGGATGCCAATTCATCCCAGAGACTCTTCAATTTGGTGTAGTAGGCTGAAACAGAAAGTTATTCCTGTCAATGATAAGCAATCTCTCGCTGGATTTCAAAGATGCGAGGGCATTGCTTTGAGAGAAACGCTCACGAACTTCTTCCCAAACTTCACGAGCAGTAGGGTAATAGTTCACACTATCAGAGATTTCCGGAGCTATGGAATTGATAATCCAAGAATGGACCATGTCATTGCACCGAGACCAGATTGCATAATCATCTGGATACTTCTTTTCTGAGGGAGATTTGATGACACCATTGACAAAGCAGAGCTTATTCTTGGCGTTCAGAGCTATGGTCATGGCTCTCATCCATGTGGTGTAGTTGTCTACATTGAGTGATTTAGAAACCAAAACCAAACCTGGATGGTCTGAATGATGAAGGAAATAGGGATTGGAGAGATCGGATTTGGGAGCATCATTCTTGCGTCCTCCTGATAACACCTCTTCGTCAGACATGATGAGAGGGTGCACGAGAGACTAAGGTGCAGCAGTGACAAGAGAGGCAGGGTTTTCAACCTGGCTCTGATACCATGAAAAGATGATGTTTGGCTAGAATGATTATTCTCATTGATGTGATTAAAATATATACAACCTTAATCTGTGAAAAATTAGTAATCCCATGATATCAGGGATCCTAAAAAATTAAGCTAGAGTATCTCCTAAATATACAAGAGAATATCTCCTAAATATATAAGAAAATATCTACAATATTTATAAATTCTTTACAACCACCACCACTAATCTCCTTGGGTTCACATCAAGCAAGTTTAACAATCTCGGGTAGTCATCGTTTTTGCAATCGACCAATGAGAAGTCGATGTTTTTGTAGTGGGGTAGTACCTCAGGCGGGTCCCCCGTTTCAAACTCCACCATGCCATTTAGGCCCAAATCTTCAATCAACTTTCAGGATGGGTCGAGCTTGGGCTCGGGCAGTATGCAGACGAGCTTGCCCCCGTTTGTCAGGCAGCGGCAGCTAGGGCTATGGCTGACGGGGATACCTCGGAGATGACATATACTATGAGCTTTGCACTCATGCCTCCTGCTAAGGCTGATATGAACTCGTTGCTCTCGGGTTCTTTCGTTTTGATTCAAGTGCAATATTCTTTTTGTTCACCACACTGATTAAGGACATAAAGGGGAAGTCGAGTTAGGGGCATTTTTATTTTTTAAATATCTATACCCTTAAGAATACAAATGATTCAAGGCTATATGATATAATGAAAGAAAATCCAAGTATTGTTCCTTTTAATTCTTTGTGTATCTATATTGAGATTGATTACAATTAGTTCAAAATTCAGCAATAGGTAGCAAACTAGGAACTTAAACAAGGATTATGATCTTTTACAGGTTGAATTGAAACTTGGAGATCAAGAAACTGTTGGTGTTTTCATATACAAGGCATGCAGATCAAGATGTAATTGAAATTATATTATGCACTCTTAATCCTCTAAACTCTCAACCATGCATTGTTCAAGATTTTCCCTTCTTAAAGATCTATAAACATATATAAAAAAACTATTGTACCAATTGATCACAAAATCACCAATCCAATACATATATTAGCTAGCCCCCTTTCATTCCTTTCATTTATTCGTTCCGTTATTTCTTTCATTACTATCAAATTTTCCAAATTCCTGATCTTTCTCCTCAATCAAACATATATAAATCAAAACATTCTTTCAAAACAATCCTAGCTAATTTTGAGATGAACATTATGCCCTTTACTTTCATAACTATCTAATTGCATTAGTGCGTAAATACACAAATATATATATGAAGGGAATTAGGGCAGTAATCATGCATCGCATACACTAATTTACGCACTAATCTTAAACCCTAGGATTCATGCTGTTCAATAAAATCGACAGAAGACATACCTTATGTGTGATTTGATGATACTAAAACGAACCGGATGGATCGAATCCTTCTGTTGTTGTCGTCCTTAGCGTAGAAATTACGACGCCTCTACGGTATGCACACACGAACGGGATGAGATCCTTGCTTGGTGTACTAGCGCCTTCTAGGGTTCTCTCTCTGGCCTCTCTGAGTTTCCTTTTTCGGCCAAGATGAATAAAGGTTCCCTTTTATATAAGAGAACCCTAGTGAGAACCCTAAGCAACAAACGAACTGGGCCCAAGTCCAACTTGGCCCGTTTTAATTCGTTTTGATCCAACTCGTTTTGGTGTGCGACCCTGTAGGTTTTACACTCTTTGGCAGTATAAATAAAAGCCCATTTTATTATACGAATAGTAAGCGGTCTCTAGTAAAACATTACTATTATCCAAAAGGGTATAAAGGTCAAAAACGACACAACCTTAAATTGATATTCCAAATATTAACTCCTTTTGTCAATCGATATCTAGATTGAACACAAGACTAGGCAAGTGTCATTCTTGTATAGTTCAATCTTTATTTCTTGATCTCTAAGTATAATTAATCTAAAACAAATGACATCTCATTTGTGCATGGCCATGCAAATATTAATTACACTTATCAAGGGGCCCAACGATATCTCTCTCAATATACGAGAGTGACAAATCCCATCTTGATCAACCACATACCTCTACATAGTTCATAGTATGCTCGATCATCATCTTTATAATTACTCGAACAAGAGCAACGTTTGATAATGCCTGACATGCTAATCCCTATATTGGTAACCATGGCGATCTCAGGTCTAAGGATAATACGATATCACAAATGGGGAACATCACTGATGACATTATGTAACACTCCTCAAAGCGGGTCAGTCCAAAACGTGTCGATTTTATTGAACAGCATGAATCCTAGGGTTCAAGATTAGTGCGTAAATTAGTGTATGCGATGCATGATTACTGCCCTAATTCCCTTCAGTGGTATCAGAGCAAGGTTATTTACTGTTCTTTATTTTCGATCATGATTTTAGTCGTTTAATAACTTGAAGGTCTGTTCTCGTTTAAATTTCGATTAATATCATATTCGGATTTTTAGTATCATGCTAGGTTTTAATAATATCGATTAATGGGTTAATCGTTTTCTATAGCATGTTTTCTGTTTTCGTTATAAGTTTGCATATACGATATATCCTTTTTTAATCTGATTAATAGAGATCTGATATGTTGCAAACGTGATTACTGTATGACTGTTATCGACATGTTCATGATTCTGTTAAGTCGTTTTTGATTAGGGTTCATCTTTATGCTGTCATGATTTTATTCCGCAATTATCATGTTTAGCGTTTTCAGAATCGTTCTGTTAGGGTTTACGCAATCTGGTAGACTTGATGAGATCACGGCTATCGGGTTCTTTCATGTTAATTTGATTAAAGAGATAGGGCAGATTAATGTGATTAGTCTAGACGAATCTGTCTAATAAGATCAGACACGTTTCTGGAGAAAATAATTTGAAATCGTTCAAATTTTCCACGGTGGCAGAAGTATGATTCTCTTGCAGGTCATACACCGAGGTGTCCACCCCCCGGACCCCGGTTGGGGCGCTGCCCCAAACCCCGCGGGGGCGCTGCCCCTCGACCCTGTTGGGGTGAAACCGAAAGATGGGGTGAGTGTCTGTGAATACACTCACCTAATATGGGGTGAGTGTCTGTGAATACACTCACCTGTCATCAGGTGAGTCTTATTTCAAAACACACCAGTGCACTCATCACTCCATTTTCTTATATTAGGCGAGGCTCTTGCAAGACACTCACCTGATATGGGGTGAGTGTCTGTGAATACACTCACCTGTCATCAGGTGAGTCTTATTTCAAAACACACCAGTGCACTCCAATCTCCATTTCCTTATATTAGGCGAGGCTCTTGCAAGACACTCACCTGATATGGGGTGAGTGTCTGTGAATACACTCACCTGTCATCAGGTGAGTCTTATTTCAAAACACACCAGTGCACTCCAATCTCCATTGCCTTATATTAGGCGAGGCTCTTGCAAGACACTCACCTGATATAGGGTGAGTGTCGGTGAATACACTCACCTGTCATTAGGTGAGTCAATGACAGGTTTGGACATCACATACCTGTACTTTTATTATCCCTGGACAATCCAGATTTCAAAAAAACCATCAATGTAAATCAACAATCAAGTAGTGTATCACATCACATATCTATATTTCTATTATCCCTGGACAATCCAGATTTTGAATAAGCCATCAATGCAAATCAACAATCAAGTAGTGTATGATGCACTAATAATAAAAACTTCATTAAACTAAAAGTAGTACCAAAAGAGGTTCATACAAAAATAACCCAAGTTTATAAAATTACATAACGAAGTACCAAAAGACGTTCATACAAATTTAACCCAAGTTTTTTAAAGTACATAACATACTACCTAAGAGGTTTATACAAAAAAAAAACAATAAACTCAAGAAGTTCATTGTCTTTAACTTAAACTAGCAAAATACGATTCACAACTACTTTTTTGACTTTTTCCTTGGCGGGGCTTTGGCTCGTCCGGGAGTAGATACTGTTGGCGATAGATTTTGTAGTCTTTTTGATCTACGCTCACCCATACTATTTTCGTAATCCCCCGTTCTTGTAACCTTAAGGATGTCATAGACTTTATTTACAATTGCCGACATGTCCTGGCTTTGACCGCCAAAGAGAGCTCCCTCTACCAGCGATAATGCAGCGTCAACCGCTACTTGCTGCTTAACACGAATTACACCATTAGTACTTAGACATAAATATCAAATGCCGGTATGTATGTGCTAGAATGGCCTTCCCCCATGCTATTTCACCCACTTTCTTCATATCTTTGAAGGCCCCTAAGTAGTAAACAGACACCTTCGTTTTTGTCTTATCTGGGAAAATGACACATCCCAGCAAGTATAGAAGATATCCTCTAGCACATTGATCCAACTCCTCCTCCGTCGAATCACTCGTAGCTCGACCCTTACACACCAACTTAATCCAATCTAGCCTCACTGCAAAGGCTTTATCACATTCCTTATTCACCTCCTCCTTTGTAACACCCAAACTACTTGCCACCAGGTCAATCGCTGTAGAGCTCCCTATGTCTTTTCCTCCCTCCTCGGAATTAAAACAAGATCCATCGACCTTAACACCAAGGATGGTTCTCACGTCATCCAATGTGATCGTCATCTCACCAAATGGGAGATGAAATGTGTTCGTGTCGGGCTGCCATCGCTCAACAAATGCGGAAATAGCAACGTAGTCGAAGCAACGGTAGTTATGATCTATCAATGGTGATAAACCACTATTTTTTACTCGAATTTGCACTGCATCAACCTCCTTACTCAAATCCCAAGACTTAAACTTTGGCCAGCGAGAACTAGTGTATAATTTCCTAGTTCCTTCCTGCATTAATTCAAATAATTAGTAACAATTACATACATGTTTATAGAGAGTAATACTTGAATACTTAGATTATATAGAAACTAGAATATTGATTAAGTAAATAAATACCAATTCTCCATTCCAAATAGCATATGCAATATGATCCTTAAACGTTGTCAAAACACTTTTGTCCACCGGCCCACCATCATCTTCTTTAGAAGCAATGCTGGACCCTTCACCTACATCATGTACGGGGGCCTCCGGAACCACTTCTTCGGCTTGGTGCTCCGTTTGGGTTTGACTTGGTGAGTAACCGGGAGTATACGGCGAAGAATCACTAACAGGACTTGCTAATTCAGTGGGTGTAGCTTTTCCTTTCCCCTTACGAACGTATTGTTTGTTTTTCCGAGTCATGCCTAAAACAAAGAAATTCAACATTATTAAAATTGGAATATATATGAACAGACTTATATAGGATAAACGTAAGTGTAATATGACTTAATAATGTAATATTTTACTTTCTGTCTAAGAGATTTTAGTAGCTATGCATAGTTCAAACAGCTTGCAAACTTTTAAATTCGAACTTTTGAGCTATGTATCATTTTTCTAATATAAAACAAGAGCGACTAATGTAACTTTATAGTATTGCTCTGGATTGGGAGTCTATTTTCACAAATAAAACTAGCTTCATATTGGTGGATTCCTTATTGGTCATAAAACTCCTTTTTCAAACTTGACTTTCATGTGCCACTTCTTTAGGTTATGGGTTCTTGGCCTAAATGTTACTCCTATTTTTCTAATTAAGGGTTCATTGTTTTGACATTCTAACCCTCACAAAGCAATCATGGAAGTGCATTCTAATTAGGGCAGCTGCCAATGAGGGATCATTTGGGATGTGCTCCTTCACATAATCTAGCACAATCTTCTCAACTTTTGGGCAGCTATAACCATAAAACCCCATCCTTAAAACAGCATGAATAGAGCAAACAAGTCCTAAAAAGCCTAATATTACAAACCCAATACAGCTAAATTGCCTCATTTTTCCTTGTTTGGATATATAGCAAGAAAATATCTATCATTTTTCTGTAAAAGAACTATGCAATTTCCAGAAACTTGACAACAATTTCATTTACAGACCCCAAAAGATTAGTAGAATACAGTTAAAAGAGACACATAAAAAATACTTGGTGAACATCATAATTTAATAATATAGAGACCCATTAGAAAAATGATTAGTTAGGGACTGTTTATGGACAGATTCAGGAAGTGAGATTTAGGTAGCAAAGTCTAATTTGCTAAGTTTGATTGAGCAAATTATGGGAATTAGCGTGTGTTCTTTTACTATAGCAATATATTATAGTAGTGTAAAGGTAAGGAGTGATGAAAGATGATTGGTTTGGGTGACCTGCTCCAAAGATATCAACGTGACCATTTTGCTGAGGTGTCGGTGCTATAATAATTGGCACCTGCTGCCTTTCTTTTCTAGTTCAAGGGTTTATCCTCAAGAAATATATGGTTCAATTTTTACATACTTCCATTAATTTTTATTTGCAGAAAGTGTCAATTGGTCACAAAAAAGTTTACACATGTCAGCACTAACTTGAGAAGCTCTCAATTAAGTTAGGATATTAGGGAACTGGCAAAAGAAAGTTGGGAACATGAATACCTAATCTTGGCATTATGAATATGTGACATTTCTAAGCTAAACCTCTCCACTTTGCTGGACTACGTATATAACAAGTTCATCATGACATTCCAAAATAACATTTCTTTTATGATAAATTAATAGGAGTATTTTTTTAAGATATTTTAAATTACATTTTTGTTCAAGATATAATAAAAATATGGTCAAAATATTGTTTTCTCAAATTGCATAAAGTTACAATGCTTTAAATTAAAATCATATTTCTTCTTAGGAAATAGATATACCAAATCTTCTTCCTAAATCAATATATAAGAGCACACGATAATAATAAAAAAATATGTATGTACATATATATTCTGTCTTTTTATTCCTTTAATTATGTAAAACTCAAAACATAACTATGAACTTGATAAGCAGAAGTGCATATATAAAAGGTGACCATATCATTTTCTTTTTAATCTTCCCTTTATATTACTTACATCCGATACAACGTATGCCCAAATCTAGTATATATAAAAGGTAACTTCATAATTTTAAGAACATAATTAAAAAATTGTATTCTCCGTCTCAATTAATATTATGTTTAATTATGTGTTTATGCAACAAGAATATTAATTTGCAAGGAAAATGGAGAAAGTTGTTCTTGATTGGCATTCCAAATACTTTAAAAAAAATGAACCAAATGCACATAATAGTGAATTGATTATTCATTGCTCAATTCTAATACTAGCCTAAAACATTTAATTTGTATGGAACACTCTTATACGTTGAAAACCAATTGAGTTGATAACAAACTAAACAAAATAATTAAAGCATTAAAAAAATCACAAATGAGGCCAACTATGAAACCTTTGATTTTCAAATTGAAATTTGGAATTTGAAATCAAAGGAAGTATCTAGGTCAAACCAAGAAGATCATGCTTGCTCTTCCAGACTTTAGATTAAGGTACACATAAAAATGAAATTCGAAGATGTATATACGAATACAGGTAGTCTCTAAAGCGACCTGTCCGTACACCTACTAGGCTTTTGGCGATGGTTTGTCATCAGCTATGTTTCGGGGAGTGGGCAATGACAATGCAACTGTCCCCAAAAGTGTAGTCCGTGAGTACAGAGTCTGCCATGAATTAGACATACTCACACGCTCATTTGCATCACGGCATTCCAAATACCACAAGCCTATAGAACACCACCATAGATAACAGCAGTAATATCATGTATTCATTAACCGTTACGCATAGCGAGCTGGGTAGAGTGGTTAAGAACCTCCTACTCCCATACAGGGCTGGTACCGGGTTCAAGTCCCTTTCCCCCTTCAACTCAAACGATGAGTGTGACAATATTGCTCAACAATTACTAAAAAAAAAAGGTGGCCATATGCTAAAAATAAATATTCCAACAAGAACCCACACACATCGATTACACAGCTGTGACAATATTACTTTATCACAAGTAAACTGAACAAAAGACCAACCAAACTTACATTGTTCTTGATTAGCATTCCAAATAGTTTTAAAAAAAAATTGAACCAAATGCACATAATAGTGAATTGATTATTCATTGCTCAATTCTAATACTAACCTAAAACATATGTTGCTCCAATTGCTTCAGTATGTATTTCAAAGATTTCAAAAAAGATGCAAGTGCCTGTGTATGGATTCGGGTGAGTTCTTACTAATAAGAATTTGTGTTCTTAATAACATAATGATATCAACTATACACATAAACAAAACAATATACCTCCAATCATCAGTCATCATGAAGGAGAAGCATCAATTTAGCAGTTATCACATTAATACACAACTAAAAAAGCCCTAAATCACAAATATAAAAAATGGGAGAGAGGAGATGAGCACATACCTAAAAGAATAGTCGCGGAGCTGGGAGAAGGTTCTTATCAGTCATCAATGGCTGAGCTTCGGCGTGTAGAGACGAGCGGGAAGCTTGGGAGAAGGTTCTTATCAGTCATCAATGGCTGAGCTTCAGCGTGGAAAGACGAGAGAGACGAGCGGGAGAGCTTCAGCGTGGAGAGCTTCGGCGTGGAGAGACAAGATGAGAGCTACGAACGGGAAAGATGAGATAAGAACTACGAACGGGAAAGATGAGAAGGAGAAGGTGAGACGTAAATGTATTCTTCCTTTTCAATATTAAGTCATTTTAATTTTAATTAATGTTTATATTAACATTTAATTAGGTGAAAATTAGGTGGTGGGTGTTTGTGACAAAAAATTGATATAAAAGGGTGTTTGTGACAACGGTGGTGTTACTGACAAAAATGAGGGGTGTAAATAATAGCACCCTAGATTTATCCTAAACAATACACATAAAATGTTAGTCTTTGAATGTGAATTTTTTTTCTAGGAACATCACATCACCACACTAATGGCCAAGATTTATGTACAATCAATGCAACAAATTTGAACCATTAGATGCACTTTTAGGATATCAAATCAAAAAATTTAATATTTTTTTATTTCTCTTATATTTTACCAATCTACTCTCTCCCCACTTTTCTCTCTTATAATTTTTTTAAAAAAATTAAAAAATATTAACTTTAAATACAAAAAATAAAAATTATTAAAATATTCATGTTTAAAATTTATTAATCCATACCTATAAAATAAAATCTATACCTATTGAAAAAATTAAAAAACATTAACTTTAAATACAAAAACTAAAAACTAAAAATTATTAAAATATTCATATTTAAAATTTACTAATCCATACCTATAAAATAAAAATTCAACATTTTTTTTATCTCTCTTATATTCTACCAATCTACTCTCTCCCCCACTTTTCTCTCTTATAATTTTTTTAAAAAAATTAAAAAATATTAACTTTAAATACAAAAACTAATAATTATTAAAATATTCATATTTAAAATTTATTAATACATACCTATAAAATAAAATCCATACCTATTGTAACCCACTTTTCTCTCTTTAAACATTTTTTTTCATATACTCACATTCAAATCTAATTCATCCTTTAGTTTAAGAATATAAAAAAGATATTTGTTTTTATTTAATCTTTTACATACTTAAATAGTTTATTGTGTAAACCAAGATTACTACTAATGGTGCAATCTATTTATAATTAAAATTTTATAAATTTATAACGTCATTGTAACAATAATGGGATATTAATTTTTGTATATATTGGTGAATGATTATTAACCCATCCCGACCTTAATAAATTGGTAAAACATGTTCAAATTTAAGCATATCATAAAAGGAGGCACTTTGAGTTTTTCAATTAAAAACCACCTCAATCTGGTAGGGTCAAATATATATCCTCCCCCACCCCCGCACTTGATAGTTATATACGTTGTGTATACAGTTTTCTTAATACTCCGTATATGTTTTGAATTGCACGCTACTTAGGTATTATGTATTGTTTGCTCAATCTAACTGTTAATTTTTTTTACACCGCCGTCCCGTTCGGCACGGGCAATACCTAAGGATATCTTTATTTGTATTTAATATTTTTTTATTTCACCGTGCCGAACGGCACGGGCAATACCTAGTGAATAATACGTTCTAGCAAGAGAAAAAAGAGAGAGAGAAGAGAGAGCGGAAGGAAGAGAGGCGCACGGTCCCTATGTTTTTTTTCTTGTTTGGAAACATAGATAGCTTACATTTTGTTCCGACTCATCCGATGATTTTGGACCGATCCAAAATATACTCTGTATATATATTGGAATCATTTTGAATTATTGAATAACATTCAGAAATGAAAATTCATGTTATTTAAGTTCCGATTGATAAAAATATAAAAATATATATAATTAATTTCTGTGAAAAGTTGAAAAATAAATTGAAATATATGGTAAGATATTTTTTTATTTTATAACTTTTTTCATAAAAAAAAATTGATAGTTAAGGAAGAAAAAAATTCACAAAAATTATAAAAGATAGAAGACATTTACTCATAAAATGAACATAAAATAGACGGCTTGACTCAACTTATTTTTCAACTTTTTATCAAATCAAATGTTTTTATTTTACTTTTTTATGTTATTATTAAATGAAATTTTCGATGATTTTCAACAAGTATAAAATGAGTCAACTATCCACTTTAATATTTTATTCAATCAACGACTGATACATCATCATAAAAGAGATGGAGGTAATACAAATTCAGGAGCCTAGCTCCTCCATGCAAAAGACGTAAACATTTGTGATCGACGAAGAGAGTGTATATATAGCATATTATTAGATATCAACATGTTGATTCACCAAATAGATAAATAGAATAGAATTGTATTAGCCTTAGTATTTAGAGGATAGGGAATAATTAACTTTCTTGAAATATATAGCTTAAAGTTGTTTTTAGATAGGCGAATTTGAGTAGGGGTGACTTTGGTATAATATCGTACTATACTGAGTGTATTGTACTAAAAATTTGGTACACTAAAAATTATTATCATTTTCTTACCAAATTTTTGGTATACCACAGTTCAGTATACCAAAATATCAATATGGTACAATACGGTACGATACATTACCAAAAAATCAATCCTTAAAAAAAATATTGAAACTAGATAATTAAAAGTGAGCATTTTTTACTAAAACAAAATAATTAAGTTGTTTTTACTTGCCTTTAATTAAATTTTTGCAATCGATTGTTTCAAGAACACTAAACAATGTATAAATATTGTTGTATTATAAATTATAATCAAAACATACACATCTATCAAATACTTGGAAGCCGAATAATTGAAGTTTAATATAATTAGAAAAAAATGAAGATATATATTTGAATTGATTCAAAGGGCTGGGTTGGAGGTGGTGGGAAAGCAGTGGTGTAGTAGTCGGGCCAATGGTAGGATGGTAGTGTTTGTGGCGTGGCAGATTTGAGAGAAATAAAGAGAAAGAGCCAAAGAGGAGTAGAAGAGAGAGAGATTGATGGTGGATATGTGGTGAAAGTAAAACCTAAATTAGAATATTAGATAAAGAGATAAAGGAATTCACAGATTTACGACATTCATCTTGTTTCATCTAATGGGGTATTGGTAATTTGGTATTATTTTAGTATTTGATATAATGACACAATTCGTATGGTATGATACGGTATATCGTGACAATACCAAAATTTCGGTACAATATATTGTCGGTAATAAGTTTGAGTACCGATGCCGTGCAAAAATAATTCGGTGTGGTATAATACCAATCAATATTGTACCATTACCAAATTTTCACACTCCTCCTGATATTAAATTATACCACATAGAGTGGTATTAAGTTAGTTCCGGTATTAGTAATCACAGTACATTTGTGCGAACCAAATAAAGTATTATAAAAAAATGGTATTAATAATCACATTATACTTTTTAATACCCGAATCAAACGAGGTCTTAGAAAAGAAGGAATAAATTTACAAAAGAGGGATAGACATTAACACAATAAAAATTAAAGAGATTTGATAGAACGCCCTCGATCTTCAATATTGGTGTAACAGAAATTTGGATGAATATGATATTATTCAATGGATTAATGAAATCCAAAATCCTTCTTAATTAAATTGTGATTCCTTCTTCGACTTTGAAATACTTCTCCCTATAGAAAATTGGTTTCGGGACCGCACCAGCCGTGAATAGTACAAACTATAGTTATGTGTGTCAACCAAAAAAAAAATCGAAATTTTCCAGATGTACTCTATGGACATACAAAAAAAAAAAAGAAATCTGTAAAAGCAATAGTATTGACGGCTAATACATTAAATTAAATTTAAAGAGCTAGCCAAAATGAAAAATAAGATAGAGAAATTATAATCAAAGCCAATTAAACATAGCATAAAATATTAATTAATATTCATATTCAGTAACATTCTAAATTAAAAAGAAAACAATAAATTCGATAGCCAAGCTGGAGATACACACTTGTTTTAAATTAAAGACACAATTAATATTGTGTTTGATCTAATCCGTTTTGAATATTAATGTAAAGTTTGTTTTATGCAAATTGATATCATAAAATAAAAAAAGTTTGCGCCTCAAATTATAGGTAGGAGAGAATCTTTATTTTGAAAGGCCTACTAACTTAAAAGTTAGTTTGAAGAACTACGTGACTCAATTGGGATCATTGAGATTTATTTTGAATCCTCAACTCTTCACCATTATGTATGATATAATAAAGTCATGATACAATTTGAATCCATGTCAACTAGCCCTCATTACTTTTTAAGCTTTTGAAATACATGAAAAAAATTTGTATCATAGGGTTTGAATTAGAAGAACAATTTTTGGTATGTTTTTTAAATTGGGCGGTATTATTTACACCCCCATATTTGTTACAAACACCCTAAGATAAATTTTTAATCACTAACACACCCTAAGACTCGTCTAGTGAGAGGTGAGTGCAGTCATATACACTCGCCTCACTTAGATTTAGTTTGTTTGTAAGAACTCACCTAATATCAAGTAATGAATTAATAGAGTGCATGTTTTTCAAATAAAATCCGCTTAATGAGAGGTGACCGCACTTACATAAACTTAGCTTACATGAAGATAGTGTGTTGCTAAATGCTCACCTAACATCAAGTAATAAAATGAGTGTTTGTGATAAATAAGAATGTGTTAGAATGTGTTTTTAGTTAAATTTTGAAAGGGGTGTTTTTGACAATTTTGAAGGGTGTAAATAACACTACCCTTAAATTTTGATGTAATCATAGTTTTATAAACATTAACATATCACATTGGTTATATGTTAGTCTAATGTTATAAATGTGTATTTAAGAATCCAATTCCAAATTTTGAAATTAGAATTAAAGGAAAAATTAATTTCAAAGTCAACAAAGCATAAAATGTACAAAATTTGTAAATAAATCTTCCCATCGAGCGGGTAGAAAACTAGTATATATAAAAGTGCATCCAAGGAACATTAATTAAAGAACTCTCAACTCGATGGCATGCTATTTAATTACACAATATAAGAGCATCTTCAATGATTGTGTATATTTTTTATATAAAATCTTATGTGTTAGGGAGTTTTATACGTAAATTATATGCATATCAATTTTGTACTCCAATGATACTCATGTATAAAATTTAAATGAACCAATGAAAATCAAATAAATGAAATATATCATTATATGTAATATTCAATAATTTGTAGGAATTTTTTTGTACATAATTTCGTAATCACAAATGGATCTTATTTTTTAACTCTTGATGATGAGTAGATTTCAAGTATATAAAATTTATTAAAAATTAAATTTTAGATTTTTAGTTATATCATTTTAAAATTTTTGTAAAATATTAAGGAAAGAAAAAGATGATGTGAATGTTGAGTTTGTATTTTATATAACTCTTTTACATAAATCTTAAACGTCAAAATTTTTTTGAAAAATGGTTAGAGACCATTTTTTTTACAAAACCTATAAATTTTACACAAACCAAAATTATACAATTAAGATGGTTGGAGATACTCTAATATACACTTTAATTCAACTATACATGAACTAAAAAATCATTATAAACCTAATTAAAAGCACAAATAAAAGTAGTTGAGTCAACGGATTAACGACGCACGAAATTAAATCAATTAAAACTTTAAAGCCAAGATAATACTAACTAATATCTAACCAACAACTGGCCCCTTACGCCAAAATTGACTAATATGGGGATGATAAATGCGCTTATATTTATTATTATAAATACCCTTTAAAAATTTTATTAATATTGAATTAAATTTTATTCTCACCACCTTCTCATTTTACTTTTTTAAAAAAATGTTAACTATTAATTAACTTAATTAATTAATTATTAATCACAATAAAATAATACTACAATATTTCATCACTCCTCACTACCCTCTTCTTCTCCTCATCCTTCTCACCCTTCTTTTTTTCCTCCTCTTCTTCAAAACATAGATATATATATATATATATATGAATTTGAAAATAAAAAAATATGAATTCTTCCTCCTCCTCCTTCAAAATATACATACGCACACACATATTCTAAAACGAAAGGAAAAAAAAACAAACAAAAAAGTGCATATATATATAAATCTCTTCTAAAAAAAAATACATACTCACAAATCTGTTTAAATTTCAGATACTCAATATCGAGCGAATAACAATAAAGATACTCTCTCAATGACGAGAGAGTATTACCACATTTACTCACCATAAATTGGACGAGTGTATTTCAATAGGACGTAACTTGATTTGAATACTTAAGTTAGGTCAGGAGACGAAGGGTCTACTTAAGTTCCAAAATCAGGTTTTTCGTCAATAGTGTAGGCAGGAAGGCTAGCTTTGCCCTATTCGCTGCACTTCGCTTGCTACTTGTTCGGACAGGAAGGACAGGAAAGATAAACTCAATCCTTTCAGTCTCAAGGGATGGCAATTCCTGTTTTGACTGGCCTAATGGACAGGGACTCCGCTGAAATTCTAAATGCTCAATGTCGATTGAATACCAATTAATATATTCTCTCAATGACGAGAAAGTATTAACACATTTACTCATTATAAATTAAACAAGTATATATTAAAAAATGGCCATAACTTAAGTTATTGATGAAGTCGAGATACTCAATGTCGAGCGAGTACCAATGAAAATACTCTCCCAATGACGAGAGAGTATTAACATAATTATTATTATTATGTTAGATTATGGTGAAATGGGGTGTTTATGACGCCTCAAATCCCGTTAAGAGGATTTACCTTCTGGGACCCGGTTAATCATGGAGCCGTACTCGACGGCGACCTAAAATAAAAAGAACATAGAACAATAAGCAGCGATTATATCCACAAAACAAAAATTTACACCATTACCATATCATATAAAGTATATGTAACAAGTCTCTAATGAGGTCTCATAACACAAGTCCACACTCCTTAATTTATATATCAATCATAGAGGAAATATATATTACATATCACATTGTCGGTGTAAACAATATATTAAAATCAATGGTCCTTCCACTCGAAGGGCCCGCAGCTAACTATTAAGTAGGAAATGAGGCAGTCTAAGAAGCGTCGTCCTTCCTCTTCCCCTTTCCCGAAGAACCTGTAGAAGTACCTATATAGAAAATAGTAAGAGTGAGTCAAACTAACTCAGTGGAAACCATATATATAATAAATTAAATTTGAAAAAAGTAGTAAGACCTCATTTACTCGTTATATATACACACATATGTAAGTAGCTTCTACTAACAATCTTGTAATATAACTGTTACGGGCTTCACCCCAGAACTCTCGAATCACAAACCTCAACGATAACCGCGTCTATCCAAGCATACAACCAGGTCTGCATTTCATGACCTTTCAACCACGCGGTAGCAGGGCCTCCGTTATTTTTCGTGCACGGTTTCGAGTCTTACACCCAGGGGCGCTCTGTCCCAACTTAAGGTCTCAATTGTTAGAGATGAAACTTGGGACCAATCATGGACTAGCGCTAGTATTAATTTTCTAAACAACCCAATTGGCTCTCATCCAATAAAACAATTACAACAAGCATTCACAATTCTCCATTTTATATAAAACTCTCAACACTTCAAGTAATAAGAGGAATTCTCGTATAAATGAACTCAACAAGTATAAATAATTAGTTATTAGTTGTCCCATAAAGAAAATTCCACCACTTGGCCCAACAAAAGACATTACATGTTTTCTAACAAAGTTCTTTGTCCGTAAAATATAGTCCAAGTAAGTTTTGGTGAAAGACAAATATTTGATAAAAATTTCTTGTTGAATCATGCTATTTGAGCCATATGTAGACTACTAGAATCATTAATTTCAACACTACATCATAATCTCACCATACACCTAAAACATGTGTAGATAACTTAGGTTTTTAAACAAACAAGTAATTGAAAGAGAATTAAATAATAATAAGGTAGAAAAATAATTTTAATACTAGATTCCCACCTCTACGAAAATGATGGTGTAGCGATGTCAACTCCCCAAAAAATTGAAACCCTAAAGGTTCGCTGAGCTTTAATGAAGATGCGAAAGGTTGAAGATAAAAGAGAATAAGAAGATTCGGAAGCCAAAGCTTGACTCAATGGATCGGATGTCTTCCAAGCTCCAAAGAACCCTCCCTTAGGTTGCTCTCAAAGCCCTCACTTTCCCTTGGAAAGGTTTGGTCGAAAGTGTGAGAGAAAGGAGGTTAAAAGGGTGAGTTTTCAGGTCAAAAGTGGTTAATTACGACCTACAAGCTTACCATGATCGATCATGATCCTTCATGATCGATCATGAAGTGTTCTGGAATGCTCTGGAGTGCCCCTGATCGATCATGATGACTGCTGCAACATTCTGTCACCTTACGAGCCCAAAATAAGCCTCAAAACGTTCGGATCTTGACTCGGGCTAAACACGAAACTTGTAAAGGGGGATGAGAGGAAGATTTGCCGTAAACGAAAAGTCATTTGAATATCAAATGAAGAAGTTATGATCTCTCAAAGTTGGCTAAAATTTAGTAAATCACGTAAGATCGAAACACCGGTTTAAGATCTAGTTTTCAATTCGAACCACCCGAATGATAAAATGATTGGTCATTCAAACATAATTACACTATAACATGTCCAAGGTTTGAAACTAAAAGTAGATAAATTACATCATAAGAACGCTAGCCAAAACACAACTTATCAACTACATGAAATAAGGCGAGAGTTTTTTTAAAAGTAAATTAAGTCTAGGGGCATTACAGTGTTTGTGATAAAAAATTTAAAAGAGGGGCATAAAATATAGAACATGTTAATAAAAACAAAAGGGAGTGCACCTATCAACCCCAAAAATATTAAGCGAAGCCATTTAAGGAAGGGCTTTTTTGTATCACCCCTATTCATAATGCTATATTAGACTTTTAGACTCGCCATTATCCCCAAAACTAGAACCCTAAGGTTCAAACATGAAATCCAATTCCCATTTGCTATTTAATCAAAATTCACAAAATTTCTCTTACTAACAAGATGAATCAACGAACTTGTGAATCGAATATTTGAATCTATGAATAGATTCTTTCCTTCCTCATTGAATCTGTGAGTTTATATATCCCATCTTAGATCCAATCTTACGCAGAAATTATACATATCACTATAGTTTAAAAACAAGATGTAAAAATGAATCAAAATCATTTGTTCAAAGATATGGGGATGGTTGTGCTTTTTTATCACTTCAAGGTTCTTCGGTTGCTGCAAGGAGTGATGCTGCTTCCTCAATCTGCTGAAACTTTTTGCAGAATTCTTGCACTTCAGTGACCAGACAATGAACTGCCAAAAATTAAAGAATATATAGATAGATAGATAGATAGATAGATAGATAGATAGATAGGTAATACAAATCTGTTCTAACAAATGAGTACTCGAATTTAATGTACAAGGAAGAATTATGGGTTTGGATCACTCACCCTTGATTTGACGTAGTATCAGTGTCCGCAGAAACACGCAAACAAGTCTCACCGCTATCGTCTGCCTGTAATTAACCTGTTTCATAAAGAAATAAAAAACGGACAGTACTCAGAACGTACTTCTCCTTCAATAGCCCAAAGGACACTGCTGGTAAAAAGAATATTAGTAGACCAAAGCAGTTGGATGCCAACTTGTAGTTGTTTTTGTTCAAATTTTACAATTTCAAATGAAACTTGGACTTTATAATATAATCAGTGTCATCAATCCAATCTTGATATGATGATGATCAACCCACATAGGCATGATACAATGATGACGATGATGATGGTAATCCATGGTTTGCAATGTATATAACTATATATACATACCAAAAGTAGCGAAATTAAAAAGCATTTAATATAGAACAACCAAGCAAGGAATGAGGAAAGACCTTGATCTTCAGGCAAGTTGATATACATTTACTAATGTACTCCTGTAAAAATCCAGTGGAAACTTCGACTTCTTCGGTAATCCTATTCACAACTTCCATTCCATGCAGGCTTATGTTCATATCCACAAGAACTCGCAAGTATCTGTCATTGAAACGAAATGGCAATATCAGAATCTAGACTCTCACTTATAAAAGACAGTAAAAGAAAATAAGAATGAAAAGTAAAATAACAAGAAGAACACATACTCTGCAAATTCAGTCGAATCCTTTAACCTGATGAGAACGTCAAAGGCAGTTACGGGATTTTTGTCTACCAGTTCCTGATAGCAAAATGTAAGAAGTTGAGCTGCTTATTAGGTATATATAGCATTAACAAAGAGAGCATTAAACAATTACATACTGGTAGTAGCTTTTTAGGTGTCCATCCGCAGTGACGGAAAAGCTCTGTATCTTTAGAGAACTCATCAATGACAACCTGGAGAACATTTGAAAATAATCGACTATCAGGTGAGGGTAATAATATTAATTTTTTAAGATGTCCCTTTCAGAAGCAAAAGCCTATGATAAGATGTATCAAAGTTATATATAATCATCTTCTTTTATCATTGTAGAAAGGCTGAGGCTTCATAAAAGATTTGTTCAAGAGCTGCTGGCTCCGAGGATGAGGTGGTAATACTAATGAGCAAACTCGCAGAATTTATGCTTAATGCTGATGGTGAAGGTTTTGCATATACGACAACCGAACAACAAGATAGAATTAAGTTGCTGTAAAGCTTTGAGAGCAAATTTGTGAGCATGATGAAGAGAGAGTTTTGTTAAAATTAATATTGATTACCAACTCCTCCAACCTCCACTCCTTAAGAATCTTTTTTCGGTTTACAACACATCATGTCATGTTTTGGGCCAGACTAGTCCGTTAACACAAATGATTAATGGACATTTAAGTCCAAGGGCAATACACTAAGATCTTTGGCCACAATTAAAATTATGGTATGATGACAATCCACAATTATAAATTATGGTATGAATGTATGATTACAATCTTTAGAGAATGAAACATCTAGGAATAAAAACTACGACGATGAAAATGAAGAGCAAGCAATGAACAGTGACAATAAGCAACAAAACTGATGCAAGATCCCACATTCAATAAACTGACAAAAACAATGAGAACAATGTTGATAACCTACAAGGGCATGAATTACCACTCGCAAATGATGAAATCATGTGAAAGTGTGAAACTATTACGCAAGGTATGAAATGAAGGTTGTTTCGAGAGTTGATGGACTGAACGAGGGGCTTCCATTCCTGCTCTCAGAAGTGGGTCAACTAAAGAACAAACATATAAATTCTATCTCCCAATTTGCTTCTACCACAAACATTTGTATACTGAATATAACAATATTCATCAAGCAATTTTTCAAACATATTCCATTATCTTCACATCATCCCAACTCAGGTCTCTATCAATGTTTCGAGAAAATGGTTGCACCAATATAGCCTCCCAATCAGCTCCAGTTCAGGCCCTAATCCCCTAACAACTAACCAAGTTTGGAAAAGGAGACTTTCTCTCTCTAGAAGATGAAAAGTCTTCCTCCAATCCAACACCCATAACCACCGTCTATCACCACCTACACCACCATCCCTAATTTACAAACTGATTACAATCACCAATCCTAACATCAACCAGCATCCACCATTCCTTTCAGCCAGAACCACCTAAATACAACGACCTTCCCAGTGACCTAGGGTTTCTTGAGTGTGAGTTCAGTTCACCCCGTCTAGGCATTAGTTTGTAGTCACCTCCGGCATAGGAAGACTCCCTGCCTGCCGATCGGCCACCGACCTGAGTCCGGTGGTCAGAAACCCTGCGCGTGGACCTCACGCGCCACCACATCTTCCGCCTCCGTCTCCACCCGCCGGCGAGTGAGGGCGCGTCGTTCACCGGAAAGCCTTCGTTTGAGTTCCAGAAGCTGCGCCTAGGTCTTCTCATCACATATCTGCTGTGTGCTTGGGTTGTTACTTTTGTTTTGGACTGTCTTTTGTACGCCTACTAATCGGTTGATGTTTGTTCTTGTGGGGGGAGGTCTGTGTAAGATTGATAAGCAGAATGGGTGAGATTTACAGCAATAGATCAAGGGAGTTTAGATTCGAACACAAAAGGTTTTCGTTTGAGGTAGACAATGGAGGTTCCATGGGCATCATTACAGAAACAAATCGTCAGAGGTCATACACAATTAGAATCGACTTTGGTGGTATGTTCTGGCTTATGGAAGGGTTGTATTCGGCTGCAAGAGGCTCCAGTGAGAGTAAGTTCTTTCAAAAATATCAAGCATTTTACGGATTATTCGTCATGGAAAAATACTCAAACAAGAATGGAAGCTTCATCAGATTGTTGGAATTGCAAAGGGGTATGGTATCAAATACTATTATTTTTCCAGCTGGTAATAGAGGTGAGGGTTGGAGGGGTGTGGCCGATAGATTGAAGCAGATGATGTTTTCCCCTACTCCATATCCCAAATATGTTCCAGTCAAGAATGCATGAGTGCAAGTTTTAAATGATAATATGAGTGGTAGAGGAGGGAATAAACTACACCGTTCATATGCTGAGGCTTTGAAGTATGAAAGATCATACAAGTATCCTCCTCAAGTCAAACACAATGTGGGTGATGATGCTGTGGTGGAGTGGAGTAAAGTCGTGGTTTGTACAAGAGAATCAATTTGGGATTCATGGCATGGTATTCAAAGGGCCATGAATAAATTCTACAGAACCAGATTTGTGCAGAGACCTTTTCAGGCAGATAAAGCCCTGTTTGTTTGTAATGACGAGAAGTCGGCAGAATTTTTTGGGAGCAGATCATTACTTTTTTTGGAAGGTCCATATGCTGTCAGATTACAGAGATGGAATGACAGGGAGGTATATCAAAACAACAAGATTACATGCACTGGCGGTTGGATTACGGTTGAAGGTCTTCCAATTAACTAATGGAAAAACAGCATATTCGAAGCAATTGGAAGGAGGTGTGGAGGTCTTATTGACATTGATGTTAAAACCTCAAAATTACGGAAACTTTTCTTAGCACGTATCAAAGTCAAAGGACGCACGTCGGGTTTCATTCCGGCGAGTTTGAGGATTAATACTAGTTCGGAATCTTTTTTGGTAAGGTTAAGAGCAATCTCCAAACTTTGTTGGGATAGAGTCCCTGCCGAAGATCCCTCGCCAATCAATATGTTTGCCGAGGAGGATATAGTGGTAGTGGATAAAAAGAATGATGAGGATGACATTCTAACTAGTTTTGGCAAGGTTGAGGGTGGAAATCATGGTGTGAAGGCAGAAACTGAACCAGAACAGATGAAGCCTGGTAAAGCATTATCAGAAGGACATGAAGGTAATTGGCTGGGCTGGATAAGGGCGAAAAAAATAGAGGATTTCAAAGTTTGGGAAATTAAAAGAAGAAAAACAATAACGCAGCCAAGATCGAGGTGTATTACTGGCAGCTGTGTTCTCAGATGTGAGAATGATGATATCGAATCGGTGAAATTTTTTTGTGATAAAGAGGGTCAGAATAACTTCAGCGACAGTGAGAGTGAAATCAGGAAAACACCAAAAGAAGGAACCAAGGAGAGGAACAACAGGGACTCTGCAGAAAGTGGAGAGCTGAAGGATAAAAGATTCGGGCAAATTTACACGAGGAAGAGCAATAAAAAGTTGATACGAGAGATCAAAAATACAACAGAAATTCCCGAATGTTTCGAACAAGCAATAGATGATTTTTTTGGGACAGAAGCTGAGAACTTGGGTAACATAATATCAGATTTTTCGGAAAATGAAAGTCAGGAAGATGAAGACCGAGAGTCCTCGTCGTCGGAGGTAGTAAAAGAATCAAATGAAGTAGAAGAAGTTTGTGAGGTGGGGAATTTTTTTGACATGTATGAGGTTGACCCTATTGCCAATCAAGATCAGGTACATACTCAACCAAGCACTAATCTTGCGGATAACCTTTCACATAACTGCCCTGTTTCAACTCATCATATCGTTCATAGCCCCAAAAAATCCTCTTCTGTTTCATTCTCGAGTTCATCTTCTTTCGTTCCTAATTCTAGGGAATATGGGGAGCGTAAAGATCATACTTCAATTTGTTTGCAAGAAAAGAATGAAAGTTCAGACCATGAAAAATTAATGTCTAATGGGGAGTGTAAGAAGTCCTATGAAAATAACCAAGGAATAACTCAAAGTGGCAATGATGCTTCTGGGATTGGAAATCACGAGGGTCTTTTGGTAGAAGGGGAAGGACACAACCGTATTATTGAATTGGAGGAGGAAATCAATGAAATTCTGGAAAAATTGTCTTTGAAACTAGTTCCAATAACATATTAGGATAACACGGGGGGGATTAATATAATTTCTAGATGAAGATCTTAACATGGAATGTGAGGGGCGTGGGGAATAAAGATAAAAGGAGAGTAATAAAAGACTTAATAAAAAAGGTATATCCGGATTTAGTTGTCTTACAAGAAACAAAAAAGGAGATAATTGAAGACAAATTAGTCGGGTCGCTATGGGGCGTTAGGTTTAAAAATTGGGTTTCCTTGCCATCGGTTGGTAGGTCGTGGGGAATTTTACTGATTTGGGACGTGAGATCCGTAGAGATAGTGGAGTGCGTTATAGGAAGTTATTCGGTCTCAGTTAAAATTAAAAAAGATGAGGGTAACTTTTGGTGGTTCACGGGGTTTACGGTCCATGTAGGTACAAAGAAAGAAAGGATTTTTGGGAGGAATTGGCCGGTTTATTTGGCTTATGTTCCCCTAAGTGGTGTGTCGGGGGGGGGGGGGGGGGGGGGGGGGGGGGGGGGCTTTAATGTTGTTAGATTTTTAGAGGAGAAATCGAATGGAGGAAGGGTAACAAAGAGCATGAAGGATTTTGACTCATTCATAAGGGAAACAAAATTGAGAGACATTAGAATGAATAATGGACGATTCACATGGTCAAGTCTAAGAAAAAATGTGGTATGCACAAGAATTGATAGATTTTTATTTTCGAGCGAGTGGGAGGAAAGCTTCTCTAGAGTGAGGATGGAGGCGCTCTTTAGAAATGTATCTGATCATTGTCCGGTGTTGTTGGACATGTCATTATCAAAGTGGGGTCCGACACCATTTAGATTCGAGAACATGTGGCTTAGACATAAGGATTTCAAGAAGATTTTTTCGCAAGGATGGGAGGAGACAGTGAAACAAGGGTGGGAAGGGTTCAAGTTCATGAATAAATTGAAAACTTTGAAATCTATTATTAAAAAGTGGAATATTGAATGTTTTGGGGATTCTAGATTGGAAAAGATAGCAATAATGGAGAAAATAAAAGAGATTGACCTGAAAGAAGAAGTAGGTAACATTAATGATAACTTTAGAAAAGATAGATGCGAGTTGAAAGATAATTTGGAAAAAGTAATCTTGAAAGAGAAAATCTCTTGGAGACAAAAAGCTAGAATTAAATGGGTTCGAGAATGGGATAACAATTCAAAATTATTTCATAAAATCGTTAATATGAAAAAAGGCAACAATTTGATAAATAAATTGGTAAAAGACAATGGGGAAATCTTGGAAGAGGAAGAATTAATAGTGAACGAAATAATCACTTTTTTTGGGAAATTTTATTCGAATGATATGAAATCAAAGTGGAAGTCGGAAGGTTTGGAGTGGGCGCCAATAGAAGCAACCAAGGCAGAATGGCTTGAAAGACCCTTTGAGGAAGAGGAAGTTAGAAGTGCAATTATAGAATGCGATGGTGAGAAAGCTCCGGGTCCCGATGGGTACACACTATGGCTGTTTTTCATGAACTTTGGGATGTCCTGAAAGGCGATCTAATGAGTTTCTTTAAGGAATTTTATGAGAATGGGGTGGTTAATAGGTGTGTGAACGAGACATACATCTGCTTAATTCCAAAAAAGGCTAATTCGTGCAAAATAAAGGACTTTAGGCCAATAAGCTTAGTAACAAGTTTATATAAGATATTGGCAAAAGCACTCTCATTAAGGTTAAGAGAAGTCATGGAGGAAACAATTTTAGAGTGTCAAGGGGCATTTGTTAAAGGCAAACAAATTCTAGATGTAGTTTTGGCAGCCAACGAAGTGGTGGAGGAGTATAGAATAAAAAACAAAGAAGGTGTGGTGTTTACAATTGATTTCGAGAAAGCTTATGACCATATAAATTGGAACTTTGTGGATGAGGTATTGGAGAGAAAAGGGTTTAAAGATAGATGGAGAAGGTGGATTAAAGGTTGTTTGTCTTCAGTTTACTTTTCGATTTTGGTAAATGGGCGTCCTAGAGGGAAGTTTGGGGCAACAAGGGGACTGAGACAAGGTGATCCACTCTCTCCTTTTTTGTTTACATTAGTTGTGGATTGTCTGGGTAGATTGGTGGAGAAGGCTAGTCGACAAGGTGTGATTGATGGGTTTAGGATTGGGAGGGATATGGTGGAAGTGTCACACTTACAATTTGCAGACGACACGATTTTTTTCTTATCAGGTGATGAACGCAAATTTAACAATTTGGTGAAGTTGTTATCGGTTTTCTGCTCAATATCAGGATTGAAACTAAATTTGACAAAGAGTAAACTTGCCGGTGTTAACATGGAGGTGGAGAAGTTATAAGAGTGGGCTACTAGATTGGGTTGTGAGATTGAGAATTGGCCATTGAAGTACTTGGGGTTGCCTCTTGGAGGTAATCCAAATTCTTTGGAATTTTGGAATCCAGTGTTGGAAAAAGTTAAGAAGAAACTTGATGGATGGAAGGGTGGTTGCTTGTCAAGAGGTGGGAGACTTATCTTGATTGAATCTGTTTTAGCAAGCCTTCCAACTTATTTTTTGTCCATTTTTCATATTCCTGTGAAGATTAAAAATGTTTTGGTAAAAAGAATGAGAGACTTCCTGTGGGATGGGTGCGATAATAATAGAAAAGATCATTTAATAAATTGGGATATAGTGTCTAGAGCGAAAAATAAAGGGGGGTTGGGCATTGGTAATTTGGTGAATCGAAATAAAGCTTTGTTGGGAAAATGGTTGTGGAGATTCCCCCGTAGTCAAAATTTCCTATGGTATTCCATCATTAGAAACAAATATGGATTAAGCGACAATGGATGGGACTCCAAAGTTGTGAGTAGTGGGACTTATAGAAACCCTTGGAAATATATTTCTCATGGTCTTGAATCATTCTTGGAGCATACAAAACTTGAAGTGGGTGGGGGTTCCACAGTTAGATTTTGGGAGGATAAATGGAGGGGTGAGACAGCCTTTGATTCTTTGTTCCCGCGTTTGTATAGACTCTCCGTGAACAAAGGAGATTCCATTGCTTCTTTAGCCTATTTAAACTCGAACTGTATTATGTCTTGGAATTTATCTTTTTCCAGAAACTTGAATGAGAGTGTTGGAGGAGTATCTTTCTTTGTTGAGAGTCATTGAGGGTGTTAGATTGTCTCCAGGGAGTGTAGACTATAGGCGATGGTTGTTGAAAGGGGAGGGTTTCTCTTGCTCTTCTTTTTACAAATCTCTTATCGATTCTCCAACGAATCCACAATTTGCTCCTTCAAAAGTCATTTGGGCAGCTGGTATTCCCACAAAAGTAAAGGTGTTCTCTTGGTTAGTTGCTCACGGGAGGGTTAATACCTATGATTTGTTGCAAAAGAGAAGACTGAATTGTTGTCTCTCCCCATCTTGGTGTGTATTGTGCAAGAGCAATGCAGAATCTTTGAACCACTTGTTGTTACACTGCCCTTATTCATATTTCATATGGAACAAAGCTTGTGCAGAATTTGGGTTTAGTTGGGCCATTCCCAAAGATTGTGTGAGACTTCTTATGTTGGAAATCAATAGCTACAGAGACAAAACTAAGGGCAGGGAGCTATGGAGATGTGTCAAAGTTGCTTCCTTTTGGCTATTATGGATGGAGAGGAATTATAGAATTTTTGAAGGAAAGATAAAAGAAAAGGAGTGGCTGTGGGAAAGAATCGAATTCATGGCTTCGTTGTGGGCTTCCAACACCAAGCCTTTCAAAAATTATAGAGTGGAAGACATCAAGAACAACTGGATAGCTTGGATTTTTGAATAGTTTTCTTCTGTATAATTTGTTCTAAGGGTGCATTGTTGGCTGTGGTTTTTGGCAGGGTTATATTTCTTTTATTTTCTTTTTCTGGGTTATATGTTTTGTTGGTGGACTCCTTGCCCCTCTATATTTGTACTTTTAATTTATATTATTAATGGAATCTTGTTTCTTATCAAAAAAAATATAGCCTCCTAATCAATGAAGAGAGAAAACCCAACAAGAGCAACCTTTCTCCTCTGATGTTTCTTATCGTGAGTATGTTCACTTTTTAAATTTGACCAACATTCAACATTGAAGTCAAAGAAAATTAATTGGTCCAAAATGTTTGATAAGGATTCTATTATGGAGTGGAAGACATCAAGCACAACTAGAGAGCTATTTTTTCTTGATTACGGTACTTTCGCGTATTTTGTATGACACGCTATTTGTTTTAACGGAGTGTTGGTTCTTTCGGGTTTTAGCTTTCTCTATCTTGTTCAATGTTTGTGGTATGATGCTGGACTTCATGTCCTCACTCGGTCAATTGCACTTTTGGAGAGCCTTTAAGCCAGGGTGTATAAGGTCTCAATACAAAATATATATATACACACACACAAAAATTCAGGCCAATTCAACAGTTTTCATTGGATAATTTCCTTCCGGCAACAGAAAAAAAAAAAAAAAAGGATGGGTTGATTTTGTAGAAGTGTACCTGGTGTTCAGCAAAAGTAAGTTGCGTCGTCAAAGCTTTTGCAATTAAATACTTAACATCATCTTTACAGCACATTCCATAGTCCCATAAAAGCTCGTGACTATTGTCCGGATTAAGCCATACTAGCTGCAAGAAACTTGACAAAGGGCAAATTCAGTAAAATAAATTCCCCGCTGCGTGAAACCTTTCTTGGGCCACTTGGGGGGGGCCTGATACCCATGGTTATAAAATTATTATTATTATATCTTTTTACCTCGCTATCTTGGACTGGGAGCCTCGGTGGACGAGGACCTAATCCTCCTAGTGATAGATTTTGCAGCAACTCAATTGTTGCTTTGTTCCTATCTCCGGTTCCAATTTTTGGTTTAACTCCAGGATGTAGGTCAAACCTGAGATTTGAACCCTAAGTTGTATAAATGGAACAGTTGGAAAAAAGGTGAAATTGTAATGAATGAACAAGTACTGACCCCCAACAAATTCTCAATTTTAAAAATCATAGAACAAACAGAAAAACTCAATATTGTTGTGTCACTAAAAGAATAAAGGCATCTTACTCGGGAGAATTTGGGTCACAACCATGAGGTACGTCAGGATCTGCCATTACATTTGTCACAGAAGTGTCTCTGAATAAGCATTTAAATGGCTCTGGATCAATTTTATTGCAATATTGCTGCTGCAAATGCTCATGCTGTGGGAAAGCCTGAGAAATGTATAACATTACACGACCAAAATAATGCATAAAGAGTTTACAAATGAACAGCATAAGCAAAGCACATGGACATGACCAGCAACATAAACAGCGTTTAAATATGGTGTGGTGTCAATGGTGACTTTGATGCAATAAATGTGCTCATGTGGCACTAAACTTTATGTCACCCAGAAAAAGGTGTACCAAAAAAAAATTCCCAAGCAAGAGAAGTTTGCAATGAGCACGCATGTGAAAATAGTAAATTGTTCTTTCGCCGACCAGGCAACACCAACAATCTCTTAACAAAACAGTAGCACAGATACATAAAGACTTACAAAACTAAAGTGCAAAATGTAACAGAGAACATGGACTCATGGGGATTACCACTTATTTCTATCAGAACTCAAAACCCTAATTCTCATTTCTACAACTACCAAAGATCATTACGGCATTACCATAAAAATAGTAACTAAAAAAATCCTAATATATAAAGTAATCCCAATATCATAAAGCACATACTACCACCCAGTACCCAAAATACTCTTACATCAAATCCTGAATTAAACTGTATACAGTTGTAAATATATATCATTGAATATAACTCACATGTAACAAAGGATCAAATAGTCTTATATAATCTGCAGCAGACTGTTTGAGAACCTGCAAGAAAAAAATCATAAATACAGGGTCATGACAAAAAGCAACTAAAACACAACAGAAATATGGCTTCATAAAAAACTACTATCGCCTATTATGAACAAGATGACAACACTAGCGACATGATAACTGTAGAGGAACTTTCTCACTTCAAAAACCCAAACCGACACACACAAACAAAAAGAGATTGCCCATTTAGATCGTGGTAAAATAGTTTTCAACTAAGTAAAATGTAAAAAGGTAAAAGTATTTTCATGTAGTTGGCACAGAACTTTGCTCGCAATTCTTCTTAACAGCACAACTGTGAGCACTTAATTCGACAATTTCATAAAAACAAAGAAATACTCCCCTGACATAGATCAAAATACTTTCACCATACAACTTTTTACCTAGGTAAAAACAAGAACATTTCAACTAGAGGCCCGAACCAAATCAGACCAAAATAATAACAGGTTACAGGTAAAAGTTCAATGTTCTAATAAGAAATTCAAACTATGAAGCACGTGTACGGATAAGGGTATCATATCCTGTACGATACAAGGACATAACAAATCTAAAAAAAATAGGATACAAGTATGACGAGAGAACGTTGATAAAAAATAAAAATATAATATAAAAGTTAAAAGGGTCATGTTAACGTGTGCCCTAAGGGCATGGTTAAGTACCCATTTTCAAAAATAATTAACTACCAACATGCATTAAATATGGCACAGATTCTCATACAAGATTTCATTATTTCCATTTATTGTAGCTTTAACGGTCATGTTAACGTGTGCCCTAAAGGCACAGGTTAAGTACCCATTTTCGAAAATAATTAACTACCAACATGCATTAAATATGGCACAGATTCTCATAAAAGATTTCATTATTTCCATTTATAGTAGCTTTAACATGTGCCCTAAGGGCACATGTTATCATTTTCCAAGTTAAAAATATAAAAAGGGGGTTAATTTATAATATTTAAAATAGCAGGTACATTTTATAAACAATAATATAAAAAGGCGGTCAATTTTTAATATTTAAAAACAGAGGGCTCCGACAAGGATTGGATGTGTTATTCTTCAAACTACAGGGGCTAAATATGTAATTTGAAACTTGAGGGACTTAGATTCAATAATATTAAAACGCAGAACAGAGGTATCTTCTTCTTCAGTTAGGGCAAAACGCAGAACGGCAAAATCAATCGCAGTCCCTCTCTCGCTCCTCTCATCAATTGATCCCCTTGATAACGAACCGTACCCATCCCCATCCACGCCATACTGAAGTTTTGTTTAATTACAAATAAGCACAAGGCATACCGGGTACGTACCCATGGCGTATCGTACCCGTACCAAGGCCGTACCCGTACCAGGGCCGTACCCGGTACCGTGTACTTCATAGGTTTTGACGTACAGGTGCTTCATAGAAGTCAAAGCTTGCACATACGCAGCTGACACACCTCTAAGTCAGATACATGCAAGATAAGTATGAACTAGTGAAGCAGGGTTCACTCATAATTAGTGGGTGTTCAATAATATAAATATATAATTACTATGATGGTAACACGAACACTGCAAAATGCGTCGGGTACCCAGTCTGAAGCGAAATGCACAAAACACTTCAATAATTCTCTTTCGTTAAGATTAATAAGAACACATAAACACGTTGAACAAGATCTACCCATAACAATCTTTTAAATGACCCCAGCCAGAAAAAGGAAATACCACCAGCATGGCGTTGTATGATGTTTCCGATCACGTTTTTACATGCGAAGGGATGGAATATTGTTGCAGAACTTTGGCAACCCATAGCATAAACAAACTATTCACTAGAAGTCTTATTGAATCAGACTCAACGAAATTTACAACCTCACACAGAAAAAATGTATATATGTAAGTGAATGTGACTGTGACTGTGACCTCTTTACTACTGGTAAAGCTTGAAGATCCTAGCAATTGAAGAATGAAAGCCCTTTCATATTTTTCAGCTTGATCATCACACGCTGCCTGCAGATGCCCAAAAGTATGAAGCATATATAAATTGTCCTTGCGTCACAACAATCATTTCAACATGCAAGTAATATTATTATAAAAGTAAACAAGTAAGATGACAGAGAGAAGAATGTATAAATAAAAGCTTGGATCAATACCAAATCAAAAGTACGTAACCATCTCATAAAATAAATAAAGAATTACGATTTGGGCACATTGAGATGAAAATGTTTCGCTTTTCCACTTGTTCTTTCAGTGCCATTTTTTCTTTTGCAGATATATCCATTTCAGTTCACCGTTTCAAAGAATAAAGGTTCAGAAGATCAGAAGTAGACTTTCATCTCTAGAATGCAAAGACTTTCTGGAATATAACACTTGTATGATTAAAATATGAAAAGGACAAATGTAGGGACATCCCCCGAGGCAAGTAATATTCAAAGCTGTCCATATACTGCATGGACATGAACAATAGGCACACCAAGACATAAAAAATACAAAAAGAAACTGTCAGCAACAATGGATTTCTCCTACTTACGGAACTATAATCTAAATGCACAAAAATTCATTCCGAAATAAAATTAACATTTAAATTTGCTATAGAATCTGTAATTTCTAATTAGAAAACATAAACACGCAATAAGGGAGTTTCATAAATGTCTAAGGTCTCTTTTCCAGAATACGTGATTGTCACTGTCAATTGTCCTCTACGAAATTTCAATTATCAAATGAGCTACTAAGGGATAGAATGCATATACATGCTATTTCCAACATTCACTACAATACAAGGAATGTGGTGCAGTTGAATATCAAACATAACAATCTGCAACACTACACTTACATTTACAAGATGGACAATAAATGGATTTGCGGATGCTTGTTGGGAAGAATATGCCTGATGAAGTATAGCAAATGCAACCAAGCGCTGAGCAGATCTAAGCATCAATTTAACCTAAAGTAATATCATTGAACAGTCAACAACTTATGTCATTGTATATCATAAATCATCATAAACATATATATAACCAAACCTCTATATAGATATAAAAACCCTAGGCGACTCAACAACTTATAATTAGTCTGAAAAAGTAAATCAAAATTAATGAGAGAGAATTCTGAGGGAAGTGGGGTAATCGTACATACATCCAGAATCTAAAAATGGATTTGTTCTAATTTTATTTTATTTTAAAAGCCCTAATGTGGCAGAATAGCGTTTGAATTCTCATCATCATAAATCATAAACATGTATAGAAAAACGCAAACCCTAGGCGGAGACTTTAATAGCTGATTGATTTGACAGAGTAAAATTATTAAACCTTAGGAGGAGAGTAATAGCTTGTACCTCCAAGAGAATGGTGAGGGATTGGCAGAGTGTGAAATGGAGGGAAGAGGGGAATTCGGAGAGGAAATCGGAGACAATTTCATCAAACGGCCGTTCCTCTCTGGCGTTGAGCAGAGAGAGCAGCATTTTTGACGACGACATGGAGAGCAGCGTTTTTGACGACGACATGATTTATTGCTACAAAAATGTCAGGAAGAAGGAGGTTAGGGCTTTAAAGAAAAGAGGGAAAATATGCAAAGGAGGTTAGGACTCTCTCGTCGCCCAACCTACAAGAAGGAGCCTATAGAAAATAAAATTAAAAACACGGCGCAAAAGAAGCAAAAGACGAGAGTAAAGTGTATGAGTGTGGGTTTTGTTTCCTCAAGTTCTGCAAATCTCAAGCCCTTGGTGGTGACATGAACCGCCACGGCCGAGGTAAAAAAATAAAAAACAAATATGATAATATATTTTGGAGATTAATATTGACAAACACTAAATTATTCTATAACACTTAATATTAATTAAACAACTTAATTATTATTGACACACACTCTTTATTTCATAACTCCCGATCACTAACATTTAATAGTCCTAATTAATAAACTTAATTAATATAATCAAACATTAACATTAAATACCAACACTCACCACTCCATCTCATAAACCCACACAAAACTCACGTGCTAAAAACCCTATCACTCCAAGCAAACAAGGATCCACATTCAAACTCGTCTTCATCTTCAATTCTTTTGAAAATTCAAAATGTAAGCAAGAAAACGAAGATTATTGTTAGTAATGTACTGATTGAAGTGTAAAAATCATAATGGGGGGTGAAAGAGCTGTAGAGAGAAAGTTGATGAGAAAATTCAAGAGCAAGTTAAAGGAAATGTTGATCCAAAAGAGGTAAGATACTTATCTTTTTACTACTTCTTTACTTGTCGTTTTATTCTTAAATCATTAGATACAAATAAAATTTAAAAAAAAAAAAACAAATCAAGATGTGGTGGTTCAGAATCTACTCAGTTTTAAGGACTGAGTGCATGTGGTTACACTCGGTTCCCTGTCACCGAGTACAACATTTTTGAACAGTTTGATCATAAATGTTCACTCAGCCCTTAGTAACCGAAGGTATCCTATGTTACTCAGTTTTTAGAAATCGAAGTAGTCCTCTTACACTTGGTCTTTAGCAACTAAGTATAGCAATTTTGAACTTAGACATAGAAAGCTTGCTCTATGAAACTAGTTTATGTATACTTGTTTATGGATTTGACATAAACCCAGATGACATTAAGCTTATAAATACTTGTTTATGCAGAATTTATTATCTCTTGACTCCTCCATTTGGAAAAATTGTTCATATTTAGAAAATATTGACTTCATTATAATTAAAGTCGAGATTATTCCTAAGCCCAACTGTGCTTTTCAATTTACGGAGCATGTTATCGAGGAAGAGCATGTGGACTTAGAGGAAAAAATCTAATGAAACAAGTGCTAAAATGGAACAATTGGAAATCAATTGCCTCAAGTTTCAAAGCCAATGAAATAGGTGTTAAAGAGGAAAAAATAAGTTGACCGGTCCAAATGGGAATTTAAGGATTATATGCATTACATCCCTGAATTCATGCACCCATACATCGCGGATATAGAAGATGTTAATGGTGACAACCATTGTGGTTATTGATGCATTGCTGAGCATATGAGATGGGATGATGACAAGGAGTCTTGGAAGTGTGTAAGAATGGATTTACTTGCTAATTTAGAGATGTACGAAGATTGTAAAGTCTTTTGTTCTTTTTCGTCAAGTGTTGTCTTTCTTTTTAGTAATTTTTTTGTGGATGTATACATGTAATATGTTGTCTTTTTTTGTGGAATCTTTTATGAAATTATGGATGTATACTTGTAATCCTTTTCGAAGCTATAAATGAATGAATGTACAACACATGAATTAAGACAAATAATTGTCTCTATTTCAATATTTTTTAGTATAGTTTGAGTATATGGTGAATACTTAAGTGATTATAAATTCTTGAAAACTGCATACCCATGATTAATGCACATTTTACCCAAGACCAGTCGGTCCCTAAAAACCAAAGAAAACACATTAGCTTCGGTCCTAACCAAGTTCAATGTATTTACCTCGTCCATAAGAAACCGAATGGAATTGGAAAATTGGAAGCTCTCAATCAAGATCACTCGGTTCCTAGGAATCGAGTACATAACATCAACCTCGGCCATAAGGAACTGAGTTCAATACATCTACTTCAGCCATAAATGACTAAACGGAATTAAAAAAATTCAACCTCTCAGCCAAGATCACTCGTTCCCTAACAACAGAGTATATCTCATCAACCTCGATCCTAAGTAACTGAGTTCAATGTATTTACCTTGTCCATAAAAGATCGAATGGAATTGAAAAATTGTAAGCTCTTAGTCAAGATCACTCGGTTCCTAGGAACCAAGTACATCACATCAACCACAGCCATAAGGAATCGAGTTCAATACATCTACTTTGGCCATAAGGGACCGAACGAAATTAAAAAAATTCAACCTCTCAGCCAAGATCACTGGTCCCTAGTAACCGAGTACATCACATCAACATCGGTCCTTAGTAACCGAGTTTAATTCATTTACCTCGGCCACAAAGGATCGAATGGAATTAAAAAAATTTAACTCCTTAATCAAGATCACTCAGTCCCTAGCAACCAAGTACATCTCACCAACCTAAGTCATTAGGAACCGAGTTCACTTCATTTTTTTGGACCACAAAGAACCAAAAGCATCCATCAACTAAAGAATAATAAAACTTAGTTTAACAAATAATTTCATAAGTTTAATAAGTATTAAAATGACCAAAGTTAAAGAATACCATAAGTTTAACAAGTATCAAAACAACCCAAGCTCAAAAAGACGACAATTTTAACAAGTATTCATCGATCAATCAACTTAAACTACTTTTTTGCCTTCTTTTTCGCCAGGCCTTTGCCTTTTGCCGGGGCTTTCGCTTTTGCCTGAGGTCTTATGGCGCCAGAAGTAGTTGCAATATGATCATGCTTATTCTTTGTTCTATGCTCTTGCCCTTTCTCTTGTGCCATTTCATTTTTTTTGTTAAAAATCATGTCACGGACTTTACGAGCTGCAACAGAGATATCTTCCACTTTGCCACCAAGGAACACCCCATCTAGTAATACTAGTGCCTCATCTGCCACGATATGCTGCATAAATCAATTACTAATCATGAGTAAGTATATTACAAACCAATATCAAACTTCGGAAAGGGGGTGGCATTAGTGATGCTTACCAACTTAGCATTTGCAATGTCTTCCAATCTATATCATATCAGCCTGTAAAATAGTACAAGAAAAAAATACACCAATGCATAACCAAACAGATACACTTAAGTTTTTTTTTTTAGCAACTTCAGTTGGTTGGGGCAATTAATCAAACACCTTATGTACATTTATTATATGCTCATGTATACTATATTATCATAACAAGAATACCACAAATACATAATCAAACCCAACAGCAAAATCAAACACAAATATATACACTTAAGTTGGTTGGGGCAATTGATCAAACAACTTTTGTTGTGCTTTTCTACTACTTAAAAAAACAAAAATAAAGAGTGGTGCAGATTGAGCCACATCAATTAAAGATTACAATTTCCCTAAGGATAATCAGGATATTAAATTTTAAATACTAAATCAACTTAATTGTTAAATCATACTTCACGAAAATGCCCCCTAAAAATTTGACAATTGCTTTATGTGGTGGTGACGGAAACTTTCAACACATACACTAAACCTCATTCCAAAAATTTCATATTTGTAAATTAATAGTTTATTCTTACAATCTCTTTCTCTCTCTACCATTGAAATAATGAAAAGGAAGAAGAAATTATGAAAAACAATGATGAAATAAAAGAAAGAAGTAAAACCTGGGTGCCGTACTAGAGGAACATAGTGCAAAGAGAGAAGAAGGTCTGAGTAGTACGCGTTGCGGTGATCGGTGAACAAGATACACAAGACAATTGGTGAAGAAAATACTAGAGAGAAGAAGGGAAGAGGGATCGAGCAACTCTTTGTCTTTCAAATGGCGTGTGTTTTGAGAGGTTTGAGAGTGGAGAGTGTTTGAGAGTGTTTGAACTTAAGTCAAATTAGGTTTTATTTAAACATAAATTATATTTATTGAAATTAATTAATATTAATTAATTTTAAAATTAAATATGGGAGTGTTGGGAGTGTTGTTAGAAAGATAAAATATGTACTTAATGTGTGTTAGTGAGTAATGAAGTGTTACAGAGTTATTTGGTATGTGTCAATAGCAGTCCCCTATTTTTTTGGGTGTTGGTAAAAGCACCATCAATTTTCAATATACACATTCATTATTAAAAAATAAAAAGGGTGCTTTAATTATAAGTCTTGTTTCCCTTTATCCTCTTTTTTTCAATCTAGTTCTAAACACAAAAACCACTTTCTTGTTTATTTATTTTTAGCTGCCTTTACTCCCTTATATTAGAAAAAACAAATAATCTTACATTGTTGTTGCAATAACATTAAAATAAATGTCATCAAAAGCGTATTCAAGTATGAAATGAAAATCCATCTTCAATTCAAAAGAAAAATGTTTCAATAAAATTCTATATTAATCAGATTGTGTTATTGAATGTAAATTTTAGGTCAAGAAATCATTGTTATTAAAATCCAAAAGGATATATATATTGAATTAAAAATGAAGTGGCTAGTTAAGGTACTCTAGTTATTTTTTAATAATAAATGTGTATACTATAAATTAAGGGTGCCTTTACCGACACCCTATTTTTTTAGCTAGCTACTTTAACAGCAAGAACTAGCTCCTATATATATGTCTCAAGCCCTCGCGCATCAATCTGTTTTTCATTTTTCTCGTCCAAAAAAAAAACTAAGTTTTTGTGTTGTGCTAGCTCCTATATATATATATATCAAAATACAAGAAGAATTGTGTGTTTAATTCTATTACTCGTATTTTATATCTATTTTTAGTGAGCTAAAAAAAATTATTATTATAATAATTGTACTATTACCAAAACAGTTGTTTCGGACATGCACTAATGGTCCATGGGGTTGACCTAGCCATGGTGGCTACATACTCTGGTCCGTGTAAAAGGACCCCGCTATATTAGCGGCATACTTTATGATTCGTGTAGAGGGATCCCACTTTGGGAGCAGCATACTCTATGGTCCAGCTAGGGGGACCGCGCGAGGCGCCATACCCTGCACATCTAGGTGGTCCACGGGGGGACCTAGCCTTAGGGGCTGCATACCCTAGTCTTGGGGGCTTAGATCGCAATCGCTGTGCACAGTCGAAAAATCCTAGATGCTTGATATGAGACAGTTGGAGATGAGATAGATAGTTATGAGTTAGATAGACTTCAAATTGTTATTAGAAGATTAGTGCCTACGTTTGTTCTATGACTATATTTTCTTATGATGGTTTATTTATATTATGAGAGTATTTATTTTATTATTACTATTTTCCTTGTCTCGAGAATACTTTATTATAGTAATATTTTCGTACTTTGATAATATATTCTTATTATGTAATCGTGTGACGTCCCGAATCCCGTTCTGAGATTTTCACCTCAGGGACCCGGTTAATCACGGATGCCGTGCACGACGGCGGGTTTAAAATATAAAAATCACGACTTTTAAAAACTTTTCTTAAATAAAACATGGTGATCCTGTTTAAAAGCTCATTTTACAAAAACTAAGGCATGTGGAGTTAGTTCGAGTAATAAACCAACATGTAACATTTAAAATCACTTTTCCATACAAATGGAATCACATCAAACCATTCTTAAATCAACTCCACATATCTGAAACCATTGATACAAATATACAATACAAATTGTTTATCAAATCAAAGTCCGTTTACAATAAAAAGGAAATCAGATTGATTATACAATATAGTCCATTCCCGAAGAAGGACTAGACGCAGACTGTGGACATCAGAGGCTTCTATATACGTACATCATACGCCACCCGAGATGCTATGCCTGCAAAAATGTTAGGAAAATGGGATGAGCCAAATCCGGGCTCAGTGGGAACTATATAGCTTTTGTATAGAAAATACTTTACTTTGATGTAATAGTTTGAAAACGTGTAAAGCAATGCAATGCAGACCCAAGTGCATGCAACCCCACTAGGATTCTTATCCTAGCTACCCGGAAGCCATTTACCCAACAACGCTATCTCTCCTTTAACCATCCATAAGATAGTACACCAAGGAATTTCCACAACTCGAAGAGATCTTCAGTCCAAAGTCACCTCGTATCAAACTCTAGCATCGTAAGGTTCGATATACTATGGACTATCAATCTCAACATAAAGTTCACATTATACTATGCTATCCGTCGCCTACACCATAAGTCGTAACTACAGGCTAAGTGTTCATTGTTGTCACTTTAATTATAATTCATTATGAATCTTATACTTGGCCACCTATTAGGCTTCATCCCAAGATCTTTTGCCTAAACCGTTACATTACGTCATACTCTCTTTAGGCTATCTCGTTAGCTACGATTTCCCTTTCAATTATGAGTATATTATATGCATTATGATCTGGCTCGCTACTCCGTAATTCGTACGCGTTCGTATACCTTTACATCATTTCTAAGTTCAATAATTATTTTCTCTTTCCACTTTATATGTATATATATATATGAAAGGCTCGACAGTTCTCTGCGTGTATCCTATTCTGTTTAGATGTGTCCGCATAAGTATTTACATCACTTGTATCATAGCCGAGGCAACATATACAAATCAATACGAGACATGATACGATACAATAATAGTCACAGCACAATCACAATCTCACAACAACTCTCGTATCACGTCTCTAGTATAATGCCTCAGTTTTACCCCGCGGTCAGTCAAGGCTCAGAACAGAGAATCCAGCGAGTCCCGAAGGATCCAAGGTTCTTGTCCATGTCTCCTCTAGGTGGGGTGGTGGCTCAAGGATTTGGTTCTCCAAGTAGGTCATTCGGAGATAACCCTTAAGACATTTTCTCGGGAATAACACTCTGAGTTGTTAACGAGGAGAACGCCCATAAAAGTTCCCACGACACCCTAGAGAAACTACACCAGGCGATACCCTAGTGGGTGATGACCATTAGTAGCCCAACTACTTTCCAGGGACTCACCATTTGGGAAGTAGTGGCACACGGGACCTGTTCCGCTTGCCGGAAAAACTCATCTAACCAAGGACACGTAGTCCAGTTGGAAGGCAAGATACCTAGAGTGGGCTCTTCTTTGTAGACACGCACAACCACCGGCGGAGTCACCGACTTCATTTTCCCGTGCACAGTTTAGGGCTTGTTCACCCATGGGTGGCAATAGGCGGCCCTCCTTCGAGTCACGGGGAGCTACCCGGTGCTCAGTATATCATCATCTCCAGCCCATATGTGTGATCGCATCAACAGGAATATATCGATTTCGCATTCAACAACGTATAATCATCCAATCATCCATCACATGTATGGCCAATAACATATATATATATACAATCACATAATCAGCATCATCATGATTATCGTTCATCGTTCATCATTCGTCACATCATCATTATCATCGATCCAACTATTCGAGACTTTACCATTTAATCAATAATCTCATTATACGACCAATTGATTCGTTATCAATATATATATATATATATTACATCTCATTATGTGTCATATGCATCAAACTAAGTCCATAAGCATTTTATGTAGTTCCCAAGCCTCGTAGCCCAACTAAGCATTAATCATCATGCTTCTAGTTCAACTAGTGTACATGTAACTCTTCTTAGCCACATACAATTCCAGTCAAGGCATTCTATGCCCCATCGACAATATATACTACACCACTAGATAGCATCTAGGTCATATCCTTATTACTAATGCCTACCATGCTTCGTACAAGGCTCTAAACTCAAGGATTGTTGCGCTTCATTACACCTTAACGGATTCTCAGTTTAAGACATATGGATAGAGTTCAACATTCATAACTATATACGTATACAAGCATATCTATTCCATATAATCCATAATCAATCATGATTCAAACATAAATCCCGAAATACTCTCTAGCCTAGTTCATACCTTAGGCTACAAACTGGATATGATGCGTGTATGAGAGAACAAGGCTCATGGGATGGCAAGAAGTGATAATACATGATATCTAATTGATAAACTATCCATATACATCGCCAATCTAAGGTTCACCTCGCCCAAACCCCATGAGATGCAAACAACATGTAGTTGTGATAAAAATCCCCAATTTGAGTTCAAAACTCTAATTCAACGAGTAATAATTTAAAATAGAGGGTTTAGTACTAGTGTTCCCACCTTAGAGAAGCAAGACTGAGGAGTTTAGGAAGCGTAGAAGTCGTCTCGCCGAAACCCTAGCTCCAACACGAGCTCCAATGGAGGAAGAAAGTGAGAAAGATGATGAGTAGCGAAGGAGGAAGCGATTCGGCACTCCAATCTTGTAGGAGGAAGAAGAAGTGGCAAGAATCTCCCTCTCTAAAACTCTCTAGAGAGTGGTGGACGTGTTTGGCTCAAAAATAAGGAATGTTGGGTGATAAATGGGTCAAAAACGGGTTAAAAACGCTCAAAATCGACATTCAGGTGAACCATGATTGATCATGGGTCCCCCATGATCGATCATGAAGCATTCTGGAACTCCTCTGGAGGACCATGATCGATCATGGCCTTCCATGATCAATCATGGAAGTCACTGCAACATCAAATGACTTTCTGAGCCCAAAACGGACCTTAAAATGGATGAAGCTCGACTCGGCCCAAACACGAAAGTTGTAAAGGGAAAAGAAATGAAGACATGGCCGCAAATGGAGAGTTGTTTGGACATCAGATGAAGAATTTATGGCCTCTCAAAGTTGGCTAGAAATCGATGAATCGCGAAAGTCGAAACACGCGATTTACGCCTCGGTTTCAACCCGAACCACTCGGATAATGAACCGATCACTCCCTAAAACTTGATATACCTAACGTGACATAATAGAACTATCGGGTTGGGTACGAAGGATTCGGAACTCAATGCTCGCTCTCTATCGAAAATTAAGCCATACCGGGCTTAAGAGAAGGTCAACGCAGAAAAAGAACACGGGGTATTACAAATCGGGGCCGGGATAGCATCTGACACGCATATCATATAAAATGGTTTCATTGCATTGTTATCTATAACTCTCTGTATATATATATAAAGGGATATAGAAGTGAAATATATGCGTAAACTCAAAGCATATTAAATTACTTTCAATATTCCACGTCGCATGCATGGTTTTAGAAATTATTTTGTATACAAAAACCTTTATAGCTCCCACTGAGCCCGTGTTTGGCTCACTCCTTTTTTTTTAACAGTTTTGCAGGTACTCACTTGGGGTGGAACGAGCACGCGATAAAAAACCTCTAATGACCGTATAAGTTTATGGTCGTCCGTGGACGACTTGTATCTCATGAGCCATATATATTAAAATAAGTTGTAAAATTGTATCATTGTTGTATTCAATTTATCTATAAGTGATGTCCTTTTATAAATTATTGGGACCTCGTTGGAGGGATTGTTGTATATTGAATTGTTTGATTTATACTTTTCAAATGTGGAATTACAGTTTTAGATAGACTTGTATATTATTTTACAGGTGTTGGTTTTAATGAAAATACAGACTCCACATGCCAAAATTTTCTGAAAAATGTGGCCTTATTTGTAATTTTTTACTATATCAGTTCTAGTTATGCAATTCCAACCAGTCGTCGCGCACAGCAACGTGATTAACTGGGTCCCGGAGGTCTAAGCCTCATAATGGGATTCGCGGCGTCACACCCCATGGATGGGAGATAGTAACTTTTTTGGCATAGCAATTAATCATGGCTTTGTACTTTGCTAGCCAATCAATTCCAAGGATTAAATCATAGTCGCTCATTTCCATAATGATAAAGTCATCCTCCATATGGCAATCGGAGTGAAAAGTTATGATGGCAGTGCAATAACGGCTCAATTGAACACTTGCTCCTGTCGGTGTTCCAATGCTAATGGAAAATTCTAGTTTCTTTGGTTTCAAACCTAAACTCATGACACAAGCAACATATATAAATGAATGAGATGCACCCATATCAAAAAAAATTCTAACACTAGTGTTAAAGAGAGTAAGGCTACCTTCCATCACCGTATGATCTTCCTGATCTGTTATTGGAGTTAAATTAAAGACCCGACCACCTTGATTCCCCCTGACTTTGTGGCTGACTTAAACGATAGGCAGATTATTGCTGAGGTGATTGATAGCTTCCTTGATATTGACTTCGACTCGGTGTTTAATCTTGATATGATGACTGAGATGATCATGCTCCAAATCGATTGGATTGGTTTTTGCCATCGTTTCTGCTTCGCCCACGACCACTACCTCGACTAATCCCTTCTCTCCGATCCTTATAAGGGTAGTCCTTGCGATAATGGTCACTATCACCACAAATAAAGCATCCGGTACGAGGCCAACTACTACCACCACTACTCGCATTGGTCCCTTCAGATGATTTCGAACTTGAACGGGATTTCTTGTTCCTATCCCACATGTTTCTTTGATTATTTCCCCTATTTTTTCCTTGCGATCCAATGAGATGTGCGGTTTGCTCGTATTGACTGTCGAGCTTTAGGGCAGCTTCTACACAAACCTTGTAAGAGGGAAAATCTGTAAAGCCCATTGTTCGGCGAAACTGAACTCATAGGCCATTAAGAAACCTTTCTTGCTTCATTTGATAGGACATACCTCCCACGAACATGCTTAGTTCCTCAAATTTGAGATGATACTCCTCAACCGACATCCTACCTTGGGTCAGATTATAGAACTTGTCTCTCTTAGCCCTATAGTATGCATCCGACATGTACTTGTCGCGGAAAACCCTATCAAATTCTGCCCATGTGGAAATAATATATGACCCACTAATAGACCTCCACCATCCTAAAGCGCTCCCTTCAAGATTTAAAGAGGAAACCCCAACCCACATGTGCTCTGGAGCATTTAGAATTCGGAGTTGGGAGCGAACATGGTAAAGCCACCCTTCAGCGGTCTCTGGTCTGGACGACCCATAAAACTTGGGTGGTTGTAGTCGGTTGAACTCCTTGAGGTAGTAGGCCTCATCTCCCTTCCCTTCTTGAGGATCACGTTCGATATTCTTAACATTATTGTCGTCATTCGAAGGTGTAACGCCTTGTAATTTCGTTTACGCGCCAATTCTCTTCTTAAGCCCGTTTAGGCCAAACGTCCGTTTAAGAAGTCAATTTTTGTTCTGGGGCCTCCATAGTTAATCCAACACTTCCAATAATTCATTTTAATGTTATTAAGTATGCGTGTATGGTTAGAAAGAAATTCGGGAAGCCACGGTTAAATTTGGCGGCTAGTGGCAAAAAATTAAACTTTTGCCGAAATGAGTTTTTGACGAACTTTGGAAGGCCATAACTTCTTCATATGAAGTAAAAATGAGTCCCGTTTGTGTCCATGGTTTAATTTCATTCCCCTCTACAACTTTTGTTTAAAGTCCGAGTCGAATTGAAGTCATTTCAGGGGTCAAAATAGGTCGTGAAAATTGAGATTTTTGTCAAAAAAGCTAAGTTTCAGAATTTGTCTCCTCTGATCGATCAGAGGGTGCCCAGTGTGTTTTTTAACCATTTTTCATTGCATTTTATTCATCATTCTTCATCCCTTCTTCCCCATTTCGATCCACCACCATGGGAGGAGCTTAGAGAGAGGTGAGAGCTCCATTTTAGTGAGATTTTGAGAGATATTGAACCACCCCTTATCATGATCTAAAACCACCACCATATCATCTCTAAATATCTACTATTCATCATCTTACCCACTTAATCTCCATAATTTCTAGGTTTTGAGCTCGAAAATTGGGGGTTTTGCGATTTGATGGGTTGCGGCTCGATCTGGCGCTTGAAAGCTTCGACTATTGGCCTAACTAAGGTGGGAAGACTAGTATCTAACCTTGTTTTCAATTATTATGTATTACATCCTAGTTTTCTAAGCCAAACATGAAAGTTTGGCATATAAATGAGGCTGATATTCATACATGGAGTTTAGGTTTGGCATCTAGGCATATATGTGCTAATTTCTCTATAATCTTATTGTTGTATCATGATTATGGTAAAAGATATAGGGTATGTGTGAAGTGTTACAAGCCCTATGTAGTGTTCATTAGCGCGTAAGCGCGTATACTTAACTTGGGGCTTATGTGCATTATTTTATGAACTAAGAATGAAGAGTTGGGCTAGACACGACTCACAGATGCCGTAGTGTGAACTTGGTACCTTAAAACATAACTATACACACAACTTTCTTATCCATGTTACCAAGTTGTTAAGAGGTCAATGTTGTAAATCTATCAAAAGCTCCTTATATGCATTTTGGGCATAGTTAGAAATTGTATATTGTTGTAAAGAGCTTGAGATTACATAAGCTTAGTTTGTGGAAGGAATTGCGTGTATGTATTATGATATTGATGTAGATGTTATACAAGTGCCATTAGCCTTTTAATATCATTACCTTGGTGGGAAAATTATCACTTTGGAAACAAGAGATGTTTTTATTAAACTATTAACACTCTCTCTTTAGGGTTGTTCAAGTATTGCGTAGATGTAGTTAGTCATAGTATAGATATATTTCATGGTACTCGTATAATAGTTGTATTCTAAATCAATGTGGGTCTTGTGGCTATTAATTCGATATACCAAATATAGATATGGGTTAGTGATACACATAGTATGTGTGCGACCTCTTTGTATTGAATTAAACCTTTGGTAAATAAAGGGAGACTTAAGGATAGGCATATATACATATATAGGTGAGTATATTTCATATGAGAATGCCCTATTCGAATATGCTTTTCTCTAATGTTTCGAATTCTTTAATGGCGTGTATATTATATATATTATAAGTTGAATATATCTATCTACCACATACACATATTTGGTGATACATATATAGTTTGTGTATGTGGAGACAAGTAGGAAGATTGGATATATATATATATATGAGTGTGTGTACATGTATGTGTACTATGTATAAGTATATTCTTTAGGAGAATATGTTTTATTGCTTTCATAGTTTTGTAAAGCCCTAGTGGTCAATGGGGTTGACTTAGCCCTGGCGGCTACATACCCTGGTTCGTGTAAAGGGACCCCGCTTTCAGAGCGGCATACTCTACGGTCTGTAGGGGGACCCCGCGATGCGGCATACCTTACACTGTAACAACCTGCCTTATAAAAGCAGGTGTTAACGGATGCTGTCTCTAATAACAGCTAAAAATATAGGAGAATTAATAAGATTAAACACAACATCGTTTAAAATTCTTAAATTTCAAGAAAATTTGGCATGATGCCTCTATATATACAATATACCAATTCCGCTGAAAAATTTAAAGAATACGACTTTACAAGTTCAAATCCTTCATGGAAAAGAAAAAAATATTACAATACAAATCCCAATTGTTTTCCAAAGTAAAAATAATTACAAATCATCTCTTTATAAATTAAATAGACACATGATACATGCGGTCAATGCCCAATAACTAGAGAAAATACTACATATGACCAATGGTATCAGAGGACTACGAAAATCCAGCACTCTTCCCTGTGAACCCAACATAGCGCTACAAGATGAACCTGCAATGAGAAATGAGGGAATGAGCCAATGCTGGCCCAGTGGGAACCATAGGGGAAGGGAAAAATGCAATGCATATGCAAGAAACCAATGTCTACAAGCTTCATGTTATAGAACAATAGTTATAAAAGTTCAACTTGTAAAATAGTCAATGATTTATACAATTAAAAATAAGTTGGTCTGCCCCGGCATACTGACACACCTTAAACAACTATATCCCAAGGTACAATCCCATTGTACCTCTCATAACACAATCCACCCACCTCCTCCTCCTCCTCGACCTAATACCAGTACTAGACGGAATATACTACCCACAAACGCACCCCACCTTACCGTGGGTCAGTGCACTGGTAACTAGATTTATGGCACCCCATCTTCCCATGGGTTTGTGCAATAATATATAACAAGCATTTCTATACCGGAGCTTATCCGGTTCCAACAATCTCAATGTCTCAATATCAAACGGTAGTAGTAATGCCCAGGGATTTATTTTAATAATTAAAGTAGTAATAACCCATGAATAAAGTTAAAATAAAAATCTCAATAATTCTCATGAACAAATTCCTTAGCTTCACAATAATAATACAAACACAAATTCATGGGTTAAATATACTGTATTTGGCAAAATTTCCAACAAAGTTCTTTTGTATAACCTTGAAAAATGACCAACACCATAATTTAGTAAAAACCATTAATTAATGATCATAATTTTCAGATTTGTATAAGTTATGCATTGCACCTTTACTATACTCTTCATTCAATCTATGTCCTTTCAAGTGAAAAACAATTTGAGGTAGTTCTAGACCACTTGGTAAGGCAACAACCCACCAATTAACATGTCTAAACATAATTTAAAAGACAATGAAATACTATGTATATTCAAAATTTAATTTACATGCTCATGTTATCCATGCTTTGTATTAACATTTGCCAAATCGTCCAATTTCATGAGTTTAATCCAAACTAGAAAGTGGGGGTAACACTAGACCTTAGAAAATTCACAAATCACCACATGCATATCTAACTACAGGCTATAATCATGTATTTAGAGGCACAATATTCTAGAAATTTAAGAAAAACATGTAGTTTAGTGAGTATTAGATTTAATGGGTTGATTTCTAGCCATTTCGGTACCAAAATCACAAAACAGTCCAAAAATACCAACATGAATGATAATCAACCTTGATATAAATCATAATTAGTGTTGTAAACATCTAAATACAAGCTCAGATCATAAAAATATCAATTTTTCCTAACACATGCAGAGAAAATGGTGATTTTGATAACGAAAGGCTACATTATCTCTCTAGCAAGCAATATATTCAAAGAATGAGAGAAAATGGGAGATTCCCACCTGGAAACTAGAAGAACAGAGGTTGGATGACCTGGAGTGAGCTCAAATGGTCCCCCACATCAAGCATGCAAGCCCGGAAATGAGTTGAGAAGGCGAAGAAGATGAAAAATCTGAGTTTTCAGTATGAAACTCTCAATTTTGAGCTATGAACCCCCAATATTACTCCAAGAACCACACTCTCTCTCTAGAATAGCTCTGAGCTCACTTGTGTCAAAAATGGATTGAAATGGAGGTGGAAGAGGTTTAAAAACGGGTCAAAGTTGGTCATGGCGATATAAACGATGTTATGGAGTTACTGTTTGTATTTTGGTCATAACTTTTTACTCGGAACTCCGATCGGGATGATCTTTATATCAAAGGAAAGGTAATTCAAAGCTCTACAACTTTTATGAAGGATGTTACACCAAATTCGGGACAGATTAATACCAGAATTCCGTTCAAGACAGCGCTGTGCCGAGATGCTACAGAAAATCAGATTTAGTTGATTGGCTAGTTTCGCACTCACTTTTGACCAACGAGGAGTGTGAATTAGCTTTCGGCCAAAACACGAAAGTTGTAGACGGATATATGATGAAGCTATAAGAGTCAGCGGAGTGGTATTTGGATAAAAGATGAGAAAGTTAAGAGTCTCCAAAATTGACTGATCTGAAACATCGAGTAAATATTCCCGATTCTAAAAATGCCTCTGAAATTGCTTATTTCAAATCCGAACGTGACGAAACGCTCCAGATTACTTCTAACACATATTTATGATATGTCAGAAAAAATGGAACTAGATTTGGAGGTCTGAATATTCTAAAACCACAAACAAGAATTGTAGAAATTGTTAACGTTTAAGGAAGGAAATCCGATTCTACTAAATACTTAAAAATTCTTAAATGAAGTCTGAATTAAAAGAAACTTTACATGATGATTTAATAACTATTATATGACGTATCGAAAAAGAAAAAACTCAATTCGGACCTTCCTAGGTCTATGAACCGAATATAAGGAAAGTAGAAAAATAGAAAATTCAAGAGTACACCAAAATTTCCAAGTAACGCACCAAATTACTCAAACTAGTTCCGAATTAAATCAAAATTTTCAGATTTTATCCATAACACCAAAGTAATGCGTGGGAACATTCGGACTTGTCTAAGTCCACGAATGAGAAGTAACTAAATAAATGAACGAAAATACGCCTATCAAAACACGGGGTGTTACATACACCATCTAGGTGGTCCACGGGGGGATCCAGCCTTGGGGCCTTAGATCCGGATCGCAGTGCACTATAGAGTAAATCTTAGATGTTAGATGTTGGATACGAGATGAGCAGTTGGATGAGATTAGTGCCTACGTATTGTTTTATGACTATGCTTCCCTTATGCTCTTTATTAATATGATATACTTCCGTATTTTAATTTAATATACTTTGGAGATGCATATACCTTATTATTACGAATTACGTATATCTTGACAGTACCTTTGGATACATATTTTCTCGTATCTTCAGGGATGGGATCGTACTTGGTATACATTGCATGAAAAATGATTTTCATTGCATCAATGTATAAATATATAGATAATTATAAAGAGTCATATAAATGGCATATATATATGCGCATGATGAGTACGGATTAGAACTTCTAATGACCATAAACAGATGTAGTCGTCCATGGATGACTTGTTATTTAAGAGTTATACATATTAGTACCATTAGTGTTGTTTGTATTATTAAATTGTATCCATTTCAATTCATAAGATGTAAGGCCTTATTCTTTAATTATTGGGACCTCGTTGGAGGAATTGTTTGATATAAGGATTATTTGCCTTATTGCATTGATTAAGGACTATAAAAATGTGGAGTTGATATTCTAGATATAAAATTTATCTTTTTATTATTTTACAGGTGTTGGTTTATTGAAAATACGAACTCCACATGCCGAATTTTTCCTAAAAATGTTGCCTTACACGTAATTTTCTAATATATCAGTTTTTCGCTATGCATTTCGAACCCGCCGTCGCGTACGGCACCGTGATTAACTGGGTTTCGAAGGTCTAAACCTCATAACGGGATTCGGGGCGTCACAAGTTGGTATCATAGAAATAGGTTCGATTTTTCTTCGCGAGATGCATGGGTAGATTCAAGTTCGACGAGGCGAATTTGGTTATGTCTTTCTTTGGCTAGGCATCTTCATACGTAGGCTTTCCTACTGTTATATTACTTGGAAAATAGGAGTATCATGGAATGGAGTAACAGACTATGGAAGGCCATTCTCATTTTTGGATTTCTATCTTAAATCACTTTATTGGACTCTATTTGTAATGATTTCGATCTTTGGCTCGTAAATCTCTTAATTCATACACGTGTTTTGTACTCGGGATCAGTTCTGCTTCAAGATGAGCAACAGGAAACTGTTGGATTATACTATAGTCATCCGCCGGCCAACGGTTGACTATCTTATAAATCATTAGTTCATTGTCGCTAATAGAAGTTAGAACATGGCATACTCCTAGAAGAGTGGCCATTGAGATTCCATTCTCTTGTTCATCCCATTATCTTTTCTTGGGGGTTGATCCTAATATGTATTCATACTTTCTATCCCTAGTTCTTCGGTAATGACCAAGCACGTAGAACTATAATTATGAGGAAATATGTGACGATTTGTGCCAATTTGATTGACATGACATGGTTAGATATTCAAATTATGGAGAACTTCTTCGTGTGAGGAACCATTACGTAAAGCGTATGCCATTATCCTTAGGAACTATGAAACTTCCCTTATGCCTAAGTCGGGAAATGGACAGGACGATCAAGCCTGGTTACGTATTTGATCCTTCTAATTGGACAAGGATTATATATGAGATTCTTTAGTAAACCCTAATATTTCATGTGCATATGTAACCATCGTGCTTTCCAGTAGGGGGTGTATTAATTTTCCTTTATAAATATATGAAACTCACTCAGCATGTGGCCTCTTAGCTGATCGTAATTCAATTGTCTTTTCCCCTCGAGTGGGATGTTGATCATGCATTTAATTTGTGTGAGATTATTAATTCTGGTTGTTGAGTAGGCTTATTAGAGTAACGTAACAGAAGTGTAGTAGCTTAGTAAATCATTGTCTAAGTTAATTTAGTTTTATAACTCTCTCCATGGAAGCATAGTGTAACACCTCTAAACCGGGGGCTGATAATTGGTTGATCTTTAGGATTATCGACCTTAAATTATCATTATCAGAGGATTGGTGTGAATCCTTCTACACAAACACTAATATGAAATTCTTTACTGTTAGAGTGATATACTAAAGCCATAATTTTCTTATTGGTTAGGATATGTTATAAGCTTGGTTTTGCTATTTTAATGAGAATCTTTATGGGCAATGGTTGCATTATATTATTTATTTAAATATTGTGCATGTGTGTTTTTTATTCCATATAGTAGATGATTTGGTGTGTCGAGTATAACTTACACATAGAAGATCATATCATCGGTTCTTGTGGAATATAAGTTTAATGGTTCACAATCTTAGATGGAATTGGACACCCATCGGTAGGATTGTAACACAAGTTTTAGTAGTTTATCTTGACTACAGGAAATGGTATAATTTTAACTCGTTGTGCTAGTACATTTTGTGTGTATTGAATAGGACCAGTTTGGGTTAATTGTTTTTATATTGACTATATAAAACAATTTAAAATCCCATGGTTATTATGATTACTTATGCTCTTAATCTTGAAATAATTAATAAACATATATATGTTGTGTTTGTTGTTTTGACTCATTAAGAGTGAGATTCATTTATGGATCAATAATCTTCGTGAATTGGATGACGACACTATATGTATGATGAATATTAATTATTGATGGAATCCACGTCCCGGTATAGGGATTAACGATAGGCCATTGAGAAGCTTATAAGTTTTGATCATGTCAAACCCTGCAGGTGGATTATGTTAATCCGACATGTCAAATAAGTTAAGTGGTAGGCTCAAGGATTAAGAAGTCATTTAAATATGATTGTCAGTAATTTAATTTAAATGACGGTTATCTGTAATCTTAACGTGGGGAGAATAATAAGTATTTAATAATAAGGAGCTCGAAATATAATTTTGAGATAAGGACGGGAGTACAATTATAATTTTTTAGTGGTGTGAATTATAATTTATGGAAGGAACTAATTCATAGTGGAATTAGGATTCTAACTTTCCATAGGAAGCCCAAACACTTATTTCTCCTTAAAGTCCCTATCGTAGCCTTATATTTACGCCGCCCTTGTCTCTTCTCATTAAAATAGCAAAACCAAGTTTATAACATATCCAAACCAACAAGAAAATTATGGCTTTTAGTATATCACTCTAACAATCTCCCACTTAGACTCAAATCCATGCAGCTATGCATCTCACTCCTATTCCCTCAACGTGAACATGTGTTTTCCATTCTTATGAATCCTCGGCTCTTTCGAGTTCGCAACTGTTTCACTATTATCAAAAATAAAGTGAAATAGCTTATAACACTGAAGGTGCCACATCTAGATTCATATGGAAGTTCCTGAGCCAAACCGCCTCCTCAGCTGCTTCTAAAGCAGCCACATATTCAGCTTTCATGGTGAAGTCAGCAATGCATGACTGCTTGTTACTCCTCCAACCAATGACTCCACCTCTTAAAGTAAACACATAACCTGAAGTTGACTTTCTGGAATCATAACTTCTGAATAAAAATCCTTGTTTATGTATCCAACAGGTACTATATTGTTTACCTGGTAAACCAACATAAAATCTTGAGTCCTTTTAAGGTACTTAAGTATATGTTTTATAGTCGTCCAGTGTTCTTTCCCTGGATTAGACTGATATCTACTAACCATACCAACGGTAAAGCAAATGTCTGGTCTAGTACACAATATAGCATACATGAGGCTTCCCACTGCCAAACCCTCATCTTCTCTATCTCATCATGTTGATGGAAACTTAGTTCCAGAATCGTTTAATATTGCGTATAGACCGAACAAAAATTTTATGTAAAACCCTAATGCAAAATCGAATTTTACCTTCGAGATCTCTCTGGTTTGATCTCGTCTTAAGACGAACAGGGGTTGGTGGAGGCGAATCGAGAACACGGGCTCAATATAATCTCAAGATCTTCTATCGTATTCCTTTCGCCGTGCAATCCTGTACCGAGTGTGGGCTGCGGTATCACCAAGATTTCCTTCTCTACTCTCTACGGCACAAACCCTAAATTCGTGAGAACTATTGTGTTAAGAAAAGAGGCAAGGCTGGCATATATGTATGGCTACGATAGGGACCCTCAGGAGAAATAAGTGTTTGGGCTTACTATGGAAAAAAGGAATCCTAATTCGACTAAGAATTGATTCATTCCATAAATTATAATTCACACCACTAAAGAATTATAATTGCACTCCCGTCCTTATCGCAAAATTATATTTCGAGTTCCTTGTTATTAAATACTTATTATTCTCCCCACGTTAAGATTTCAGATAACCGTCATTTAAAATTAAATTACTGACAATTATATTTAAATCACTTATTAATCCTTGAGCATACCACTTAACTTATTTGACATGTCGGATTAACATAATCTACCTGCAGGGTTTGACATGATCAAAACTTATAAGCTTCTCAAGGGGTTATCATCATCCCTATACCGGGACGTGGATTCCTTCAATAATTAATATTCATCATATATATAGTGTCGCCATCCAATTCACGAAGATTATTGATCCATAAATGAATCTCACTTTTAATGAGTCAAAACAAAAAACACTACATATATATGTCTATTAATTATTTCAAGATTAAGAGCATAAGTAATCATAATAACCATGGAATTTTTAAATTGTTTTATATAGTCAGTATAAAAACAATTAAGCAAAATTGGTCCTATTCAATACACACAAAGTGTACTAGCACAACGAGTTAAAACTGTACCGTTTTCTGTAGTCAAGATAAACTACTAAAACTTGTGCTACAATCCTACTGATGGTTGTCCAATTCCATCTAAGATTGTGAACCAATGAACTTATATATTCCACAAGAACCGATGATATGATCCTCTGTGTGTAAGCTATACTCTACATACCAAATCATCTATTATATGGAATAAAAGACACACACATGCATAATATTTAAATAAATAATATAATGCAACCATTGCCCATAAAGATTCTCATTAAAATAGCAAAACCGAGTCTATATATCAAAACCAATAATAATAAAATCATAGCTTTTAGTATATCACTTTAACACATGTGTCTTATGACATTGATCTTGGATAGAGTGATTCCATACCTAAAAAGGAAGAAACCCTTTATTGGAATCTTGTATACTAACTCTGGCAAGAATTGTGTTGACGTAAGTACTTTGGATAAGCCCAACATCCTATTTTTCCAATCTCGCAGAAGCTTAATACCAAGGATGTGACTGGCTTCTCCTAAGCCCTTCATATCGAACTGACTTGTTAACCATATCCTCATTGAAGATAATATTCACATATCGCTTCCAATAAGTAAGATATTATTCGCATAAAATATCTAGAATACCACCGCGCTTTGGCTACGCCTTTTATTCACACAAGACTCATCCAAACATTGATCAAAACCAAAAGATTTGATTGCATGGTCAAATAAGATGTTCCAAGATCTAGACACTTGCTTAAGCCCATAAATGGGCTTTTTGAGCTTGCACATCATATGCTCTTAGCCATTTTCTATGAATCCATCTGGTTGCATCAAATAGATGCTTTTATCAAGACTTCTATTAAGGAAACTTGTCTTGACATCCATTTGTCAAATCTCGTAATTAAGATGAGCCGCAATGGATAAGAGAATCCGAATAGACTTTGGCATGGCTACCGGCAAAATGGTTTCCTCATAATTGATCCCCTTCTTTCTAAGTGAACCCTTTTAGCAACAAGCCTTGCCTTAAGCCCGTCTGATCTTCTCTGTCTCTTATATACCCACATCCGATAGGTTTTATCCCTTCGGGTGGTTTTACAAGATTCCAAACTTTGTTAGAGTACATGGACTCCATTTCAGATTTCATAACCCTTTGCCATTTTCTGTATCTTTCTCTTGAAGTACTTCATTGTAGTTAAAAATGGTTCGTTTCTTATTCATCAGGGACCTTGTCATAAGACTCTCCCAAGATATAAAACAACCAGGTTGACGAATAACCCTCCCACTACGACGAGGTACTACTTGTGTTTGTGTACATTTTGTAAATATTGAACATACTAACTCACTATCCACACGTTGTGCTGGTTCAAGAACCTACGTATTAGTGATTTGTTCAAGATGTGCACAAGTATCAGCAATCCTCCCACTACGACGAGGTAATGGAATGTCAATATCCATTTATTGTGGTATTTTCTCTTGTACTAAAGGTATAGACAAATTGTGCCATGTTTTTCTCTCCTCTCATTTCCACTACAATAACACTACTCCTGGGCTTATGGTCTATGATATAATCCTCTTCTAAGAATCTGGCATTGGTAATAATAACATTATATTCTTGAGGATTATTAAATAAACCACACTTGGTTCCTTTTGGATATGCAACAAAGAAACACATTTTCGTTCTTTATTCCAACTTATCTGCATTACCTTTCAGCACATGTGCTGGACTACCCCATACCCGAATATGCCGCAGACTAGGTGTATGCCCACTCCGTAATTTCATGGGTGTAGTAGGTACCAACTTTGATAGTACCAAGTTCAGAATATATCCAGCTATTTCTAAAGCATATCCCCAAAAAGAATCAAGTAGGCCTGAATAACTCATCATAGATCTTACCATTTCTATAACAGTCTTATTCATTCTTTCTGCTACACCATGATGCTGTGGCATCCCCGGTGCAGACAACTGGGATGTAATCCCATTCTCTAATAAGTATTTCTTGAACTCTCCCAAGAGGTATTCACCACCACGATCTGATCGTAGTGACTTGATACATTTTTCTAGACGCTTCTCCATTTCTGTCTTGAATTCTTTGAATTTCTCAAAGACTTCAGACTTATGCCGCATTAAGTAAATGTATCTATACTTTAAATAATCATCTACAAATATGATGAAATACTCAAAGCCTCCTCTAGGCTGGACATTCATGTGACCATACAAATCAGAGTGAACCAGTTTTAATTATTCTTTAGCGCTATAGCCTTTTGCCGAGAATGATCTCTTAGTCATTTTACCTTCTAAACAAGATTCACAAACTGGAAGTGCCTCCACTTCCAATGAACCTAATGGTCCATTTTCGACCAGTTTTTGAATTATTTTTAGATTAATATGACCAAGGCGTAAGTGCCAAAAATACATTTGGTTCATTTTGAAGGTTTCTTTCTCTTAATTGGTTAGCTATTAATGCTATTCAATTCATTCAGTTGTAGTACTCATAAGTCAGGACTAATAATGTAAAGATCAATCACTAATGTATTAGAACAAAGAAACTATTGATTTTTTCTGACGATAATTGATTTATCATTAAAATAAACAAAACATTTGTCCTCAACCAATCTAGAAATAGAAATCAAATTCTTTCTAATGGAAGATACATATAGACATTTCCTTAATCATTAATATCCTATTCTGACTAAACTAAAGATAAATATCTTCTACCGCAACTGTTGCGACATTCGTAGCTGCCCATATGTAAATTTTCTCTATTTTTAAGTTGTCTTGTTTCCTAGAACCCTGCAAAGTATTGCAAACATGATTAGTGGCTCCCAAATCTACACACCAGGTACTGGTAAATCGGACCACTAAACAAGATACAACAACAAATAGATGAAATTTACATATATTATTATAACAGTTTAGGAAACTGGGATAATCTTTCTTCAAATGCACTTTCTACTGACAGTGACTGCTGCATGCACTGCTCCTTGTGGGACTGCAACTTATGCATTTTTCTTCTTCATTTCTTGCTTTTGGGCATAGAAGTTGAAGCTTTCTCAGCCACTAGAGTACTAGCCAGCTTACCAAAGAGTTCCTCAACTGCTTGGAATTCTTTAAGAAGTTCCAACAATGAATAAAGCTTATTCATGTTGTAATTCTGTTGGAATCCTTTAAATAAATCCAGCAATAACTGGAGAACAATATCGACCTGAGTTTCCCCATCGATTTTAATCCCAAAGATCTCTTAGTTCATTCAAAAGACCGATCATCTTCAAAACAAGATCCTTAACTCGGGTTCTTTTAGTAATAGTCGTGTTCATGAGGCCTTTCATCAAAACCTACCTTGCGGCATGATCCTGATCCCCAAAAATATCTTTGAGGTTCAGCATTATATCATAGGCTGTGGCAAAAGACTAATGCTAATGTTGTAACACATTTGACAAAAATACCAGAATGTAAAACCACGCCATCTCATCAGCCTTTTTTCACCTCCGGCAAGCCTGGGTTTCCTCATTGGTCGCCCCCTGACCAGGTTCTACTGGACAAGACTTAGTGAGCACAAACTTGTACTCTTTAACAGTAAGCACAATGTTCAAGTTCCCTTTTTCGGTCAATATAATTAGGTCCAATCAATTTGTTTTAGTTGAGAATAATTAAAAGTGGATCGAAAGAGTTTGCCATTTTAAAACTTGAGAATCACATACAAATTATGATGGACAATAATAACTTTGAACACATATTTTAAATATGGTACCCTTTACCATTTCAAAAAACGTTCGCCAGCAGCCTAAGACTTTGAACAATATGCCCCGTTAGTGAGGTCGTCTATTATTCATTATTTTTTAAACAAATGTAAACCTATTAAATTTTACTATCTAGACAATGCCTTATTGTCAAGCAATACATATTATCTAGACAATCCTCTATTGTCAAGTAAAATTTAAATAGTCGACTTCCTTTGGTCCTACAAATAATAGTAGAGACTCAGTTAGAAAGCATACTATTATTTATATCTAAGTGTATACCATCATTTAATTTAGTCCAATGATTCTGCAATTTATTCTTTCCGATATGGAGGTGAGCACTAAAATCCACACAAAAAATAAATCACATCATTTAAAATTATTAGTCAGTGAAATTGGTACAATGATTCTGCAATCTATTCTTTCCGATATAGAGGTGAGCACTATAACACACACGAAGAATAAATTACATCATCTACAAACCAATGATGGAGACCGTGAGATTTTTATGTGAAAAAATCCATCACATACTTAGTATTTAAAACATTATTTTCTGAGGGTTAAGAAAATTTTATATTAAATTATAGTCAACTAAAATACAAGGGTATGAAATATAAAAGACATGTGCAATAAAATTATTTTGCTGCTTTTTTTTTAAAAAAAAAAAACTTATATTTTTCAATTACACAAAATTTATATTTATATACACTTTTTTAATTTGACAAGAACTAATCATAAAATAAAAGGTGATCTAGGTGTGGTCATGTATCCATGTTGTCCAAAATTATAAGAAAACCTAATAATTAAAACACATATGACCAACACACAATCACAAAAAGCATTAAACCATTCAATAATAAGAATAATTAAATCCCTACTATTATGGTCCAAGCTTCATCATCCCTAGTCCGTTGGAAACCTGTAACGACCTATGTCGCCACTTCATTGACTATGTCGATGTGACGCCTCGAAATTCAGTTTAGAGGATTTTGCCTCCGGGACCCGGTTGGTCACGGTGTCGTACGCGACGACGGGTGATATAGTATAAAATTATAACTCATAGAAATAAAAATTTCTTATAAAGCTATATATTCTGGAAAATTTTGGTATGTGGAGTTTGTACTTTCAACAAAACCATTTCCTGTCAAACAACAACAAGTTAACTAAAATAATCTCTCCATATTTAAGAATTATTTATCTAAAAGAATTTAATGTCCCCATACATAGTAACTCCTCTAATGAGGTTCCAATCTCATAAAAACTTTACATCAGTATATACAACAATAGTATAATTGTTCTAAGGAACAAGGTACAAGTCGTTTCCCGAACGACTGGAGTAATTCGACCATCAGAGCTATCTAGACCTCGTAGGCGCACCGTTCCTCGAGAAATACCTGCAAAACTTGGTTTGAAAAATGGGAGTGAGCCAAACGGGCTCAGTGGGAACTATAAGGGTTCGTATAAGAAAATAGGTTGGAAACTATGCATGCCATGCTATGCATTATAATGAAAGTTGTTTTCGTTAATAAAATGCATACGTATAACTCTTCTTTACATAAAACCCACTTTAGTATAAATGCATACTTTTGGAGTAATTAATATCATATTTCATGCCATGTGTCTATATATATGATGTCCCCTGCCCAAAATATAAGAAAGGCAATATATGTATAGATACATCATCATACTGTACATGCCACAACACCGCGACTAGATCTATCACATCAGTCATATATATATATATATACGTCACATCTAGGATTTTAGATCTACTGTGCACAGAGATAGCTGGCAACTCGGTTTCTTCTGCCCTTAAGACAAGGACCACCTACCAGGTCCACCTATATGAAAATGCCCCCAAGGCAATATAATAATCTCACGTAGCCACCAAGGCTATACGCTACGGGTATCACCAATATATATCTAGTACGAACGGGTGTGGCCATCTGATAATAAATCCAAATAGACTCCAAAGGATAGTAAATGCATCAAATCAAGGAGATTATAAGAACATATAATCCAACACATGTACATATGCATTTACATATATTCCATATGTATTTATATAATTAGTATATATATATATATCTACCCCAGTTATGTATACATATGAGTTTCGTAGAACGCGCAGTGGTATTGTTGTTGTACTTGGAGTAGGCCTGCCAAGTCCGTCAACTAATGGCTCAGTTAAAATATCATGAATTTGGGAAGCACTATAAGTTTTCAGTCAACGTGGCACCAAAGCCAAATATAATATAGTTTTCATAGTATATAGATTTTATATAGATCTCCCCTTAAGAAAATTGATACTTTGTTTATACATAAAAGGGTTATAATCTTGCCTAGCATAGTTACGGACTTGCCAAATATATAATAAAACACATAAATTATAAACTAGCAGCTGGAGTACAACAACAATATCACAGATATGAATAATCAATGCTAAGGCATACATTTAAAACCATGCATAGCAACGTAAGTACGCGTACTGTAGCGTACAATTCACTATCATACCCGCATATAAGGGTTTTATACTAATCTTACCAAAAACAATATAGAATTTAGGGCTTATCATAAAATCCATAATATATAATCATATCAAGCATAAACCAAACCAAAAATCAAGAAGAATTGATCCCAAAACCCCATGATCATACATTTATAGAAAAGCCCTAGGTTTTGTTTGATTTGGTACAAATAGGTTTTAATAACTTGAAAATAAGCTTTAATACTATTGTTCCCACTTATTAAGGGTTAATCCCTCGAAGAATCCTAGCGGAATCGAGCCAGAGAAGCGTCAAGTCCGAAATTCCCAAATTCCATCCAAAACCCTAAAAATGGTGTAGCTTGATGTTAAAGAGGATGAAGGAGAGGATGGAGATGATGTTGATGAGAATCTTTTGTGGAAGATGCACCCTCAAATGATCCCTTAAAATCCCCCAAATTCGCCCCTTACATCTCTCTGAAGAGCTCTTCAAATGAATGTATCAAATAAGGAAGAAAGGAGGTGAAAATATATAAATTTCTTGCCCAGGTGCATGTAGTTGACTACATCAAAACCCATGTAGTCGACTTCCACTATTCACAGCACACAATTTTGCTGTTTGGTCACAGGCTCAACTTCATGCCCAATTTTGGCCATCAAGGAGCTGGAATTGAGTCTCGGCCAAAACACGAAAGTTGTAGAATGGATCAAAACCTAGAGATAGGGTAAAATGGGGACTCTTTTGGAGTTCAGATGAAAAAGTTATGACTTCTCAAAGTTAACAAAAAACTACCCGACGAATAATTAATCCAAATCCAAAAACGACTCCGAAATGCTCAATTGAAGTTCGACTGGCTCAATTGAAGTCCGAATGTGATGATAATTTCCAGAATAGCTCTAAATATATAATAAGACACGATGAAAAAGGAGAAACTCAATTCAAACATTTCTAGGTCAATTAATCCATATTAAGAAAATAGTGAAGAGCAATATTTTCAGAAAATGAGCACTTTTCCAATGACGTGCCAAATCACGCAAATGCTTTCCAAATTGAATGAATTTATCCAAAGTAAATATTTAATTATAATATGACTCATTGGAAGTCATCGAACCACGTCAACCTTTACAGAACCCAATTTGGCTATCCGAAGCCCGTTTATGCCTTATACGCGATATGGGTCGTGATTTTGCAAGAGATAAGGAAACGGGGTGTTACAGTCGGGAATTAACCATGGTGGAAACGCCTTCTTCAACGTTCTTCGTTAAAGAAACTGCAACCTTAGATACAAAGGTCCTATGCTTCCATTTAAGGAGTTCACACATAAACTATTATATTTAAACTACAAATAAAATTACATAGATCCTATGCCTCCTTTTAAGGAGTTCACAAATCTGATCTAAATTTAATTTACAACCATGAATAAAACTCAAATCATCATGCACATTAAAATTAACCACGAATAAAAACATCGTGGGATCCAATCACATAAAGCATTATTACATGACCATAATAGCGGGACAAGAATACTGCAAAACAAGGGTTAGCAAGTTCTACGTTCTATCCAACAACAACATGCAAGAATAGATTTACTTGGACAACATGGCTAGTTCAATCCGTACGCAGTATCAAAGAAAACCAATCCCTCTAATACCAATTGATGGAGACATAAATACAGGCTCGTTTGATATTTTGTATAGATTGAACAAAAAACTTTTGCTAAAACCCTATAAGAATAAATATATTTCACCTTTATGGATCATGTAGAGGATCCATATGAGGAGACTAGGGTTTGAAAGCATAAGATTGTAATTTGGTCAGATTTTTTAATTCTCGCTGGGCTGCGAAAATTGATTGTTTTTGTCACCGAAACGACTTTTGATCGTCCTGATTTTTCACGCAATAAAAATTAACTTTGCGTTCCGAATGACATATCCAAATATCATCCCAATCCAATGGTGAGATTAAAAGTTACGATTGATTTACGACTGTAGTATCGAAAACCTAAAGATCTTTTATCGTATTCCTTCCGCCATCAAATCTTGCACCGAGCGTGGACTACGATATCACCGAGATTTTCTCCTTTATCAATAGAACAAACCCTAACTCATGAGAATTATTGTTATAATGAAAAAAGACAAGGTCGGTGTATATATAAGGCTACGATAGGGACCTTAAGGAGAAATAAGTGTTCGCCAGCAAAATGACTTCTGATCGTCCTAATTTTCCATGCAATAATGGTACCCCCTTGATGATATTTCTTTCATTGAGTTTGAGTTTTATGGGGTCCATACGAAGACAAATTCACATTTTGGGTGGGTCGAATATGATTGGTATTAGGACTATTCAATGGTTGCAGACTAATGAATATGAGTAATCATAATTTTAGACTTTGTCTTGAGTGTTCTACAGGGCATAGTGAATTTCTATTCCATTTCGAGTTTAAGTTGAACGATTCAGACCAGTCCCTTGGGGGAAACATGTGTTCAATGGTAAGATTGTCTGGTGTTTTAGGTGGATCACATAAGGCCTAAGTATGAATCACACGAGTCGATCTCCCTTGACCAGTAGAGTCTAGAGAATCATGTAGTTTCTACACTTCTTTCATTTTTTCAGTCATTACATCATTTTTCTGAATCGTTGGTAAGATATTACTCTATGATATATTTAGAGTATGATCCGAGTTGTGAATTAGGTGTGCTGATGGAGACATAAATACAGGATCGTTTGATATTGCGTATAGATTGAACAAAAAACTTTTGCTAAAACTCTATAAGAATAAAGAGATTTCACCTTTGTGGATCATGAAGAGGATTTATATAAGGAGACTAGGGTTTGAAAGCATAAGATTGCGATTTGGTCAGATTTTTTAATTCTCGCTGGGCTGCGAAAATCGATTGTTTTCGCCACCGAAACGATTTCTGATCGTCTTGATTTTTTGCACAATAAATTTAACTTTGCGTTCCGAATAACATATCCAAAAATACGCCCGATCTAACGGTGCGATCAAAAGTTACGATTGATTTACGACTGCAGTATCGAAAACCTGAAGATCTTCTATCGTATTCCTTCCGCCATCAAATCTTGCACCGAGTGTGGACTACGATATCACCGAGATTTTCTCCTTTATCAATAGAACAAACCCTAACTCATGAGAATTATTGTTATAATGAAAAAAGACAAGGTCGGTGTATATATAAGGCTACGATAGGGACTTTAAGGATAAATAAGTGTTTGGGCTTCCTATGGAAAGTTGGAATCCTAATTCCATAAATTATAATTCGCACCACTAAAGAATTATAATTGCACTCCCATCATTATCTCAAAATTATATTTCGAGCTCCTTATTATTAAATACTTATTATTCTCCACACGTTAAGATTACAGATAACTGTCATTTAAATTAAATTACTGACAATTATATTTAAATGACTTCTTAATCCTTGAGCCTACTGTTGGTCGGATTTCAACCCAAGAGGGGGGTGAATAGGGTTTAAAAAGTTTAATGCGGAATTAAAAACTTTTCTAACAATATTTAAGTAAAACAAATTTACTAAACCAATTTATCAAGAAATGCAATCAAATAAACAATCAAGAAAATAAACAATCTCAAGCAAACAATAATGTAGCAAGTAAATAAAAAGATTGAGTAAGAAAGATTGAACCGATTTGAAGTCCAAGGCTTTTTCTCCACACGGTTTTGGTTTACCAAACCATAATCTGCGCTCGGTTAGTTCCCCGAGAATTTTCACTAATTCCAATCTCCTTCCGGGTGAAGATCAAACCACTACAAGTGTATTCTTTTTACACATTCTACACGTGTTGCTATACCACAACACTCTCACAAGATACCCTCTTGCTAACCTTGTGAAATTTACCTTTCACAAATTCTAAACAAGAATTTACCTTCTTGTTTTTCCTATGAGATTTACCTCTCACAAATGATTTACAAATGTTTGGTGATTCACACCAATTTACAATAACTCTCTTAAGTGTGTAAAGGATACAATTTGAAACTCACACTAAAGTTATCCTATTTGATCAAGATGATATAGCTCAATAAGAATGATTGATCAAAAATAATTTCTTGAATCTTTAGATATTTAAGATAGATGAAGTATGAAGTATGAGAGTGATTCAATGTATTCAAAATGTGTCTTAGATAGTGTATATATAGTCCCAAGAGTGATAATAGCCGTTCTAGAGGTTTGGTAGAAGTTTGGTACAAAAAATAGTAAAAAATCAGAAATCCAACGGCTATATTCTGAAGCGTCAGTCGACTACGCAAAACCATCAGTCGACTGATGGACCAGACTGCCCATCAGGCCATAAGGCCAAAAATCCCAAATTTTGCACTTTTGCATATAAGCTCCGAAATCAATTCTAATGCTTTGGGGACCTTAAAAATAAGTTCCTAAGACACTTATTTGTGGAAAAACTCAAAATAATGATCGTTTGAATTTAATACGAATTTATTTGAAAACCGATTTTTGCAAGAATGATGTTTTCAAAGAAATTTTGATTCAAACTGATTTTGATCAATCTAAGAATGATGTATCAATTTGTATGAGCTATATAATCAATCAATTAAGAAACTTTACATAAATCCTAAGCAAACACTCAATTACCGAATAGGTGAGTCTTCGAATGCTTTGATTTGTTTCTTCAAATTGATTCTTCACTTGAAGCTTTTCCCTTTAAGTTTTGGCATATGATCTTTGATCTTTTGCGCTTCATCAATTGCTAGCATGTGTGTGATAAGTTTGATCTCTTGCTAGTCCAATGCCTTGTTGACTTGATCGGATAATGATTGAACGATCATTGTCAAACTTCCTTTAAGCAATCATGCTATTCTTGATTTTTCAAATAAAAAATCTATAATCTTAAATCAAGAATATGTTAAATTACACATGATTGATTTATTGTTATTATTAAAATAAGATTAAGACCTTCTAGGTCAACACCTACCACTTAACTTATTTGACATGTCGGATTAACATAATCCACCTGTAGGGTTTGACATTACATATCACGCTGCTAGTGTAAACAAAATTTTAAGATCAATGGTCCTTCCATTCGAAGGACCCTCAGTTAACTATGAAGTAGGAAATGAGGCAGTCTAAGAAACGTCGTCCTTCTTTTTCCCCTTTCCTGACGAACCTGTAGAAGTACCTATATAGAAAATAGTAGGAGTGAGTCAAACTGACTTAATGGGAATCATATAATAAATTAAATTTGGAAAAAGTAGTAAGACCTTCTTTACCCGTTATAATACACACACATATGTAAGTAGCTTCTACCAACAACCTTGTAATAAAACTGTTACGGGCTTCACCCTAGAACTCTCGAATCACAAATCTCAACGATAACCGCGTCTATCCAAGCGTACAACTAGGTTTGCATTTCGTGGCCTTTTAAACACGCGACAGCAAGGCCTCCCATTATTTTTCGTGCATGGTTTCGGGTCTTGCACCCAGGGGCTCTTTGTCCCAATTTAAAGTCTCAATCGTTAGAGACGAACCTGGGACCTATCATGGACTAGCGCTAGCAATAAGCCTTCAGGCAAACCAATCATCCCACATAAAACTCGTAATGTATTCAACATGAGATTTTTAGTATAAACCATCTCAGTAAGTAGAACAATTTGTTTAATAAGTATTTCATGAAGAAATCCAACCACTTGGACCATTATTAGTTTATATAATTATGCGTAGCAAGAATCGTCAGTATATAATCTTGTCCAAGTTGGGTCTTCGTGAAAGGCAAGTTTTTGATAAGAATTTATAGTTGAATCATGCTATTTAATTAATATATAGGCTACTAGAATCATTAATTTAAATACTACATTATAATCTCACCATACACCCAAAGCATGTGTAAGTAACTTAGGATTTTTGAACAAATAGGTGGTATAGTGAGAATCAAACCATAACAAGTTAGAAAAATAGTTTTGATACTAGATTCCAACCTCTACGAAGCTTTAATTCCGAAATTGATGGTGTGACGATATCCTCTCCTCAAGAGATTGAAACCCTAAAGCTCCGCCGAGCTTTAATGGAGGTGCGAAAGATTGAAAATGAAGGCGAAGAAGATGATTCGGAAGCCAACGCGTGGATCAACGGATTGGATGTCTTCCAAGCTCCAAAGAACCCTCCCTTAGGTTGCTCTCAACTCTCTCACTCTCCCTTGGGTAGCTTTGGTCGAAAGTGAAGGAGAAAGGGGGTTAAAAACGTGAGTTTTCGGGTCAAAAGTGGTCAAAATCGACCTACAGGCTTACCATGATCGATCATGAAGTGTTCTGGAGTGTTCTGGTTTGCCCATGATCGATCATGGTCTTCCATGATTGATCATGGTGATTACTGCAACAAACAGTCACCTTAAGAGCCCAGAATGAGCCTCGAAATGTCCGAATTTTGACTCGGGCCAAACACGAAACTTGTAGAGGGGAATGAGAGGAAAATTTAAACGCAAACAAGGAGTCATTTGGACATCAGATAAAGAAGTTATGACCTCTCAAAGTTAGCCAAAATTTAGTAAATCGCGTAGAATCAAAACACACATTTAAGATCCCGTTTTAAATTTGGACCACCCGAATGATGAAACGATTGATCATTCAAACTCAATTACACTATAATAAAATGCCCAAGGCTTGAAACTACAAGTAGGTACATTACATCACAAGAACGCTAGCCGAAATACAACTTATCATCTACACGAAATAAGGTGAGAGTTCTAAAAGCAAAACAAGGCTAGGGGTATTATAACTGCTGTGCCGAAAACCTAAAGATCTTCTATCGCATTCCTTATGCCATAAAATCTTGAACCGAGTGTGGGCTACGTTATCACTAAGAGTTTCTCCTCACTCAATATAACAAACCCTAACTCATGAGAATTAATGTCATGATGAGAAGAGACAAGGCCGTCGTATATATAAGGCTATGATAGGGACCTTAAGGAGAAAATAAGTGTTTGGGCTTCCTATGGAAAGTTGGAATCCTAATTCTAGTATGAATTAGTTCATTCCATAAATTATAATTCACACCACTAAACAATTATAATTGCACTCCCGTCCTTATCACAAAATTATATTTCGAGCTCATTATTATTAAATACTTATTATTCTCCCCACGTTAATATTACAGATAACCGTCATTTAAATTAAATTACTGACAATTATATTTAAATGACTTCTTAATCCTTGAGCCTACCACTTAACTTATTTGATATGTTGGATTAACATAATCCACCTGCAGGGTTTGACATGATCAAAACTTATAAGCTTCTCAAGGGGTTATCATCAATTCCTATACTGGGATGTGGATTCCGTCAATAATTAATATTCATCATACATATAGTGTCGTCATCCAACTCACGAAGATTATTGATCCATAAATGAATCTCACTCTTAATGAGTCAAAACAACAAACACTACATATATATGTCTATTAATTATTTCAAGATTATGAGCATAAGTAATCATAATAACCATGGGATTTTAAATTGTTTTATATAGTCAGTATAAAAACAATTAACCCAAACTGGTCCTATTCAATACACACAAAGTGTACTAGCACAACGAGTTAAAACTATACCATTTCCTATAGTTAAGATAAACTACTAAAACTTGTGCTACAATCCTACCGATGGGTGTCCAATTTCATCTAAGACTGTGAACCATTAAACTTATATTCCACAAGAACCGATGATATGATCTTCTGTGTGTAAGCTATACTCTACACACCAAATCATCTACTATATGGAATAAAAGACACACATGCACAATATTTAAATAAATAATATAATGCAACTATTGCCCATAAAGATTCTTATTAAAATAGCAAAGCCAAGTTTATAACTTATCCAAACCAACAAGAAAATTATGGCTTTTAGTATATCACTCTAACAATCTCCCACTTAGACTCAAAGCCATGCAACTTTGCATCTCACTCTCATTCCCTCAACATGAACATGTGTTTTCCCTTCTTATGAATCCTCGGCTCTTTCGAGTTCACAACCGTTTCACTATTATCAAAATAAAGTGAAATAGCTTACGACACTGAAGGTGCCACATCTAGATTCATATGGAAGTTCCTGAGCCAAACCTCCTCCTTAGCTACTTCTAAAGCAGCCATATATTCAGCTTTCATGGTGGGGTCAGCAATGCATGACTGCTTGATACTCCTCCAACTAATGACTCCACCTTTTAGAGTAAAGACATAACATGAAGTTGACTTCCTAGAATCCTAACTTCTGACTAAAAATCCTTGTCTGTGTATCCAACAGGTACTAGACTGTTTGCCTGGTAAACCAACATAAAATCTTGAGTCCTTTTAAGGTACTTAAATATATGTTTTACCTAGTCCAGTATTCTTTCCCTAGATTAGACTGATATATGCTAACCATACCAACGGTAAAGCAAATGTCTGGTCTAGTACACAATATAGCATACATGAGGCTTCTCACTGCCGAAGCATAAGGAACTCCCCTCATCCTCTCTATCTCATCATGTGTCTTATGACATTGATCTTAGATAGAGTGATTCCATACCTAAAAAGGGAGAAACCCTTTCTTAGAATCTTGTATACTAACTCAGGCAAGAATTGTATCGACGTAAGTACTTTGGATAAGCCCAACATCCTATTTTTCCAATCTCGCGTAAGCTTAATACCAAGGATGTGACTGACTTTTCCCAAGTTCTTCATATCGAGCTGACTTGATAACCATACCCTCAGTAAAGATAATATTCATATATCGCTTCCAATAAGTAAGATATTATCCACATACAATACCTGGAATACCACCCCATTTCCGTTGCGCCTTTTGTTCACACAAGACTCATCCGAACATTAATCAAAACCAAAAGATTTAATTGTATGGTCAAAACAGATGTTCCAAGATCTAGATACTTGCTTAAGCCCATAAATAGGCTTCTTGAGCTTGCACAACATGTGCTCTTGGCCCTTTGCTATGAATCCTTTTGGTTGCATCATATAGATGCTTTTATCAAGATTTGGCCCACTTGCCAAATCTCGTAATCAAGATGAGTCGCAATGGATAAGAGAATCCGAATAGACTTTGGCATGGCTACCGACAAAAAGGTTTCATCATAATCGATCCCCTTCTTTCTGAGTGAACTCTTTTAGCAACAAGCCTTGATTTAAGCCCGTTTAATCCTCTTTATCTCTTATATATCCACTTGCATCCGATAGGTTTTATCCCTTCGGGTGGTTTTACAAGATCCCAGACTTTGTTAGAGTACATGGACTCCATTTCAGATTTCATAACCCTTTGCCATTTTTTGTATCTTTATCTTGAAGTACTTCATTGTAGTTAAAAAGGGTTCGTTTCTTATTCATTAGGAACCTTGTCATAAGACTCTCACAAGAACAAAAAACGACTAGGTTGACGAACAACCCTCCCACTACGACGAGGCACTACTTGTGTTTGTGTACATTGTGCAAATATTGAACATACTAACTCACTATCCACACATTGTGCTGGTTCAAGAACCTACGTATTAGTGATTTGTTCAAGATGTACACAGGTATCGGTAATCCTCATATTACGACGAGGTAATGGAATATCGATATCCATTTACTATGGTATTTCCTCTTGTACTAAAGGTATAGACGAATTGTGCCCTGTTTTTCTCTCCTCTCATTTCCATTACAACAACACTACTCCTGGGCTTATGGTCTATAATATAATCCTCTTCTAAGAATCTGGCATTGATAATAATAACATTATATTCTTGAGGGTTATTAAATAAACCATGCTTGGTTCCTTTTGGATATGCAACAAAGAAACACACTTTCGTTCTTGATTCCAACTTATCCGCATTACCTTTCAGCACATGTGCTAAACTACCCCATACCCGAATATGCCGCAGACTAGGTTTACGCCTAGTCCACAATTCTATGGGTGTCGTAGGTACTGACTTTGATGGTACCAAGTTTAGAATATATCCATCTATTTCTAAAGCATATCCCCAAAAAGAATCAGGTAGGTATGAATAACTCATCATAGATCTTACCATTTCTATAACAGTCTTATTCCTTCTTTTTGCTACACCATCATGATGTGGCATCCCCGGTGTAGACAACTGGGATGTAATCCCATTCTCTAATAAGTATTCTTTGAACTCTCCCAAGAGGTATTCACCACCACGATCTGATCGTAGTGACTTGATACATTTTTCTAGACGCTTCTCCGTTTCTGTCTTGAATTCTTTGAATTTTTAAAAGACTTCAGACTTACGTCGCATTAAGTAAATGTATCTATACTTCAAATAATCATCTACAAATGTGATGAAATACTCAAAACCTCCTCTAGGCTGGACATTCATGTGACCATACAAATCAGAGTGAACTAGTTTTAACTGTTCTTTAGCGCTATAGCCTTTTGCCGAGAATGATCTCTTAGTCATTTTACCTTCTAAACAAGATTCACATACTGGAAGTGCCTCCACTTCCAATGAACCTAATGGTCCATTTTCAACCAGTTTTTGAATTCTTTTTAGATTAATATGACCAGGGTGTAAGTGCCAAAAATACATTTGGTTCATTTTGAAGGTTCCTTTCTCTTAATCAGTAAACTATTAATGTTATTCAATTCACTCAGTTGGAGTACTAACAAGTCAGGATTATTAATGTAAAGATCAATCACTAATGTACCAGAACAAATAAACTATTTATTTTTTCTAATGATAACTGATTTATCATTAAAATAAACAAAATATTTGTCCTCAACCAATCTAGTAATAGAAATTAAATTCCTTCTAATGGAAGATACATATAGACATTCCTTAATCATTAATATCCTATTCTGACTAGACTGAAGATAGATATCTTCTACTGTAACTGTTGCCACATTCGTAGCTGCCCATATGTAAATTTTTTTCTATTTTTAAGTTGTTTGGTTTCCTGAAACCCCTGCAAAGTATTGTAGACATGATTAGTGACTCCCGAATCAACACACCAGGTACTGGTAGATCGGACCACTAAACTAGATACAATAATAAATAGATGAAATTTACATATATTGTTATAATGGTTTAGGAAATTGGGACAATCTTTCTTCAAATGCACTTTCTACTGACAGTGAAAACACTATCCCATAGGCTTTTTCACTCCTCCTAGAGGTTCAATGACTGTTGCACGCACTGCTCCTTGTGGGAGCGTAACTTATGCATTCTTATTCTTCCTTTCTTGCTTTTGGGCATAGAAGTTGAAGCTTTCTCAGCCACTAGAGTACTAGCCAGCTTACCAAGGAGTTCTTCAACTGCTTGGAATTCTTTAAGAAGTTCCAAAAATGAATAAAGCTTATTCATGTTGTAATTCTGTCAGAATCCCTTAAATAAATCCAGCAGCGACTGGAGATCGACCTGAGTTTCCCCATCTATTTCAGCTCCAAAGATCTCTTAGTTCATTCAAAAGACTGATCATCTTCAAAACAAGATCCTTAACTCGGGTTCCTTCAGTAATAGTCATGTTCACGAGGCCATTCAAAACAAGATCCTTAACGCGTATCGAGTTCCTTAATCGAATTTAGTCAAATTCGAGCCTTGGGAGATAAAATTGTGTTCCAAAAGGGCTGATATGACTCTAAAGCCTTTAATAAGTTATATTAGTATATTTAAGTGTGTTATAATGACCAGAAGTCATTCCGGTTGGATCCAGTAAGAAATCGGCTCGTAAATAGCAAGTTTTGGTCCTACGCTATTAATGGTTTTTAGCCGACTTTGAAAATGAATATCTCCTTCATCCGGACTCCAAATGAGTCCCTTTTTGGCCATGTCTTCATCTCAATCCCCTTTACAACTTTCATGTTTTGGCCGAAGCCCAATTCCAACTCCTTGATGCCCAAAAGTGGGAGCGAAGTCGGGCTGTTGACCAAAAACTGAAGGAGGCCAAAATATAGCCATGTAGTCGACTACATGGAAGCTGAGAGAGTCAAGTACATCATATATTTGACTACATGAGGGAAATGTAGTCGATTACATCGGGCTGGCGAGATTTTTTATATATTTTTTCTTCTCCTTTCTTCCTCATTTCATCACCCAACCTTGAGAGCTTTAGAGAGAGAGCTGAGGGGCTATTTTAGGGGATTAAGAGGGATCATTCAAGGCCTCTTATCCCACATCTAATCCATGCCATCATCACCATCTCCATCATCATCTTCATCTCATTCTCTATCCAAATCCTCCATGGCTAGGGTTTTGGAAGCAATTTAGGGGTTTTCGCGTCTACGGCTTTCCGGCTCAATTCTTCTGCGATTCTTTGAGTGATTAACCCTCAATGGGTGGGAACAATACTATTCAAACTTCTTTTCAACTTATTATAACACATTTACACCAAATCAACCCAAACCTAGGGTTTTTCTATAAATGCATGATAATGGGGTTTTGGGATCAATTTTTCTTGATATTTACTTTGATTTATACTTGATATGAGTATAAAGGTTGTATTCTATGATAAGCCCCAAATTTATATACTGTTTTTGGTAAGGTTGGTACAAAACCCTTATGTACGAATACGATAGTGTACTGTATACACTACCACGCATACATAAAATGTTATATTTGGAAATAAAGGTACTTTTGACACATAGTTATGTATGTATGTGACATTGTTGTTACACTAGAGCTATTGGTTTATGAATTACAAGATTTATCACTTGCTAGGCCAGTCCGTACTATGCTGGTTAAGGCCACAAGCTCATTTTGAACAAGTAAAGTATATAAATTATAAGGGGAGGTTTATATTAAAAACTCAGGGGTTGTATTAGTATGATATTTTCCTTGGCTTGGTGCCAAATTTATGAGAAACACTAAACCCCTAGCATTTGATTTTCTCCTTTAAATAGTATACGGACTTGGCTAGATTAGTTTAAGTGTAACAACAATACCACTACATATTCTTCATAATGCTTATGTATACAGAACTGGTAGATATAAATATATATATATATATCTACGAGTTATATAAATACAAATGGAATGTATGTATATACATATTTACATCTTTTGGATCCTATATTCTTATGATTTCATTGATCTGATGAGTTGATTATATTTAGATATTGTTTCAATATATTATCGGATGGCCACACCGTTCGTACTAGATAGATATTGGTTATTACCTGTAGCGTATGCCTTAGTGGTTACGTGAGTTTTATTAGTAGCGTATGCCTTTGTCGTTGCGTGAGGTAGCGTATGCCTTTGTCGTTGCGTGAGGTAGCGTCTAGGTGGACCTGGAAGGTGGTCCCTGTTTTGGAGGCAGAAGAAACCGAGTTGCCGGCTATCTCTGTGCACAGTAGATGTAAAATCCTAGACGTGAGGATGATATATGATTGAGGTGATAGATCTAGTCGCGGTCTTGTGGCACATTCAGTATGATGATGTATATATATACTTACATTTCCTTTCTTATACTTTGAGTTGGGGACATCATATATATATATGCATTTCACGAAAGGTTTTCCTTACATTGGCTGCTTCATAAATGTATTATATATGTATATGTACTTATATTTGTATATACAAAAAGAAATGTATTTTACCCTGAGGCGACTTATTACAGAGAAGCAGCTTATAAACTAAATTTACTTTTATTAAATTGCATTGCATGGCATGCATGATTTCTAACCTATTTTCCTATAAGAACCCTTATAGTTCCCACTGAGCCCGTTTGGCTCACTCCTATTTTCCAAACCAGGTTTTGCAGGTATTTCCCCGGGGACGGTGCGCTCACCAAGTCTAGATAGCTCTGAAGATTGGATTACCAAAGTCGTGTGAAACGACTTGTGTCTTCTTTGTTTAAGTTTTCATATTACATTATGTTAAACTCTTAAGCCATATATGTACAGTATTTTTATGAGATTGGAACCCCGTTAAAGGGATTACTTTGTACTGTAATGTGCTTTTTATTTGACAAGATATTGACAGATGTGGAGATATTATTTTAGTTAAACTTATGTTATTTGACATGTAATGGTTTTATCAATCGTACAAACTCCACATGCCAATTTTTTTTCCAGAACATATGGTTTTATTAATAATCCTCTTTTTATATAAGTTATAATTTCTACATTAAAAACCCGCCGTCGCGTACGACACCGTGACCAACCGGGTCCCGGAGGTGAAATCCTCTAAACGGTATTTCGGGGCGACACAAGTTGGTATCAGAGCTATAATTTTGAGTTTTCTTCGCGGGATTAATGGGTAGATTGTAGATTAGTAATGTGAAAGTTGGCGGCGTCCCTCGATAGTTAATACATTCTCTTGCGTTAGGAATCTACTGCTAGAATTTTGGAAAATGGGAGAATTGTGAAATATGATGTAGCTTGTCTAGGCTATGTCTATTCACAGAGTTTATTCAAAATTTTCGTTGGCCTCTTTTGCAATTTATTTCAGTTATTGGCTCCTGTATCACCTATCACATACGTACATCAAATACTCGGGATTAGTTCTGCCACTAAGTGAGCAAAAGGCGACTACTGGATTATGTTATAGTCACCCGCCAGCCAACGGTTGACTATCTGATAAATCACTAGTCCACTGTTGCTAACTGAGGCTAGAACGTGGCATACTCATGGATGAGTGGCTGTTAAAGTCCCATTCCTCGTGTTTACCCCATTGCTCATTCTCCGACTCTCTTGAGGGGTGAACCTAGTATGTGGTTAACGATTCCAAATTTGTACGGTCGCGTAAGAGCTCGTAAGTCTAGTTACGATAGAGGGAACATGAGAATCATCTCTAATTCAACTACTCTGATACGAGTGAACTTTCATATTCTTTTAGAAATCACCTTGTCTAAGAGGCCGCCTATGTTGAATAACTACCTCCATTTTGTAAGTAAGGAAATTTTCTAAATTTCTAGTTTGGGGGTAATGAGAATAGCCAAATTTGGTTGTGCATGTGTTTATACCCCATCTTAAAAGTCTTGGCTCGAGGTGGTTGATGCCTAGACCTCCTTAATGATTCCAATAACTCGTAAATGCTTATAATTGTTGTATCCCTCGGAGCAAGAGGTATATATATCTGAAAGGAAACTTAGTTCCCTGGGATAAAACATTGAATACGCTTCTTTTTGAATCTAATCCTCATTTTGCTAGCTGATTAAGTTCATTTGGAGAACGAGGAACTCGTTTAGCAATCTTGTATCCGAGGTATCTGTGATATACCTTGTTCCTTTAAGCGAAGGGCAAGAATCCTTAGTCCTACCCGCAAGTTGTGATACCCGTTACTTTTTTGCGAACTCATTCTCCCTTCATGAAAGGAATCCACTACAAATTCGTTTGGAGTACAATTCCATTCCATTTTCGTTAGGGGGACCTATCAGAGTAACGCAACAAAAGATCGAAAACTTATTGATTGATAGTCGGAGTGATCAGATTTTTGAAATCCCCTTACATTTAACAAGTGTATCACATTCCGACCTTTAGGGATTTAGTCTAAAGAAAGATTTGAAGTGAACTTCCTTAGTGGGTCTTGACATTTAGTATTTGCCAAACAGTTGTACCTTTTAGACTAAAGGGATAGAACTTTAAGTATAACTTACCTTGTATGTATTCAGCTTCCTAAAGATCTTATTCTTCATTCTCTTGCTATTTCCTTAAGCGGAACCTTGAGAACGCGTTCGATTTGAGAGCAGTTTCTTTAATTTCAATTAAGAAGGCTTGTTATAGTTGCTCAACGATAGATAACTCGTCGACTGTGGCTGAGCGAACCATGTCTTAAAACTTTTCCCATGATTGAAAGGTGGAGTACCATGGAGACATGAGGTGGACCACGGTTTAATCTTTATGGAGATAGCACCTATATGATGAGCACTCTCGAGAATTGTTTCCTCCCTTCTGCTTAAACGCTCGTCTAAGGTAGTGTGTGAGCTAGTAGTGAGACAAGATGTCACTAAAGAAAGTCTGGAGCAGGAAGTCATGTCTTAAGTCGGGATGAGTGTTTTGGTGAAAATTTCTCCTACCCCATTTCAAGAATTCGGGTGATGGTGAGGTGACATTCCTACTAGGAATGTTTAGACAAGTGTGTCTGGACGCCGTTAATGCTGAACGTTTTCATATCTTAACTCAGAGACGAGTGTTAAGATTTTGGTGAAAACTTTCCAACTTCACCCTAAGAACTGAGGTAACGATTAAGTTCGTACTCCAAGTTCAATACCCTCCTATTACATCTTGGATTTAAGAGTGGAGCCCAAAGCAGTACTTCAAACTTGAGCCTCATTCATGCCGAACTATGATTAATCTTATTAGGAAGAGAGTTGAATTTGTCTGCGGGAAGTAGACCTCATATCCATTACAACTTGCCTTCCGTTCAATATGTATATGTATAACGAGATTTGTTCTAATCTGGGAGATGGTCCTAACTTATTGTACAAGGTCGAAATTACACCCTTGGAGGATGTAGAATGTACCTTGAACCGACATCTTGGAGGACTGTGAGATGGCCAGAAAACATGTCCAGTATACACCAATTGACCACCTTTGCCTTATGCATGTTGGGTTCCTGATAAAACTCCCGAGGTTTGTTATCAGAGAAAGATAAACTTCGAAACGGGAATAAAATCTGAAGTTTCCTTTTTCCTTCTCCCTACTTAACAGAGTATATGACCTTTTAGAAAAGGGATAAGTAAATTTTTCTTCAGGCAGAGCTACCCAAATTAAGATAGAGTCCTCATGGGGCTTATAAGGGGACCAGCACCACTATTTACCTTGATAGCTAATGAGTGCAAGTTCACCAGAGAGCATACTTGGAGTACACAATCTACCATAATTACTTCATGCATGGTGAATTTCTGACAAATCTCAAAGCGCATGTTTCATAAGATGAAAGATTGCGAACCCTAAATAGAACTCAAATGTCTTATATCTTTCTTTCGCCTTCAATCTTTCTTTAGCAAATATTTGAACCGTGACCCAGGAGGTGTATATTATCTGCATATTGAAGAAGAGAAGGATGCTGTTGTATAACTCCTTTTCTTGATAATGACATTCATCCCCAGCTTAGCCTCGAGAAACTTTTATATTTTGGAATCATGATTTTGAAGGATGACTAAATTATGGGCACATGTCGGTGGCCCTAGTGGAGTTTTGCAATTCCTGTAAGCTTTTAGTGATTCGATCTATCCTGCTTTTAAGTAGGACAAGGGATATGGGTGTTGAGAAACGAGATATTTTATATAGCCCTCAGGATCAAGTTAGCCCCATAGGTTTAGTGTTCTATCGCCTTGTGTTTTCTCATTCCTAAGATTGGAGTAACTCTCTAAGAGTAAATTCCTTGTTGGCAAGGAGGAGCCTTGTGAGCATTATCATTTTTGGATTAGTACAAAATCTTCTGAATGCACTAGCGTATATTAGAAATTTTAGCTCTTGCACTTCTAGTGATGAATTATATGTATATATATATATGCTTCCTCTTACAAGTAATGAACTATGATTTATATAACTACTCTCATCTTGTACCGTTATGGCTAGATTTATTGGAGAGTGTATAATGACATTATGATGCAGGACGAGCCTTAAAAGCTTTGACAGTTTGATTGATGCTTCGTGCATGGTATTATAGTATTGGAGACTGCAAACTTTGATATTTAACATTTTTACACTAGTAATTCATGTTCTATATTTAGTTATTGACTTCAATTCGAGTTCTGGATTATGAGTTGGTCTAATAAGTATTAAGGGTCAAACGCTATATTAAACGAGCATATCATGTTGAGAGTTTTCCTTCGAGAGTAAGTTCAGAGAATTCTATTCCGGTGGTTCTATTTTGTATTATTCACTGAGATCATGCTTTTCAATTTGAAATCTCAAAGTGAGCATATCCCCTTTTCTTGGGTGTAAATCTTCTTTTAAGGAGGGGAGACCACGGGGAAATTGAAATCCACATGTTCTTTTGCCTCATGATCCTCCTACTAGAATTTCAAGGACGAAATTGTTTAAGGAGGGGAGATTGTAACAACTCGTTCCTTCATTCCACGCGTATCGAGTTCCTTAATCGAATTTTGTCAAATTCGAGCCTCGGGAGATGAAATTGTGTTCTGAAGGGGCCGATATGACTTTAAGGCCTTTAATAAGTTATATTAGTATATTTAAGTGTGTTATAATGACCACAAGTCATTCCGGATGGATCCAGTAAGAAATCGGCTCGTAAATGGCAAGTTTTGGTCCTACGCGATTAATGGTTTTTAGCCGACTTTGAAAATGAATATCTCCTTCATCCAAACTCCAAATGAGTCTCCATTTTTGGCCACGTCTTCATCTCAATCCCCTCTACAACTTCCATGTTTTGGCTGAGGCCTAATTCCAACTCCTTGATGCCCAACAGTGGGTGCAAAGTCGGGTTGTTGACCAAAAACCGAAGGAGGCCAAAATATAGCCATGTAGTCGACTACATGGAAGCTGGGAGAGTCAACTACATCATGTAGTTGAATCCATGAGGAAAATGTAGTCGACTACATCGGGCTGGCGAGATTTTTTATATATTTCTTCTTCTCTTTTCTTCCTCATTTCATCACCCAACCTTGAGAGCTTTAGAGAGAGAACTTAGGGGCTATCTTAGGGGATTAAGAGGGATAATTCAAGGCCTCTTATCCCACATCTAATCCATGCCATCATCACCATCTCCATCATCATCTTCATCTCATTCTCCATCCAAATCCTCCATGGCTAGGGTTTTGGAAGCAATTTGGGGGTTTTCGCGTCTACGGCTTTCCAGCTCAATTCTTCTGTGATTCTTCAAGGGATTAACCCTCAATAGGTGGGAAAAATACTATTCAAACTTCTTTTCAACTTATTATAACACATTTACACCAAATCAACCCAAACCTAGGGTTTTTCTATAAATGCATGATAATGGGGTTTTGGGATCAATTTTTCTTGATATTTGGTTTGATTTATACTTGGTATGATTGTAAAGGATGTATTCTTTTATAAGCCCCAAATTTCTATACTGTTTTTGGTAAGGTTGGTACAAAACCCTTATGTACGAATACGATAGTGTACTGTATACACTACCACGCATACATAAAATGTTATATTTGGAAATAAAGGTACTTTTGACACATAGTTATGTATGTATGTGACATTTTTGTTACACTAGAGCTATTGGTTTATGAATTACAAGATTTATCACTTGCTAGGCCAGTCCGTACTATGCTGGTTAAGGCCACAAGCTCATTTTGAACAAGTAAAGTATATAAATTATAAGGGGAGGTTTATATTAAAAACTCAGGGGTTGTATTAGTATGATATTTTCCTTGGCTTGGTGCCAAATTTATGAGAAACACTAAACCCCTAGCATTTGATTTTCTCCTTTAAATAGTATACGGACTTGGCTAGATTAGTTTAACAACAATACCACTACATATTCTTCATAATGCTTATGTATACAGAACTGGTAGATATAAATATATATATATATATATATCTACGAGTTATATAAATACAAATGGAATGTATGTATATACATATTTACATCTTTTGGATCCTATATTCTTATGATTTCATTGATCTGATGAGTTGATTATATTTAGATATTGTTTCAATATATTATCGGATGGCCACACCGTTCGTACTAGATAGATATTGGTTATTACCTGTAGCGTATGCCTTAGTGGTTACGTGAGTTTTATTAGTAGCGTATGCCTTTGTCGTTGCGTGAGGTAGCGTATGCCTTTGTCATTGCGTGAGGTAGCGTCTAGGTGGACCTGGAAGGTGGTCCCTGTTTTGGAGGCAGAAGAAACCGAGTTGCCGGCTATCTCTGTGCACAGTAGATGTAAAATCCTAGACGTGAGGATGATATATGATTGAGGTGATAGATCTAGTCGCGGTCTTGTGGCACATTCAGTATGATGATGTATATATATACTTACATTGCCTTTCTTATACTTTGGGTTGGGGACATCATATATATATATGCATTTCACGAAAGGTTTTCCTTACATTGGCTGCTTCATAAATGTATTATATATGTATATGTACTTATATTTGTATATACAAAAAGAAATGTATTTTACCCTGAGGCGACTTATTACAGAGAAGCAGCTTATAAACTAAATTTACTTTTATTAAATTGCATTGCATGGCATGCATGATTTCTAACCTATTTTCCTATAAGAACCTTTATAGTTCCCACTGAACCCGTTTGGCTCACTCCTATTTTCCAAACCAGGTTTTGCAGGTATTTCCCCGGGGACGGTGCGCTCACCAAGTCTAGATAGCTCTGAAGATTGGATTACCAAAGTCATGTGAAACGACTTGTGTCTTCTTTGTTTAAGTTTTCATATTACATTATGTTAAACTCTTAAGCCATATATGTACAGTATTTTTATGAGATTGGAACCACGTTAAAGGGATTACTTTGTACTGTAATGTGCTTTTTATTTGACAAGATATTGACAGATGTGGAGATATTATTTTAGTTAAACTCATGTTATTTGACAGGTAATGGTTTTATCAATCGTACAAACTCCACATGCCAATTTTTTTTCCAGAATATATGGCTTTATTAATAATCCTCTTTTTATATAAGTTATAATTTCTACGTTAAAAACCTGTCATCGCGTACGACACCGTGACCAACCGGGTCCCGGAGGTGAAATCCTCTAAACGGGATTTCGGGGCGTCACATGCGGCATGATCTTGATCCCCAAAAATATCTTTGAGGTTCAGCATTATGTCGTAGGCGGTGGCAAAAGAATAATGCTAATGTTGTAGCACATTTGACAAAAATGCCAGAATGTAAAACCACGCCATCTCATCAGCCTTTTTCCACCTCCGGCAAGCCTGGGTTTCCTCATCGGTCTCCCCTTTACCAGGTTTTGCTGGACAAGACTCAGTAAGCACAAACTTGTACTCTTTAACAATAAGCACAATGTTCAAGTTCCATTTTTTTAGTCAATATAATTAAGTCCAATCAATTTGTTTTAGTTGAGAATAATTAAAAGTGGATCGAAAGAGTTTGCCATTTTAAAACTTGAGAATCACTTACAAATTATGATGGACAATAATAACTTTGAACACATATTTTAAATTTGGTACCCTCTACCATTTCAAAAAGCGTTCGCCAGCAGCCTAAGACTTTGAACAATATGCCCCGTTAATGAGGTCGTCTATTATTCATTATTTCTTAGACATATGTAAACCTATTAAATTTTACTATCTAGACAATCTTTTATCGTCAAGCAATACATACTATCTAGACAATCTTTTATTGTCAAGTAAAATATACTATCTAGATAATCCTTTATTTTCAAGTAAAATTTAAATAGCCGACTTCCTTTGGTCCTACAAATAATAGTAGAGATTCAGTTGGAGAGCATACTATTATTTATATCTAAGTGTATACCATCATTTAATTTAGTCCAATGATTCTGCAATTTATTCTTTCCGATATGGAGGTGAGCACTAAAACACACACGAAAAATAAATCACATCATTTAAAATTATCAGTCAGTGAAATTTGTACAATGATTCCTCAATCTATTCTTTTCGATATGGAGGTAAGCACTATAACACACACGAGGAATAAATTACATCATCTACAAACCAATGATGGAGACTGTGGAATTTTTATGTGAAAAAATTCCGCACCCACTTAGTATTTAAAACATTATTTTTTGAGGGTTAAAAAAATTTTATATTAAATTCTAGTCAACTAAAATTATCTTGCTGCTTTTTTTAAAAAAAACTTATATTTTTCAATTATACAAAATTTATATTTATATACCCTTTTTTAATTTGAAAAGAACTAAATATAAAATAAAAGGTGATCTAGGTATGGTCATGTATCCATGTTGTCCAAAATTATAAGGAAACCTAATAATTAAACACATATGACCAACACACAATCACACAAAGCAATAAACCATTCAATAATAAGAATAATTAAATCCCTGCTATTATGGTTCAAGCGTCATCATCCCTAATCCGTTGGAAACCTGTAATGACCTATGTCGCCACTTCATTGACTAAGTCGGGAATTAACCTTGGTGGAAACACCTCCTTCAACGTTCTTCGTTAAAGAAACTGTAATCTTAGATACAAAGGTCCTATGCCTCCATTTAAGGAGTTCACACATAAACTATTATATCTAAACTGTAAATAAAATTACAGAGATCCTATGCCTCCCTTTAAGGAGGTCACAAATCTGATCTAAAATTAATTTACAACCATGAATAAAACCCAAATCATCATGCACATTAAAATTAACCACGAATAATAACATTGTGGGATCTAATCACATAAAACATAATTATGTGACCATAATAGCGGGACAAGAACACTGCAAAACAAGGGTTAACGAGTTCTACGTTCTATCCAACAACAACATGCATGAATAGATTTAACTGGACAACATGGCTAGTTCAATCCATACGCAGTATCAAAGAAAACCTAACCCTCTGGTACCAATTAAAATTCCAAGAATTCATGCAAAATCTTGTCACAGATAAAGAAGATTTCGTTAAAACAACAGAAACTTCAACTAGTGGTACTAAAAAAGAGGAAGAACAAAGTCCTTATTTTCTTAGAAGAGATGATTTAAATAAACAAGCAGTTGCACAACATGGCATATATCTTGATTTAAGGAATGTCCCTTTTAAAGAACAAGAACAAACAATTAATGATTGGGCACAATCACTGTCCATCTTAATTACTAATTATGGAAAAGTATGGACTAAAGAAAAATTCTTAGATTATGTAGCTGCAACTCTCCAAGGAGATGTTTTGCAATGGTTACAACAATGGGAAAAATCTAAAATTGGAAAACACCAAAAAGCCGCTTTACTCCAAAATTTTAAGACTTTTGATGAAATCTTAAATGATTTTGTTAAAATAATTAAAGAAAATCTAATTGGAAGTACGGGAGAAACCCAAATCCAAGAAGATGTATATTACATATTATCAAAACTCGAATTATGTAATATTTGTCAATTTGAAGATTTTGTAGATCTTTTCAAAAAATATTACTTTAAATTAGATCCACTAAATAATCAATATTGGCTGGAACAATTTTTTCATAAACTCCCAAATTCATGGGATGAATTAGCTATAAAAGGTTATCCTGAATGGCTAAAAAAAGTTAATAAAACTGATACACTTGGTTTTAGAATAAACTATGTGTTAAGAATTATACAAGAAAAATGTACTGAAATTAAAACCAAAAAGCAAATGAAGAAAAATCAAATTTCTAATAGTAAATCTGGCAAAAAATATGGTGACAAAATATTAAAAGAAAATTGGAAAGTTGGTTGTAGGCCAATTTTCTCTCAAAAAAAAAGAAGATTTAAATGGAAACCTTGGAAAAAGAAAATACCTTTTTCCAAAACCAAGAAATATATTAGAAAAAGAAAATTTTCTAATAAAAATAAAAATAAACCAAATACAAAGAAAAAATGTAGATGTTACATCTGTAACGAAGAAGGTCATATTGCACCAGAATGCCCTAGAAAGGGAAAAAGTGCAAAGAAAATGACAAAATTTCTTGAAGAACAAGAATTAGAAGTATGTTACGGAAGTGAATTAGAAGAATATTCAGAAAATGATGAAATTCTTTATGAAATGGAATCTAAATCAGATAGTTCAGATGATGAAGTAGTATTTATGATGAACACCATTGAAATACAAAAAAATAATGAAAATGAGTTACAATCACTAACGCTAAAAGATGTTATTGGTGAAGAGTTAACTTTTACCGACGAACAATTAGAACAATTAGAAAAAACTCGTCAAATGGTTAAAAAAGAAGATATTTATAAATTATCAAAATTTAAAATATTTTCTACAAGAATATTTGAGAAATTTAGTGGAAATACCACGGCTCAAAGTACAGATGAAGGAACAGCTGAAATCACACTGTTCGATAAAAGGAAAATTGCTAGATGGAAGAAAAAACATCCATAAATCAGATATGTCCATATTGGATTAATTCAAATATGTATTACAGCTCTATTTAAACAAGGAATGGTTACTCTAGTAGCAGTTTTAATTTTGGATAAAAGATTCGTAAACCCTCTAAATGCAATAATTGGAGGAGTACAATCAAATCTAGTGAATGGAATTATTTGGTTTAACATAAAACCAAATTTCTTCATATCAATAACAGACCCAAATATAGAGGATTCTGTTAAAATAAAAATACAAACAAAAGGAATTGGAATAAAAATACATCTTCCAATCTTTCTATACATTGGAAAACAATACATGTGTTAACAAGACTCCCAATAACTACTACACATTTTTTGGATAAAAATGTTATAGAAATATTTGAGCCTCGTCCTTTCAATTCAGCAATTCAACCAAGATTGATGAATTGGCGAGATCTCGAAATCCCTCGAGAATGGATTTTACCTACGGTAGTAGACAAAGAACCTGAAAAAAAACAGAACAATGTTGAATTACAAGTTTCAGGCAATAATGTTTATTTTAGAAGTACTAGTAAAAATTCACAATGGCAACAAAACTTTCCGAAACCATCTTCTGAGTGTACCAAAGAAATCAATTAATTTTGAAAAAGGGGAGAGTAGTCAAAGAAATAATTCCTTAAAAATTCCAATATTACCAGGATCTACTAGTAAAAATGAAACTAGTAAATCAAGCCAAATATATCATTTCCAACTAGGAAAAGAAGAAATTATATTTTCACCAAGTCATGGAAAGAAAAGATATACCTATGTTTTGGGATATTTTAATTTTGCAGGCTATAAACAATATAGTTTATGTACGTTAATAGATACTAGAGCAACAATATGTTCTTGTAGACCAAATGCGTTACCACCAGAAAAAATGAAGAATCTGATTTCTGTTACGGGTATAAACGGTACTCAAAATTTTATTTCTTTAAAAGCAAAGAAAGTAGCAATTTGGTTTAATGAAAAGAAATTTATTATTCCAAAAATTTTATGTTTCCCTGAAATGCATGGAGATATTATTTTAGGAAATAATTTTATTTTAAAATATTTACCAATGACCATAAATAATGGAACACTTGGATTAACATTAAATAAAGAAATGATAGAAATTCCACTTTTACAACAACATAAATACAAATGTGATCATGGATTTTCACCAGTTAAAAAAGGAGATATGACTCCTATAATAAAAGTATTAGAAAAAACTCATTGGCTTTATGAAATTTTAAAAGAAAATTTTAGTGAAAACCCACTAAAATTATGGGATAACAGTCCTAGATATTGTCAACTTAAATTAAGAGACCCAAATGTAATTATAAGAGTAAAACCAATGATTTATACTAGAAAAGATATTGATGAATTTGATAACCAAATCAAAGAATTACTAGATACAAAACTTATTGAAGAAACAGTAAGTCCACATTCTAGTCCGGCATTCATGGTACGAAACCATAGTGAAATAAAAAGAGGAAAAGCAAGAATGGTAATAAATTATAAAAGATTAAATGAACAATTAGTATTTGATGGTTATTTTATCCCAAGAAAGGATGTTTTGATTAATCAAACTAAAGGTAAAAAGATCTTTAGTAAATTCGATTGTAAATCAGGATTATAGCAGTTAAAACTAACTGAAGAATCAAAACCTCTAATAGCCTTTAGCACTCCAAGAGAACATTAGCAATGGAATGTTATGCCTTTTGGACTAAATATAGCACTACAAGTATTCCAACGATGGATGGACGGGATCTTTAAAGACCTTAAGGATTTCTGTGTCGTCTATATCAATGATATTTTAGTATTTTCCAATACATTAGAAGAACATAAAAAAACATTTAAAAATATTAAGCAGTAAATTCCAAAAACATGGAATAATATTATCTCCAAAGAAAATAGAAATAGAAAAAACATAAATTGATTTTCTTGGAATAATTTTAAATCAAGACGGTTTAAAATTACAAGGTCATAAAATCTCTAAAATCAGAGATTTTGATGAAAATATACAAGATAAAAAACAATTACAAAGTTTTTTAGGAATCCTTAATTATGGAAGAAATTTCATACAAGGATTATCTCAAAAAGAATTACCTCTTCTTGAAAAACTCAAGAAAAGTGATGAATCTGTTTGGACAAATAAAGATACAACTTTAGTAAAAAACATAAAAAATAATATTCTTGCTAATTGCCCCAAAGTTTATTTCCCACAACAAGGAGATAAATTAATTCTTGAAACAGATGCTTCTGAATTATGTTGGGGTTGTGTCCTTAAAGCAATTCCAGCAAATCTTTGGACAGAAACCGAGTCTAATAATCTTGGTATACGAGCTAGAAAAACTCCAATTTCAAAAAATCTGCAAAGACAAGAATTAATATGTGGTTATAATTCAGGAAAATATAAACCAAATGAAATAAAATATATTATATTTGAAAAATAATTATTAGCAATTAAATTAGCAATTAAAAAATTCCATATCTTCTTAGCCCCAAAAGATTTTATTATTAGAACTGATAATCAAGCAGTTAAAGATTTCCTTATTAACAAAAAAAATATTCTTCAAGGAAGGAGATTGAAATGGTATAATCAAATTGCTTTATATACTTTTGAAGTTGAACATTTAAAAGGTACTAATAACTTTCTTGCAGATTATCTTAGTAAGAACTTTATTCAAGATCATTAATACAGTGGACTAATATTATTTTCTTTTACAGTAATGGCAGACCCTAACAAAGGGAAAAAACAAAATTGAAAATGAAGGATGAATTTCTATTGCTAAAAAGGCAAAGCACACTGCATCCAGATCACCCTCACAGCCTAGCCAAGGAACTGTGAGCACAAATCCACCGATCGAAGCACGACCGGTGTATGTTGTATTTAGAGGACGCCAACTAGGCATCTACAATAATTGGTTTCAATGCCAAACTCAAGTATTAAATTTCCCTGGCACCACTTATCAAAAATATCAAAATTTGCACCAAGGAATGGCAGCGTGGGATGAATGGACAAGACAGTCCACCCCTGCACATTATTTTTCCAATTTAGTATAACAATTTTCTGGTTTAACAACAAGGGAACAAAAAATTCCCAATGTTGAAGAAATAAAAGATTTTTATAATCCAGGAATACCCTTGGAAATTTATGAACCTTTAAATAAGGTTTGGAAAGCTCAAATTTCCGGGAACAAAAAAGAGTTTCGCGTAAATATGAGCAAACTTTGTGAAAGGATTTTTGAACAAACAAGAACCTTTCAAGAACTAATTCAACATCTTGAGAATTTTAAAACTCTTGGTTTCAAAATTTTAAAACAAATGAATTATGAAACTAAGCTTTTTTATGATTTTATTGAACAAGTAAATACTTTTCTTTCTTTTGCAGAATTATTAGAAAATGAATTTTCAGATAATATTTTCTATACTAGTAGAATAATTTGTCTTTATGAGAAGGCAAGACTCCTTCTCCCAAGACTTTTATTTCAAATAGAAATTCTTCAAAAAATTGAAGACCAAAATTTAAAGATAAAAAGTCTTTTGCATCAATATGGTCAAAATTTAAATGATCATGAAGTAATTCCAAAAATCCATCTTTATGCAGAAGATGATCTTTGGAATACTGAAACAATTGATTGGGGACTTATGAACCACATTATCTTCCCTAGTAGTCTTTCTTGTAATCTTACTAAGTTACCTATGATGATCAAATCCATGATCTATCATGTGGTACATAAACATAAATATAATAGAATGTTATCTTTTCATATTACAAGTTCTACTGGATGGCGGTTTAAAGAAAAATTCTACCAGCCATACCAAGTATGGGAGCTCCGGGCCACAGAGCAATCTGAATACCAATGGTTTGAAAATGATATGTATTCCGGAACCCCCATAGATGAACTGAATGTTTGAAATTATTTTTTAAAAAATTTAATACATATTTCTACAACAGCCAAACAGCTGTACCTAACAGTTCATCCGTATCCTAATTATTACAAAATCATGGTAACGAATGGAAGGAGACTTTTTATAACTGATTTAAACTCTACTTATCAAGTCTCCCATGAACAAATACTTGAGGTAAAAACCTTTTTGAAAAATCTAAAGGATAAAAATCATTTAGATATTCCATATGATCTATTGATAGAGGTTGAGGAATTGGAGAATCAAATCCAAAGCAATGCTTTCGGCTCAAATTCAAGTCCTATTGATAGCCTATCATTGGACTCCGTAGGAGAAGCTAACATCATTAACCAAATGGAGGGTTAGAAGAAAAACGTCATCCGTGACGTTAAAGAATTTGTCACCTACTGACCGACTATACAACCAATCTAGCACACGACAGGTGTACAAGTTCTCGAAGGTGGTGAGGAATCCCTAATAAAGATGTTTGCAGACAGTAGACAGATGTGCGGACAAAAATTAAAGAGTCACTGTATAATTATTGTATAATTACTTTATGTAACTTTCGATGAATAGTAGAGCTACTATTCATTAACTTTTTAAATAGTGTAGCTACTATTCATTAACTTTTTAAATAGTGTTTTACTTTTTGAATAGTATTGTTAGAAAATTTAGTCGGTTGTTGTTGGCTAGACAATCTCCATTATATAAGGAGATGGTAGTGTAATTTTGGAGGCATCATATGTAATGTAAAAATTTTCCTCTCCTTTCTAAAAAACTTTGTGTAACTACTTCTTCTATATCAATAAATAAAAATTTTGATCCTCTTTATTCCGCATCTGTGTAATTGGTATCAGAGGTGGTTTCGCTTTTGATTCATCTTAATTATTATGTAAGTATATTTATCTTTATTTTTCTGTTTTAATTTCTGGTATATAAGGAGATGGTAGTATACACCTATTACATTTCAAAGCCCATATTTCCCGTCAAGCTGTTTTAAGCCTTTGTTGTGGCAATCAGGCTATAAAGGGAACTGGTTTTAGGCACCTGAAACAACAGTAATAGGAGGTCTTAGGTACCCTTGAAAACATTAATGGAAGAACAAACGTACAGTATTGACTTAGAATGCATAGCTCCTGTAATAGGTAAAGAAGAAATTATGTATAATCATTATGTGCATATTGATAAACAGTCTGAAAATATAAGTAGTATATGTGTTGCTTTAAATAATATGACAGACCTTATGATAGGTTGGATTAAGAAAATCGAACTTATGAATCTCAAAAATCAAAACATCAAATGTTTGTAGAAAACAAACTTTTGAATCTAGAACATCAATTAAATATGGAAAATAAACTAAATTTGAAATGTGATGAAAATATTGCGGATATTTTAAACTCTTTAGATGGCATGAATAGTTCAGGAAGCAACCAAACTCCTAGACTATACTATGGAACTAAAGAAATAAATACTTTTCAAACAGAAAAGTTTAATTATACAAAATTTATAAATGTAAAAGAAATTCTAGATTATTGGCGAGAATTATATAAAGACCCAAATTTAAATATTTTTGAAAGAAATAAAATAATAGAACAAATACAAACTATGTATTTGGAACACGGAAAATTATTAAAACACTTTCAGTATGAAATAAATCAATATTCATCTGATGAAGAAGACCAAGAACCATCTCATATAGTAAACACTATAAGTGATGATGAAAAAGAAGATAAAGGAAAAAGAAAGGCAGAAGAACCTTTAAAGGAATTCTCTAACTGGGAGATATAAATACAGGATCGTTTGATATTGCGTATAGATTGAACAAATTTTTTTTCTAAAACCCTATAAGAATAAATGGATTTCACGTTTGTGGATCATGTAGAGGATCCATATGAGGAGACTAGGGTTTGAAAGCATCAGATTACGATTTGGTCAGGTTTTTTTAATTCTCGCTGGGCTGCGAAAATTGATTGTTTTCTCCATCGAACCGACTTCTGATCGTCCTGATTTTTTACATTATAATAGTAACTTTGTGTTCCGAACGACATATCCAAAAATCAGCTCGATCTAACGGTGAGATCAAAAGTTACGATTGATTTACGACTGCTGTGCTGAAAACCTAAAGATCTTCTATCGTATTCCTTCCGCCATCAAATCTTGCACCGAGTGTGGGCTACGGTATCACCAAGATTTTCTCCTCACTCAATATAACAAACCCTAACTCATGAGAATTAATGTCATGATGATATGAGAATTAATGTCATGATGAGAAGAGACAAGGCCGTCGTATATATAAGGCTACGATAGGGACCTTAATAAGAAATAAGTGTTTGGGCTTCCTATGGAAAGTTGGAATCCTAATTCTACTATGAATTAGTTCCTTCCATAAATTATAATTCACACCACTAAAGAATTATAATTGCACTCCCGTCCTTATCACAAAATTATATTTCGAGCTCATTATTATTAAATACTTATTATTCTCCCCACGTTAAGATTACAGATAACCGTTATTTAAATTAAATTACTGACAATTATATTTAAATGACTTATTAATCCTTGAGCCTACCACTTAACTTATTTGATATGTTGGATTAACATAATCTACCTGCAGGGTCTGACATGATCAAAACTTATAATGTTCTCAAGGGGCTATCATCAATCCCTATACCAGGACGTGGATTCCGTCAATAATTAATATTCATCATACATATAGTGTCGTCATCCAACTCACAAAGATTATTGATTCATAAATGAATTTCACTCTTAATGAGTCAAAACAACAAACACTACATATATATGTCTATTAATTATTTCAAGATTAAGAGCATAAGTAATCATAATAACCATGGGATTTTAAATTGTTTTATATAGTCAGTATAAAAACAATTAACCCAAACTGGTCCTATTCAATACACACAAAGTGTACTAGCACAACGAGTTAAAACTATACCGTTTCCTGTAGTTAAGATAAACTACTAAAACTTGTGCTACAATCCTACCGCTGGGTGTCCAATTTCATCTAAGACTGTGAACCATTAAACTTATATTCCACAAGAAACGATGATATGATCTTCCATGTGTAAGTTATACTCTACACACAAAATCATCTACTATATGGAATAAAAGACACACATGCACAATATTTAAATAAATAATATAATGCAACCATTGACCATAAAGATTCTCATTAAAATAGCAAAATCAAGTTAATAACATATCCAAACCAACAAAAAAATTATGGCTTTTATTATATCACTCTAACACTGTGCACGGGAAAATAAAGTCGGTGACTCCGCCGGTGGTTGTGGTTGCCCACAAAGGAAAGCCCACTCTATGTATATTGTCTTCCTGTTAAACTTTGTGTTCTCGGCTATAGTTTTTTCCCTGGCAAGTGGAGTAGGTCCCATGTGCCACTACTGTCCCACTTGGTGAGTTTCTCGGGAAGTAGATGGACTACTAATGGACAACACCCGTTAGGGGGTCTCCTGGTGTGGTTCCTTCTGAGTGTCGACGTGACTTGTGTGGATTTTCTCCTTGTTAACTATTTGGAGTTAATTCCTGGGAAAATGTCCTACATGGTTATCTCCGAATGACTTACTTGGAAGAACCAAGTCCCTGAGCCACTCCTCACTCGGGGGAGACATGGATAAGAGCCTCGGAGTCTTCGGGATTCGTTTCTCTAGGCCTGGTCAGACCTCGGGGTGAAACCGAGGCATTATACTAGAGATATGATACGAGGACCGGTACGAGACTGTGATTACATTGTTGTTGTTGATGCTATTGTTATTGTTGTATCGTATCATATCTTACATTATGTTATATGTATGTACCTTGCCTCGGATATGGATAAATGAACACGGACACTTATCAGACCGAACATAATATACTTAAGGAAGTGATAACTTTTCATAATGTACTAATGAATCAAGTGGAAAGCAGTAATAGCAATTGCACCTTAGAATATGGTATAAGAGCGCGAGGACACTAGTCAATGGCATATGTGATTACCTGGATCATAATGAATATAATGTATTAACAATCAAGTGGTAATTATGGCTAAAGTAATAGCTTGATAGGAGGATAGCTTAACGGGACGCTTAGATTGGATAAGTTAGCAGTGAAGCCTATTACTAGGCCAAGTATGGAATTGATAATGTACTAACAATAAAGATAAAGTAAATAATATTTGGCATTTAATATATCTCTCGATAATATGGCGGGATAGATGGAACGGTGTTGAGACACACACACACCTCTTAAATAAGATCCTCTTAGCATGACAAACCATAGGAAGCTAGTATTACAACGGAATAACCTTGGATCGACTACCCATGTGTGATATATGAGAACGTGGGGCAATGGTCATGGAAGGTTAGAGCTACGATCGGTTAAATCGAGTAGATAGTTTTCGGATGGCTAGGATAGGATTCTTAATGTGGTTAGCATGCAAGTGTGTGTGTGGGTTTCATTGCATTACATGATTTTCAAACCTTTGCATTTAAGTAAAGTATTTTCTATACAAAACTTATATAGTTCCCACTGAACCTAGATTTGGCTCATTCCCTTTCTAACCAATTTTGCAGGCGTAGCTTCGGGGATTGGCACGTGGGTTACGAGTTTAGAAGACCTCTGATGTCCGTAGTCCTCTTTGGTCACTTTTTAGAAAAAGGACCATGTTGTATAATCTTTTGCTTTTATATTCTATAGAAAGACTTTTGTATAAGTGTTTGATATCGGTTTTGACTGTGTGAACTATATTTTCTGACATGTTAAATAAGTGGTTTTTTAGATGTGGAGTGGTTTTCAAAATGTTGGTTATGATTTCCATTTGTACGGAAATGGTTTTACTATGAACCTGTAAAAGTAATGTTATATGTGGAGTTGATTTAAATGTTGTTGAATGCGATTTTGTTTGTATGAAAATGATTCTAATATGATAGGTTGGTTTGTTAAAGAAACGAACTCCACATGCCCGAATTTTATCAAATGGCCTTTTATTTCAAGAAATTTTTTTAATTAATTGAGATTTCTATATTTCAAACCCGCCGTCGCGCATGGCATCCGTGATTAACCGGGTCCCGGAGGTGAAAATCTTAAAACGGGATTCGAGGCGTCACAATAAAGATTCTCATTAAAATAGCAAAACCATGTTTATAACATATCCAAACCAATAAGAAAATTATAGCTTTTAGTATATCACTCTAACATGTGTAATGTCCAACTTTTCTATTCCAGCACTGATAACTTGGTTAGATGTCCCAAAACCTAAGTAGAGTCTCTAATTATCAGCCAGGTGGTGTTGGGAGCTTATTGAAATCGATTCAACTAGAATGATTTTCTTGTTTATATTGTATTTCGTATTGAGCTAATGTGGGTTTTGAATTTTTAATTTATTTTATGATTCCAATGATTAGGTACAATGTCGTGTGAAGTGTGTCGTCGATAACACTTTATCATTTGTCCATAGACGCTATTTTGAGTTTGACCTGATGCTGTAGGCTCAAAATCTAGTCGTTTAGTGTTCTTAGACCCTCTAGTGACGAAGGACTGCGTTTAGAAACATTATATCCATTTTTCGATGTGGAACACAAATTGAGAGCTTTGGGTGTCTTAGAATCTATCAATCATTCATTTTCTCAGAGCAATAGCTGTCCGGATGCCTTTAGTTGAAATATTACATTCTGAAGTTGTAGATACCCTCTTAAGGAGGGGAGGTCGACATGAATTGGAGAGTTGTTTTATTCTTATCCATCATTATTTAAATTTCGAGGAAAAAACTTCTTAAGAAGGGGAGATTGTAACGCCTCGTAATTTCGTTTACGCGCTAATTCTCTTCTTAAGCCCGTTTCAGGCCAAACGTCCGTTTAAGGAGTCAATTTTTGTTCTGGGGCCTCTGTAGTTAATCGAACACTTCCAAAAAAGTCATTTTTAATGTTATTAAGTATGTGTGTATGGTTAGAAAGAAATTTGGGAAGTCACGGTTAAATTTGGCGGCTAACAGCAAAAAGTCGAACTTTTGCCGAAATGAGTTTTTAGCCAACTTTGGAAGGTCATAGCTTCTTCATATGAAGTAAAAATGAGTCCCTATTTATGGCCATTGTTTCATTTCATTCCCCTCTACAACATTCGTTTAAAGTTCAAGTCGAATTGAAGTCATTTCGGGGATCAAAACGGGTCGTGAAAACTGAGATTTTTGTCAAAAAAGCTGAGTTTCAAAATTTGTCTCCTCTGATCGATCAGAGGGTGCCCAGAGTGTTTTTTAACCATTTTTCATTGCATTTTATTCATCATTCTTCATCCCTTCCTCCCCATTTCGAACCACCACCATGGGAGGAGCTTAGAGAGAGGTGAGAGCTCCATTTTAGTGAGATTTTGAGAGATATTGAACCACCCCTTATCATGATCTAAAAACACCACCATATCATCTCTAAATATCTACTATTCATCATCTTCCCCACTTAATCTCCATAATTTCTAGGTTTTGAGCTCGAAAATTGGGGGTTTTAAGATTTGATGGGTTGCGGCTCGATCCGGCGCTTAAAAGCTTCGACTATTGGCCTAACTAAGGTGGGAAGACTAGTATTTAACCTTGTTTTCAATTATTATGTATTACATCCTAGTTTTCTAAGCCAAACATGAAAGTTTGGCATATAAATGAGGTTTATATTCATACATGGAGTTTAGGTTTGGCATCTAGGCATATATGTGCTAATTTCTCTATAATCTTATTGTTGTATCATGTTTATGGTAAAAGCTATAGGGTAGGTGTGAAGCGTTACAAGCCCTAGGTAGTGTTCATTAGCGCGTAAGCGCGTATTCTTAACTTGGGGCTTATGTGCATTATTTTATGAACGAAGAATGAAGAGTTGGGCTAGACACGACTCACAGATGCCGTAGTGTGAACTTGGTACCTTAAAACATAACTATACACACAACTTTCCTATCCATGTTACCAAGTTGTTAAGGGGTCAATGTTGTAAATCTATCAAAAGCTCCCTATATGCATTTTGGGCATAGTTAGAAATTGTATATGGTTGTAAAGAGCTTGAGATTACATAAGCTTAGTTTGTGGAAGGAATTTCATGTATGTATTATGATATTGATGTAGATGTTATACAAGTGCCATTAGCCTTTTAATATCATTACCTTGGTGGGAAAATTATCACTTTGGAAACAAGAGATGTTTTTAGTAAACCATTAACACTCTCTCTTTAGGGTTGTTCAAGTATTGCGTGGATGTAGTTAAGTCATGGTATTGATATATTTCATGGCACTCGTATAATAGTTGCATTCTGAATCAATGTGGGTCTTGTGGCTATCAATTCGATTTACCAAATATAGATATGGGTTAGTGATACACATAGTACGTGTGCGACCCCTTTGTATTGAATTAAACCTTTGGTAAATAAAGGGAGACTTAAGGATAGGCATATATACATATATAGGTCAGTATATTTCACATGAGAATGCCCTATTCGAATATGCTTTTCTCTAATGTTTCGGATTCGTTAATGGCACGTGTATATTATATATATTATAAGTTGAATATATCTATCTACCATATACACATATTTGGTGATACATATATAGTTTGTGTATGTGGAGACAAGTAGGAAGATTGGAGATATAAATATATATGAGTGTGTGTACATGTATGTGTACTATGTATAAGTATATTCTTTAGGAGAATATGTTTTATTGCTTTCATAGTTTTGTAAGGCACTAGTGGTCAATGAGGTTGACTTAGCCCTAGAGGCTACATACCCTGGTCTGTGTAGAGGGACCCCGCTTTTAGAGCGGCATACTCTATGGTCCGTAGGGGGACCCCACGATGCGGCATACCTTACACCATCTAGGTGGTCCACGGGGGGACCCAGCCTTGGGGGCGTAGATCCGGATCGCAGTGCACTATATAGTAAATCCTAGATGTTAGATGTTGGATACGAGATGAGCAGTTGGATGAGATTAGTGCCTATGTATTGTTTTATGACTATACTTCCCTTATGCCCTTTATTAATATGATATACTTCCATATTTTAATTTAATATACTTTGGAGATGGATATACCTTTTTATTACGAATCACGTATATCTTGACAGTACCTTTGGATACATATTTTCTCGTATCTTCAGGGATGGGATCGTACTTGGTATGCATTGCATGAAAAATGATTTTCATTGCATCAATGTATAAATCTATAGATAATTATAAAGAGTCATGTAAATGGTATATATATACGCATCATGATTACGGATTAGAACCTCTAATGACCATAAACAGATGTAGTCGTCCATGGATGACTTGTTACTTAAGAGTTATACATATTAGTACCATTAATGTTGTTTGTATTATTAAATTGTACCCATTACAATTCATAAGATGTAAGGCCTTATTCTTTAATTATTGGGACGTTGTTGGAGGAATTGTTTGATATAAGGATTATTTGCCTTATTGTATTGATTAAGGACTATAGAAATGTGGAGTTGATATTCTAGATATAAAATTTATCTTTTTATTATTTTACAGGTGTTGGTTTATTGAAAATATGAACTCCACATGCCGAATTTTTCGTAAAAATGTGGCTTTACACGTAATTTTCTAATATATCATTTTTCCGCTATGCATTTCGAACCCACCGTCGCGTACGGCACCGTGATTTACCGAGTTCCGGAGGACTAAATCTCATAACGGGATTCGGGGTGTCACAGAAGGGTTTCTTGGAGCTCGGGTGCGGCTGGGACCAACATCGCTAGTAGTTCAATGGTTGTTTTTTAGGACCCCAGTGAGTTTATTGAAAAACCAACTCATCATAGTTTCCAATCGAGCGGCTAGTTTATGATTAGGACCATCCTCAGAGTTTCGGTTCTCAACGGGGTCACCCTCTACCAGGTTGTCATGTTGATAAACCGGCCTCATACTTCCTTTCTTCGGTCCCATTCTATAAGAAGAAAAATAGTTTAATACGACAAGTATCATTTGATAACACGAAATTGAAAGGCATGATGAAAATTTAAAGAGCGAAGAAAATCAATACTCTGGGTAAGGCTCACTTATCCATCCTGTTTTGGCTCTACATAGCAACTGTAACTCCTCGTATTTCACTTCTGAGCCATTTCCTCTCTTAAAGCCCGTTTTAGGCCAAACACTCGTTCAAGGAGTCAATTTTTGTTCCGGGGCCTCCGTAGTTGATCCCACACTTCCAATAATCCATTTTGATATTATTAAGTATGTGTGCATGGTTAGAAAGAAATTTGGGAAGCCGCGGTTGAAAATGAGTTTTTGGCCAACTTTGGAAGGCCATAACTTTCTCATAAGAAGTCCAAATGAGTCCCTGTTTGCGGCCACGGTTTTATCTCATTCCCGTCTACAAACTTCGTGTTGAGGCCGAGTCAAGTTGAAGTCATTTCGAAGGACTAAACAAGCCGCAAAAAAAATTTGGAACTTCAGATTTTTGTGACCTCTGATCGATCAGAGGCTGCCCAGCCGGTTTTATACCCATTTCTCCTTTCTCTCGTTCATTTTCTTTTTCACCTCTTTTTCCATTATTTTTTCTTCCTCTTTCTTAGCTTAGATGAGAGATGGGAGAGGCTCAAGAGAGATTAGAGGGAGCTAGAGGGGAGCCTCCTAAATCCCTCCATCTATTACAAAACCTCCACATCCTCTTCATCTTCCTTTTCATTCCATTGTTCCACCATTCTAGGGCTTGGAGCTCGAAAATTGGAGGTCTAGCGATTCAGTGGGTGGGTTGCGGCTCGATTCGGCTTTTGAAAGCTTCAATTAACGGCTTATTAGAGGTGGGAACACTATTATCCTAACTTTTTTTCAACTATTATATGTTTTAATCAACGTTTCAAAGTAAAAGATGAAGGTTTTCTTAGTGATGGGTGGTTAAATGCATACATGGGGGTTGGCTTCGTAAATTGAGCTTATATTTCTTGATTTCTTCATACTTTTATTGTTATTTTATGATTATTAGAGAATATACATTGTATGTGTGGGATGTTGCAAGCCCTAGGTTAAGCGTAGTAGTGAGTATGCGCATATGTGTCGTATAAGGGTTATATGCATCATGTTGTGAGCTAAGAATAAAAGGCTACACTAGATATGAACCTGGTGTGTGAAATCCATGAATATATAGACATATATATTATTGCTCACCTATATTTGTATATACACTTAGGTGGTGTATATATAAGGAAACTTATTTATGTATTAATAAGCTTAATTAATGACTATGTACTGGGATGAGAGGTTGTGAATGTGTACATTTAATTAGTATGTGAGATGGGATATGTGTATAGTATGTTTGCAAAGGTGTATGAGATATATATATAGACGCCATTAGATTGTTAATACCACGACTTTGGTAGGAACCATGAATTTAGCAATAATCTTATTTTCGAACATATCTACATACTTAGTAAATGGTGGGTTGAGGTATACATTAGCTACCAAAGAATATGAAGATTATATCCATGGGACACCTACACTATTTTACAAAATCCCAATTCATTTGTTGGAATTATCCAAGTCCCACGTGGATATAATTTAATAATGGTATTTGTGATGCCCCAAATCCCGTTAAGAGGATTTACCCTCCGGGACCTGGTTAATCACGGAGCCGTACTCGATGGCGGCCCAAAATAAGATGAACATAGAACAATAAGCAGCGATTATATCCATGAAACTAAAATTCTGACCATAACCATATCATATAAAGTATATGTTACAAGCCTCTAACGAGGTCCCAAAACATAAGTCCACAATCCTTAATTTACATATCAGTTATAGAGGAAATATAAATTTTATATATCACATCACTAGTGTAAACAAAACTTTAAGATCAATGGTCCTTCCATTCGAAGGACCCTCAATTAACTATGGAGTAGGAAAAAAAGCAGTGAAACCTTTTATGCCCATTATATATGTACACACACACATGTAAGTAGCTTGTGCCAATAACCTTGTAATACAACTGATACGGGCGTCACCCCTGAACTCTCGAATCACAAATCTTAATGATAACCACGTCTATCCAAGCATACAACCAGGTCTGGATTTCGTGGCCTTTCAACCACGCGGTAGTAGGGCCTCCGGTTATTTTTTGTGCACAGTTTCGGGTCTTGCACCTAGGGGCTTTCTGTCCTAACTTAAAGTCTCAATCGTTAAAGACGAAACCTGGGACCTATCATGGACTAGCGCTAGCAATAAGCCTTTAGGCAAACCAATTGTCACACATAAAACCCGTAATGTATTCAACATGAGAATTATAGTATAAACCATCTCAGTAAGTAGAACAAATCATGTAATAAGTATTTCATGAAGAAATCCAACCACTTGGACCATTATCAGTTTATATAAATATGCGTTGGAAGAATCATCAGTATACAATCTTGTCTATGTGGGGTTTTAGTGAAAGGCAAGTATTTGCTAAGAATTTATTGTTGAATCATGATATTTAAGCAATATATAGGCTACTAGAATCATTAATTTAAACACTACATCATAATCTCACCATACACCCAAAACATGTGTAAATAACTTAAAGTCTTTGAACAAATAGGTAGTATAAAGAGAATAAAACCATAACAAGGTAGAAAAATAGTTTTGATACTAGATTCCCACCTCTACGAAGCTTTAATTATGAAATTGATGGTGTGACGATATCTTCTCCTCAAAAGATTGAAACCCTAAAGCTTCGCCAAGCTTTAATGAAGGTGCAGAAGGTTGAAGTTGAAGGAGAAGAAGAAGATTCGAAATCCAAAGCATGGCTCAATGGATTGGATGTCTTCCAAGCTCCAAAAAATCCTCCCTTAGGTTTCTCTCAACTCCCTCACTCTCCCTCGGATGGCTTTGGTGGAAAGTGAAGGAGAAAGGGGGTTAAAAACGTGAGTTTTTGGGTTAAAAATGGTCAAAATCGACCTACAGGCTTACCATGATCAATCATGGTCCTTGTGAACACCCCAATCCATGACTCTCGTGTGATAATTGGCTTTCTCATAAAATAAGCATTCCGCATCAAGTCTTGAGTCATCATGCATATAGAAGACTGTTAGGAAAGTTTCCTACTTTGGATTCGCCAAGAGTCTGATTCGACCATTGTTGCCACTTCTCTTACTAGGACAGGGATCGACCTGCCTGGTCAGGTCACAGGGTGCGGGTGTAACAACCCGTTCCTTCATTCCACGCGTATCGAGTTCCTTAATCGAATTTAGTCAATTCGAGCCTCGGGAGATGAAATTGTGTTCCAAAGGGGCCAATATGACACTAAGGCCTTCAATAAGTTATATTAGTATATTTAAGTGTGTTATAATGACCACAAGTCATTTCGGATGGATCGAGTAAGAAATCGGCTCGTAAATAGCAAGTTTTGGTCCTATGCGATTAATGGTTTTTAGCCGACTTTGAAAATGAATATCTCCTTCATCCAAACTTCAAATGAGTTCCCATTTTCAGTCACGTCTTCATCTCAATCCCCTCTACAACTTCTGTGTTTTAGTCGAGACCTAGTTCCATCTCCTTGATGTCCAAAAGTGCAAGCGAAGTCGAGCTGATGACCAAAAATTGAAGAAGGCCAAAGTAAGCCTATGAAGTCGACTACATGAAAAGGGATGTAGTCGACTACCTCATGTAGTCGACTACATGAACAGTGAGGAGTCGACTACATCGATCTGGCAAGATTTTTTTATATATTTCTTCTTCTCATTCCTTCTCATTTTATCACCCAGCTTTAAGAGCTTTTAGATAGAGAAAGGAGGGGCGAATTTGGGGGGGATATGAGCTATCATTCAAGGCCTCTTATCCCACATCAAAAACACCATCATCATCATCTTTATCACCATCTTCATCCTCTTCTTCATTTGGTTCACCATTTCTAGGGTTTATAGCTACAAATTGGGGGTTTCCGCGACAACGCTTCTCTGGCTCGATGCAGCGGCAATTCTTCGAGGGGTTGACCCTCCTAAGGTGGGAACAATAGTATTAAACATTATTTTCAAGTTATTATAACCTATTCGCACCAAATCAACTCAAACCTAGGGTTTTTCTATATAAGCATGTTCATGGGGTTTTGGGATCAATTTTTCTGGATATTTGGTTTGATTTATACTTGATATGATTATATATGATGTATTTTCAGATAAGCCCCAATTTCTATACTGTTTTTGGTAAGATTGGTACGAAACCCTTATGTACGGATACGATAGTGTACAATATACACTACTACGCATACATAAAATGTTATATTTGGAAATAAAGGTACTTTTGACACATAGTTATATATGTATGTGATATTGTTGTTACACTAGAGCTATTGGTTTATGAATTATGAGATTTATCACTTGCTAGGCCAGTCCGTACTATGCTAGTTAAGGCCACAAGCTTATTTTGAACAAGTAAAGTATAATGATCATAAGGGGAGTTTTATATTAAAATCCAGGGGTTGTATCAGTATAATATCTTCCTTGGCTTGGTGCCAAATTTGTGCAAAACACTAAACCCCTAGCATTTGATTTTCTTCTTTAAATAGTATACGGACTTGGATAGATTAGTTTAAGTGTAACAACACTACCACTACAAGTTCTCCATAATATATATGTATACATAACTGGGTAGATATAAATTTATATACATGTACGAGTTGACAAATATACGTGGAATATATGTATATACATATCCGTATATGTTGGATTCTATATTCTTATGATTCCTAGATTTGATGAGTTTATTGTTGTTTGAATATATTATCGGATGGCCACACCGTTCGTACTAGATAGATATTTGTTATTACCTATAGCGTATGCCTTAGTGGCTACGTGAGTATTATTAGTAGCGTATGCCTTTGTGGCTGCGTGAGGTAGCGCATGCCTTTGTGGCTGCGTGAGGTAGCGTCTAGGTGGACCTGGTAGGTTGTCCCTGCCTTAGAGGCAGAAGAAACCGAGTTGCCGGCTATCTCTGTGCACAGTAGATGTAAAATCCTAGACGTGAAGATGATATATAATTGAGGTGATAGGTCTAGTCGCGGTGTTGTGGCATATACAGTATGATGATGTATATATACATATATTGCCTTTCTTATACTTTGGGTTGGGGACATTATATATACATTTCACGAAAGGTTTTCCGTGCATTGGCTACTTCAAAAATGTACTATATATATTTACAGTTGTATATACACAAAGAAATGTATTTACCCTGAGGTGATTTATTACAGAGAAGCAGCATATAAACTAAATTTACTTTCATTATATTCCATTGCATGGCATGCATGGTTTCTAACCTATTTTCTTAAACGAACCCTTATAGTTCCCACTGAGCCCGTTTGGCCCACTCCCATTTTCCAAACCAGGTTTTGCAGGTATTTCTCGGAAAACGGTGCGCTTGCAAGGTCTAGATAGCTCTGATGGTCGAAATGCCACAGTCATTTGGGAAATGACTTGTACCTTGTTCCTTAGAATAATTATACTATTTTGTATCTATTCTTAAGCCATGTATGTAAAAATTTATGAGATTGAAACCTCGTTAGAGGAGTTACCTTGTATTGGGATATTGTATATATTTTGACAATAATCTTGATATGTGGAGATGTGACTTTCAGATAGACTTGTATATGGCTTGACAAGTTTTGGTATACTATATGAATAAACTCATTCCACATGCCAAATTTTCTTTTAAAATGATTTTATTACTTGAACATGTTATTGGTATAAAATTCTAAGTTTTATTACTTCATACCCGTCGTCGCGTACGACTCCGTGGCTAACTGGATCCCGGAGGTATAATTCTCCAAACGGGATTTTGGGGTGTCACAGCGGGGCAGCACCCCGTTAGAGAAACCGAGTTTTTTCTAGTGTTTCTGTGCTTTTTTAGAGAGCCAGCCGCAGCCCTCCAACCGTACGGCTGGCTGCCAACCGTACGGTTGGCACCTAGCCGCAGCCCCCAACCGCACGCACCAACCGCATGCCCTAGCCGCACGTACCAATCGCAGGTCCCAGCCGCACCCCCTGTGACTGGCTTTTTTTGGAGCGTTTTTGGCAAAAATTTCCTTATAAATAGGACCCTTAGGGTCTCATTTGGGATTATCAACACTCACTAGTATTTTTAGTAAGGGAAATTTCTGTCAAAATTATTAGGGAGTCTTTTTAGAAAATTTCTAGAGAGAGAAAAATAGAAAGAGAGAAGGCTAGTAAGAGAAGGCTAATGAGAGAAAGCTAGTGAGAGAAAGCTCAGGAGAGAGAAAGGAGCAATCAAAGCAAGCTACCTCTGTTCTTCTTCAAGCGCATCAGGTACGTCTTTCTACAACCTTTCTAAATTTCAATACTGCGTTTAAATATCAGTATTAATACATAAAATTAAATAACTTGCAAAGAAGTCCACTGTTTTCAAAACAAGTCCTTCTTAAGTTTTACAAGAAAATCTAAAATATGTTTTGACACGTTTTCAAAACAAACTAAAATACAAAAATAGTTTCCAAACAAGTGGAACTACGAGACTCTGATTTCATTCTCCGAATGAATACGTAGGCGCTCGCAAAGCTTGATTCCGATTTCAAAATACAATTTTAAACTAAATTTATCCGAAAAGGACTATTCTGAAAACTAGTCAAACTACTTGCAAGATATCTAAAATAGGAATTAAATACATGATCCATGGAGAGACCGAAAGGGCGAATTGGGTGCCTAACACCTTCCCAATTCGTAACGTAGTTCCCGAACCCTAGCAAAACAAGTCATCAAAATAAATCTTTGGTTTTAAACGTATGAAAGATAATTCATTTTTGAATTGTCCTTCGTACAAACAAATTGGCGACTCTACAAAACACATTTTTCATTCAAAACAAAAGAAAACGAGAGAAGGACGGGTCGGAGGTCCAGATTCCCACAGTGGCGACTCCGTTGGGGCTGTTGTCGAGAACTAAGCTCTAATATAATGGATCATATGTTTAATTCCTGTTTATTTATTAGGTATAGGTCTTGTAAGCCTTAATCCTAGGATAACATAGAAGCGATATAGGTGGATACCCTGATACCTTTATTTGCTAATTATGTGAGGAAAATCTTTTTCATAATTAAAATTGTGTAAAATACCATAACAAACCCTAAAAGCATTGATCAATAATGAATCGCCATATTGTTATTTTGCACACACTCACGTACCATCATGCATTTTTGCGAGTGTGAATTTACCCTATCAACCTCGGGTGTGATGCCCTGCGAGCGAAGAGTACTCCCTTGGGAGGAGTAATTGTAGCTCAAAGGGGGCATCCCACATCGGAAGATGGGGGATCCTTGGAGACCCATATAAGTAAGATATGGTTACTAATTAAGTACGAGGCCTTTTGGGGGCTCACTGGCTTCGGATCCCATAAGAATTCTGAAGTTAAGCGAGTAGAGGACCAGAGCAATCCTAGGATGGATGACCCCCTAAGAAGCTGGTCGTGAGCTCCCAGAAACAAAGCCGTGAGGGTAGATGTTCCGGGGCTGAGGCCTGGTTGGACGCTACCCAGAGCGGACAATATCATACTGAGGTGGGACCGGGTCATTACATCGGGACCAGAGTCGTGACTAGGCCGTGGACTTGCGGGTCTACACTAGTCAAAAGCGCCTGGGACCACTCTCCTTGGCCAAGTACTTACCGAGGTATATAGAGTGACGAGAACACTCACGTACCAGGGATGTATATCAAAAGGTCCTTACACGTACCTGCGCTCTTGAGGTATATCGTAAGACCTACCAAATAGGAAGGAGCCTTAAACCTTACCCTCTTCAACCACGCTTACATGCAGGGGAGTCAGCTTAAAACACAAAGATTTTCTGCATGGTTTTAATGACTAATAGTTGTGAGAATCTGACCAGCAAAGGCCCTGTCATTTATACCATCACGGTTCCGACAGGTACGGCCGGAGGCTGTCTAATCTTTGCCGTAAAAATTCACGAAGACTGAAATCTTCGTAATTTTCCTAGCATTGATCCCATGAATAAAACAACTCATGAGGAAAGAACTTCCCGTGGTTTTCAAATGATTTTCTTAAAAAACTCTTTCCAAAATGATTTTCCAAAACTATAGACGGTTAGGGAACCCAGGGAATTTTGTTCCTAGCCTACCTCTATACGGGGCTCTCAAGTTGTTACTCTTGGTCTATTTTCGATCTCACCGAAAGAAAACTTTTCGTGTGTTTAGCGTTATCCCGATCGATGTATTTTTGGACAAGGTCCGGCAATTTCTAAGTGATATATTGTTCTTATTTTCGGGAAAATGCGCGCGATCGAATTTGTCCTTTTCTCCCGCATCAGGTATTTATTCCATCTTGGCCTCTGCGTGGGCTGGAAAAGATAGTACCGGGCGACTCGTCAGACCAGACTCTTCCAAAAATATGGATCAGAACACACCGAATAGGAATGCGAACAACCAATTCAATAATGCAATGGATCCGCCACCCAGTCCTTTTTACCCAAACCAGGGGATACCTCAGAATAATACTATGGGGGTTCAACCACTACATCATACTCCTCCTCTGAATACTGGCCCAAATCTAGCCAGCTCAAGTGGAAATGGGAATGTTCTGTTGCCTAACCCTGAGGATATGTACCGGATGCTGATGAATCTGAATCAAAGTATGGCCATGCTCTTAACTGACAATCAAAATACTCGTACCAAACTGGACGAGTTGGCCAAGGGACGCATAACAGAACCAGCAAGAGAAGCCCCAGTTATCCTACCACCACCACCACCACTCTCAGTTCACACCGAAATTCCACCTCCGTTTGAACAGTTAAACCAACCAAAGGCTATGCATGATCCGGTAAAAAATTGGTTGCAACAAGATCCAATCGATCAAGCTCCTCCACAGATGCAACCAATACATGAACCTTATCAGGACCCGTATTATGAACCAGTAAGAAGGCCAATGAGTATTCAAGGGGAAGGCCCATCACCAATGGAAACTTATAGGCGATAAATATCTGTCTGAGCTTAAGGAACAATTAAAGGCACTTACTTAAAAGGTGGCCGAAAGTTCGAATGACTTAACTCAAATGCAAAGCTACAACTTGTACCCCGAGGCTCGTTACCCGACGGGCTTCAAAATGCCTTCCATCCCGAAGTTCACAGGGACTACGCCACCGGAACTTCATCTGAAATCCTACGTCAGATTGATGAGGATTTATGATATTGGTGAGGCTGAATTAGCTAATTCCTTTCATCTCACTCTGGCAGGACCAGCCCAGAGTTGGTTTTTGAATCTTGAAAAGCACCGTGTCAGATTATGGTTCGCTATCGTTCAAGAGTTTGTGTCACAATATAAGACTAATGAAGAGCTCAAGGTTACGAGGAAACACTTGGAAATGGCCAAGCAAAAGGAAAGCGAGAGCATTAGCGAGTTCGTTACAAGATGGAGGGAATTAGCGGCACAAATGGTGGAACGTTTCAATGAGGAAGAACAATTAAGAATGATTATTAAGAATCTGAAGTCAGAAATTCGGGCTCAAATGGGACACCAATTCTTTGGAAGGTTCAAGGCTTTGTTTCATGTTGGCACTGAGATTGAGGAAGAACTAGCAAGGCAAGCTGAAACCAAGAAATCCGCATCGCAATACAAAAACACTTCTACTTCCTCTTATGGATCTTTTGGTAGGGGTTATTCCAACAATCCTTATGATCAAAACTCTGCGAAGAATGTTGGGAATTATTCTGCACCGAGGTACCGTAACAACAACAATCCCAGAGCATTCCACCAAAATCGATCACGAGACAGACATTTTTCGCAACTGTCGGGGCCTCTGGGGAAGGTATTCAAACAGTTGAAAGAAGCTGGGATAATATATCCCATGAACCCGAGGCCGTTACCACAACAAATACCACCCCATTGGAATATGAATGAACATTGCGAGTACCATCAAAGGTTCGGACACACTACTGACAGTTGCATGGCCCTGCGACATGCTATTCAAAACCTAATTGATAGCAAAAGAATTCATGATCCATTAACACCGAATGTTGCAAGAAATCCTTTCCCCAATCATCGAATTAATGCCATCGAGGAAGATTCGGATTTGCCAGATCCTGTATCTTTAATTAAACCTGTCATGGATGTGGAAAACGTTGAAGTGTTGAAATTTGGCTATTTAAAGCCTTCGCTTGCTCTTATCGAACATAAGCCTGGAAAATCCCAGAAAATTGTCGATGAGACCAAAGATGAAACCTTATTGGGATTATGCGTCGATGAAACTTCTACCCTGCGACCACAAGAAATGGTTAATCCGAAAGTTATGGGGTGGATGGAACGAATGCAATTTATACCAGGACTTGGGCTTGGGAAGCAAAACCAGTGAATCGCCCACTTTCCGCAGTTCAAAGACAACCCATGGCGACAAGGGCTCGGGTATAGCCATGGAAAAGCAATAAGAAAGAACATCTACCATAGTAAGTACTCATCACAAGTAAATATTATCGCTTTCGACTGGAACAAACTCTCGCAGGTTGAAAAGAAGGTGCCTACAACCTCTATTGAATCACCTGAAGATACAATTGATCCGGTAGCGAAATGGGTTCAACAGTTGACTCGCTTTGGGAGGGTCTACCAACCACCAAGTAACAAGCAACCTACTGTTACTACTCCTTCCAAAGAACCGGCAAAGGACCCAGAAGAAGGGCGTGTCGTGGAACAATTGAAGAAAACACAAGCCCAAATTTCAATCTGGGGACTCTTGGTGGCTTCCAAGCCGCACCGTATGGCACTAATGAAAATGCTAAATGAATCAGTTATTCCTCTCGAAGCCACCCCGAATGAGTTAATGGCAATGATCGCCTCAATGGGGGTGCAAAAGCAATTGCTCGGGTTCTCAAATGAAGATTTATCACCACTCGGTAGGGATCATAATCAAGCCTTGCATATTACCGTTGTGGCATGTGGAATGTCTATACCATATGTTCTCGTGGATAATGGCTCTACAATTAACGTATGCCCGTTGAAGACTGCTATCCGTTTGGGTATCGATTTGACCATGCTAGAAGAATCAATGATTACGGTTCGAGCATATGACAATACTAAGTGAAAGGTATTGGGTTCTGTCATGATTGATATGAAAATGGGACCGGCTACATTCATGACCGAGTTTCAAGTCATCGATATTTCATCGAGCTTCAATTTGTTATTAGGTCGGGTTTGGTTGCATGAAGTTGGTGCACTCCTTTCTTCCTTTCATCAAAAGATAAAAATACTTTTCAACGGGGATATCATTATCATTAAGGGGGATCCCGAAAGAACGATAATGCCCAAAAACTCGCCTTTATTGGGAATCGATAGCCAAGACGTCTAACTTGGGGGATTTTCATATGAACCAAAAGTAAAAGCTCTTACCACCCAGACCGTGAAATATCTACCTCCCGACGACATGTCAACGATGAATACGCAAGTGGTACAAATAATGAGGAAGATGAAATTTTTACCGGGAATTGGTCTGGGAAAATATAAGGCTGGAATCGCACAAATGATCAAGCCATACCATCAACCAAGTCCTCTTGCTGGATTAGGGTATATGGGAGATGATAACCGAGCAAAAAGCACCATCTTCACTGATAGCTCGTTAAATGGATGGTTTGTGAAAGAGGGTGAAGTCTTCCCTTATTATGGGTTTCAAGAGCCATGGGTTAATAAAGAAGGAAAAAGGCAACCGGGGTTGGAAATCTTCTTTGAGGAAGATTTGTATATAAGCGAAGGATTTACTCACACTTTCTCATCTCAGTTAAAGATCACCTAACCACCTGTCGAGTCGTTAGAAGAAGAAGACATGCTAGGAAATATGTTCGAGGTAATGGCACTTGAAGAGGATTACTTCGGAGACCTTGTACACCTTATACGCCCCATTGAAGAAAAGAAGAAGTACAAGAAGAAAGAAAAGAACATTAATAGAGATGTACAAAAGTTAGAATGTATGTTATCTGTACAAAATGATATTTCTATCAATAAAATTGTCAATGTTTCCCCTTACTTTGATTTTTATGATGTGGAAGTGATGAATGAGAATTTGAATGATGAACAAAGAATACAGCCCCTTGAAAGGGACACTATCACATTAAATCTGGGTACCAGTAACGATAAAAAGGAAATAAAAATTGGGGCTGAATTAAGTAACGATGAAAAAACAGAATTGGAAAATTTGTTAAAAGAATTCATTAATGTTTTTGCTTGGTCATATGCTGACATGCCGGGTTTAGATGCTAACATTGTAATGCATGAAGTACACACGAAACCCGAATGTAAACCTGTCAAGCAAAAGTTGAGAAAATTGATACCTGAGTGGTCTCTCAAAGTAAAGGAAGCAGTGACGAAACAATTAGATGTCGGGTTCATACGGGTCGTTGAATAGCCTACGTGGCTGGCCAACATAGTGCCTGTACCAAAAGCCAATGGCAAAGTAAGGGTTTGTGTTGATTATCGCAATTTGAATGCCGCCTGTCCAAAAGATGATTTTCCATTGCCAAATATCGACCTCATTGTCAACAACACTGCAAATCATGCCTTAAAATCATTCGTCGACGGATTTACCGGGTATAATCAGATCAAAATGCACCCTGATCATCAAGAAAAGACAGCCTTCATCACACCATGGGGAGTTTATTGTTACACTGTCATGCCGTTTGGGTTGAAAAATGCTGGGGGCTACATATCAACGAGCAGCAAGTACTTTGTTCCACGATATGATCCATAAAGAAGTAGAAGTATACGTCGACGACATGATCATTAAATCCCTAGACCGAGAAAGCCATGTCAAGACTCTTCGAATCTTCTTTGAAAGACTTATTCGATTCCAGATGCGATTGAATCCTCAAAAGTGTGTATTTGGTGTCACTAAAGGCAAGATGCTGGGGTATATAGTCAGTGAAAAGAGAATCGAAGCTGACCTGGTGAAAATCAAAGCTATTCAAGAAATGCCCGTTCCTAAAATTGAGAAGGAAATACAGGGTTTCCTTGGGAGATTACAATTCATAAGCAGATTCATTTCACAACTCACTCAAACACGCGAGCCAATTTTCAAACTGCTTCAAAAGAACTTAGACAGGCAATGGAACGAGCAATGCCAGGAAGCGTTTGATAAAATCAAACAATACTTATCCAGCCCGCCAGTCTTAGCACCTCCCCAAGTGGGTATTCTGTTGATATTGTACATGTCAGTCAACGACTCGTCAGTAGGGGCAATGTTTTGCTGAAAACAAGAACTGAACAAGAAATATATTATCTCAGCAAAAAGCTTTCTACAGGAGAATGAAATTACACAGCTTTAAAGAAATCGTGTGCTTCATTGGTTTCGGCCACCTAAAAGTTGCGACATTACATGTTGGTTTTTTCTGTAATCTTAATCTTATGCCTGAATCCCTTGCGATACTTGTTCGAGAAGCCGGTATTGACTAATTGTGAACACCCCAATCCACGACTCTCGTGTGAACTTGATTTTCATACAAGCAAGCATTTATGCATCAAGTCTTGAGTCGTCATGCATACAGGAGACCTCTAAGGGAAGCCTTGATTTTCGAGCGCGTCGGGAATCTACCGCACGCCCTAGCCGCACCCCCTGCGGTTGGCCGCTTTTGGAGCGTTTTTGGCGGATTTTTCCCTATAAATAGGACCCTTGGGGTCTCATTTGGAGGCATCAACACTGAATAATGTTTTTAGTAAGTAGAAACTCTGTCAAAATTATCAGAAAGTCATTTTAGAGAAATTCTGAGAGAGAAAGTTTTAGAGAGAGAAAATCTAGATAGAGAAAGCTCTAGAGAGAGAAAGGAGCAATCAAGACAAGGTTCTTATTTCTTCTTCAAGCGCATCAGGTATATTTTCTATAACCCTCCTTAATTTCAATACTGCATTTAATTTCACTTTTAATACAGAAAATTAGATAACTTGCAAAGAAGTTCACTGCTTTCAAAACAAGTCCTTTCTAAGTTTTACAAGAAATCTAAAAATCCGTTTTGACACGTTTTCAAAACAAACAAAAAATACAAAAACAGTTTCCAAAAAGAAAGGAACTACGAGACTCTGATTTCATTCTACGAATGAATACGTAGGCGCTCGCAAAGCTCGAGTCTGATTTCAAAATATTATTTTAAATTGAATTTATCTAGAAAGGATTATTCTGAAAACTATTCAAACTACTTGCAAGATATCTAAAATAGGAATTAAATACATGATCCATTAAGAGACCGAAAGGGCGAATTGGGTGCCTAACACCTTCCCAATTCGTAACGTAGTTCCCGAACCCTAGCAAAGTAATTTTTCAATGAATCTCCGGTTTCAAACGTATGAAAGATGATTCATTTCAAATTGTCCTTCGTACGATCTTTTGTTTGTTTTCTTGTAAAACAAACTGGCGACTTTACAAAACACGTTTTTTTAAAGAAAACCGAGAACGAGGACTCTTTTCTTTCTTCTCTTGGGTCGCGGGTCCGGATTCTCACACTAATAGAATGGCCAAATGGGTGTTTCTGCTCTCAAAGTTCGATATCTCGTACATAACTCGAAAAGCTATCAAAGGACAAGTCATAGCAGATCACCTAGCTGGAAACCCTATCATTGATGCCGAGCTACAACAATTCGAATTCCCCGATGAAGGTATCATGGAGATTACGAAAGATGATGAATGGAAAATATACTTTGATGGTGCTTGTAATCGAAATGGAAATGGAATTGGGATCTTATTGATTTCACCAGATCAGACCCACGCCCCCATGTATTTTCGCTTGAAGTTTCCCTGTACTAACAACATGGCAGAATACAAGGCATGCATCGTCGGATTAGAAATCGCTCTACAGAAAGGGGTTCGCAAGATCCAAGTGTTTGGGGACTCTGCCCTCATTATTCATCAGATTTTGAAAAAGTGGAAGATCAAAAAAGAAAAACTCGTACCATTTTTAGCCCAACTCGAAGAAACATCCGAGAAATTTGATTGTATTGAATTTTTCTGTATCCCAAGAACACAAAATAACTTCGCTGATGCATTGGCTACTCTGGCCTCGATGATTGAAATTTCGGGGGAGAAAGAAGAAATTCAGCTCCAAATTCAGAAGAGGGGGAATCTAGTATTTTGTCTATCACTAGATGTTGAAAGTGGAAACAGGGTTGAACCAAGTGTCTGGTATTATGATATCTGGCAACTACTTAAGCACAATGAATACCCACCAAATACGGAAAAAGCCACTCGAGTCGCACTTCGCCGACTTGTATCCTGATTCATCATCTGTGTGGGAAAATTATACCAAAAAAATGACGATGGTATACACCTTTAGTGCCTCGACGAGGAAAAGTCTCGGGCACTGATGGAACAAATCCATAGTGGAGAGTGTGGCCCACACATGAGCAGTCATACATTGGCACGTAAGATAGTCCGTCAAGGGTATTATTGGCTGACAATGCAGAAAGATTGCTTTGAATATGTCAAAAGTTGTCGTCAATGCCAAATATACGCCAAGGCACAGAAAGTCCCACTAAAAGAACTGTATCCTATTACATCTCCTTGGCCATTTTCCATATGGGGTAACGACATAATCGGTAAGATCTCAGCAAAAAGAAGCAATGGGCACGAATACATTCTGGTGGCTATCGATTACTTCACCAAATGAGTTGAAGCCGAATCTTACAAGGATTTAAATGCTAAGAAGGTAGTTCGATTCATCTGACATAACATCATATGCCTATACGGGGTACCACATGAAATAATATCCGATAATGGGACGCACTTTGAGGGTGAAACTAATGAGCTTATGGAGGAATACGAAATCAAATGCCACAAATCCTCCCCATACCGCCCACAGACTAACGGGGGCTGTTGAAACTGCTAACAAGAATTTAAAGAACATTATTAGCAAGATGGTAAAATTCGGCAAAGATTGGCCCGAAAAACTCCCATATGCACTCTGGGGGTATCTAACTACTGAGAGAGTTTCTACGGGGTCAACACCTTTCTCCCTTACATACGGAATGGAGGCTATCTTACTGGTGGAAATGGAAATACCCTCTTTAAGGGTTACTTGGAAAATCAAATCACTGAAAGTGATTGGATAATGGCTCGGTACGAGGAATTGGCAATGATCGATGAAAAACGATTGAAGGCTTCGTATCATCATCAAGGGTATCAGAAGCGTGTCGCGAAACCTTTTAATAAGAAAATTCGAGCTAGAGGCATCATAGTTGGAGACTTGGTACTCAAAGAAATCCGTGAACCGGCTCGAGACCCACGAGGAAAATTCTCACCAAAATGGACAGGCCCATACATTGTCGCTAAAATACTATTCGGGGGTGCTGTTCTCCTTACTGATATCGATGGCCAAGAGTTGAACTCACCAGTTAACCTTGATCGATTAAAGAAGTATTATCAATAGATTTGTATGCATGAACTACGAAGACCTGAGCCCTAAAAAAATAAAAAAATCATCATCATCATCATCATCAGGGGAAACGTAGGCAAACTGAGTTAAAATTTCAGGCCCGGTCTATTCCTTAAAATAACATCCATTCGTTTGGAAGCAAGAAAGGGGCAGAAAGATATTTTCTATACATATGACCAAAGTTTTCATACAAAACAACCTACACCAAACATACTTACATCCTTTCCTACATACTTTCCCTATATCTTTCACCTACCTAAACCCAAAACGCTTTCACAAAGAAGCCATCCATCGAACCTAACCATAAACCATCAACCATCAATCAGTCGCAGCATATAAGATCCTTTCTCGCTCCAGGGCATGATATGAAGCAAGAACCGTCTCATCTGTCACTCGTGTATCCGCGAACCGAAACCATCTCATCATCATCGGCTCGTGCTCAATCGTCCGACAAACACGAAGCCAAATGTGCAACACAACATCAGAACGAGTTGCCTGGGTAATGCCATCATCTCTCTCCTAACACTGTCGGCAAGCTCACCGATCGTTAAAACTCCCCGCCCGGTAACACCTCTATAAATCGTCTGAAAGGAGTAGCACTCAGATAGGCCCTCACCAACAGGGGTAGCTGGTCTCGAAGCTCGGGAGCAGCATGTGTGATACCACGGCAACGACCAATTCTCTGTTACGTCACATATTTTTAAATTTTATGGCTCACTCTTTAATGGTTTTAAATTAATGTTGTATAATAAATATTTTGAAAAATACATTATGTTAAGTATATCTATCATGGCGAGTAATTATTAAATCTATCACATTTCATGTATATCATGTCATTGCATTTTTGCTAAAAAATCATTACAATAATTAAAGGCTGAAAATCAAAGCATACCCGAGTCCAACGACGGATCTCGTGTGTCGCGGGCTCCATCAGCAACCACTCCCGCCCCTCTCCCGACGAGATCAATGGCATGTCATGATACATAGCTCGCTGCAATGCCCCGTCTGCCCCCAGTGGCCCCTCCCATGCCACACTGTCCCAGTCATCATGATGTAGTGCACAAATCAGATGCCCATCCGTCTTAGTGGTAATTGCCTCGTACTCATCCCCTGGGAGAAGCTTCGGCGCCTCCCCGCCCTCCAGTGGCCCCCCCCATCATCATGATCACAAAAATCGATAACAGTCTCGCCAATGCCATCACTCACGTTACTAGAAAACACTCGCTAAATATTTTTGAAAGTCAAAAATTTATATGCTAGAGAGAGAAGTTACAAGTGGAAGTGAAGAGAAATGATCCAAGCAATGGCCTATTTATTGGATTTTGTCACTAGCCGCAGGCTAGCCAACCGTACGGCTAGCCCCCAACCATGCAGTTGGCTGTCAGCCGTACGACTGGGGGGTAATACCCTGCGACTACCCCACAATTTTGACCAGATTTGCAAAAAAAAAATAATAAAATAAAATAAAAAAAGAGAGGGAATGACAGACTATGAATCAACTTCTCCCGATACAAAAAGACCAAGACTCACACACGCGCACAAAATGGCTGATCAAAACCCAAAGACTGACGGTCTAAAATCTGTGGAGGAACTGAAATTCAAAAAGATGGATCTATTTTTCGAAAGGCTCGAATCTGATTGATAAACAGGGAAGGTGTAAAAGAGGAATTGGGTACAAGAAAAAATTGAAAGAGTAGAAAAAGTGAAAATCCCATTGGTCCAAGTGAGGAAAAAGAGAAAAAATAGAAATGAATGAAAAAATCGACAGGGAGAGCCACACTAAGAGTGACAGTTGTGCCAAAAGGCGAAGGGCTACATCTTAGGTAGTAAGGCTCTTATTTTGGAAAAAGCAAAGAAAGAAAAAATCAAGAAAAATCCGAACGCCAAAATAAAAGGCCGGATAAACAAAAGAGGGAGCAATAAAGGTATTGAAAAACAGAAAACGATACAGGACCAGCATCTTCCCTGCGAAAAAATCAGAGGGTAGCTTAAGGATGATTGGGAATTCCAAGCGAAATTCTATCCCCATGACCAAAGAGAGGAAAACTGAGCGTAAAGAGATGCCAAATTCCGAAAATCCATGCACAGCGGTTCAAAAGCTTCTAGGAAAAGTTGATTTAAAAAGTCTAATTTTCGATAATGCCAAAGGTCAAAACTGAGGGTGAAAAGAAATGGAAAAGAAACGAAACACTTCAACTTGCAAGCATTTCTCCCTAACATATCAATTTTTGAAAAATCAGCAAAGCAGTGTTTGAGTAATGGAACCGTGACAACGTGTTCCCCACCAAGGGAATTTTTAGAATTCCTCAGAGATAGGAATTCTTCGCATTCCCCATGATGGGAATTTCTCCGAAATCACTTTCCCCACGAAGGGAAATAACGACTCCATGTGTTTCCCACGAAGAGAATTTTCCAAATTCCTCAGAGATAGGAATTCTTCGCATTTCCCACGATGGGAATTTCTCCGAAATCACTTTCCCCACAAAGGGAAATAACGACTCCACGTGTTCCCCACGAAGGGAATTTTCCGAATTTCTCAGAGAAAGGAATTCCTCGCATTCCCCACGGTGGGAATTTTTTCCGATCCCCTTTCTCCACGAAGGGAAATAACCTTTACCGTACATTCCCCACGAAGGGAATTTTCTGAATTCCTCAAAGATAGGAATTCTTCGCATTCCTCACGATGGGAATTTCTCCGAAATCATTTTCCCCACGAAGGGAATTTTTTGAATTCCTCAGATATAGGAATTCTTCGCATTCCCCACGATGGGAATTTCTCTGAAATCACTTTCCCCATGAAGGGAAATAACGACTCCACGTGTTCCCCACAAAGGAAATTTTTTGAATTCATCAGAGATAGGAATTCTTCGCATTCTCCACGATGGGAATTTTTTCCAATCCCCTTTCCCCACGAAGGGAAATAACCTTTACCGTACATTCCCCACGAAGGGAATTTTCCGAATTCCTCAGAGATAGGAATCCTTCACATTCCCCATGATGGGAATATTTTTTCACATTTCCTAAAGATGGAAATTTTTTATTTTAGCACAAATCCCCAAGAAAGGAATCACAAGACAAGAGTCACTTTCTCACTATTTCCCAGAAGACAGGAAACCTTTGAAATACCTTTTTCACAATGATCTGGATTCAGCGAAATGTCGAAACTCCCTGCACAAATTATTAAAAATCCAGTACGCTGAAGGTAGAAATGCGCCACTGAGGGTAGGCAAAAGAGAAACCGATGTACCGTGTTGCCTAGTCAAGAGGAAAAAGGCGGTCGTGGATTGCCTCACCTGGGATACAACGAAATTCACATGCTAGAATGGTATATTTTGATTCAAGAATCAATACATTGAGATTCACACAAGAGTCCTAAATCATTGTCTTCTTATTGTCCCGGAATTCTTGTAAGAAATAATCCCAGGACGAGAGGGTCTGTCAACACCCTAATCCACGACTCTCGTGTGAACATTGGCTTTCTCATAAAATAAGCATTCCGCATCAAGTCTTGAGTCATCATGCATATAGAAGACTGTTAGGAAAGACTCCAACTTTGGATTCGCCAAGAGTCCAATTTAACCATTGTTGCCACTTCGCTTACTAGGACGGGGATCGACCTACCCGGTCAGGTTGCGGGATGCGAGGCAGTACCCTGTTAGAGAACTCGAGTTTTTTCTAGTGTTTCTGTGCTTTTTTAGAGAGTTAGCCGCAGCCCTCCAACCGTACAGCTGGCTGCCAATCGTATGGTTGACACCTAGCCACAGCCCCCAACCGCACGCACCAACCGTATGTACCAACCGCACGCCCCAACCGCAGGTCCCAACCACAGGTCCCAACTGCACCCCCTGCGGCTGGCTTCTTTTGGAGCATTTTTGGCTAAAATTTCCCTATAAATAGGACCCTTGGGGTCTTATTTGGGATCATCAACACTCACTAGTAGTTTTAGTAAGGTGAATTTCTGTCAAAATTATTAGAGAGTCTTTTTAGAAAATTTCTAGAGAGAGAGAAGGCTATTGAGAGAAAGCTAATGAGAGAAAAGTCTAGAAAGAGATAGCTCAGGAGAGAGAAAAGAGCAATCAAAGCAAGCTACCTCTGTTCTTCTTCAAGCGCATCAGGTACGTCTTTCTACAACCTTTCTAAATTTCAATACTGCGTTTAAATATCAGTGTTAATACATAAAATTTGATAACTTGCAAAGAAGTCCACTGTTTTCAAAACAAGTCCTTCTTAAATTTTACAAGAAAATCTAAAATCCGTTTTGACACATTTTCAAAACAAACTAAAATACAAAAATAGTTTCCAAACAAGGGGAACTACGAGACTTTGATTTCATTCTACGAATGAATACGTAGGCGCTCACAAAGCTCGAGTCCGATTTCAAAATACAATTTTAAACTAAATTTATCTGAAAAGGACTATTCTAAAAACTAGTCAAACTACTTGCAAGATATCTAAAATGAGAATTAAATACATGATCCATTGAGAGACCAAAAGGGCGAATTGGGTGCCTAACACCTTCCCAATTTGTAACGTAGTTCTCGAACCCTAGCAAAATAAGTCATCAAAATAAATCTTTGGTTTCAAACGTATGAAAGATAATTCATTTTTGAATTGTTCTTTGTACGATATTTTGTTTTTTTCCTTGTAAAACAAACTGGCAACTCTACAAAACACATTTTTCATTCAAAACAAAAGAAAATCGAGAGAAGGACAGGTCGGAGGTCCGGATTCCCACAGTCCCCCATGATCGATCATGAAGTGTTTTAGAGTGCTCTATTTTTCCCATGATCGATCATGGTCTTCCATGATCAATCATGGTGACTGCTGCTACAAATTGTCACATTAGGAGCCCAAAATGAGCCTCAAAACGTCTGAATCTTAATTCGGGCCAAATACAAAACTTTTAAAGGGGAATGATAGGAAGATTTAGCCATAAATGAGGAGTCATTTAGACTTTGAATGAAGAAGTTATGACCTCTCAAAGTTGGCCAAAATTTAGTAAATCGCATAGAATCAAAACACGCGTTTAAGATCTCGTTTTCAATTCAGACCACCCGAATGATGAAACGATTGATCATTCAAACTTAATTACACTATAAAAACATGCCAAAGGCTTGAAATAATAAGTAGGTACATTTTATCACAAGAACGCTAGCCCAAATACAACTTATCAACTACACGAAATAAGGTGATAGTTTTCAAAGCAAAATAAGGCTAGGGGTATTACAGTATTAATCCCTAATGGCGTGTCTATATTAAATATCCTGCATAGAAGTAATTCTTATGGTCATTGATTCTACGTACTTAACATTGGTAAGGATTTTGGTTATCCATATGGCACGTATGTGTCCCATCTGAGATGAGATATATACTTGCGATATCTATGTATATGTGATATATGCATATTTTAAGTACATATTTGATTGATATCAATAATTTACCTGATATGTACTACTATCGTAAATCATGTTATTTTGAGTACGGACGGGCCATTAGTAGACCCTGATACTCTTAAGATATATATGATACGTATATCGTATATATCTTAAGAGTATCACTGTCTACTAATGGCCCGTATATATGTGTGTGACGCATACCTCTTATCAGTTTATTCTTTTAAGAATACTTTCTCTATTATTGTTTTGATTCTTAAAGTACTAGTGGTCTATGGGGTTGACCTAGCCTTGGCGGCTACATACTCTGGTCCGTGTAGAGGGACCCCGCTTTTAGAGCAGCATACTCTATGGTCCATAGGGGGACCCTGCAATGCGGCATACCCTACACCATCTAGGTGGTCCACGGGGGGACCCGGCCTTGGGGGCTGCATACCCTAGCCTTGGGGGCTTAGATCCGAATCGTAGTGCACTGTAGAGTAAAATTCTAGATGTTAGATGTGGATACGAGATGAGCCGTTGAACGAGATTAGTGCCTATGTTTGTTTTACGACTATACTTCTCTTATACCTTTATTTATATGATATATTTCTGTATTTTGGTTTATCATACTTTGGAAATGTATATACCATAGTTATTATGACTACGTATAACTTGGCAATACTTTTGGATACTTGGTTTCTCTTGTTTTTAGGGATGGGATAGTACTTAGTATGCATTGCATGAAAAATGGTTTTCATTGCATATATATTTATATATATATATATATATTTATAGATATCTATAAAAAGTATAGAAATGGTATATACATATGGATGATCATAACAAAACCACTTTCATTATGAAGCATCATCACATGCATGGTTTTAGAATTTATTTTGTATACCTAAGCCTTATAGTTCCCACTGAGCCCATGTTTGGCTCACTCCCATTTTTCAATAGTTTTGCAGGTACTTCTTTGGTGTGATGAGAGTACGGATTAGACTCTCTGATGACCATAAACAGATGTAGTCGTCCGAGGACGACTTGTAACTTAGGAATTATTTATATATTAGTGCCATTAGTACTGTTTGTATCATTAAATTGTATTCAGTCCAATTCATATGAATTGTAAAGGCCCATTATTAAATTCGGGACCTCATTGAAGGAATTGCCTTATATTGGTTTATTGATTTTCATTTGAATTTAAGGTGTGGAGTTAAAGTTTTAGATAAACTTTATTTTCATATTTACAAGTTTGGTTTTGTTGAAAATACGAACTCCGCATGCCGAATTTTTCCTAAAAACATGGCCTTGTATGATATTTTCAATTACTTCAGTCTCACGCCATGTATTTCAAACCCGCCGTCGCGTACGACATCGTGATTAATTGGGTCCCGGAGGCCTAGACCTCATAATGAGATTCGGGGCGTCACAAGTTGGTATCAGAGGAATATGTTTAATTTTCTTCGCAGGGTTCATGGGTAGATTCAAGTTTGTACAAGTGAATTAAGTTGTGCCTCTATTCCTTAACGTTTTATCGTGCGATAAGTTTTTCCCTACCGTTAAGATACTGGAAAATGGGAGTATTCTTGAATGGAGTAACAGCCTATAGCGGGCCATTTCCATTTTCAGATTTATGTTTCTAATTACATTGTTGGACTTCATTTGTTATAATTTTGATCTTTGGCTCTTATTTATCTTGTTTCAAACTAGCGTTTTGTACTCGGGATTGGTTATGCTATTAGATGAGCATCAGGAGACTGTTGGATTATACTATAGTCTTCCACCGGTCAACGGTTGACTATCTTATAAGTCATCAGTTACTGTCGCTAATGAGAGCTAGAACGTGGTGTACTCTTAGATGATTGACCATTAAAGTCCCATTTCTCGTGTCCACCCCATTACTCCTTTTGATTTTCATGAGGGTTGAACCTCATGTGTGGTTATTCTAATGATTCTTAGGACGGCGATATTCAAGTATTTGGTGTTGTAGTTCTGAGAGCGAGCTTTAGAGATTGGCCTTAGTTTAGTAGGAGTTGCATGGTGAAGTAGCTAGGCCTTTGAAAACCGCTTGGTGCAGAACTATCTGATTCTTATGCGTACCCTTCTCACTCTTGCGAAATCCTTAGACTTCACTAGCGCCGATTTGGAAACTGGCAACGATGACTAGGACTTGTTGCTTCCTAACCTTTAAAACCTGGACTACGAATGGACGTGGATCTCCTTAGAAGTCCACATATTCGATGAATTCGTGATTCAACTCATCTTTTTCAGGGAATGGGAGGAGACCCTCCGTATAATTCCTTTGGTATATCAATCATTATTGGTTAGTAAGTTCGTCTCATTCTTCCTTATAGGGAAAGGTTAGTTTTGAACTCTTATATGGCTATGATTCCTAATTTTTGTGGTTAAGAAGATTTTTCAAAAATCGTATTGCTAATGGCATGAAGTCATGTCATAGGCAGAGGAATTCCTTCAAGCCATGAGGATGGTAGATTTGATTAATTAGAGTAGTTATTTGTTTGTGACCTTGCGTGGGGAACACGACCTTCTCTAGAATTGTTAGCACGTGTATTAGTCAAACCTGTATGATTGTACCTGGGAGAGACAAAAATTATAGAGAATCAGAGTAACGCAGCGGAAGATTACGTAAGTTTCTTAAGCTATATTTCTCTAGTAATTTTGACTTATTTGTTGTTAGCCTGAAAGACTTGATTTTAGAACTCCTTCTTGACAACTGGTCAAGTGTTACTTGACTGAAGCCAACAACAAATATGGTTGGTCCTTGGAATTAATTACCTCACATCAACCTTCGTAGAGAATCAATGTAAATCCTTCTGCGTAAACAACCATTTAGGGTGTTGTGGGATCATAACGGTGAAACCCTCTAGGATTAAAGTCATGTGTTTATACTTAATCCTTGAACGTTAAGTAATACTACGTTTCGGCCACCAAAGCCGATGTACAGTTATAAGGAATGGAAGATATTTTGACATACGATTGTTTAGACCAAGAAGTAACGTCTAAAGTGGTTTATAATAGCAGCCTTGACTTACCCAAGTATGATATCTGACATGAGCCTGGTATATAGTGTGAACTAATCGTTCGATAAGCAATCAAGATCGACACCCTTAGAGAAGGGCCGAGTAAGATAAGAATGTGTCCTGTATGTATATATACTACCCCTTCATGCAATATAAATCCTCAGTGTGAGGAAAAAAATCCTAAATTCTTGATCGCCTTTAGTCTATTGATTTGCGAGCCTTACTTGTATCCAAAGTAATTTTTCCTTACCCTCACTCTAGATGTTCAAGATGCCACCTTCTAGAGGGCATACCTAAACCACATAAGTGACAACTAGATTTTTCTTTTAATGAGGTTTCTCTAGTTGGTTCTCAAATCTTATAGGGTTCATACAAGGAAAAATTCCACTCCTTGCATTGGATGGCTAGTAAGTGCTCGTGCACTTCGACTTTCACAGTGTGAATGAGCCGAATACAATTCAAGTTAGAATTATCCAATGGGTGCATGGTTACGATTATGAATTAGTGATCCTTATGGAATCACAATGTTTTTGTCTAACCTCAAAGGAGTCTTCTTCCTTTGTCTATAAGTTTAAGTACTCATATCTCAGACTTTGTTTTAAACATTTGATAAGAGTTTTGATTTCGACTCCATTTTAAGTATGATTAGGACATAATCCAAGCTGTAAGTTGAATGTGAGGTTCCCAACTTCCAAGTTGAGTGTTAATAAATGATGTCGATGTCTCTGAACTCCAGTAGAGCTGACTACTCATTGGTTACAAAGTATAGTAAGCGTGTCAAGACCGATTCACTGAGGGAGATTATTTTTGTTTAGTATCTTAAGTTTGGTCAAGTTTTGCTTTGAATTAAGGAATTGTTTTATAATCTAGAGAAGTAAGTATCGATTCATTCTATAATCTCTTAAGGTGAGTTTAGCGTTGTGTGAAAGTATGACACCGAGAACTCTTTCGTGTTTAATTGTGGACATCATAGGTAAGCCAACCTGAATTTGTATGTTCGTAACTTTATGGCTTGATATCCCTTAACATCTTTGTAGCTAGGAAAGATGTTTAGAATTACTTCCCCTATTCCTTTATTCAGGTTGAGTGCTGACGGAAGATTCTATGTACCTTATATCATTTAAACGTTCTTAGTTACAAGGTACTTCTCGATGAACATGGATACCCTCTTAAGGAGGGGAGACCGAAACAACCTTGGGTGTTTTTGCTTTTACACTCCTTTATTTAAGTTTCGAGGATGAAACCTCTTAAGGAAGGGAGATTGTAACTCCTCGTATTTCATTTCCGAGCCATTTCCTCTCTTAAAGCTTGTTTCAGGCCAAACACCCGTTCAAGGAGTCAATTTTTTTTCTGGGGCCTCCGTAGTTGATCCCACACTTCCCATAATCCATTTTGATATTATTAAGTATTTGTGCATGGTTAGAAAGCAATTCGGGAAGCCGTGGTTGAATTTGGCAATTTTCTGCGAAAAAATGAATTTTTGCCGAAATGAGTTTTTAGCCAACTTTGGAAGGCCATAACTTTCTCATAAGAAGTCCAAATGAGTCCCCGTTTATAGCCACGGTTTCATATCATTCCCCTCTACAAACTTTGTGTTGAGGCCGAGTCAAGTTAAAGTCGTTTCGAAGGACGAAACAGGCAGCAAAAAGTGAAGTTTTTAACCAAAAAATTTTGGAACTCTAGATTTTTGTGACCTCTGATCGATCAGAGGCTTCCTAGCGGGTTTTATACCCATTTTTCCTTTCTCTTGTTCATTTTCTTATTCACCTCTTTTTCCATTCTTTTTTCTTCCTTTTTCTTAGCTTAGATGAGAGATGAGAGGGAGCTAGAGGGGAGCCTCCTAAATCCCTCCATCCATTACAAAACCTTCATGTCCTCTTCATCTTCCTCTTCATTCCATTGTTCCACCATTTCTAGGGCTTGGAGCTCGAAAATTGGGGGTTTAGCGATTCAGTGGGTTGCGGCTCGATCTGGCTTTTGAAAGCTTCAATTAACGGCTTATTAGAGGTGGGAGCACTAGCATCCTAACTTTTTTTCAACTATTATATATTTAATCAACGTTTCAAAGCAAAATATGAAGGTTTTCTCAGTGATGGGTGGTGAAATGCATACATAGGGGTTGGCTTCGCAAATTGATCTTATATTTCTTGAATTCTTCATACTTTTATTGTTATTTTATTATTATTAGAGAATATACATTGTATGTGTGGGATGTTGCAAGCCCTAGGTGAAGCGTAGTAGTGCGTATGCGTGTATGTGTCGTATAAGGGTTATATGCATCATGTTGCAAGCTTAGAATGAAAGGCTACACTAGATACAAACCTGGTGCGTGAAATCCATGAATATATATAAATATATATTATTTCTCACCTATATATGTATATACATTTAGGTGGTATATATATAAGGAAACTTATTTATGTATTAATAAGCTTAATTAATGGCCATGTACAGGGATGAGGAGTTGTGAATGTGTACATCTAATTAGTATGTGAGATGGGATATGTGTATAGTATGTTTGCAAAGGTGTATGAGATATATATAGACGCCATTAGATTGTTAATACCATGACTTTGGTAGGAACCATGAATTTAGCAATAATCTTATTTTCGAACATATCTGCATACTTAGTAAATGGTGGGTTGAGGTACACACTAGCTACCAAAGAATATGAAGATTATATCCATGGCACGCCTACACTATTTTACAAAATCCCAATTCATTTGTTGGAATTATCCAAGTCGCACATTGATATAATTGAATAATGGTATTAATCCCTAATGGCGTGTCTATATTAAATATCCCGCACAGAAGTAATTCTTGTGGTCATTGATTCTACGTACTTAACATTGGTAAGGATTTTGGTTATCCATATGCCACGTACGTGTCTCATCTGAGATGAGATATAATTGAGGTATCTATGTATATGTGATATATGAATATTTTAAGTACATATTTGATTGATATCTATAATTTGCATGATATGTACTACTATCAAAAATCATGTTATTTTGAGTACGGATGGGCCTTTGGTAGACAGAGATACTCTTAAGATATATACGATACGTATATGTATATATGTGTGTGATGCATACCTCTTATCAGTCTATTCTTTTAAGAATACTTTCTCTATTATTGTTTTGATTCTTAAGGCACTAGTGGTCTATGGGGTTGACCTAGCCTTGGCGGCTACATACCCTGGTCCGTGTAGAGGGATCCCACTTTTAGAGCGGCATACTCTATGGTCCGTAGGGGGACCCCGCGATACGGCATACCCTACACCATCTAGGTGGTCCACGGGGAGACCCAACCTTGGGGGGTGCATACCCTAGCCTTGGAGGCTTAGATCTAGATCGCAATGCACTGTAGAGTAAAATCCTAGATGTTAGATGTGGATACGAGAAGAGCTGTTGAACGAGATTAGTGCCTACGTCTGTTTTACGACTATACTGCTCTTATACCTTTATTTATATGATATACTTATGTATTTTGGTTTATCATACTTTGGAAATGTATATACCTTAGTTATTACGACTACGTATAACTTGGCAGTACTTTTGGATATTTGTTTTCTCTTGTTTTCAGGGATGGGATATTACTTAGTATGCATTGCATGAAAAATGGTTTTCATTGCATATATATGTATATATATCTATAGATATTTATAAAGACTATAGAAATGGTATATATATATGCATGATAATAACAAAACCACTTTCATTATGAAGCATCATCACATGCATGGTTTTAGAATTTATTTTGTATACCCAAACCTTATAGTTCCCACTGAGCCCTTGTTTGGCTCACTCCCATTTTCCAACAGTTTTGCAGGTATTTCTTTGGGGCGATGAGAGTACGGATTAGACTCTCTGATGACCATAAACGGATGTAGTTGTCCGAGGATGACTTGTAACTTAGGAATTATTTATATATTAGTACCATTAGTACTGTTTGTAACATTAAATTGTATTCATTCCAATTCATATGAATTGTAAAGGCCTATTATTAAATTTGGGACCTCGTTGGAGGAATTGTCTTATATTGGTTTATTGATTTTCATTTGAATTTAAGGTGTGGAGTTAAAGTTTTAGATTAACTTTAATTTCATATTTACAGGTTTGGTTTTGTTGAAAATACGAACTCCACATGCCGATTTTTTCCTAAAAATGTGGCCTTGTATGATATTTTCAATTACTTCAGTCTCACGCCATGTATTTCAAACCCGCCATCGCGTACGGCACCGTAATTAACTGGGTCCCGGAGGCCTAAACCTCGTAACGGGATTCGGGGCGTCACAGTAACAACCAACTAATGATTTATAGTATAGTCATCCGTTGTGCTGCGACTGACTATAAGATAACCCAATAGTCCTTATGTTGTTATATTAAAAACCAAAACCGATATGAATAAGTAATTAAAAATGTACGCTATCAAATTTCCTAAGCTACCCCACACTCCGGCGAAGGAAGAAGAAACCTATGCCTCTGATACCAACTTGTGATGCCCCGAATCCAGTCAAGAGGATCCATCCTCTGAGATCCGGTTAATCACGGGTGCCGTGCGCCCACGACGGGTAACTTAATAAAATCCTACGAGAACATAAAAAAAATTCCATAGTCTGACAACAAGGCCTAAGTTAAAATTTCACATGCATAACCTATTCTTAAGATACAAACCAAGTTCTACATATAAAAGTAAACAATGTATACACAAGCCTCCGATGAGGACCCAACATACAAGGTTAACTGTCTCTGAACAACTCATAAGTTATAACATAAGCGTAGTACACATATCATAAACAAAACTTTAGGAACAATGGTCCTTCATTTGTGAAGGAACCTCGACTAAGTAACGGTGCAGAGGCGACCTAGGAAGATACGTCATTTCCTTTCCCTTTTCTCGTGGAACCCACTGATGTACCTGTAGGAAAAATAATGGGGTGAGTCAAAAGGACTCAGTGGGAATTATATATAATAGGTTAATTATAAGAATGGTACTTAAAAACATTGTGCTAAGAACCATAGGATAAATTCCTTATATAGTAAAACCCATATAACACAATTTCATGTCTGCATCTCTCATAAGGTTCGAATCAATACTTTGGTAATCCTCGTGACTAGCCAAGCATGCAACCAGGTCTGCATTTCGTGGCCTTTCACCCACGTGGCAGTAGGGCCTCCCATTCGTTTCCATGCACAGTTTTGGGTCTTGCACCTAGGAGACTATGTCCCAACTTCAGACCCCAATCGTTAGAGACCAAAATTGAGACCTTTCATGGCCTAGTGATGACGTATAATTCATACATAATCTGTGATGCCCCGAAATCCCGTTTAGAGGATTATACCTCCGGGACCTGGTTAGCCACGGAGTCATAAGCGACAATAGGTATGAAATAATAAAATTTAGAATTTTATACCAAAAACATGTTCAAGTAATTAAGTCATTTTAAAAGAAAATTCAGCATGTGGAGTTTATTTATAAGGCAAACCAAAACCTGTCATAAGATATAAGTAAATCCATTTAGAATCGATACTCCACATTTATATAAGAATGTTTGTACAAAGCTTCCAACGAGGTCCCACTTTTTCATAGAAATTATACATTTGGAAATCTAGTACTCAATAAGATAATAGTTTAAGGTATATAATAAAAGTCGTTTCCTAACAACTTTGGCAACCGGCCATCAGAGCTAACTAGGACCCGTAAGCGTACCCCCCCCCCCCCCCCGAGAAACACTTGCAAAACTGTTTGGAAAATGGGAGTGAGCCAAATGGGCTCAATGGGAACTATAAGGCTTCTTAATATAAAAATAAGTTGGAAAGCTATGCATACCATGCATTGCAATATAATGAAAGTAAAGTTAGTTTATACACGGCTTCTCTGTAATAAATCTCCTCTGTGTAATATGCATTCTTGTTTACGTATGCACAATTGTAAATATATATACTACATTTCTAAAGCAACCGATGCAATGAAAAAATTTCGTGAAATGCAAATAGATGCTGTCCCAGCCCCCAAATCATAATAAAATAGATAGAACATAGGTTTATCGGGCTTTTATGAATATCGTGTAAAAACATGTATCTCTAAGATACATTTATACCTTTATAAAGCTGTAGTTATGAAACATTAACAATCTATAGCCTGAATCTGTATAAAAGATGCTACAACACCGCGACCAGATCTATCATCATGTCAGATCATATATATATGTATATGTCACATCTAGGATTTTGAATCTATTGTGCACAGAGATAACCGGCGAACTCGGTTTTTTCGGCCCCCAAAGTAGGGACCACCTACCAGGTCCACCTAGATGGAAAATGCCCCCAAGGCAATATAATAATCTCACGTAGCCACCAAGGCTATACGCTACAGCTAATAACAAAATCTCTATCTGGTACGAACGGTGTGGCTAACCGATATGTATCCAGTAAGTAATAAAGATCGTATATCATTTCAAAGTACCGTATAGTTCTTTTTATCAACCATGCATAAACAATAAGGATATGTATATATATGCACAAGGCTAGGATGTTTCCAAAGATATTCATACACATATATATGTGTCTGAAAACTGTGGTGGTATCCTCATCGTGTATGACCACGGTAGCCAAGTCCATCAACTGCTAGTTTAAAAAAGAAAACACCAGAACTTGGAAGGTATATTGGGATCGCCACAACCCGGCACTAAGTAAAAGATCATACTGTTTATATAACATATAAATCCCATATAACCTCCCCATAAGGCTAAAATACCTTTTACATTTCAAAAACAGGCATATCCACTGCCCAACATACTTACGAACTGGCTAAATAAGTAAGAATCTCATAAAAATGACCCAGTAGCTCAAACACAACACGAATACCACCCATATATGAAATATTACCCTGAAAACACATTTAAGTTTAGGCATATACTCATATAGATGCGTATCATATCATTTGGTTCACCCCAGTACCCGTACATAAGGGTTTCTTATCAATCTTTCCAGAAATAACATAGAAATTGGAGTTTCATGTCAAAGCAGTAATTTACAATCATAATATGTTGAAATCAAACTATAAAATAGGATAGATTACCCCCAAAGCCCCATGAGTATGCATCTTGAGTAGAAACCCTAAGTTATGCGGGATTTGGTATATAATAGATACAATAAGTTGAAAAAGAAGTTTAAATACTATTGTTCCCACCTTAGGAGGGTCAATCCCTTGAAGTAGTGTAGCTTAATGCTAAAGAGGATGACGAAGAGGATGGAGATGATATGTTGATGGGAATCTTGTGTGGAGATGCACCCTCAAATAATCCTTTAAAATCCCCCAAATTCGCCCCTTATATCTCTCTTAAGAGCTTTCCAAATGAATGTATCAAATGAGGAAGAAAGAAGGTGAAAATATATAAATTTCTTACCCAGGTCGATGTAGTCGACCACATTTTTCTCATGTAGTCGACTACATGACCTCACTGCTATGTAGTTGACTACATGGCTTTGTTTTTTCCTCCTTCAATTTTTGGTCAACAGCTCGACTTCGTACCCATTTTCGGGCATCAAGGAGCTGGAATTGGGTCTCGGCCAAAACACTGAAGTTGTATAACGTTGAAATACCTTTCTAATGGCATAGATGGGGCCTTATTTGGAGTTTAGATGAGAGAGTTACGAATTTCCAAAATTGACTGAAAAATCCTTAATCGCGTAGAATCGAATTTGCAAGTTATGAACTGATTTCTTACTCGATCCATCCAAAATGACTTATGGTCATTCTAACACACTTAAATACACTGATATAACTTATTGAAAGACTTTGAGTCATATCGACCCCTTCCAAACACACTTTCATCTCCCGAGGCTCGGATTTGACTATATTCTATTAAGGACTTCGATAAACGTGAAATGAAGGAACTAGTCGTTACATAACCTCAACCGGATCATTTGAAAAGTAATTGTGCCATATACTCATATAAGCATTTCAATAACCAAACCCAACATTTGTATAATTGATAGGGAAATTCTTGTTCAAACAACTTTTACAACATAATTTATCTTTAGTAAGCATTTTGTAGAGAAATCCCACCACTTAGACTTTTAAATAAAAATAATAAGTTTTTCCCCCAAGGTTTGATGGCAATAAAATGAGGTTCAAGTATGTTTTTGTATAAGCCAAGTTGATAGTCGTAATATCAAGTTGAATCATGTAGTTAGAATGATATTAAAGCCATTTGAATCAACAATTTCAACAATAATACAAAATCCCAACACATAGCCCCAAAACCCATTGAAGAAACTAGGTTTTCCATGTAACTTAGAGGGAGAAATCATAATAGAGTTAATACAAGATGAAAATAAGTTTTGGTACTAGAGTAACACCTTTTTGAAGTTTATTCCTCGAATATGATGGCTTGAAGTCGCTATCTCCTCAAGAACACAAAGCCCTAAAGCTTCGCCAAGCTTTAATGGAGGTGAGAGAAGACGATGATGAACATGAAGATGCAAGCCAAGGATTTATGGTTTGGTTTGATGAAATGGATGATACAAAAGCTTAGGAAACTCTCCTAAACCTAGCTCTTAAGTTCTCTCACTCCACTTGTAGCTCTTGGCTCGAAATGGAGGTGAAGGGGGTGTTTTAATGGTGTAAAAACAGGTCAAATGGGGTCAAAATTCGATTCTAGGGCTCTGCGACCGATCCCAGGAAGGCTGAGACCGATCCTAGCAACTTTTTGTCTAGATATATTGGGCTGGGACCGATCTTAGGGAGGCTGGGACCAATCCTAGACGTGCAGCTCTTAGTTTGATTCTTGCATAGGCTCTCGAACCCCCGAGATGCTGGAATCTTGTCTCAGGACAAACACGAAAGTTGTAGAGGGTAAAAAAATGAAGATTTTTCCTTAAACGATGAGTCATTTGGACATCGGATGAAGAAGTTATGACCTTTGAAAGTTGGCCAAGAATCAACTTTTTTGAAAAGTTCAAAATGCGAGTTTAACTTCTCGTTTTCAATTCGGGCCACCCTAGCAATGAAATGATTGTTCCCACAAACTTAATTATACCAATACCACATGTTGAAAGTGTTAAACCAAACAAAATGCACCCGGTTCATAATATGAACATCCGAAATGACATTTTTCATTCAAACGAAATTTTTTAAACAAAACAAACATGGATAATCAAACTAGGGGTATTAAACTTAACATACCAAAGTCATTTTTCTCCATAGTTCATATTTGGAAAAATTACATGAACACAATTACCTCACAGTATGCGAGAAACTCATAGAACCCAAAAATTAATATCCTATGATGACTCAGAGGATTTTCTCAAATTTAACAAAGATATACGTAACAGATGCCAAATTCAGACTTCTATGAAACAATTCCTTCGATTCCTCTAGCCATGGATTCAAATAGAATTTAACTTGCCAGCAAGGACGGTAAATTCATAAATTGTTAACAACCCAGAAATGAACGATATCGTATTATCTTTGCAAAGATTACCACACAAGAAAACATAATAGAAGAAAACCCAAGTAGAGATATCCCCAGTCAAAGCTTAAGAACCAAAGGAACCATGAAGGGTTTTAGAATATTTTTGCATTCCCATTTATATTTCCAATGTGCCCAAAAAGATATAATATCACCATCTCATATCATGCCAGGAATCTTTATGACGAGGGATACCATAAAAACAAAGAATAGTTGAGATTCATTCCATAACAATAAGCCTAATTTAACTTCCTTGGCTCCAATGGCTAAACTATAAATAATCCACAATTGTAACTTGTAAACGTTTAGACAAAATCCCCTTCCGAATAGAAGTCTTATAGCAATTGAAGAAGAAATCATACACCCCAACATTCTCATAAAGAATTTGAGATCCTCTCAAGTCACACCACTGCGCATATCACATACTTATAACACACAAATCTTATAGGAATAAACTTATGTTACTCAAATGTAAATGAGTGTAAAGAACCATAATCCCAAATTTAGCGAAACCATGATTATATGCCCATTAGATCCCAATTTATTTTCCATATTCAACAACTCATGGATTTCATGGCTCAACGATATTAACATCTATAAGTATAAATCGAACAATTTTTAAACGTTACGTCACCCAAAATCATACACCGAATCGTATCATTGATCACTTATAGGTTGACCCAACAATATTACTCCATAAAGATAGAAAATCGTACTAGTTTTGCACCACAATGAAAGATAATTTTCAGCTACTATAAAATTCCTTAACGTTAGTTAAGTAGCCGATTCAATTTAATAGTTCCTTCACAAAATCGGTTTCCCTACAAAGGTGTCATACAGAATCATTTATCATATCAAGAATTACAAATATTCTATAGCTCATTGTTTAAAACATCTTATTTCCCTATATCCAAAAAGTCAGAAACATATGGATAAACAAAGTATTATATCCACAGAAAGTCCCATAACCCATAAACTTAAATCCAAAACAATCAAGATACAAAAGTGTATATACTATACAATTCTTATCTAAGAAATTTCCAAAACGGCACATTAAATTAATTTCCACAATTGATCATGCTTGATCCACATTACTAGTTTCACACTACCACAGATTATGGTCGTCATTTACCCAACGTCTCAATTTATCCAAAAGTTTCAAGCCATATGTGAAAAGATACAATTGAGCTTATTACAAACATCACAAACTTCTTTGTCTTTTTATCATGAGATTTCTCACAAGATATAACTAACCACCACATCATATAAGATATTATATATATACTTTTGAAGAGAAAACCATTATAAAATATGCCTGCGAGATTTATCAGCCGATTCTTTATATCCACTACAAGAAAAAATAGCTATATTGTAAACGTCCTACTCTCCCGCATACTTAACACCTTACCTCAGGTGTTTGAAGAGACAGTGAAGAAAGAAATTGACTTCTTAATTCTTGAAAATTGTATGAAGTATACGACTCTTTTCCATTTCCTTATAAATATTAATCTATACTATCTATAAGGACCTTCTTTTCCCATAACCCGCAAGAAGGAACACTCCCTTCTATGATGATCCTATTACCGACATCTATAACAATCCTTTGTCTTAATTCATCACTCATGACTAATAAGATCCTTACCTCTTCGTACTCTAAGAGAATTAATCATTTTGGCCAATTCCCGTGCCACCTGCCAAATTACTTCAAAAATTTCTATCGAAGAAAACTAGACCTTTATCCCAAATCATATCTGTTCTCCTTTTTTCAGGAGACTAACCAAAATCACACAAGGTAGAAATCTAATCCAAAAACAAGACAAACAAAACAACCTTAGGAAAAAATGAACGGACGATGTGACGAAGCTAGAACCTGTTAACTTATCATCAAGATAATGATTCTACCCTGCTCACGTGGGACACGTAAAAACACAAAAGAATTTTCATGGGATACACTCACATCATGTGGTACCAACTCCTCAAGGCCAGAATGCAAATACTTAACATTAAAACTCCAAATAGGTCTAATCACAAGACACGACCATCGATATCCACATTAATTAAAATCAACGAAGAAATAACTTGCCACTCTATATGGGCTAACAAACTCTAGATGAGTTGTAGGATACAAAACCATCCCCAGAATTCAAAGTGTAAACATTAAACTCGACCTCAGGAATACAAATATCATAATTATTGACAGATACCGAAATAACTAGTGGGAATCACAACACATTTCATCCCTGTCAAACCCAAGTACTCGTTAACCTATCCTCTAATACCAAATTGTAACACCCCTGCCTTCATCTACAGGATAACACCCATAATTAAGACCTGGAGCATTACTAACCTATCTTAGTAGGACTAAGATGGGTGTATAAGAAGAAACAAATATATAGCAACATGTATATCAAGTATTCTAAGCATGCATCGTATATATATATAACCCAAAACACATGAATTCCCAAAATATATATAATCCTCGGGCTAGCCGTGGCTTCCCAAAAAAGAACATATATACATCACAAAATAAAATACTTGTTGTATCAGAGCCTTTATATCACCCCTGACCCTGTCGTATCCTTGTCCTCGTGTATGACGCCCCGAATCCCGTTCTGAGAATTTCACCTCCGGGACCTGGTTAATCACGGATGTCGCGCGACGGCAGGTTTAAAATATAAAATCCACAACTTTTAAAAACTTTACTTTAGTAAAAACATGATCTTTAGAAGTCCTGATTTAGAAAACTTTGGCATGTGGAGTTCATTTCATCAATAAACCATCCTGTAACATTTAAAACCATGTTCCATACAAGTGGAATCACATCAAACCACATTTAAATCAACTGCACATATGAAAACCATCAATACAAGCTCACAATGCCAATCGTTTATCAAATCAAAGTCCATTTACAACAAAAGGGAAAATAAATCAATTATACAATATAGTCCTTATCAAAAAGGACTGGGAAAGGCCATGGAGATCATAGGCTTCTAAATAGATACACCACGCTCTAATTCCGGAAGCCTATCCTGCAAAACTGTTAAAAAATGGGATGAGCCAAATCCGGGCTTAGTGGGAACTATATAGGTTTTGTTATATGAAAATACACATAGCAACCACATGCACGTGCAGGTTTATATAGAAAGTAAGTGCTTTACTTTAAAATAATGGTTCGAAGACCGTGTATAGCAATGCAAATCCACACATTCGTGCATGCAAACCCCACTAGGATTCCAATCCTAGCCACCGGATACTAACTACCCAACTAACCGATCACATCCGTAAATATCCCATAAGTGAACCTCTCACGTGTTCCCACATTACTAAGGAATCGTCAATCCAAGGTCATCTTGTTCTACAGCTTGTGTCGGCTACCCGTGCCTATATCGAAAATCAATAACTATAGGCCAAGTATTTGTTGTTTCCACTTTAATTATAATTTATTATGAATCTTATACTTGGCCAGCTAATAGGCTTTAGCTCAAGTTCATTCGTCTAAGCATTATATTACGGCGTTCTCTCTGTAGGCTATTTTGTTAGTTATGATTTCCCCTTCAATTATTAGTGCTTTAGGTTCATTATGATCCGGCTATCAAGTCTCATGAATCACACTTACTCCCACGCCCATATTCTATATTTAAGGCATACAGATATCATTTCTTTCCACTTTATATATATAATACATTATGAAAGGCTCAATAGTTCTCTATGTGTACCCTGTCTGTCTAATAGTGTTCGTCTATGTCCCTACATTATTTATATTATAGCCGAGGCAACATACGTAAATTTATATGAGACATGATACGATATGATACAATAATAATAACATAATCAACAATCTCATAATAGCTCTCATATCATGTCTCTAGCATAATGTCTCAGTTTCACCCCACGGTCAGTCCAGGCCCAGAACAACGGATCCCGAAGACTTCGAGGCTCTTGTCCATGTCTTCTCCGAGTGGGGAGTGGCTCAGGGACTTGGTTCTCCAAGTAGGTCATTCGGAGATAACCCTCAAAACATTTTCCCAGGAATGACACTCCGAATAGTTAACGAGGAGAACACCTCATACAAACAACATCGACACTCTGGAAAGAACTACACCAGGCAATACCCTAGCAGGGTAGTGACCATTAGTAGCCTAACTACTTCCCGGGAAACTCACCAATGGGAAAGTAGTGGCACATGGCACCTGCTCCGCTGCCGGAGAAACTCATCTAACCTAGAATATGTAGTCCATTGGGAAGGCAAGATACATAGAGTGGGATCTCCTTTGTGGGAAACCACAACCACCAGCGGAGTCACCGAATTCATTTTCCCCGTGCACGGTTTAGGGATTTTCACCCATGGGCGACAATAGGCGGCCCGTCTTCGAGCTACGCAGGCGCTACCTAGTGCTCGGTCCATCATATCCAGCCCATACGTGTGATTATAGCAACAGGAATATCTCGATTCCTCACTTAATAGTGTATACAATCATCTATCACACGTATGGCTAACAACATATATATATACAATCACACAATTGTCATCATTACATAATCATCATTATCGATAGCATCACGTTTGTATTCCATGGCCTTATAGCCAATTTGGTCATATTTGACATTTCTCAATGTCTAACATATCAAGTGTATAAAACCAAGACCGTATACCACTTATGAGGGTTGTCGTGTCATTCTAGCCAGCAAAGCATTGATTATTGTGGTTCTAGTTCAACCGGTATTCATACAGCATACTCGACTATGTGTGCATGTATGTCCATGGCAACCCATGCCCCGCTAATACCTGTTTACTACATTATTATATGGTATCTAGATCATATTCTTATTACTAGTGCCTACCATGTATCGTATAAGGCTCTAAACTCAAGAGTCATTGCGTTACATTACACCTTAATGGGTTCTTGGGGTAAGCATCATAAATGGTGTCCTACAATCTCTTTTATTAGCATAAGTAAATATTTCTAACGTTAATACTCGTAATCAACCCAAAATTCCTAGGCTTAACATGTATGTATGAGATGGGTTCTTGATGAATCATCTCATATATAAGTCAAAACATGGATTAAATGCTCAAAATACGTAATAGATGCAAGAAACCATCAATATCTAACACCAATCGAAGATTAATTTAGCCAAACCCCACGAACATGCATACAACCTAGGGCTTTTTGTAGAAATTCCCCAATTTAGATACAAATAGATAATACAACACATAAAGGTTTCTAAAAGAAGTTTTATATGTAACATCCCGTTTAATCATTTCTTGCAAATCACGGCCTAAGTGGCGTATAAGGCAGAATCAGACTCCGGATAGCCAAATTGGGTTCTGGGAAGGTTGGCATGGTTTAGAAACTTCCAACAAGTCATATTAACATATTTAAGTGTGTTATAATGACCATAAGTTTTTTCCAGTGACTCGAACGAAAAATTGGCTCAAAAATCACAAGTTTGGTCTTACGCGATTAATGGTTTTTACCCAACTTTGGAAGACCATATATTCTTCATCAGAACTCCAAATGAGTCCACGATATCACCTATCTCTAGGTTTTGATCCAATCTAAAACTTTCATGTTTTGGCCAAGACCCAATTCTCACTCCTCGATGGCCAAAATTGGGCGTGAAGTTGAGCCTGTGACCAAACAGCAAAATTGTGTGCTGTGAATAGTGGAAGTCGACTACATGGTCTTAATGTAGTCGACTACATCAATCTGGGCTAGATTTTTAAGCTTATTTCCTCCCTTTTCCTTCTTATTTTCACCCAACCAATTGGAGAGCTTTTAGAGAGAGATTGAGGGCGATTTTAGGGGGGTTATTATGGATGATCCTCCTTGATTCCTACCACCACACAAGATCGTCATCTTCATCATCATCTTCATCTTCTTCTCCACCTCCATCCACCATAGCTAGGGTTTTGAAAGCAATTTGGGGGTTTTCGCGTCTACGGCTTTCCGGCTCGATTCTTCTACAATTCATCGAGGGATTAACCCTCAAAAGGTGGGAACAATAGTATTTAAACTTCTTTTCAAGTTATTATAACATATTTACACCAAATAAAACTACACCTAGGGTTTTTCTACCTAAATTGCACATTCATGGGGTTTGGGTTGATTTCTCTTATTTCTTTGATTGGTTTAGACTTTATATGATTATATATGGTGGATTATGCTAAAAATCGCAATTTCTATCTTAATTTCCTAAAGTTTGGCATAAAACCCCTATATACGGATATGGTTACGAACTATATGCTATGATACACATACATACAACGCGATACATGATTTTAAAAGTATACTTTGACCTTGATTATGCATATATGGGATATTGTTGTTGTACTTTGGCTACTGGCTTATATTTTATGTATTTTATTACCTATTTGTCCAGTCCGTAACTATGCTGGGCATGATTATAACCCTTTTATGTATAAACAAAGCATTATGGTGTTAAGGGGAGGTCTATATAGATTGTGTATACTATGAGAACTACATTATATTTGGCTTTGGTACCACGTTGACTGAAAGCATATAATGCCTCCCAAATTCATGATCTTTTAACTGAGCCATTAGTTGACGGACCTGGCAAGCCTAGTTCAAGTACAGCAACAATACCACTACATGTTATACAATATGTATATGTACATATATCTAGAATGGATACATATTTATGAGTTATACGAATACATATGGAATGTATGTATATACGGATCTACATCTATTTGATTATGTATGTTCTTATGATTTCCTTGATTTGATGAGTTTATTGTTGTTTGGATATATTATCGAATGGCCACACCGTTCGTACTAGATAGATATTGGTGATATCCATAGCGTATGCCTTGGTGGCTACGTGAGGATTATTGTAGCGTATGCCTTGGTAGCTACGTGAGGATTATTGTAGCGTATGCCTTTGTGGCTGCGTGAGGTAGCGTCTAGGTGAACCTGGTATGTGGTCCCTGCCTTGGGGGCAGAAGAAACCGAGTTGCCGGCTATCTCTGTGCACAATAGATGTATGAAAATCTTAGACGTAAGTATGATATATGTGATTGATGTGATAGATCTAGTCGCGGTGTTGTGGCATATACAGCATAATGATGTATATATACATATATTGCCTTTCTTATACTTTGGGTTGGGGACATTCTATATATATACACATCACGAAAGGTTTTCCGTGCATTGGCTGCTTCATGGATGTGTTATATATATATATGTATTTACATTTGTATATACAAAAAGAAATGTATTTTACCATGAGGAGATTTATTACACGGAAGCAGCATATAAACCAACCTTACTTTCATTATATTGCATTGCATGGCATGCATGGTTTTCTAACTTATTTTCTCACATGAAAACCTTATAGTTCCCACTGAGCCCGTTTGGCTCACTCCTATTTTCCAAACCAGGTTTTGCAGTTGTTCGTGGGAATGGTTCGAGTACTAGTCCAAATAGCTCTGATGGACCTTGATCACCTAAGTCGTTAGGAAACGACTTATGTACTAGTTGATTAGTTAATAAATGTTTATGTATTATAGTGTTGTATTTTGATATAAAGCTTATTGAGATTGGGACCTCATTAGAGGCTTTGTATAAATGACTTTTCTTAAATGTGGAGTATCTATTGGAAGGGGATGATATGTACATTTTTTATAGGTTCTAGTTTTGCTTTATGAACAAACTCCACATGCCAATTTTTTTCTAAAATTATAGCTTATTATGAAACTCTATTTCTATTTAAGTTATGATTAACACCCGTCGTCGGGTACGACACCGTGATTAACCGGGTCCCAGAGGTGAAATCCTCTCAACGGGATTCCGGGGCATCACAAGTTGGTATCAGAGCTATAGGTTTGACGTTTTTCTTGGGGGATTTATGGGTAGATCCGAGATTAGGGGTGCGAGCGGTTATAGTATTCCTCGAAAGATTAATACGCTCTCGTGCAATAGGATTCTACTGTTAGGATATTTGGAAAATGGGAGAATTGTGATAGGAGATGTGGCTTGTCTTGGCTACATCCATTCACGAAGTTCTTGAATAATTCTTTTGGCCTCTTTCATAAATTATTTCAGTCATTGGCTCCTATATCGCTTGTTTCACATATATGATTTGTGATCGGGATTAGTTCTGCCACTAAGTGAGCAAAAGGCGACTGTTGGATTATGTTATAGTCATCTGCCGGCCAACGGTTGACTATCTGATAAACCACCAGTCCACTACTGCTAATTGAGGTTAGAACGTGGCATGCTCGTAGGAGAGTGGCTGCTAAAGTCCTATTCCTCGTGTTTACCCCATTGCTTCTTCTTCGATTTCTTGCGGGGTGAACCTAGTGCGTGGATGATCGTTCCTCTGTAACCATATGGCCGTGTTCGAACTTGTAAGTTTAATTACGAGAGAGGGAATCTGTGGATTATGTCCAGGCTGACTACTCTGATGCGAGTAAACTTTTATATTCTTTTGGAAATCATCCTGTTTGAGAGATCTCCTTTGCAGGATGACTATCTTATAGTGGAATGATGAACAAACTTTCTTGAAAACCCACATGGAATGTATGAGAATGACCAAGTTTGGTCGTGTATATGTATGTATCCCATCTTATGAGGCGAGATCTGATGTGGATGAATGACTGGACTTTCTTATGGATGCCGATGCCTCGTGTAAGCTTGAGTTGTTCTATTCCTTGGAATAAGAGGCATATGACTGTGGTGAGATATACTTTATATATTTTCTTTCGAAAATGGTTAGTTGTAGGTGTTCCTGCCGGGGAAAAGCATTGAATATGCTTATTCTGGACTCAAATTCTCATTTGGTTAGTCAAGTAAATTTAATTGGGAACGAGAACCATTCAATGACCCCTATGTCCAGTGTATCTGTATTATGCCTTGTTCCCTAAAGTGATGGGAAAATTTTTCAAATGGTATCCACAAGGCATCTCACCTTTATTAGCTGCAATCCTATCCTTCCTTCGCGATAAGGAACCCATAGCGAATTCGTCTAAAATACAATTCTAGCCCATCTTCATTAAGGGGGACCTATCAGAGTAACGCAGGGAAAGCTTGATGACTTGTCGATTTGAGGTTAAGCTAACTACTCCTTTTGTAAGCCTTTTGCATTTGTTCAGTATATTGTATCTAAACCTTGAGAATTTAGTTTGTAAAGGGATTAGGAGTGAACTTCCTTGGTAAATCTTGAGGAAGAGTGTTTTTCTAATGGCTAGCTTTCGTGGCAAAAAGGGGCTGGAACCCTTAGTAGAACTCGATGCTCTTCTATTCATTTCCCTTTGCTATTTTTAAGTGGAGCTTTGGGTACACGTTCAACTTTAATATGTTTCTGTTCACCCTTATGGAGGAGAGTTGTTCAAATTGATAAAGGATAGCGTGATGGCATATCAAAGGCGAATTAGTGAACTCAGTTTTTGAACTTTCCTTATGCTAGAAAGGTGTAGTACCTTTGAGACACGAGGTGTACCATTGCTCGACCTTTAGTGAGTTAGCATCTGTGAGATGAACACTTTCAAGAAATCGTCCATACCCTCCTATGTGGATATCTTACGATAGTGAAGTGTATGCTAGTGGTAAAGCGAGTTTTCGCTAAAGGGGAAGTTAAGAGCAGAAAAATCATATCTTAAGTTTGGAGTGAGTGTTTTGGTGAAAATTTCTCCTACTCCATTTCAAGGATTTAGAAGTTGATGAGGTAAGTATTTCAAGCTTGAGACCTTCTTATTCCCTTCTTGATTCTAGTTTGGGATTTAAAGAGGTACTCCAGATTCAAACCTCATTGATACCACTCACGGGCAAACCCTTTAAGAAGGGGAGTCGACACTCGATTGAGGTAAGTAGACCTCATCTCCGCTGCCATTCCCTTTCTGTCTTAGAACTATATATATATATATTTGGGTGTGTTAAAGCTTGTTCTGGCTCGGGGGAAGACAGTCTGAATTATTCTATTGGGCATGAGTTGCATCATTGGAGGGGTATGAACTCTCCTAAGATCATGCTAGCATACAACGAGTCTATTACTTTCGCTCTGTGTATAGTGGTTTCCCCAAGAGATTTTCATGAGATGTGTTTCTACTGCCTGTTAAAGGGGAGACAAGGTAAGATCCTATAAATTTCTTTTATTGGAAATGCTATGCATGACAGATGCATTACGAGGAAATCCTTACAGTTGGATATGCAGTATTCAAACCATGTCAGTCGATTCATGACTGTGGGTTGCGATACTCCACATCCCGGATTACTAGTGGAATAATCGGGGTCATGGTTACAAAATGATCCCGGGATTGTGTGTACAGATGAGAGGACTTCAAACACTCCCTATAATTTAGCGAGCTCTCGGTGAGCCTATCTTCTTAGTCTGAAGTTTACTCGGTGTCCATTGAAATTTCATTTTTGGTTCAGGAATTCACCTAATCTAAGAGAAGACATTTGGGGAAAGGAATGCGTTCGTTAGTATAACTACCGCTTGTATTTTGAAACGACCGCGTGAGTTATTATGATTCATCTTTTAGAAATTGACCCGTGCATTGTCCTCATTTATTCATTCCGATTGGATGGAATTGGAATCCAGTCCGAATTTCAAAGCAGGATATGGAATTTGGTTTCCATAATTAAACGGTAATGATTTTGGTCCGGTGCCTCTAACCTTTTGTGGAGCTATTTTCTACTGGTTGGATAATACTATAATTATCTTAACTGAATGGGGAGAGAGAGGTTAACCATATACCGTGTATACATCTAGCCATTAAGTTTCGGAACCATCAATCACTCTATGATTTCTTGGAGATGGTACCTTTTCGTGAGTAATGAGACACTGAAAACCCATCCGTATTCGAAACTTAGGATCACCTAAGAATTTGTTTGATGATGATTAACTTAAAACTCCTGATACGGAACTGCAATCATCCTATATTTGATATGAACATCCTAAGTTTCTTGAGTTAGAAACTCCTAAATCCATTACAGGGTGAATCTTGAACATAGTGCCTTTGCCGACTCGAAGAACACTGTGAAAACCCGCGTTTTCAGCTCCTCCGCTTTTCATCTTTATTTTTCGGAATACGTTGGAGTTTTTATTAATTACAAAAAAACATGACATTTTGTAAACAATTCAGAGTCGCTAGTTTGTTTTACTAAACAAACAAAAGTTTTGTGTAAAAGAGAAACATTTATGAATTAAACGCTTTCTTAAACACAATTAATGCGGAACCAGACAATTCAAGGGTTCGGGGATTAAATTACGAATTGGGAAGGGATTAGGCACCCAATTCGCCCTTTCGATCTCTAAGTAGAATGTGCATTAAGTATTATCACAGATTCGCATGCGCGTGTAATATTATTTCACTTCAGCCTTTTATTTTTAGAAAACCGGGATTTTGGGGTGGGGATTGAAGACGTGTGCTTCGTTTTTCACCCTTTTTTATTTTAGAAATCAGTGTGTATGTGTGTGGTTTCACAATTGTTTTGTATAGAGATAAACAACGAAATCAGTGCATTTTGATAAAAATCAGAGCTTTTCAGAAGCTAATTTAGTTTGGAATTGGTATCCGGCAATCATCGAGATTTCTTTTGTCAAATAGTGTGCTGCAATTTAATTACTTAAATTGGCATTTGACAATTTTCATACTCTCACATTGGATATTTAATTCAACACCCAAATTTATAGATTAAACGGGGCACAAAATCAATCAATTCCGGTGTGGATTGAGACTGATAAAATTGAAAATAACTGATAAAAATATTCCTTCAAAAGGTGATATTTTCTCAACCAATATTTTCAATGTTGATAATCTAACTCAAATCTAAAATTTGAACTGATTTGGAATTTAAACAGCAGTCTAATATGTGAGACTGATAAAAAATACCCTGAAAAAATTATATTTTTAAAATACGATTTTTTCTCAATCCACACCTTTTATAATTAAAATAAAGCTCAAATATGAAATTTAGACTGATTTGGAGATAAATATCACTCTCTACATGCGATTCAATGAAAATACACGGATAAAAATTGAAATTCAGAAAATTATGAAACTTACCAAAAAGCTTTCCCAAGGTGAATATAGTATTTCCAACATTTCTCCTAGGATTTTTCACTTTTTTTCCCTTTTTTCCCTCCTACTTCAAAAAGGCACAAAAGGGGTCTATTTATAGTAAAAAAGACCAGTTGTCCCTGGGACAACAGGTGTTGTCGTGGGGACAACACTAGTTGTCCCTGGGACAACTAGTTTTGCCTCCCTTTTCGGTTTGCGTGACCGTTTTTGTAATTTCGGCCAAATCGAGTATCGAAATGATCTAATTTTTTGATATGTTGTTCCCCATAATGTTACCTACCTCCTGACCAAATTTCAGCTCATTTGGACTTTGGGAAATGCGCCTTTTGATTCCCGAGGTGAATTCCCAATTTTCTCAATTCCCGGAGATCCGGCCGTCGGAATGTGCTGATTTTTGAGTATGTTCCTCCTTGTAGTATTACCTAACAACCATAAAAGTTTGAGGACTTTCAGATATCCATAACTATTTAATTTTACCTTCCAAGAGTTTTGACGGTTACCGGTTTCCGGCAGTTTCTGGTAATTCTCGTAACTTTCTGTCCTGGTGGCCTTTCTGCCTCATTCTTTGACCTGTATCACATGTATAGAGTATATATTCATCCATGAATGTCTATTCATGCCTGTGTGTTCATTTTCTTGAAGTTCGGGATTTGTGCGAGGGTCAAAAAATGAGGTGTTCACAGACCCTCTCGACCTAGGTTCTTTGGAACAAAGAAATTAGGACGATACTGAGAATGAATCATTTTGAGGTGCTCGTATGAATCCTCCATGATATGTTTTTGAAAATAATGCCATGCTAAATGATGCTTGTGCTGTCTATCTCTGCTGGGAATGGATGGGCGATTCAGGACGCGTCCTGTGCTTTGTAAAAAAATGTTGAGCTGTGGTACTCTTACTTCGTAGGACGGTTCTATCAACGAATTTGCTTTCTGGGGTTGAGTTGTGGTACTCCTACTTCGTAGGACAGTTCTGTCAACAAATCTGCTTTCTGGGTTGAGTTGTGGTACTCCTACTTCGTAGGACGGTTCTGTCAACGAATCTGCTTTCTGGGTTGAGATGTGGTACTCCTACTTCGTAGGACAGTTCTATCAACAAATTTGCTTTCTGGGTTGAGCCGTGGTACTCCTACTTCGTAGGATAGTTCTGTCAACGAATCTGCTTTCTAGGTTGAGCTGTGGTACTCCTACTTCGTAGGACGGGTTTGTCAACGAATCTGCTTTCTGGGTTGAGCTGTGGTACTCCTACTTCGTAGGACGGTTCTGTCAACGAATCTGCTTTCTGGGTTGAGCTGTGGTACTCCTACTTCGTAGGATGGTTCTGTCAACGAATCTGCTTTCTGGGGTAAAAAAGTTTTTCTTTCTTCTTTTATCCGGTTTTTCTATGCATTTTTTGATGAGTTTCCTTTCTTTCTAAAAAGATGTAATCACGATTTCCTTGGTTTGTAAACCTCATGAGTGCTTTCCTTGGGGTTTTCACCTTACACTCTTGAATTTTTACCAATGTTTCCACAATTTTCAGGACTCTTGCCCTTTGCAGTTTTTTTTTTTGGTTTTCGGAGAACATTTTTATTTGCACCTGCACTTTTTCTGTTTTTGATGCCCTTATATCTCCCTCTGATGTTTTCAAGGCTTTTTTCTTGATGCCTGTCTATTTAATCTTTTGCATGGCCGGCAGCCTTTCTCACCCGAGACGTAGCCCTGAGCCTTTTGGCCTAGCTGTCACTCTCAGTGTGGCTCTCGCCGTTACCTTCTTTCTCTATTTTTTTGGAATTCTCTTTATTTCTTCTCTCTTGGTGCTGTGGGTTTTATCCTCTTTTCTACTCTTTCAATTTTTTCTTGTACCCACTTCGTTCTCTTCAAATAGTTTCTCCACTGCTAAGGGCACATTTCCCGTATTCTGTGGAAGTCTTGGTTTAAATTCTCTGTGTTGGGTTTTTACCGTGCATGTGTTGTGGTGTTTTTTTGGCTTGAAAACTTCAGAATTCCGTGATTCCTCTTTTTTTTTAAACTGATAAAAAATGACATTTTTATTCCGGATAAAAGAGAAAAAAGAGGTTTTTTATTTTTGGGAACAAATGGGTTGTCTTGGGGACAACTGGTTTCTCCCAGGGATAATTGGTATTGTTTTGGGGACAACGGTTTCTTTTGGGGACAACTAGTTTGTCTTGGGAACAACTAGTTTGGTTCCTATATATATGAGCCTTCTTTGCTTGCATTTCTCACACCTCCCATAGTTTCTTTCTCTCTCTAAGTTCATATTTTCTCCTTGGCTTTTCTTTGCAATCCTTTTGTTCTTTATCATGTCGGCTTTTCATTCTTATAATAATAGTATTCATTCTCTCCCTCCGGATTGTCTGCTTGGTGATTCTCCGAATATCTTTACCACGGGATCTGACGGTTTTACTTTCATATCGCCGCATCACGATGATTAGGAGGGGATAGTATGGCAAGGTGCTGAAGGTGCGGCTTACCGACGTGCTGTGTATACTGACGCTGTCGTTTCTGATATCAACCCCCCGTGGCTTATCATGGAGCCGGAACAACATTTATTCTTCAATCGTACCCGGGTATTTCCATATGAAATGCTAATGTACTGCTTTATATGTTTATGCAAGTGCCATGTTAGTTGTCTTTAAAAATAAAAAATGATAATTTCAATTAATAATATATAATGTTAGTAATAATAATAGTAGTAATAATAGTAGTACTAGTAGTAATAGTAAATAATAGATAGTAAATAGTAATAGTACTAGTAAATAGTAATAGTACTAATAAATAGTAATAGTACTAATAAATAGTAAATAGTAGTAGAACATGTTTCCTGCAAAAGCAAATAATACCATGTTAGAAATTCCTATATATGCCTGTATGCTAAAATGCATGTTTATCATTTTCGAGCTCTCTTTCTTCTTATTTTTTTTAGCATCCTTTATGTTTTATTTATGAAATCGTGTATTTTGCGAAAAAGAAACAAGTCTATGTAGCTCAAAAACGATATGTATGCAAATGTATGTAATGTAGACTCTTTTCCGAAAATATATTTAATATTTTATTTTGAGAAAATATCAATTGTAAGTGTTTTTTTGTTCGTTAATAAAGATTTTGGCCTGGAGGCAAAAGTTTCATTTTGTTATGCAAACTTATTTTGTAATTTTTCAAGATTAAATGAAAAGCAGGGTTTATTTTATTTTATGAAAATTAGACCGGGCCTGAAGTCATTTCTCAGGTTGCCTACGTTCCCCTTGTTTTAATATCTTAATTCTTGGTTGTGGGGCTCAGGTTTACGTAATTCTTGGGTATGCCGGCTTATGTCCTTTACTGATAGTATTTCTTCAAACGGTTTAGATTAACCGGAGAACTGAACTCTTGCCCATCTGTATCTGTGATTATAACTGCTCCTCCGGACAAAATCTCTTTGACAATATACGGCCGTGTCCACTTCTGCGAGAATTTTCCCCTTGGATCTCTAGCTGGTTCTCTGATTTCTTTTAGCACCAAATCATCTATCTGTATTCTCCTGATTTTCACTTTCTGATTGAATGCTCTAGCAACCCTTTTCTGATACCCTTGCTGATGGTAGTTGGCTTTCAATCGTTTCTCGTCGAGTAGCGCCAACTCTTCATAACGGCTTTGAACCCAGTCTAATTCTGCCAATGTGCTTTCCATAACTACCTTCAGAGACGGGATCTCCATTTCTACAGGCAGTACTGCTTCCATCCCATACGTTAATGAAAATGGTGTGGCGTTTACGGAGACCCTTTCTGTAGTGCGATATCCCCACAATGCATACGGCAGTTTATCGGCCCAATCTCGACCACCTTTTATCATCTTGCTAATCATATTCTTCAGATTTTTGTTTGCCCTTCTACTGCACCATTGGTCTGTGGCCTATTGATAAGTGCCCAAAATTGTTAATTAAACCCGCAAATAATATTTTTGTTAGTATATAATTAATGCTTAAATTATGGAGGATTAATATTTATTTTGTCTTTTTGTAGGAAAGAAGAAAATTATAATAAAAAGCCTAAAAAGGTGGAAGAAGTCTACTGAAGATCAAAAAGAAGATAAAGAAGAAAGAATATTCCAATTCAATATTCTCTCCTAATTTGAATATAACTCGTTATTCTCTCTTTTAATTAGAATCCTAATTGATCTCAAAGTTTTTATTTTCTCTACAATTCTAGTTTCCTAAACCTTGTAAACTTCTATTTCTTATTCCTATATATAGACCCATTCTCTACACCTAAAGGGATAGAAAAAAATATAGAGAAAATAGATAGGAAAAATAGATAGAATATAGATATTATTAGAGAGTTCTAGAGAGAGAAAATCCTCTATACTAGTTGCCGTGCGGCCGAAGTATTGAAGGAGAAGAAGTGGACAGCGTAAAGCCGTGCGGCACACGCCAGTTCGAGCATCATAAACAGGGACGCTTTCTAGCTTTCTAATTTTTTATAGTTTGTATTTAAGTACTTTAATTTTAATTTTAATAATGAATTATTATTTTGTTTTAATGTGTTATTTATTTAATATGCTTGGCTAAACTCTCTCCCAAAGGAGAGGGATGAAACCTCCATGGATGTAATGGGCTTAATTTAATTCTAATTGATTTTTAATTATTCGTCCCGAATTAAAATAGATTTTGAAATTACCATTACTATAACGTGTGTTTTCTTTCTAGTACTTTAATTGTTTTTAAAATAAAGGAAGGATCTCTTGTGATCACCAATTTGGGGATACAGGTGATGCCTATTTTTGTTTACATTAGTTTTAAAGAAAGGATGATGGTAATTTTGAATTTGTTTATATAGTAAGGATGAATGTTAAAAATATAATTAGATATTTTTTTGTTTATATCCATGGTGGCGGATTCTCTTTCCTTGGGATTTTCTATTATTGATTACTTGCTTCTTGATTTAATTTAATTAGTTTAGTTTCTTAGTTTAGATAATTTCAAAATCAAAATTTAAAAACTATTTTAATTTGGTTCCTAAAATATTGGATTTAGACAAACTCTCCTACTTTTAAGGAATTAGCTTGGATTTGGATTGACTCCTATTTATTCGCTATACTAATTTAATTAATTTTATATAAAGTAGGGTTTTTATTGTATTTAAGTGTGGAATTAAGCAACGATAAATTAATTATAAAAATTCCCCTTAAATCATTGGCGCCGTTGCCAATTTCAAGTTTCATAATTTTCAAGGAAGTTTGAACAAATCTTATATATTTTTTTAAACCCTCTCCCTCCCTCCCTAATTCTGAAAAAAAAAACAGAAAGTTCAGAAAAAAAAAAAACTGTTTTATTATTATTATTTTCGTTTTCTGTTTTTACTTTAAAAGTTTAATCTAAAAAAAAAAATCTTCTGACGAAAAACAAAAACAGAAACTTTAAAAAAAAAAACTGTTTTATTATTATTATTTTCGTTTTCTGTTTTTACTTTAAAAGTTTAATCTAAAAAAAAATCTTCTGAAAAAAAAAAAACAGAAACTTTCAAAAAGAAAAAAAAAACAGTTTTATTATTATTATTTTCGTTTTCTGTTTTTAGTTTAAAAGTTTAATCTGAAAAAAAAATTATTCTGAAGAAAAAAACAAAAAACAGAAAGTTAAAAAAAAAAGAGGCAATTAGATATAAGGCCTTATTATAATAATAACACCATAATAAAGGCCAATTATAAATTAGCATTTTAAATTAAGGACATTATATTAAAAAGACATTAATACCCCTTCTTTTTTTAACTAATAACACAATTAACCTAATATATATATATATATATATATATAACTTCAAACATCTAAAACAAACGATCAAACACAGCTGCAACCAAATCCAAATCAAAAAATACCAAAGCACACAACGATCCATCATTGCAACTACAGACATGAATCAAGAAATCGTTCCAACAATCAATTCCGATTTATTATCCAGGTATTTTTCTCAAAAAAACGCATATATATTGCTTCCATTCATCATTAAATACACTTGTTCATCGTCAAATACACATTATATTGCTTCCATTGATCATATTTCTTAGTTTTCAATGTGTAGCTGTTTCTCGTGCTGCTAAATAGCTTTTACACATATAAAATCGCTTGTTATCGTGTTGAAATCTTGTACTAAATCGCTTTTACATCTTCTAATAATGTGAACTCACAGAGGGTGCTAAATGCATTTAGCACCTTCTGGTATATTGCCAAATGTGATAACATATGGTGCTAAATGTCATTTAGCACTTTCTCCTTTTCATTGCCAAATGCGATGACAGGGGGTGCTAAATGCATTTAGCACCTTGTCTTTTCTTATCAAATGTCATGACAAGTGGTGCTAAATGGCATTTAGCACCTTCTATTTTCTTTTCAATAGGACTGAATGAGGGTGCTAAATGCATTTAGCACCTTGTAGTTTGCTGTCAAATGTGATAACAGGTAGTGCTAAATAGCATTTAGCACCTTCTATTTTATTTTCAATATTACTGAATGGGGGTGCTAAATTCCATTTAGCACCTTGTTGTTTGTTGTCAAATGTGATAACAGGTGCTGCCAAATAGCATTTAGCACATACTGGTTGATGTCCAGCTGGTGCTAAATGGCATTTAGCACCTTAGCACCTCTGGATTTATAATCAAATGTGATGACAAATACCGCTAAATGCATTTAGCACCTTGTGCTTTGTTGTCAAATGTGATAACAGCAGGTCCTAAATACCACTTAGCACCTACTGGTTGCTCTCCATCGGGTGCTAAATGGCATTTAGCACCTTAACACCTCTGGTTTTATAATCAAATGTGATGACAGGGGGGGCTAAATGCATTTAGCACCTTCTATTTTATTTTCAATAGTGCTGAATGGGGGTGCTAAATGCCATTTAGCATCCTCTGCTTTTTGGTGAAATCTACTATAATCCAGTGTTAACTGACTTTTAGAACAATTATATTACTTCTCACTATGTTTACAATAGGTGCTAAATGATTTTTGCAGAAATATTGACAGAGGAATTTTGGCCAAAGTGCATTACAATGATTCTAGTTTTGGATTCCAAGTGAATCTAGGTTTATCACTTGATGTATTGAAAAGGTCAATCTGCCAAAGGTGGTTTGATATAAATCCATTACATTTGGACCTAGTCATCTCTCGTGATGGAAAGGAGTATGTTCTTGATAGTAATGCATCTATACAATACATAGTTTGCTTTGCAGCTGTTCAAAATGTAGAAATCATAGACATAGTTGCAAGGAGAAGTGATGGTCCTAGATCCTTGGTTTTAGACAATAACTCTACTACTAGCTCCTCCAATTGTGGGACTTTAGAGAGCGAGGCTGAATCTCATACTCAGCCACGCCAATCAAATGCTTGGGAAAATTGTATTATTGGTGTTGGACAGAGATTCCCGGGTGGTGCAGATGAGTTCCGAACAAGTTTAAAAAAATATGCCATCCACAAGGGGTTCAAGTTTGATTATAAGAAAAATTCTAGTGATCGGATTACGGTTGTTTGTAGTAGGCAAAAAGATAAGGGGTGCACGTGGAGAATACATGCTTCTCCAAAGTTCAAGTTTGCTAAGTTCTTCGAAATAAGAAAAATGGTGGGCGAGCATACGTGTGGAATTACTTTCAAGGATTTAAGGAACCCACAAATGACAAGCCAGGTTGTCAAGTCAACTGTTTTAGATTTGATTCGGGACAAACCTCTCACAAAACCATCAGACATTATAGATTACTTTAGACGTGAGTTTGGTGTTACCTTGAGCTACTACTTCGCTTACACCGGTAAGAGCCACGCGATCAAGGAAGTACACGGTGACGATTATGCATCATATCAACAATTAGCATCCTACACTAATAGTATAAGAGAATCAAATCCAGGAAGTTACGTAGTCCTCGAAGTTGACGACAACACTAGAAAGTTTGAAAGAGTTTTCATAGCATACGAAGCTTGTATATACGGATTCAACTTCTGTCGAGCTTTAATAGCTTTAGATGGTTGCCATCTTAAGGCAAAATATAAAGGTTGCATGCTCTCTGCAACTGCAACTAATGGTGATGGAGGTAAGTTCACCAATTATTTTTCTTTTCATTTTCTGTCTCATTTCCAGCATAATTGGTGCTAAAAAAGTGTGGAGCACCATAGTTGTGTATGAACAATGCTTCCAAAAAGGGTTTAGCACCCTAGTATGTGCAAATTAGCTGGGTGCTAAATTCATTTAGCACCTTCTGGTTTGCTGTAAAGTGTGCTCACAGGGGGTGCTAAATGCATTTAGCACCTTCTGGTTTGCTGTAAAGTGTGCTCACAGGGGGTGCTAAATGCATTTAGCACCTTCTGGTTTGCAGTAAAGTGTGCTCACAGAGGGTGCTAAATGCATTTAGCACCTTCTGGTTTGCTGAAAGTGTGCTCACAGGGGATGCTAAATACATTTAGCACCTTCTGTAAAACTGTGCTGAAAGAGGATGCTAAATGAATTTAGCACCTTTTAGTACCCTATGTCTGTTGACCACAATGGTTGTGGAAACGTTTAGCACGACTGCTGTTCTTACTCGATTGTATTATTTATAGGTATGTTCCCGTTGGCAATGGCTGTTGTTGACTCAGAAAATGTTGCTAATTGGGAATGGTTCTTAAACCATCTGAAGGTTATTGTCGGAACGTTTAGACAAATAACGTTTATTTCTGACCGACATGTTGGCTTGAAGAATGGAATTCCTAAAGTATTCAATGATTCATTCCATGCTTATTGCCTTTTCCACTTGAAAAAGAACTTCATATCAGCACTTCCCAAAAGTTTTAGGAAAAAGAAATTAGCAGTGCAATTGTTCTCGAGTTGTGCAAATGCTCGTACAGTTGATGAGTATATGGAGCATTATCGAGACCTTGGCATCCTTGCGGGCGAAACAATGAATAAATTCTTAGAAAGTGCACCCGTTGAACGTTGGGTAAATGCATTCTTCCCGGGGAGAAGGTATGGTGTTATGACTTCAAATATGGCTGAAAGCTATAACTCCTGGATTATAAATGAACGTAATCTGCCAATTACAACAATGCTAGACCAAATTCGGGTGAAGGTAATGAAACAAATGTCAGATAGGAGAGAGGCGTCCAGGAGTTGGAGAAATGAATTGTGCCCGTCTGTTGAAAACAAGCTGAAAGATAAGGTCACCGAGAGTTCCTCATGGACGGTGACTAAATCTGACGATATGTTGTATGAAGTTAGAGAGCAAAAGACTTACCGCGTAGATCTTCAAAGATGGCACTGCGGCTGCAATTCCTGGTACATTGATGGTTTCCCGTGTTCCCATGCTGTTTTGAGCATACTCGCAGATAATAAAAATATTTACGAGTACATTGATCCGTGCTTCTTAGCAGTAAACTATAAGAGCTCCTACTCGAAACCAATTTATCCAGTCCCAACTTCTGGTCCAAGTGCTAATGTATTGGCAAATGTAACTGAGATATTAGCTCCAGATTGCAACACGCAACCTGGTCGACCAAAAAAGAATCGATTCGACACAAACACTTCAAGTACGAGGAAGAAACGCAAGTGTGGAAGGTGCAACAAGTATGTTTATCACAACAAGAAATCGTGCACCGAGCCAATTGCTTAGAAATAGTGCGGAACGTACATACATAGATATTTGATCTTATACTCATACAGATACCTTACAGAAAAATTATTCATTGCAACTAGTCATGTTCTAACAATTTCTTACAATTTCTATTTTCTCTTATAACATGTCCTCAAATTGTTTAAACACCTTTTGATTGATAATGATTATTTTGTGAACATAGTTTAATGTGTTATCTTATATTCACAAAATGTTGCTAAAATATCTTTTAGCACCACCTAGAATACTTCTACATCTGTGTTCATGGATTTTTTTTGTGATGTGTGTTGACAAGGGGTGCTAAATGCATTTAGCACCCCCCGGATTTTTGTAATATCTGTTGACAAGATGTGCTAAATGGATTTAGCACCACAACAATTTTTGTAATCTGTATTGAGAAGTGGTGCTAAATCCATTTTAACACCTCTTGGATTTTTGTAATGTGTTATCAGATGGGTTGCTAAATGAATTTAGAACTCCCTGGATTTTTTGTGATGTGTGTTGACAAGGGCTGTTACATGCCATTTTAAGCAGATCCAGGATTTTTGTATTGTGTGCTCACATGGGATTCAACAAGTTAAACAAGTGATACTCAAAAAAGACTTTTAATGTAAATAAAATCTAACAACAACGCTTACAAAAATCACTACTCATCAAATTCCTTCACATTTTCCACTATATAAATATATTGACATTCACATCCATGTACAGGATTTTCTAATGTGCATTTAGCACCTCCTGGATTGGGGTGCTAAATGCATTTAGCACCTACTGAATTTTTGTGATGTGTGCTCACAGAGGATTCAACATATTAAACAAGTGGTCCTCTAAAAAGAAATCTCACAACAATGGTTAGAAAAAGCACTAGTCATCAAAATTCTTTCACATTTTCCATATATACAAATATATCAAATATTCACAGCTATCATTAAAAAAAAAATTACAAAAATAACTATTCATCAAATTCATTAAATTCGTCTGCATTTTCAACTACAAATGTTACAGCATCATCAATAATAGAATTAACACTATCACCACAACCACCGCCTTTATCCGCAGATTTATCACCAACTCCCTCCTCGGCAAGTTCTTTGGGAACTCCTTCTACTACAGGTTCCCAGCTATGATCCTTATCAGTCAACAACAAATGAGTAATTTTTGCACGCTTCATCTGCATCAACTTTATATCCATAACTTTCGGGACTTCTTCACCGCGAAGAAGTCTTTCAATAAATTCACAGACGAATAGTGCACAATCAGGACTGCAAAAAACATAAAAACAGAGGAACAAAAAGTATTTAAGTCCAAGGAATAAACAATGTTATAGCACAGTTTATCAAAAAAGGATGGTAAATGCACTTAGCACCTTCAGGTATTATTTGTCAAAATGTGATGAAAGGAAGGTGCTAAATGCATTTAGCACCTTCTGGTATTGTTTCTCAAAATGTGATGACAGGAAGGTGCTAAATGCATTTAGCACCTTCACGTATTGTTTGTCAAAATGTGATGACAGGGGGTGCTAAATGCACTTAGCACCTTCAGGTATTGTTTGTCAAAATGTGATGAAGGAAGGTGCTAAATGCAATTAGCACCTTCACGTATTGTTTGTCAAAATGTGATGACAGGAAGGTGCTAAATGCAATTAGCACCTTCACGTATTGTTTGTCAAAATGTCATGAAAGGAAGGTGCTAAATGCACTTAGCACCTTCAGGTATTCTTTGTCAAAATGTGATGACAGGAAGGTGCTAAATGCACTTAGCACCTTCAGGTATTTGTTTGTCAAAATGTACAAATTGATACAAAATATCTTGAAGGTGCTAAACTGATTTAGCACCAATTGTCCACCAAAAAAACAAAAAAGTGTTTTTTTTTTACACTGGAAAGTACTTACTCTTCTCTTTGCTGCACACACTCTGCCCTAATGACCTTTGTCTCCTTCAGTTTCAAATCACCCCGGTCCTTCAAACGCTTCATTACTGCTTTCTTCTACACATATCAAATAAAAACCAAAACATTAGAATCATTACTGTGAACACTAAGAGTAATGAAAAAGTTTTCAAAAAAAATACCATCTGTACGGCCTCCTCGTAATAGTGGTCCTCCACTTTCTTTGATTGTTTTCCTCTTCTTCTCGGCAGCATTGTGTTGTAATGAATCCAGCGTAAACTGGGTAGATTGAAAACAAGAAGAGTCCAATGATAACCACCACTGTCGCCGAGAGACCTCCCGTGGTTCATAGGAAACATAAGATATTTAGTTTCCACGGGCATTTTAATTATATCATCCTCAAGAGAATCCTTAATAAAGATTGCAATATCATCCCGTATACCTTGCTGCAAATTAAAAAAAAAAAATTATATATTTAGCATCCAACACAACAGAAAAAACCATTCAAAGTTACATAATATAAAAGATAAAAGTATTACCCAAGCAGAAAAAGAAAATATAACACTATCTCTTTGTTGCATATCTTTTGATATGTACTTGACATACCAATCAATGATCTGCATTCATAGAGAGCACAGTTAGTAAAAATACTCTTAGATTTATACAATTCTATCACCTTATAAACCATAACTTTAAAGTTATTATAAAAATACCTGCCCATCCACAAAATGATTGCACATCAGATCTTGAAGAAGATAGCCCGATATGAATATTGACATATTGTAACTTCTCCAAGCCAAGGTACTGTCCCAGTAAAAGTACAAATAAAAAATTCAGCACAACAGTGCAAATGCTGAAAGGAGGTGCTAAATGCATTTAGCACCTTCTGGTATTGTTTGTCAAAATGTGATGACATGGGGTGCTAAATGCATTTAGCACCTTCTGGTATTGTTTGTCAAAATGTGATGAAATGGGGTGCTAAATGCATTTAGCACCTTCTGGTATTGTTTCTCAAAATGTGATGACATGGGGTGCTAAATGCATTTAGCACCTTCTGGTATTGTTTCTCAAAATGTGATGACATGGGGTGCTAAATGCATTTAGCACCTTCTGGTATTGTTTCTCAAAATGTGATGACATGGGGTGCTAAATGCATTTAGCACCTTCTGGTATTGTTTCTCAAAATGTGATGACATGGGGTGCTAAATGCATTTAGCACCTTCTTGTATTGTTTGTCAAAATGTGATGACAGGGGGTGCTAAATGCATTTAGCACCTTCTGGTATTGTTTCTCAAAATGTGATGACAGGGGCTGGTTTGCTGTCAAGTGTGACGACAGCGGGTGCTAAATGCATTTAGCACCAACTTTCTTTCTTTTATAACAACTATAAAATAAAATACAATGAAATTAAAAATAATACATACGATTTATTTGCATTCTTGAAAAACGTCTCAACGACCTCCCTTTCATTCTCATCAAGATAAACCAATCTATCTTTCCTTTTAGATAGCGGCAGAAAATTTCCCGCAACTTCATCATCTACATTTGGCAACTCATCAACATTGATGACTTCTTCTTCAATTGCTGCGGGTGCATCTTCTTCAGCTATCTTTCCAAAATTTTCCTTCAGGGAATCATCTTCCTTTCCCGATTCCCGACTCAAGTCAATGTTCAAATCAAAACTTGGGAGGTCACCCTCCTTCTTTTCTTCACCTTTAACATCTGGCCTCTTTTTCATCATCTCCTTCTCAACATCAACCCCAACATCTTTTGGAGAATCTTTCTCCACTAACAAGTCCTTCTTTGGTTCACCTCCTTTCTTGTTCTTCCTCCTCTTATTCTTCTTTCCTTCATCCTTTTTTCCTCCCTCATCCTCATCCTCATTTTCTTTCTTTCTCTTTAAATAGTAATATTCACAATTACTATCGAACTTAACCTTCCTCGGTTTTGCTTTGAGTCTTATTATGATTGATCTCATCTTTTTTTCTTCGCCTTTCTCTTCTTCCCTTATATTTTGTTCTTTCAATGGTGTCTCAAATTGCAAGTCTCCCCGTACACCAGAACAAACAAGGTCAACATATGAGTCAGGGTCGTCTTCTTCAGGTTTATCACAAAAAACAAACTCTGGATCAATAAAATCTTTACGTTTGCTCAGTTTGAGCATCATTTCAAGCTCCGCGACCCTCTTTTTCAGATCTTTAATTTCCTTGTCTTTGTCGTCACCTTCCTTCACCACTTCTGCTTCAGGAGTGTGGTGCCACTCTATGAATTTCATGTCCTTAGCTGCCTTATCCGCATAATGCGGACTCAACAACACTTCCTCCTCCGCAGAAATGTTCCCTATTTCTTTGGATACCTGGATTATGAAAGAAAAATAATGTTAAACAAGATAAAAATTAATCATAAGACCATATAAAAATTTTGTTTTCATTACCTTTGATGCATCCAAATCTGCAAGCTCCGATTCATAAAGTATACGCCTCAAGATGTTTATGTTCCATCGAACAAACCTTGGCGTATCATCACTATGCCCGTCATACGGTTGAACACCATTGTAGTGTTCACAAAACCAATACTGCAATTATAGAAAATAATGACTTTAAAAACAAAAAAACTCATAAAAGCCCACAGCATCATGTAACTTGAATGAAACTATAAAAAGATTTAGAAACTTAATTTACAAGTATGACACTGCCTATTAAAAACTATGATGTCAAGTGCTTCAATAATTATAATAAAATATGATTTATCACCATTTTATGCATGAAACAATAAATAAATAACATAGTGAACACACATCACAACAAAACAGATGGTGCTAAACGCATTTAGCACCCCCTGCCAGGACATTTGACAAAAAAAAAAAAGGTGCTAAATGCATTTAGCACCCCCTTTCAGCATTTCCACTGTTGTGCTGAATTTATTATTTGTATTTTATTGGGATAGCACCATTCCTTGGAGAAGTTATAATATATCATTTTCATGAGGTGCAACTATATCACAAACATTGAAAACAAGAAATAGAATTTAAGGAACTTACAAGCAATTGAATAACACACCCGGGAGTCCGGATGGGGTCTTTGTAATTTTTCTTGACCATTTTCATCAAATGATCATGTATAATGGTAGCCCACTGGAAATCAGCTACCTTATCCAAATCTTCAACACAGGGCACAAAACTTAAAGCAAGTGCCCTATTTGAGTTAGCAAAAAAAACAGTTGCTAACAAGTAGAGTATAAGGCACCGTGCAAAATCCTCCTCGGCGCCGTCTTCCAAAACAGTGCTCCGTACAGCCGATAGAACACTGGAAACTTTCAACGACGACTCCCTTTTGAATCGCCTCTGCATGAATTCTGAACCACACACGGATTCAGACGACCGTGGCAAAATCTTACTGCCATGCTTTGGCAGTCCAAAAGTAACGGAAACATCATCGGGAGTCAACTTAACTTCCTCCCCAGCAATCAAAAAAGCAGAATGCTTCTCCGAATAGGCAGAAATAATCTTCTTGCCTACTTGACCAATCATTCCGATATGATCTGGAATGATTTTGTCATCAAAAATTGCTTTAAACATAGAACCAAATGGCGTCTTCATCATAGTTTCAATATGACCATTTTTAATCTCACCCCGACCCTTCAAACTAGAAATTTCCTCAACAACTACTGCAAGGTTGCATCTAAACACAGTTGGTCTAGACACTTCTTTAACTGCAGATTTTCCAACCCCCCCTGATTTCTTTCCAACTTTCATCACAGCTCTACTTTGTTTCTTGTTACTTCTAGATACATTATCCTTCGTTTTCCTCTTTGAAGAAACGCCCTTTTTCTCAGAAACTCTTCCGGAAGTAGTCGTATTCATTGTCCCTTCAACACAATTGATATAAACCTTCATTACCACTGTTATCTAGTGGCATTATAAAAAACAAATATACACATATATCTAGTTAGCAATCTAACAATAATAAACATCAATGTCCTAAATCTGTTTTGCTGTCAACTTTGCTCAAATGGGGGTGCTAAATGAATTTAGCACCTCCTCCTTTGCTGTCAACTTTGCTTCCTCAAAAAGCAGAGGGTGCTAAATGCATTTAGCACCTCATGTGAGTTAATGACAGTGGGGTGCTAAATCAATTTAGCACCTCATTTGCTTTCAACTTTGCTCACAGGGGGTGCTAAATTCATTTAGCACCCATCCATTCCTTCACATAAAATGCTACAAAAACAAAAATGTTCCACAAAATCTACGTACAAATTTCAAAAGATGAACAAAACTAATAACAAAAAAAATTGGGTTGCTAAATGCATTTAGCACTTCCTCCTTTGCTGTCAACTTTGCTCAAATAGGGGTGCTAAATGCATTTAGCACCTCCTGGTTTCATATCAACTTTTGCTGACAGGGGGGTGCTAAATGCATTTAGCACCTCATGTGAGTTAATGACAGTGGGGTGCTAAATCAATTTAGCACCTCCTTTGCTTTCAACTTTGCTCACAGGGGGTGCTAAATTCATTTAGCACCCATCCATTCCTTCACATAAAATGCTACAAAAACAAAAATGTTCCACAAAATCTACGTACAAATTTCAAAAGATGAACAAAACTAATAACAAAAAAAATTGGGGTGCTAAATGCATTTAGCACCTCCTCCTTTGCTGTCAACTTTGCTCAAATAGGGGTGCTAAATGCATTTAGCACCTCCTGGTTTCATATCAACTTTTGCTGACAGGGGGTGCTAAATGCATTTAGCACCCCACTGTCCATAACAAAAAAATCATTTAGCATCAATTGTCCATAAGTTCAATCGTAACAAAATCATTTAAAACCAAAAGCGAACAAAAGATAATCAAATAGAATGCTCACAGACGGTGCTAAATCCATATAGCAACCAACCATTGAGAAAATTAACACAGAACTCATAAATGTGTTTTTAACTTCAAAATCAACAAAAAACCTAAATACAAAATCAACACAAAACTCATAAATGTGTTTTCAACTTCAAAATCAACACAAAACCTAAATACAAAATCAACACAAAACTCATAAATCGATTAACAAAACAATAAACGAGTACCTTGGATAAAAAGTGAAGCGACGAAACACAGCAACAACGACGAATAACGAATGTGCAGAGAAATAGAGAGAGAAAACTTTGATCGTCTATATAGAGAAGAATTTTTGATCGTGGTAGTTGAATAAGAGACGGGGGAAGATCGTGCTGGTATACCGAAGGTTTAGCAGGGGTTTTGGCGGGGGCAATTTTGTCCATTAATATCTTTGATAATCCTTAATATAAAATGATATTATTAAAAGTGTCCTTAATTTATAATTAGATAATAAAATTAGTCCTTTTTATTATTATTAGATATGAATTTGTCCTTTTAATGATGACATATTATAGAGTGAGGTCTTATGACCCATTTTCTCAAAAAAAAACAGTTTTATTATTATTATTTTCGTTTTCTGTTTTTTACTTTAAAATTATTCTGAAAAAAAAAAAAACAGAAACTTTCAAAAATAAATTTTTTATTATTATTATTGTTTCTGTTTTCTGTTTCTATTTCAAAACTTTAATTTTTAAAAAATTATTCTGAAAAAAAAAAGAAGCAGAACGTTCAAAAGAGAAGAAAAAAAGAAAAAAAAAATTTACACGTGAACAGTGCACTGTTTTATTTATTTAAAAAAAAAAATATTTTCTCAAACCCACTGTTTACAGAATTCTTGTTTGAGGAAACCTAAGTCGTTTGACTTTTGAAAACAATACACAATTCTCTTTGCCTGCGGAAATCTCAGTAATTAAAAAAATTAATTATTCTTTTATTAATTCTGAAAAAAAAAACAGTTAAAAAAAATTATTGCTATTTTCGTTTTTTTGAAAAAAAAGAAGAAGTTTTATTCTTATTTTCGTTTTCTTGAAAAAAAAATTCCATCATTATTTTTTTTTATTTTTTTTTGCCTTTAAGTTAGATAATTTAGGCGCTTTTAGGTTCCCTCTTACCTTTAGGTTAGATAACTTAGATGCTTTGCATTTAGGTCCCTATTTTTTTTATTTTATTTTATTTTATTTGCTTCTTTATTTGTGCATATTTAATTTAGCATTTGCATTAATATATTAGTTAAGGGCAACTTTCCTATCAAGATAAGGATTGGATTTCATCACCAATTCTTGCCCACCTAGGTTAAAAACCACCCTGCACTTGTTAAACCCGAGCCTTAAATTCATTAATCTAAAATTAATTAGACAGTGCAAGTTAATTGTCGGCCACTCCAGTGAGTACCTTTTTAATTTAGCAACGCCTAGGTAAGTTCTGTCAAAACGGCAGTTTGCTATCGAAGGTAACTGTGTTTTAAGTGGGACCGTTTGTGACCCCTCCAGTATTTCCTGGGAACTTAACCGGTTATTAGATTGGAAGCCTTAACTGGTAAGCTTACAATTTTCTCGATAAGATTAGGATAAGCCTAGATCATTAATTATATTAAAATTCTCAGTCCTCATTAAATTCATTGCTTAATTAGATTGCCCTTAGGATTTGCTTGCAACTAGGATTTTGCATAGTTTATGCAACTTAGAAGTGGACGAATAATTAGAAGACAATTAATCTTTCCACCTGAAAATCTCACAATGGCTAATAATCGTACATTAAATGACTATTTCGCCCCTGTCACCGCTGAGCCTCCTATGTGCATCACCCTTCCAACTACTAATGCAGCTCAATTCGAAATTAGACCTGCCACCATTAACATGCTACTTAAGTTCCATGGCCTCGATAGTGAACAACCATACATTCACTTAGGAAAATTCCTTACAATTTGTAGCACCTTTAAGAACCAAAACTTAGATGATGATGGTGTCAAGCTTAGATTATTTCCTTTATCCTTAGAAGATAAGGCAGCTTCGTGGTTGAACTCTCTTCCTCCTAATTCAATCACAACATGGGAACACCTAGCTAGGAAGTTTATGTCTAAATTTTACCCAATGTAAAAGATTGAATCAATGAGAGATGCTATTAGCACATTTAGAGGTAAAGTAGATGAGGAATTCCATGAAACATGGGAGCGTTTTCATGATTTATTAATCAAATGTCCACACCATGGTTTTGATAAAGCGAGTCTTGTCCATTTCTTCTATAAGGGTCTTTCCCCAATGAATCGTACAATGATTGAATCTATGCATAAAGGAAAATTTAAAGACCAAACTACTGATCAAGCCTATACATTTTTAGAGGAACTAGCTGACAGTGCACAAAACTGGAATAGTAGTAGCGAATACATGTCCCGTAATGAATATAGTTCAGTTAAGAAACCCGGCATGTATGAAGTTAAAACTGACCCAGACCTAAAATCTGTCATGGAGAGTCTAGCTACATGTGTTCAAAACTTAAGTAAGAAATTTGATGCATTTTCTATCTCGACTAGAAATAACCCGAGTCCAGTTTTAAATGTCAGTAACCCATGTGGGTTGTGCTCTAGCTTTGATCATACTACTCAAGCCTGTCCTTTTTATTGCTCTGATTCTGATGCACAAGTGTGTGCATTTAATACTTTTGGCAAACCTACTGCAAATACTTTTGGCAATAGATACCACCCTGATATGCGATTTCACCCCAATTTTTCTTGGAGTCAAAATGTTTCTTCGCAACAACAAAACGTAGGTGGTCCACCAGGTTTTCAAGGCTCCCAAAATAGGCCAGCCCCTCAACAGGCCGGACCAATGGTCCCACAACAACAGTTTTTCCAACATCAGGTCAACCCTAATAGGGAAATAGTTCCTGACCCTATGCGAAATTACAATGCTCCAGTCCCATCTACTAATAATTCACTTAATATTGAAGACACTTTTAAAATGCTGGCCATGACCATAGATCAATCCACTCAACAAGCGAATCAAATTATGCAAAAGTTAGAAAATAATATTGACATTTTAGCTAAGAGTCAACTTCAATTCCAACAATCTGTTCAGAGTCAGTTGAGCCACCTCACCTCTGTCTTAGCTGAAAGACAAAAAGGTTCCCTACCAAGCCAACCTGAGCCAAATCCAAAAGGTAGAACAAACTTTAATGTAGGAGCTAATGTCTAATTTAGAACATCAACCTGAACAGGCTAATGTTGTTAATGCGCTTCAATCTGATGATACAATTAAACAAAAGCAAGAAAACATTGAGCTCCTAGATAAGTCACAACAAGCTGAGAAGAAAGAAAATAAAAATGAAGAAACTAGGACCAATTTACCTAAAACTAATAAAAATGATCAAGCTGTAGGTCCTAAGATTGATAGTACCCCAAAAGAAATTATTCCATGTGCTCCTTTTCCATCTAGACTAGTCAACAATAAAAAGGATGCTCAATATAGTGAAATTTTAGATGTTTTTCAAAATCTTCAAATTAATATCCCATTTCTTACTTCCATAAAGCAAATTCCTTCTTATGCTAAATTTATTAAAGATTTAGTCAAAAGAAAAACTAGTGTTCCCAAAGAAGCCTTCATAGCTCAGCACTGTACCTCCTTCTTACAAAACCAAACTGTGATTAAACACAAAGATCCGGGTAGTCCAACTGTCAAATGTAAGATATGAGAAAATTTTGAGGAACAAGCTCTATTAGATTTAGGAGCCAGTGTGAACCTACTTCCATATTCCGTTTATCAACAATTGGGGTTAGGTGATTTGAAAAAAACTGACGTCAGGTTAAGTCTAGCGGACCGATCTATCAAAATTCCTAGGGGTATAATAGAAGATGTCATCGTAAAAGTTGCAGAATTTTATTATCCTGTCGATTTCATCGTCCTTGATACCCACCCTACCCAAGGTAAGCATATTCCTATCATTTTAGGCCGACCTTTTCTAGCCACAGCTAATGCTCTAATAAATTGTCGAAATGGTAATATGACCTTAACATTTGGGAACATGAAGGTTGAGGTTAACGTTTTTAGCCTCATGAAACAACCCGGTGATGTTGAATCCATAGAAGAACTTTGCCTTATAGAGTCATTCGTGTCACAAACATTTAATTCAACTCACTCAAAAGACCCTCTTCTTCATTGCTTAACACATTTCGAGTCCGACATAGGTGAAAATAACATCATTAATGAGGTTAATACCTTACTAGACTCTATTCCAGTACTCAAAACGTTAAATTATATCACTAAATTTGAACCATTACCTTTGCCTGTGCCTCATAAGAAAGAAGCCCCTAAGTTAGAGTTGAAGCCTTTACCCGAGAACTTGAAATACGCCTTTTTAGGTCCATCAAAAACTCTACCTGTAGTAGTTGCATCTGATTTAACTGCTAACCAAGAAGAAAAATTACTTAATGTTCTTAGAGAAAATAAAGAAGCTATAGGGTGGTCCATAGATGATATAAAATGGATTAGTCCCTTAGTGGTTCAGCATAGAATTCATTTAGAAGAAGATGCTAAACCTTCTAGGCAACCTCAGAGAAGACTTAACCCCAACATGAAAGAAGTAGTCCAAGCTGAGGTAATTAAACTTCTTGATGCAGGAATTATATATCCTATATCAGATAGTCAGTGGGTTAGCCCAGTTCAAGTGGTCCCGAAAAAGTCCGGAATCACAGTGGTACCAAACGAGAAAAATGAACTAATACCAACACGTGTCCAAACAGGATGGCGAGTGTGTATTGACTATCGAAAACTTAATAGTGTAACTAGGAAAGACCACTTTCCCTTGCCTTTTGTTGACCAAGTGTTAGAAAAAATTGCTGGCCAAGCCTTCTACTGTTTCTTAGATGGTTATTCCGGATATAATCAAATTCCAATTCACCCTGATGACCAAGATAAGACCACGTTCAGTTGTCCATTTGGGATATTTGCCTATCGTCATATGCCCTTTGGTCTTTGTAATGCCCCTGCTACATTTCAGCGATGCATGATGAGTCTCTTTAGTGACATGGTAGAAAAATTTATTAAAGTTTTTATGGATGACTTCTCTGTATTTGGCTCATCATTTGATCAGTGTTTACATCATCTCTCTCTCGTCTTAAAACGTTGTCGTGAGACTAACCTAGTTCTTAACTGGGAGAAATGCCATTTTATGGTAAAGAGGGGTATTGTCCTAGGTCATTTAGTCTCTAATAAGGGTTTAGAGGTTGACAAGGCAAAAATTGAACTTATTTCTAATTTACCTGTTCCTAAGTCAGTTAAAGATATTCATGCTTTCCTGGGTCATGCAGGTTTCTATAGGCGTTTCATAAAAGATTTTAGCAAAATAGCAAGGCCCTTAACTCACTTATTAAGAAAGGATATCCTATTTATCTTTGATGATGCTTGTCATTCTGCTTTTGAGAAATTAAAAATTGCTCTTACTACTGCACCCATTATTCGATCACCTGACTGGAATCTACCTTTTGAAATAATGTGTGATGCGTCAGATTACGCCATAGGAGCTGTTTTAGGACAAAGAGTGGATAAGTTACCTTACGTAATTTATTATGCTAGTAAAACATTGAATGATGCACAACAAAATTACTCCACCACAGAGAAAGAATTGTTGGCTGTAGTCTTTTCTCTAGATAAGTTTCGCTCCTACCTAATAGGATCTAAAGTCATCATTTTTACCGATCATTCTGCTCTTCAACATCTTCTTTCAAACAAAGATGTTAAACCTCATCTCATACGATGGATCCTCTTACTTCAAGAATTCGACCTTGAAATCCGTGACAAAGCTGGAAAAGAAAATGTCGTCGCTGACCATTTATCTCGTTTAGTGATTGAATCCATAGGATATTACATTCTAATTTCTAAAGCCTTTCCTGATGAACAATTACTTGAAATCTCTCAAGTACCCTGGTACGCTGACATAGTTAATTATCTTGTGACCAACCAACTACCTGCTCATTGGTCTAAACTTGATAGGGACAAATTCTTAGCCAAAGTGAAAGAATATTATTGGGATGACCCCTATTTGTTTAAATATTGTCAAGACCAAATTATTCGTCGGTGTCTCCCCGAACCTGAGCAAGAGTCTATTATTTCTTTTTGTCATGACCAGGCTTGTGGTGGTCATTTTAGTGCGAGACGAACCGCTGCAAAAATTTTGCAGTCAGGATTTTATTGGCCTACTATTTTTAAAGACACTCATAATTATTGTGTAGCTTGTCCTCGATGTCAACACTTAGGTAAAATAACTAAGAGAAATGAATGGCCTCAACAACCGATCTTAATAGTTGAAATTTTTGACGTATGGGGTATTAATTTCATTGGTCCCTTCCCAAATTCTCACGGTTTTACCTACATTCTCCTAGCTGTTGATTATGTGTCAAAATGGGTTGAAGCTATAGCAACTAAGAAAGCTGACCATAGAGTTGTCGTTAATTTCTTAAAAGATACCATACTTCCTAGGTTTGGTACACCTCGAGCTATAATTAGTGATAATGGAACCCATTTTTGTAATAAGGTGTTTGCAAGTTTAATGATTAAATATGGGATTACTCACAAGGTAGCCCTGGCATATCATCCCCAAACCAATGGTCAAGCTGAAGTGTCTAATAGGGAAATTAAACATATTGTGGAAACAACAGTTAATACTTTAAGAAAAGATTGGGCAATTCGACTTTCAGATGCTTTGTGGGCCTACCGCACTGCATATAAAACTCCAATAGGAATGTCTCCTTATAGACTAGTATATGGTAAGGCCTGTCATCTTCCTGTTGAACTTGAGCATCAAGCCTATTGGGCCATTAAAACTATGAATTTTGAAATAGATAAAGCAAGTGAACAACGAAAACTCCAACTTAATGAGTTAGAAGAAATACGTAATGATGCTTATGAAAGTTCTAAAATTTATAAAGCAAAAACTAAAATAGAACATGGCAAGCACATCTTAAGAAAGAATTATCTCCAGGGCAAAAGGTTCTTCTGTATAACTCTCGGTTAGAGTTATTTCCTGGTAAACTAAGGTCACGTTGGTCTGACCCCTATATTGTTCACAATGTGTCATGCCACGGTGCTATCGAAGTTCAAGATCCTAAGAATGGACACATTTTTAAAGTTAATGCTCAGCTTCTAAAACCATTTTTAGAACTTCAAACTAGAGCAATCGAAGAAACATTACTTGCTGATCCTGTGTACCATGAATAGATTATATTTCATTATTATTTGAATTTTCTTTTTGGCTAGTATGTTTTCCTCAACTTGATTCGCCTGGCTAAAGGCGTAAAACTTAGCACTCATGGGAGGCAACCCATTTGGTGTGTTTGAATTACCCATCTCTCTCAACATTGTCCATTTATTTTCACTCTATTTGGGGGTATTCTTGTTTAAACACTGAGGACAGTGTTTTGATTTGTTTGGGGGTGGGAAAGTTTTTAAAAATGGAAATTCATTTTTTTTGAAAGTATTAAAATATAGTCGTTTTGGTTTAGTACCCTATCCATGATATAAATGAATTTACCAATGACCCACCTTATGAATGCTTAGAATTGTTATTGTCTAACTCTAAGTTTAGTTTGTTACTCGAATATATATGAATCTATACATTGCATTATGAGCTCTATTCAAAATATTTTTCAACTGCACACACAGCCGTCTAGTGTAATGTAAATTGAAAACTAATCGAGTTTCTAAAGAGCTAGAGAAATAACAGTGGAGACTTAATAACCTTGTGAGATTTTGAGCCATTCATCATTTGTAGAGGGTATATACGCAAACTCGGAGTCATAAGATGACTCAACTATTCTTCATATCGTATTAAGTCATTGCATAGTCTCATTACTCTTGTTCATATTTTGATTAATTACTGAGAATGAAATCTCTTTCGAGTTAAGAGAAACATAGGCCTTGTAGTTTATTTGAGACGTGATCGTCATGCTAACCCATAGAGAGGATAATAGGCCTTCTTTCTTTTTCACAATAAGCCTTCAACCGTCATATATATTTATCGCTAGTAGCCCTTTGAGCCTATAAAAAATAACCTTTTCTTTGTTTACCCATATCCCTAAAACCCCATTTATTTCTGAGAAGTTAGAAAGATTGTGAAAGAAGAAAGGGAAGGGAACAAGCTAAATCGAAAAAAAAAAATGAATGAATGAAAAAAAAAATGTTCGGGAAAAAAAATGAAGATAGAAAATGTTTGAAAGAAAAAAAAAGAAAAGAAAAAGAAAAATGACTGTAATGTTTAAAGTGAATGAGAAAATTCAAAGTTGAATGAAGTATATATTTATATTGTTCCCTACAAAAGTGACATTGAAAACCCTACCTTCTCAGAGATAATTATTCCTTATGCCCATATTTAACCCGCATGTTAACCCAATAAAGTCCTATTTGATCTATGGTTAGGTATGGTAGGATGTGAAGAATAGATGAGAAGGTGCTATGGTGGGTAACTCGACATTCTCAAATAAAGTAATTAATATTCCTTCCATGAGACTAAAAATTCATTCATATGCGTTTTTTCTAATTAGTATGTGAGCTATTTGAATTTGAAATCCTTCTCACATACAAGAGAGACATTATTAACCAAATTTCAGAGTGCTATTTTTTTCAAGAGAGTATATCCAGTGAGATTTGGAGTCGAAACAACTTTTTCGACGGCAATGTAGTAATTCATTTACTTGGCTATGAAAAGTTATATTAGATAAGCTGTCCACACACACACTTCCTTTTTGAGCTTGTTTTGTAATGTTTATTTTTATATCATTTTAGTAGCTCACTACATATGGTGAATTCGACATTGCCGATTCTTGCCTTTCGTAAATGTAGGTGGCGAGGAATTCTTTGAGAAAAAAATAAGGAAAAAATCAAAATTGATTTCTATTTTTATAAAGTTTGGGGGCGCCTTTACTGCAAACCCTCACGAGGCTATAACTCGTCCACTTTGGTAACTTAGTGGTTTAAGGCCTTATTGCATACGGTAAATGCAATCGAGAGTAACCAGCGAAAGTGGTACACCTGAGTAGAATAGGATTTTATTTTTTTAAACCTTTTTATTTTGGTCCCTTATTTATGTTTGATACTTTATGTTTGCTCGAGGACTAGCAAAAGGTTGTTTGGGGGTAGTTTGATAAGTGCCCAAAATTGTTAATTAAACTCGCAAATAATATTTTGTTAGTATATAATTAATGCTTAAATTATGGAGGATTAATATTTATTTTGTCTTTTTGTAGGAAAGAAGAAAATTATAATAAAAAGCCTAAAAAGGTGGAAGAAGTCTACTGAAGATCAAAAAGAAGATAAAGAAGAAAGAATATTCCAATTCAATATTCTCTCCTAATTTGAATATAACTCGTTATTCTCTCTTTTAATTAGAATCCTAATTGATCTCAAAGTTTTTATTTTCTCTACAATTCTAGTTTCCTAAACCTTGTAAACTTCTATTTCTTATTCCTATATATAGACCCATTCTCTACACCTAAAGGGATAGAAAAAAATATAGAGAAAATAGATAGGAAAAATAGATAGAATATAGATATTATTAGAGAGTTCTAGAGAGAGAAAATCCTCTATACTAGTTGCCGTGCGGCCGAAGTATTGAAGGAGAAGAAGTGGACAGCGTAAAGCCGTGCGGCACACGCCAGTTCGAGCATCATAAACAGGGACGCTTTCTAGCTTTCTAATTTTTTATAGTTTGTATTTAAGTACTTTAATTTTAATTTTAATAATGAATTATTATTTTGTTTTAATGTGTTATTTATTTAATATGCTTGGCTAAACTCTCTCCCAAAGGAGAGGGATGAAACCTCCATGGATGTAATGGGCTTAATTTAATTCTAATTGATTTTTAATTATTCGTCCCGAATTAAAATAGATTTTGAAATTACCATTACTATAACGTGTGTTTTCTTTCTAGTACTTTAATTGTTTTTAAAATAAAGGAATGATCTCTTGTGATCACCAATTTGGGGATACAGGTGATGCCTATTTTTGTTTACATTAGTTTTAAAGAAAGAATGATGGTAATTTTGAATTTGTTTATATAGTAAGGATGAATGTTAAAAATATAATTAGATATTTTTTTGTTTATATCCATGGTGGCGGATTCTCTTTCCTTGGGATTTTCTATTATTGATTACTTGCTTCTTGATTTAATTTAATTAGTTTAGTTTCTTAGTTTAGATAATTTCAAAATCAAAATTTAAAAACTATTTTAATTTGGTTCCTAAAATATTGGATTTAGACAAACTCTCTTACTTTTAAGGAATTAGCTTGGATTTGGATTGACTCCTACTTATTCGCTATACTAATTTAATTAATTTTATATAAAGTAGGGTTTTTATTGCATTTAAGTGTGGAATTAAGCAACGATAAATTAATTATAAAAATTCCCCTTAAATCACCTATAGGGGGAGGACTTGTGCCTCTGTATCCCGTATTCTTCCATCACATCGTTGGCTTCTCCTTCGAAGTGGGTTCCATTGTCAGACACAATCTCATGGGGTACCCCGTATCTGCAGATGATATTCCTTCGAATGAATTTTGCTACCTTCTTAGCATCAAGCTTCGCATACGATTCTGCCTCGACCCACTTTGTAAAATAATCGATTGAGACCAGTATGTACTCATGCTCATTGCTTGCTGACGGCGATATTTTTCCAATGACGTCTATCCCCCAAACTGAGAACAGCCAAGGAGCTGTCATGGTGTACAATTCTTTTGGGGGAAGTTTCTGAGATTTTGCGTAGACTTGGCAGAGATGGCATCTTTTGACATGACCATTACAATCTTGTTGCATAGTGGTCCAGTAATATCCTTGCCGAATTATCTTCCGGGCCAAAGTGTGTCCACCCATGTGGGGTCCGCATTCTCCCCCGTGCATTTTGCTGATAACGGCTTGAGATTCCTCTTCTCTTAGGCATCGAAGATGTACTCCGTCATATCCTCTCTTGTACAATTTTCCTGTGCAAATGATGAATTGAGCCGCCAATCTCCGAAGTGCTATCCGAGTCTTCTTATTGGCATGATCAGGGTATTTTCCTTCTTTTAAAACCCTCCAGATGTCATAATACCAGGTGGCTGAATCTACCAATTCCTCATCTTCATTTTCACTGTCAAGGACCATGCAATATGCCGGGACCTCTCTTTGCTCAATAGTGATATGTACTGCCTGCATATCTCCCGGGATTTCTACCATTGATGCCAATGTTGCCAGTGCATCGGCGAAATTATTTTGACTGCGGGGTACATGGTGGAAACTGATATCTTCAAACTTGTTAGCCATATCTTGCAGTTTGTCCAGGTAGGGGATGAGCTTATCTTCTCTAATCTTCCACTTTCGCAATACCTGGTGTATGATAAGAGCCGAATCTCCGAAAACCTGTATTTTCATTACCCCTCTTTTAAGAGCGATTTCCAACCCCACGATGCAAGCCTCATATTCGGCAGTGTTATTGGTGCAGTCGAATTGCAACCGGAACGACAACGGTGCATGAATCTGGTCTGGCGAGATCAAAAGAATCCCTATTCCTTAGCCATTTTTGTTGGCAGCTCCGTCGAAATACAGTTTCCATTTACCCTCTATTTCTAATGCCATGATAGTTTCATCTAGGAAGCTGAGATCTCTTTCTTCTTCTTCTTCTTCCAAAATAAGATTACCAGCCAAGAAATCTGCGATGATCTGACCTTTAATCGCCTTCTGGGTAACATATGTGATATCGAACTCAGATAACAAAAACACCCATTTAGCCATCCGATTAGTCAACACTAGCTTCTCGAACAAGTATTTCAATGGATCCAACCGTGCTATCAGAATAACGGAAAATACGAGCATGTAATGGCGTAACTTCTGAGTTGCCCAAATCAAAGCTGCACACGATCTTTCCAGTGGTGAGTAATTTCATTCACAGGGTGACAACTTCTTACTGATGTAATAAATCGCCTGCTCCTTTTGACTCTGGATCAAGTGTTGGGCCAACATAGCCCCTGCGGCAATTTCATTGACTGTGAGATACAGTAATAAGGGAAGGTCTGGCTGTGGTGGGGCAAGGATTGGTGGATTGGATAGGTACTCCTTGATTTTATCAAACGCCGCTTGGCACTGTTCATTCCACTAACCATCTGATGATTTCTGGAAGAGTCTGAATATGGGCTCGCATGTTTACGTGAGCTGGGATATGAACTGGCTGATATATTGTAGCTTACCTAGGAACCCTCTGACCTCTTTCTGTGTGCGCGGTGCCGGCATTTCTCGGATTACTTTTATCTTGGTAGGGTCTGCTTCGATTCCCTTTTTGCTAACGACATAACCCAACAACTTGCCTTTTGTTTCCCCAAATACATATTTCTGCGGATTTAATTTCATCTGGAATTGCCGGAGTCTATCGAAGAAAGTTTTGAGGGCGAGGAGATGCCCTTCTCTCTCTTTGGACTTGATGATCATGTCGTCCACATATACCTCAACCTCTTTGTGGATCATATCGTGAAAAAGTGCAGTTGCAGCCCTTTGGTACGTCGCCCCGGCATTCTTTAACCCAAACGGCATAACTGTGTAACAGTAAGTACCCCACGGTGTGATGAAGGCAATTTTTTCTTGATGATCGGGATGCATCTTTATCTTGTTATAACCAGCGAAACCATCGACAAACGACTTCAAAGCATGGTTGGCAGTATTGTCCACAATTAGATCGATATTGGGTAATGGAAAATCGTCTTTTGGGCAGGCTTTATTGAGATCCCTGTAATCTACACATACCCTCACTTTCCCATTTGGCTTCGGCACAGGTACGACATTGGCTAACTAAGTTGGATAATTCACTACTCGGATGAATCCCACTTTCAACTGTTTTTCAACTTCTTCTTTAACCTTTAAGGACCATTCTGGTATCAACTTTCTAAGTTTCTGCTTGACGGGTTTACACTCTGGTTTGGTGTGGATCTCATGCATCACTATATCTGTGCTTAAACCTGGCATATCAGCATAAGACCAAGCAAACACATCAACATATTCTTTCAACAATTCATGCAATTCTTTGCTTTCAATTTCATTCAATTCAGTCCCAATTTTTAACTCTTTCTTATCCTCATCGGTCCCTAGGTTAATCGTAACGGTTTCACCCTCCTCGATTTGGATTCGCTGTTTGTTCTTTTCAGGGATATCATTCATAGATTCAATTTCAGCAGAGGCAATAAAAGAATTGGACATATTCGGCTACTGTGAAACTGTTTCTATTTCATTAACAAAAATTCCATTGGGTACATTTTCAAGTAAATTTCCTAAGAGCTTATCATCGCTCATGCTACCCAAAATTTTATCCCTTACATATTCACTCCCTTTCTCTCTCAAAATTCCCCTTTTCTTTGCCGGATAGATCAAAACCACGGGATCAACTAGATTACCCTCTTCAGTCACTTCCATAACCTCAGTTTCGACAAACAAACTCTTCATCATAAAAGCTAGCTCCTCAGTTCCTTCATTTTCTTCTTTCAAACCCTGAGATGGATCTTCATATCCCCTATTTTCAATACAGTGTACCTCCCCCTCTTTGTGATACAAGTCTTCAACAAAGAAGATTTCTAGTCCTGGGACTCTTTCTCTTTTCGAATTAAACCATGGTTCTTGGAAACCACAAAATGGGAAGTCTTCCCCTTCCTTTACAAAGATACCATTCAACGAAGTATTGATCGCTCCATAATTTGAACCCTCCATAAATTTGCCTTCTTCCGACTCTGATAAACCCAGCCCATCATATTTTTAGCTCTGCACGTGCGGCTTGATCGGCTCGACTATTCCGACTTGTCGATCACCCAAACCTCTGCCTGGAAAGTACCCTATAGCATTCATCATAGCAACCACTTTTTCGTTCAGAAATGGCACAGTGTACGGGGGTAACAGTTCAATTTTCTGTGTGGTCAGAGTTTGCACTTTGGGTTCGCATTGAAAACCTCCCAACTGTATATCCTGACTCCTTATGCCTAAGACTGGTGTGTCTTTGGGCATTATAACATCGTCACAGTCCCCATGTACCACAATTACTTCATCTCCCACGGGAATCTTTACTTTCTGATGGAGAGATGATGGGAGAGCCCCAACCGAGTGTATCCATGCCCTTCCCAACAGCAGATTAAAGCTTGACGGGATCTCAATAACTTGGAATTCTGCAGCAAATTCGGTTGGCCCGATCAATAAACTCAGGATAACAGACCCCAATACGGCTCTCTTGGTGTTGTCATAGGCTCTCACGGTTACCGGAGATTCTTCCAAACTTCCTTCATCAAGCCCCAGAGCCTTGAAAGTTTTGAGAGGGCATACATTTATGGTTGCTCCATTGTCGATGAGCACCTTTGGTATTACCATCCCCAGAGTTTCAACAGATATGTGCAGAGCCTGGTCATGATCTCTCCCCAACGGTGATAAGTCTTCATCGGAGAATGCTAGACTGTTCTATAGACCCAGTGTCCCAATCATAGCGATTAATTGCCCAAGATTGGATTTTATGGGGATTATGGCTTCATCCATGAGTTTCAAAAATGCTGTTCGATGGGGTTTGGAGGAAACCAACAGTCCCCAAATGGATATCTGAGCCTGGGTTTTTTTTAATTGTTCGACCACTTGCCTACCTTCAGGTTGGATCACTTCTTTTTTTCCAGCTTCTGCCACTTTCTCTTGAGGGCTATAAACCTTCCCTGATCGTGTTAACTGTTGCACCCAGTTAGCTAAACCCTCCTTTTCATTCTTATCCGACTCTTCTGCCACTTTTGACCAATCAAAACTAATCATGTTGACGTGGGTTCGGGTGATCTTTCTTGAGATGGACTACTTTCGGTTCGGTGTCTCCTGCCCAATTTTCACCTTCTTTCCCTGATAACCCAACCCTTGCTTGTGGATCTGAGTCTTTACTATAACGGGTTCGGCGATGCCTTGGTTGTATTTGCCCCGTCCTTGACCGGGCAGTATTTTCATCTCCTTCATCCACTTACTAACTTGGGAGCTGTACGATGGTTTCTCCGCAACTTTCCCTCCCTGATTCGAAACTTCTTTCATTAATTGCCAGAACATATTTTCCAACTCTTCTTCTTTTCCTTCTGTAAAACCTTGACTCAAACAACTTTCTACTCGAAATACAGCTATGATCTCCTTTCTTTTGTTCTTTGCAGGCCGAATCAAAAACATCGGATCATTCTGTTCTTTATCTATTATCAATGCATTAATTCTCCCTCTGTGGTTGGAGAGTGGATTCTTTGCCACATTCGGGAGCTCGGGATCAGGAATTTTCCCCGACTCTATCAGATCTTGTATGGTGTGCCTCAAAGCCATGCATCAATCAGTGTGGTGTCCAGGGCCTTGATGGAATTCACAAACTTCATTCGTATTCCAGCCACGGGGAAGCGGATCAGGGGGAGCTCGGGGGGCTAAAGCTTGTTGATGCCTCCATCCCTTAGGGCTGCAAAAGTTTTACTCAGAGAAGCCAGGAGTCGAGAAAAATGCCTATTCCTTCCAGTGTTCCGGGTTTGATTGATGAAACCTTGGTTGGGTACGGGCCTCTGCTCCTAAGGATATTGAAAGTTAGTTCTTTGAGAAGTTCCAGCATTTTGGTAAGACCACGTCTGATTGACGGCTGGGGTGGATCTTTTGTATTGGGAAGCCGTTTTCTTAGCTTCGGCCACCCTTGCCAATTCCTCCTCTGTCTCATTGGCGATGTGCATCAAAGCTTTGTACTTCTCAAAATATTGGCGGCCCATACCATTCCGAATTTCAGGCTTAAAGTTCTTGACTATCAAACCCAGTTGTTCCTCCTCAGACACACGGTCCACCATTTGTGAGGCCAGTTCCCGCCATCGAGTTATAAAATCGTTAACGCTTTCATTCTCTCTTTGCTTTGCCATTTCCAGATGCTTACGGGTGACTTTCAACTCCTCATTAGATTTGTAATGTTCCATGAACTCTTTCACAATGCTCTTCCAATCTGCCACTCGATGCCTCTCTAATCCCAAAAACCAGCTATGGGCGGGCCCAGTTAAGGTCTGATGAAAACCTTGAGCCAAGTGAGTTTCATTTAACCCATACAACTGCATCGTTCTTACATAAGCCTTGAGATGAAGATGCGGTGGGCTACTTCCCGAGAATTTCTCGACATGGGGGAGCTTGAAACCAATCGGCAACCGGGCATCCGGAAAAAGGGACATATTCCGGATATCGGCCATATCATCGACTTTATCAATTACTCTTTGGTTCAGGGCTTTCACTTGTTCTTTCAACACGACTATTGCTTCATTCTCTTTATCTGTCTCGACCACAGACTCCGCATACTGCCCCATATAAGGATCATGTTCACGACCTTCACCGAAGAAATGGTTGTTTTGTTGACGGGGCGGGTTTTGCTCGGGATGAAGCCAAGCATTGACACCGTCGGGTGCGGGCGGGCCCTGGTGAGCTGGTGGGACATTCTGCGGGGCAGGGGGAATTAGTGGTCCTCTGTTGTGATAAGGATTGGGGTTCTGTGGGATTTGCTCCATAGGTGCTCGGGAGGCAAGTAGATGGTTAACTGATTGGGTCAAACCCTGAATCAAGTGAAAAAGTTGTTCCGGGGATAGGGTTCCAGGATCCATCGGTAAACCGGGATCGGGCGGCGGTTCCGCTGCATGGTGCTGTCCCTCGATATTCTCAACCCCTTCTTCGATACGCCCGTTCTAATCATTCTGGAAATCTACGGCCCGTCTTGGAGGCATGTCTACTGGTGAATCTAGACGAATAAGTCTACCGATATAATCTCGACAAACCCAACCGGCCACTGCAGAAAATCTGAGAGTAATGAAGAAAATTTTATATATATATTTTTTTAAAAAAAATGAGGACCGCAAAAGATAGCTAGATATTTTTTTCAAAACAAAGAATTTTATAATTCCGGAAAGAGTACTATGCACAAGAATGTAGATCAAAAATCAATTTTTTGATGATTAGGTGAAAACAAACTGACAGCAACAACTTGAGAGCCCCATAGGTAGGTTTAGGGTAGGAATAAGAATCCCCGGGGTGCCCTTATAACCTTCCGGTTTTGAAAACGCATTTTGAAAACCTATTATATAAAATGACAACGTTTTTGAAAAATATATTTTTGGAAAATATTTTGTAAAAATCGGGAAGTTCTCTCCTCATAGAGTTGCTTTTCATGGAAATAGTGAGGGGGAAATTCTCACTAGCAGATTCTAGTGAGGGATTTCTACGGAGGAGGTTGGACAGCCTCCGGCCGTACTTGCCAAACCAAGAAACGGTATGCATGACAAGGCCTTTGATTCACCAATCTCATGACTGACGGTTAAGCAAAGATGCAGAAATTCAAGTGTACTAGGTTGACTCATCCTACATGCAGCGTGGCTTGATGGGTTAAGGTTCAGGCTCGCTCCTATTTGGCTAGGTCTTGCTATATACCCCAAGGGTGAGTACGTGCAAGGACCTTTTGATATACATCTCGGGTACGTGAGTGTTCTCATCACTCTATATACCTCGGTCAGTACTTGGCCAAGGAGAGTGGAAATAAGAGCTTCCGGTTGATGTTGACCCAGACGAGTCAACTCCCTACTTGCTAAACAGTATTTCCGGGTTATTTGGGATAATTTCACACTCGCGATAATGCATGATGATAGCGCGTGCGTGCAAAATAACAATTGTTGAGGTATATTATGAAGAACGCTTTATGATTTGTTCCAGTCTTTTCAAAATTTTATTTATGAAAATATTTTTCCTCAAACAATAATTATAAACAGAGAAAGACAAATCGGGTATCCACCTGAATCGCATCTATGTTATCCTAAAACTAAGGCCGAAAATAAAAACACGCAATAAAATAATACAAACAAATATCCACGCATATTTTACTCTTGTACAGAGTTTTCAACTCCTCCGCTTTTCATCTTTATTTTTCGGAACACGTTGGAGTTTTTATTAATTACAAAAAAACATGACATTTTGTAAACAATTCAGAGTCGCCAGTTTGTTTTACTAAACAAACAAAAGTTTTGTGTAAAAGAGAAACATTTATGAATTAAACGCTTTCTTAAACACAATTAATGCGGAACTAGACAATTCAAGGGTTCGGGGATTAAATTACGAATTGGGAAGGGATTAGGCACCCAATTCGCCCTTTCAGTCTCTAAGTAGAATGTGTGTTAAGTATTATCACAGATTCGCATGCGCGTGTAATATTATTTCACTTCAGCCTTTTATTTTTAGAAAACCGAGATTTTGGGGTGGGGATTGAAGACGTGTGCTTCGTTTTTTTCCCTTTTTGATTTTAGAAATCAGTGTGTATTTGTGTGGTTTCACAATTGTTTTGTATAGAGATAGACAACGAAATCAGTGCATTTTGATAAAAATCAGAGCTTTTCAGAAGCTAATTTAGTTTGGAATTGGTATCCGGCAATCATCGAGATTTCTTTTGTCAAATAGTGTGCCGCAATTTAATTACTTAAATTGGCATTTGACAATTTTCATACTCTCACATTGGATATTTAATTCAATGACCAAATTTATAGATTAAACGGGGCACAAAATTAATCAATTTCGGTGTGGATTGAGACTGATAAAATTGAAAATAACTGATAAAAATATTCCTGCAAAAGGTGATTTTTTTCTAAACCAATATTTTCAATGTTGATAATCTAACTCAAATCTAAAATTTGAACTCATTTGGAATTTAAACAACGGTCTAATATGTGAGACTGATAAAAAATACCCTGATAAAAATATATTTTTAAAATACGATTTTTTTCTCAATCCACACCTTCTATAATTAAAATAAAGCTCAAATATGAAATTTAGACTGATTTGGTGATAAATATCACTCTCTACATGCGATTCAATGAAAATACACGAATAAAAATTGAAATTCAGAAAATTACGAAACTTACCAAAAGGCTTTCCCAAGGTGAATATAGTATTTCCAACAATTCTCCCAAGATTTTCCACTTTTTTTCCCTTTTTTCGCTCCTCCTTTAAAAAGGCACAAAAGGGGTCTATTTATAGCAAAAAAGACCAGTTGTCCCTGGGACAATTGGTGTTGTCATGGGGACAACAGGTGTTGTCGTGGAGACAACACTAGTTGTCCCTGGGACAACTGGTTTTGCCCCTTTTCGGTTTGCGCGACGGTTTTTGCAATTTCGGCCCAACCGAGTATTGGAATGATCTGATTTTTTGATATGTTGTTACCCATGATGTGACCTACCTCCTGACCAAATTTTAGCTTATTTGGACTTAGGGAAGTGTGCCTTTTGATTCCCGAGGTGAATTCCCAGTTTTCTCAATTCCCGGAGATCCGGCTGTCGGAATGTGCTGATTTTTGAGTATGTTCCTCCTTGTAGTATTACCTAACAACCCTCAAAGTTTGAGGATGGTCAGATATCCATAGCTATTTAATTTTACCACCTAGTTTTCTCAATTCCCGGAGATCCGGCTGTCGGAATGTGCTGATTTTTGAGTATGTTCCTCCTTGTAGTATTACCTAACAACCCTCAAAGTTTGAGGATGGTCAGATATCCATAGCTATTTAATTTTACCTTCCAGGAGTTTTGACGGTTACCGGTTTTCGGCAGTTTCTGGTAATTCTCGTAACTTTCTGTCCTGGTGGCCTTTCTGCCTCATTCTATGCATGCATGTGTGTTCATTTTCTTGAAGTCCGGGATTTGTGCGAGGGTCGAAAAATAAGGTGTTCACAAACACAGAAGGTGGAAACTGGAGTGGTGAAGATATGATGGTTGCATTGCCCGGTAAGTTGGATGAGGGAAAGAGGCTATAGAATGAAATTTCTATCATATGCTATTTCGTTCATGTGTATAGGCAGCTGACAACCCTCATGTTTGGCCAAGTATCACTTTCCATTAAAACTCTTAAATAGGTGGTGGTTTGTGAAAGAGAATGTATTAGATGACTTTAGTTATGTGGTTTTTCTTCTTTATCGTTTGATAAGATGATTCCTCTTGTTCTGATCCTTGAGTTCGGAATCTTTCTCCATTGGCTATTGTAGTCTTCTCTTTTAAGGAAGGGCAGCTATGTAGAATCCAGAACCACTTGTGCCTTGGGATGGTAAGCTATTATACGAGAATTTCAAGGACAAAATTTCTTAAGGAGGGGAGATTGTAACATCCCGTTTAATCATCTCTCGCAAATCACGGCCTAAGTCGCGTATAAGGCAGAATCGGACTCCGGATAGCCAAATTGGGTTCTGGGAAGGTTGGCATGGTTTGGAAACTTCCAACAAGTCATACTAACATGTTTAAGTGTGTTATAATGACCATAAGTTTTTTCTGGTGACTCGAACGAAAAATCGGCTCAAAAATCACAAGTTTGGTCTTACGTGATTAATGGTTTTTACCCAACTTTGGAAGACCATATATTCTTCATCAGAACTCCAAATGAGTCCACGATATCACATATCTCTAGGTTTTGATCCAATCTACAACTTTCATGTTTTGGCCAAGACCCAATTCTCACTCCTCGATGGCCAAAATTGGGCGTGAAGTTGAGCCTGTGACCAAACAGCAAAATTGTGTACTGTGAATAGTGGAAGTCGACTACATGGTCTTAATGTAGTCGACTACATCAATCTGGGCTAGATTTTTAAGCTTATTTCCTCCCTTTTCCTTCTTATTTTCACCCAACCAATTGGAGAGCTTTTAGAGAGAGATTGAGGGCGATTTTAGGGGGGTTATTATGGATGATCCTCCTTGATTCCTACCACCACACAAGATCGTCATCTTTATCATCATCTTCATCTTCTTCTCCACCTCCATCCACCATAGCTAGGGTTTTGGAAGCAATTTGGGGGTTTTCGTGTCTACGGCTTTCCGGATTGATTCTTCCGCAATTCATCGAGGGATTAAGCCTCAAAAGGTGGGAACAATAGTATTTAAACTTCTTTTCAAGTTATTATAACATATTTACACCAAATCAAACTAAACCTAGGGTTTTTCTACCTAAATTGCACATTCATGGGGTTTGGGTTGATTTCTCTTATTTCTTTGATTGATTTGGACTTGATATGATTACATATGGTGGATTATGCTAGAAATCGCAATTTCTATCTTAATTTCCTAAAGTTTGGCATAAAACCCTTATATACGGATATGGTTACGAACTATATGCTATGATACGCATACATACGATGCGATACATGATTTTAAAAGTATACTTTGACCTTGATTACGCATATATGGGATATTGTTGTTGTACTTTGGCTACTGGCTTATACTTTATGTATTTTATTACCTATTTGGCCAGTCCGTAACTATGCTGGGCATGATTATAACCCTTTTATGTATAAACAAAGCATTATGGTGTTAAGGGGAGGTCTATATAGATTGTGTATACTATGAAAACTACATTATATTTGGCTTTGGTGCCACGTTGATTGAAAGCATATAATGCCTCCCAAATTCATGATCTTTTAACTGAGCCATTAGTTGACGGACCTGGCAAGCCTAGTTCAAGTACAGCAACAATACCATTACATGTTATACAATATGTATATGTACATATATCTAGAATGGATACATATTTACGAGTTATACGAACACATATGGAATGTATGTATATACGGATCTACATCTATTTGATTATGTATGTTCTTATGATTTCCTTGATTTGATGAGTTTATTATTGTTTGGATATATTATCGGATGGCCACATCGTTCGTACTAGATAAATATTGGTGATACCCATAGCGTATGCCTTGGTGGCTATGTGAGGATTATTATAGCGTATGCCTTGGTAGCTACGTGAGGATTATTGTAGCGTATGCCTTTGTGGCTGCGTGAGGTAGCGTATGCCTTTGTGGCTGCGTGAGGTAGCCTCTAGGTGGATCTGGTAGGTGGTCCTTGCCTTGGGGGTAGAAGAAACCGAGTTGCCGGCTATCTCTGTGCACAATAGATGTATGAAAATCCTAGACGTGAGTATGATATATGTGATTGATGTGATAGATCTAGTCGCGGTGTTGTGGCATATACAGAATGATGATGTATATATACATATATTGCCTTTCTTATAGTTTGGGTTGGGGACATTCTATATATATACATATCATGAAAAGTTTTCCGTGCATTGGCTACTTCATGGATGTGTTATATATATATATATATATGTATTTACATTTGTATATACAAAAAGAAATGCATTTTACCTTGAGGAGATTTATTACACAGAAGCAGCATATAAACCAACCTTACTTTCATTATATTGCATTGCATGGCATGCATGGTTTTCTAACTTATTTTCTCACATGAAAACCTTATAGTTCCCACTGAGCCCGTTTGGCTCACTCCCATTTTCCAAACCAGGTTTTGCAGGTGTTCGTGGGAATGGTACGAGTACTAGTCCAAATAGCTCTGATGGACCCTGATCACCTAAGTCATTAGGAAACGACTTATGTACTAGTTGATTAGTTAATAAATGTTTATGTATTATAGTGTTGTATTTTGATATAAAGCTTATTGAGATTGGAACCTCATTGGAGGCTTTGTATAAATGACTTTTCTTAAATGTGGAGTATCTATTGGAAGGGGATGATATGTACATTTTTTACAGGTTCTGGTTTTGCTTTATGAACAAACTCCACATGCTAAATTTTTTCTAAAATTAAAGATTATTATGAAACTCTATTTTTCTTTAAGTTATGATTTACAGCTTAACACCAGTCGTCGCGTACGACGCCGTGATTAACCGGGTCCTAGAGGTGAAATCCTCTCAACGGGATTTTGGGGCGTCACATTATACTAGTGTTCTTACCTTATAGTAGAAATATTGAGGAGTTGAGGAAGCATAGACATCGTATCGCCAAAACCCTAGCTCGCCTCCTAGCTCCACGCGCGAAGACAAAGGTAGAAGACGATGAATAGTGACAGATGAGGTGTTTGAAACTCAAATCTTGGAAAGGGTGAGAGATGTATGGAATATCTTGTCTCTCTCTTTCTAGATCTCCCTCAAGTCTCTCCCTCACTCCCCTTGATGTTCTTTGTTCGAAAATGGGGGTATAGGGGTGTTAAATGGGTGAAAAACGGGTTAAAATGCTCAAAACTAACATTTAGGTGAACCATGATCGATCATGGGAGACCCATGATCGATCATGAACCATTATGGAACTCCTCTGAAGGACCATGATCGATCATGGAATTCCATGATCGATCATGGAAGTCACTGCAGCAGCAAATGACTTTCTGAACCCAAAACGTGATGGAGACATAAATACAGGATCGTTTGATATTGCGTATAGATTGAACAAAAAAAACTTTTGCTAAAACTCTATAAGAATAAAGGGATTTCACCTTTGTGGATCATGTAGAGGATCCATATGAGGAGACTAGGGTTTGAAAGTATCATATTACGATTTGGTCAGATTTTTTAATTCTCGCTGGGCTGCGAAAATCGATTGTTTTCGCCATCGAAACGACCTCTGATCGTCCTGATTTTATGCGCAATGATAGTAACTTTGCGTTCCAAACGTCATATCGAAAAATCAGCCCGATCCAACGGTGCAATCAAAAGTTACGATTAATTTACGACTGCTGTGCCGAAAACCTAAAGATCTTCTATTGTATTCTTCCGCCATCAAATCTTGCACCGAGTGTGGGCTACGGTATCACCAAGATTTTCTCCTCTCTCAATAGAACAAACCCTAACTCATAAAAATTATTATTATTATTGGAAGAGATTAGGCCGGTGTATATATAAGGCTACGATAGGGACCTTAAGGAGAAATAAGTGTTTGGGCTTCCTATGGAAAGTTGGAATCCTAATTCCACTATGAATTAGTTCCTTCCATAAATTATAATTCACACCACTAAAGAATTATAATTGCACTCCCGTCCTTATCTCAAAATTATATTTCGAGCTCCTTATTATTAAATACTTATTATTCTCCCCACGTTAAGATTACAGATAACCGTCATTTAAATTAAATTATTGACAATTATATTTAAATGACTTCTTAATCCTTGAGCCTATCACTTAACTTATTTGACATGTCGGATTAACATAATCCACCTGCAGGGTTTGACATGATCAAAACTTATAAGCTTCTCAAGGGGCTATCATCAATCCCTATACCGGGACGTGGATTCCATCAATAATTAATATTCATCATACATATAGTGTCGTCATCCAATTCACGAAGATTATTGATCCATAAATGAATCTCACTCATATTGAGTCAAAATAACAAACACTACATATATATGTCTATTAATTATTTCAAGATTAAGAGTATAAGTAATCATAATAATCATGGGATTTTAAATTGTTTTATATAGTCAGTATAAAAATAATTAACCCAAACTGGTCCTATTCAATACACACAAAGTGTACTAGCACAACGAGTTAAAACTATACCGTTTTCTGTAGTTAAGATAAACTACTAAAACTTGTGCTACAATCCTACCGATGGGTGTCCAATTCCATCTAAGACTGTGAACCATTAAACTTATATTCCACAAGAATTGATGATAAGATCTTTTGTGTGTAAGCTATACTCTACACACCAAATCATCTACTATATGGAATAAAAGACACACATGCACAATATTTAAATAAATAATATAATGCAACCATTGCCCATACAGATTCTCATTAAAATTGCAAAACCAAGTTTATAATATATCCAAACCAACAAGGAAATTATGGCTTTTAGTATATCACTCTAACAATCTCCCACTTAGACTTAAAGCCATGCAACTATGCATCTCACTCCCATTCCCTCAACGTGAACACTCTATGTGTTTTCCCTTCTAATGAATCCTCGGCTCTTTCGAGTTCGCAACCGTTTCACTATTATCAAAATAAAGTGAAATAGCTTATAACGCTGAAGGTGCCACATTTAGATTCATATAGAAGTTCCTGAGCCAAACCGCTGCCTTAGCTGCTTTTAAAGCAGCCACATATTCAGCTTTCATGGCGGAGTCAACAATGCCTGACTGCTTGATACTCCTCCAACCAATGACTCCACCTCTTAGAGTAAACACATAACCTGAAGTTGACTTTCTGAAATTCTAACTTCTGACTAAAAATCCTTGTCTGTGTATCCAACAGGTACTAGACTGTTTTCCTGGTAAACCAACATAAAAACTTGAGTCCTGTTAAGGTACTTAAGTATATGTTTTACCACAATCCAGTGTTCTTTCCCTGGATTAGACTGATATCTGCTAACCATATTAATGGTAAAGCAAATGTCTGGTCTAGTACACAATATAGCATACATGAGGCTTCCCACTGCCGAAGCATAAGGAACTCCCCTTATCTTCTTTATCTCATCATGTGTCTTATGACATTGATCTTGGATAGAGTGATTCCATACCTAAAAAAAAAGAGAAACCCTTTCTTGGAATCTTGTATACTAACTCTGGCAAGAATTGTATCGACGTAAGTACTTTGGATAAGCCTAACATCCTATTTTTCCAATCTCGCATAAGCTTAATACCAAGGATGTGACTGGCTTCTCATAAGCCCTTCATATAGAACTGACTTGTTAACCATACCCTCACTGAAGATAATATTCACGTATCGCTTCCAATAAGTAAGATATTATCCACATACAACACCTAGAATACCACCGCGCTTCGGCTGCGCCTTTTGTACACACAAGACTCATCCAAACATTGATCAAAACGAAAAAATTTGATTTCATGGTCAAAACAGATGTTCCAAGATCTAGACACTTGCTTAAGCCTATAAATGGGCTTCTTCAGCTTGCATAACATGTGCTCTTGGCCCTTTGCTATGAATCCTTCTGGTTGCATCATAGATGCTTTTATCAAGATTTCCATTAAGAAAATCTGTCTTGACATCCGCTTGCCAAATCTCGTAATTAAAATGAGCCGCAATGGATAAGAGAATCTGAATAGACTTTGGCATGGCTACCGGCAAAAAGGTTTCATCATAATCGATCCCCTTCTTTCTGAGTGATCCCTTTTAGTAATAAGCCTTGATTTAAGCCCGTCTAATCCTCTCTATCTCTTATATACCCGCTTGCATCCGATAGGTTTTATACCTTCGGGTGGTTTTATAAGATCCCAGACTTTGTTAGAGTACATAGACTCTATTTCAGATTTCATAACCCTTTGCCATTTTCTGTATCTTTATCTTGAAGTACTTCATTGTAGTTAAAAATGGTTCGTTTCTTATTCATCAGGGACCTTGTCATAAGACTCTCCCAAGAACATAAAACGACCAGGTTAACGAACAACCCTCCCACTACGACGAGGCACTACTTGTGTTTGTGTACATTGTGCAAATATTGAACATATTAACTCACTATCCACACATTGTGCTGGTTCAAGAACCTACGTATTAGTGATTTGTTCAAGATGTGCACAAGTATCGGCAATCCTCCCACTACGACTAGGTAATGGAATGTCGATATCCATTTACTGTGGTATTTCCTCTTGTACTAAAGGTATAGACAAATTGTGCCCTGTTTTTCTCTCCTCTTATTTCCACTACAACAACATTACTTCTGGGCTTATGGTCTATGATATAATCTTCTTCTAAGAATCTGGCATTGATAACAATAACCTTAAATTCTCGAGGATTATAAAATAAACCACCATTGATTCATTTTGGATACGTAACAAAGAAATACACTTCTATTCTTGATTCCAACAAATCCGCATTACCTTTCAGCACATGTGCTGGACTACCCCATAACCGAATATGCCGCAGACTAGGCTTACGCCCAGTCCGCAATTCTAGGGGTATAGTAGGTACTGACTTTGATGGTACCAAGTTCAGAATATATACAGCTATTTCTAAAGCATATCCCCAAAAAGAATCAGGTAGGTCTGAATAACTCGTCATAGATCTTACCATTTCTATAAGAGTCTTATTCCCTCTTTCTGCTACACCATCATGCTGTGACATCCTCGGTGCAGACAGCTGGGATGCAATCCCATTCTCTAATAAGTATTCCTTGAACTATCCCAAGAGGTATTCACCACCACGATCTGATCGTAGTGACTTGATATATTTTCCTAGACGCTTCTCCGTTTATGTCTTGAATTCTTTGAATTTCTCAAAGATTTCAGACTTACGTCGCATTAAGTAAATGTATCTATACTTTAAATAATCATCTACAAATGTGATGAAATACTCAAAGCCTCCTCTAGTCTGGACATTCATGTGACCATTCAAATCAGAGTGAACCAGTTTTAACTATTCTTTAGCGCTATAGCCTTTTGCCGAGAATGATCTCTTAGTCATTTTACTTTCTAAACAGGATTCAAAAACTGGAAGTGCCTCCACTTCCAATGAACCTAATGGCCCATTTTCCACCAGTTTTTGAATTCTTTTTAGATTAATATGACCAAGGCGTAAGTGCTAAAAAAACATTTGGTTCATTTTGAAGGTTCCTTTCTCTTAATTGGTAAACTATTAATGCTATTCAATTCACTTAGTTGTAGTACTAATAAGTCAGAATTATTAATGTAAAGATCAGTCACTAATGTACCAGAACAAACAAACTATTTATTTTTTCTAATGATAACTGATTTATCATTAAAATAAACAAAATGTTTGTCCTCAACCAATCTAGAAATAGAAATCAAATTCCTTCTAATGGAAGATACATATAGATATTTCTCAATCATTAATATCCTATTCTGACTAGACTGAAGATAAATATCTTCTACTGCAACTGTTGCCACATTCGTAGCTGCCCATATGTAAATTTTCTCTATTTTTAAGTTGTCTGGTTTCCTGGAACCCCTGTAAAGTATTGCAGACATGATTAATGGCTCCCGAATCTACACACCAGGTACTGGTAGATCAGACCACTAAACAAGATACAACAACAAATAGATGAAATTTACATATATTGTTATAACGGTTTAGGAAACAGGGACAATCTTTCTTCAAATGCACTTTCTACTGACAGTGAAAATACTAGCCCATAGGCTTTTTCACTCCTCCTAGAGGTTCAACGACTGCTGCACGCACTGCTCCTTGTGGGATTGCAGCTTATGCATTCTTCTTCTTCCTTTCTTGCTTTTAGGCATAGAAGTTGAAGCTTTCTCAGCCACTAGAGTACTAGCCAGCTTACCAAGGAGTTCCTCAACTACTTGGATTTCTTTAAGAAGTTCCAGCAATGAATAAAGCTTATTCATGTTGTAATTCTGTCAGAATCTCTTAAATAAATCCAGCAGCGACTGGAGAATGATATCGACCTGAGTTTCTCCATCGATTTCAACTCCAAAGATCTCTTAGTTCATTCAGAAGACCGATCATCTTCAAAACAAGATCTTTAACTCGGGTTCCTTCAATAATAGTCGTGTTCATGAGGCATTTCGTCGAAACCTACCTTGCGACATGATCCTGATCCTCAAAAATATCTTTGAGGTTCAGCATTATGTCGTAGGGGGTGGCAAAAGACTAATGCTAATGTTGTAGCACATTTGACAAAAATGCTAGAATGTAAAACCACGCCATCTCATCAGCCTTTTTCCACCTCCGGCAAGCCTAGGTTTCCTCATCGGTCTCCCCCTTACCAGGTTTTGCTAGACAAGACTCAATGAGCACAAACTTGTACTCTTTAACAGTAAGCACAATGTTCAAGTTCCGTTTTTAGTCAATATAATTAGGTCCAATCAATTTGTTTTAGTTGAGAATGATTAAAAGTGGATCGAAAGAGTTTGCCATTTTAAAACTTAAGAATCACATACAAATTATGATGGACAATAATAACTTTGAACACATATTTTAAATATGGTACCCTTTACCATTTCAAAAAGCGTTCGCCAGCAGCCTAAGACTTTAAACAATATGCCCCGTTAATGAGGTCGTCTATTATTCATTATTTCTTAGACAGATGTAAACCTATTAAATTTTACTATCTAGACAATCCTTTATCGTCAAGCAATAAATACTATCTTAGACAATCCTTAATTGTCAAGTAAAATTTAAATAGTCGACTTCCTTTGGTCCTACAAATAATAGTAGAGACTCAGTTGGAGAGCATACTATTATTTATATCTAAGTGTATACCATCATTTAATTTAATCAAATGATTCTGCAATTTATTCTTTCCGATATGGAGGTGAGCACTAAAACCCACACGAAAAATAAATCACATCATTTAAAATTATCAGACAGTGAAATTTGTACAATGATTCCGCAATCTATTCTTTCCGATATGGAGGTGAGCACTATAACACACACGAAGAATAAATTACATCATCTACAAACCAATGATAGAGACCGTGGGATTTTTATGTGAAAAAATCCCTCACCCACTTAGTATCTAAAACATTATTTTCTGAGGGTTAAGAAAATTTTATATTAAATTCTAGTCAACTAAAATACAAGGGTATGAAATATAAAAGACATGTGTAATAAAATTATTTTGCTGCTTTTTTTTAAAAAAAAAATTATATTTTTCAATTACGCAAAATTTATATTTATATACCCTTTTTTAATTTGACAAGAACTAAACATAAAATAAAAGGTGATCTAGGTATGGTCATATATCCATGTTGTCCAAAATTATAAGGAACCCTAATAATTAAACACATATGACCAACACACAATCACACAAAGCATTAAACCATTCAATAATAAGAATAATTAAATCCCTGCTATTATGGTCCAAGCTTCATCATCCCTAGTCTGTTGAAAAACCTGTCACGACCTACGTCGCCACTTCACTGACTATGTCGGGAATCAACCTTGGTGGAAACGCCTTCTTCAACGTTCTTCGTTAAAGAAACTGCAATCTCGGATACAAAGGTCCTATGCCTCCATTTAAAGAGTTCACACATAAACTATTATATCGAAACTGTAAACAAAATTACATAGATCCTATGCCTCCTTTTAAGGAGTTCACAAATCTGATCTAAATTTCATTTACAACCATGAATAAAACCCAAATCATCATGCACATTAAAATTAACCACGAATAAAAATATCGTGGGGTCCAATCACATAAAACATAATTATGTGACCATAATAGCGGGACAAGAACACTACAAAACAAGGGTTAGCGAGTTCTACGTTCTATCCGATAACAACATGCATAAATAGATTTAACTGGACAACATGGATGGTTCAATCCGTACGCAGTATCAAAGAAAACCAATCGCTCTGATACCAATTGATGGAGACATAAATACAGGATCGTTTGATATTGCGTATAGATTGAACAAAAAAAAACTTTTGCTAAAATTCTATAAGAATAAAGGGATTTCACCTTTGTGGATCATGTAGAGGATCCATATGAGGAGACTAGGGTTTGAAAGTATCATATTACGATTTGGTCAGATTTTTTTAATTCTCGCTGGGCTGCGAAAATCGATTGTTTTCGCCATCGAAACGACCTCTGATCGTCCTGATTTTATGCGCAAAGATGGTAACTTTGCGTTCCAAACGTCATATCGAAAAATCAGCCCGATCCAACGGTGCAATCAAAAGTTACGATTAATTTACGACTGCTGTGCCGAAAACCTAAAGATCTTCTATTGTATTCCTTCCGCCATCAAATCTTGCACCGAGTGTGGGCTACGGTATCACCAAGATTTTCTCCTCTCTCAATAGAACAAACCCTAACTCATAAAAATTATTATTATTATTGGAAGAGATTAGGCCGGTGTATATATAAGGCTACGATAGGGACCTTAAGGAGAAATAAGTGTTTGGGCTTCCTATGGAAAGTTGGAATCCTAATTCCACTATGAATTAGTTCCTTCCATAAATTATAATTCACACCACTAAAGAATTATAATTGCACTCCCGTCCTTATCTCAAAATTATATTTCGAGCTCCTTATTATTAAATACTTATTATTCTCCCCACGTTAAGATTACAGATAACCGTCATTTAAATTAAATTATTGACAATTATATTTAAATGACTTCTTAATCCTTGAGCCTATCACTTAACTTATTTGACATGTCGGATTAACATAATCCACCTGCAGGGTTTGACATGATCAAAACTTATAAGCTTCTCAAGGGGCTATCATCAATCCCTATACCGGGACGTGGATTCCATCAATAATTAATATTCATCATACATATAGTGTCGTCATCCAATTCACGAAGATTATTGATCCATAAATGAATCTCACTCATATTGAGTCAAAATAACAAACACTACATATATATGTTTATTAATTATTTCAAGATTAAGAGTATAAGTAATCATAATAATCATGGGATTTTAAATTGTTTTATATAGTCAGTATAAAAATAATTAACCCAAACTGGTCCTATTCAATACACACAAAGTGTACTAGCACAACGAGTTAAAACTATACCGTTTTCTGTAGTTAAGATAAACTACTAAAACTTGTGCTACAATCCTACCGATGGGTGTCCAATTCCATCTAAGACTGTGAACCATTAAACTTATATTCCACAAGAATTGATGATAAGATCTTTTGTGTGTAAGCTATACTCTACACACCAAATCATCTACTATATGGAATAAAAGACACACATGCACAATATTTAAATAAATAATATAATGCAACCATTGCCCATACAGATTCTCATTAAAATTGCAAAACCAAGTTTATAATATATCCAAACCAACAAGGAAATTATGGCTTTTAGTATATCACTCTAACAATCTCCCACTTAGACTTAAAGCCATGCAACTATGCATCTCACTCCCATTCCCTCAACGTGAACACTCTATGTGTTTTCCCTTCTAATGAATCCTCGGCTCTTTCGAGTTCGCAACCGTTTCACTATTATCAAAATAAAGTGAAATAGCTTATAACGCTGAAGGTGCCACATTTAGATTCATATAGAAGTTCCTGAGCCAAACCGCTGCCTTAGCTGCTTTTAAAGCAGCCACATATTCAGCTTTCATGGCGGAGTCAACAATGCCTGACTGCTTGATACTCCTCCAACCAATGACTCCACCTCTTAGAGTAAACACATAACCTGAAGTTGACTTTCTGAAATTCTAACTTCTGACTAAAAATCCTTGTCTGTGTATCCAACAGGTACTAGACTGTTTTCCTGGTAAACCAACATAAAAACTTGAGTCCTGTTAAGGTACTTAAGTATATGTTTTACCACAATCCAGTGTTCTTTCCCTGGATTAGACTGATATCTGCTAACCATATTAATGGTAAAGCAAATGTCTGGTCTAGTACACAATATAGCATACATGAGGCTTCCCACTGCCGAAGCATAAGGAACTCCCCTTATCTTCTTTATCTCATCATGTGTCTTATGACATTGATCTTGGATAGAGTGATTCCATACCTAAAAAAAAGAGAAACCCTTTCTTGGAATCTTGTATACTAACTCTGGCAAGAATTGTATCGACGTAAGTACTTTGGATAAGCCTAACATCCTATTTTTCCAATCTCGCATAAGCTTAATACCAAGGATGTGACTGGCTTCTCATAAGCCCTTCATATAGAACTGACTTGTTAACCATACCCTCACTGAAGATAATATTCACGTATCGCTTCCAATAAGTAAGATATTATCCACATACAACACCTAGAATACCACCGCGCTTCGGCTGCGCCTTTTGTACACACAAGACTCATCCAAACATTGATCAAAACGAAAAAATTTGATTTCATGGTCAAAACAGATGTTCCAAGATCTAGACACTTGCTTAAGCCTATAAATGGGCTTCTTCAGCTTGCATAACATGTGCTCTTGGCCCTTTGCTATGAATCCTTCTGGTTGCATCATAGATGCTTTTATCAAGATTTCCATTAAGAAAATCTGTCTTGACATCCGCTTGCCAAATCTCGTAATTAAAATGAGCCGCAATGGATAAGAGAATCTGAATAGACTTTGGCATGGCTACCGGCAAAAAGGTTTCATCATAATCGATCCCCTTCTTTCTGAGTGATCCCTTTTAGTAATAAGCCTTGATTTAAGCCCGTCTAATCCTCTCTATCTCTTATATACCCGCTTGCATCCGATAGGTTTTATACCTTCGGGTGGTTTTATAAGATCCCAGACTTTGTTAGAGTACATAGACTCTATTTCAGATTTCATAACCCTTTGCCATTTTCTGTATCTTTATCTTGAAGTACTTCATTGTAGTTAAAAATGGTTCGTTTCTTATTCATCAGGAACCTTGTCATAAGACTCTCCCAAGAACATAAAACGACCAGGTTAACGAACAACCCTCCCACTACGACGAGGCACTACTTGTGTTTGTGTACATTGTGCAAATATTGAACATATTAACTCACTATCCACACATTGTGCTGGTTCAAGAACCTACGTATTAGTGATTTGTTCAAGATGTGCACAAGTATCGGCAATCCTCCCACTACGACTAGGTAATGGAATGTCGATATCCATTTACTGTGGTATTTCCTCTTGTACTAAAGGTATAGACAAATTGTGCCCTGTTTTTCTCTCCTCTTATTTCCACTACAACAACATTACTTCTGGGCTTATGGTCTATGATATAATCTTCTTCTAAGAATCTGGCATTGATAACAATAACCTTAAATTCTCGAGGATTATAAAATAAACCACCATTGATTCATTTTGGATACGTAACAAAGAAATACACTTCTATTCTTGATTCCAACAAATCCGCATTACCTTTCAGCACATGTGCTGGACTACCCCATAACCGAATATGCCGCAGACTAGGCTTACGCCCAGTCCGCAATTCTAGGGGTATAGTAGGTACTGACTTTGATGGTACCAAGTTCAGAATATATACAGCTATTTCTAAAGCATATCCCCAAAAAGAATCAGGTAGGTCTGAATAACTCGTCATAGATCTTACCATTTCTATAAGAGTCTTATTCCCTCTTTCTGCTACACCATCATGCTGTGACATCCTCGGTGCAGACAGCTGGGATGCAATCCCATTCTCTAATAAGTATTCCTTGAACTATCCCAAGAGGTATTCACCACCACGATCTGATCGTAGTGACTTGATATATTTTCCTAGACGCTTCTCCGTTTATGTCTTGAATTCTTTGAATTTCTCAAAGATTTCAGACTTACGTCGCATTAAGTAAATGTATCTATACTTTAAATAATCATCTACAAATGTGATGAAATACTCAAAGCCTCCTCTAGTCTGGACATTCATGTGACCATTCAAATCAGAGTGAACCAGTTTTAACTATTCTTTAGCGCTATAGCCTTTTGCCGAGAATGATCTCTTAGTCATTTTACTTTCTAAACAGGATTCAAAAACTGGAAGTGCCTCCACTTCCAATGAACCTAATGGCCCATTTTCCACCAGTTTTTGAATTCTTTTTAGATTAATATGACCAAGGCGTAAGTGCTAAAAAAACATTTGGTTCATTTTGAAGGTTCCTTTCTCTTAATTGGTAAACTATTAATGCTATTCAATTCACTTAGTTGTAGTACTAATAAGTCAGAATTATTAATGTAAAGATCAGTCACTAATGTACCAGAACAAACAAACTATTTATTTTTTCTAATGATAACTGATTTATCATTAAAATAAACAAAATGTTTGTCCTCAACCAATCTAGAAATAGAAATCAAATTCCTTCTAATGGAAGATACATATAGATATTTCTCAATCATTAATATCCTATTCTGACTAGACTGAAGATAAATATCTTCTACTGCAACTGTTGCCACATTCGTAGCTGCCCATATGTAAATTTTCTCTATTTTTAAGTTGTCTGGTTTCCTGGAACCCCTGTAAAGTATTGCAGACATGATTAATGGCTCCCGAATCTACACACCAGGTACTGGTAGATCAGACCACTAAACAAGATACAACAACAAATAGATGAAATTTACATATATTGTTATAACGGTTTAGGAAACAGGGACAATCTTTCTTCAAATGCACTTTCTACTGACAGTGAAAATACTAGCCCATAGGCTTTTTCACTCCTCCTAGAGGTTCAACGACTGCTGCACGCACTGCTCCTTGTGGGATTGCAGCTTATGCATTCTTCTTCTTCCTTTCTTGCTTTTAGGCATAGAAGTTGAAGCTTTCTCAGCCACTAGAGTACTAGCCAGCTTACCAAGGAGTTCCTCAACTACTTGGATTTCTTTAAGAAGTTCCAGCAATGAATAAAGCTTATTCATGTTGTAATTCTGTCAGAATCTCTTAAATAAATCCAGCAGCGACTGGAGAATGATATCGACCTGAGTTTCTCCATCGATTTCAACTCCAAAGATCTCTTAGTTCATTCAGAAGACCGATCATCTTCAAAACAAGATCTTTAACTCGGGTTCCTTCAATAATAGTCGTGTTCATGAGGCATTTCGTCGAAACCTACCTTGCGACATGATCCTGATCCTCAAAAATATCTTTGAGGTTCAGCATTATGTCGTAGGGGGTGGCAAAAGACTAATGCTAATGTTGTAGCACATTTGACAAAAATGCTAGAATGTAAAACCACGCCATCTCATCAGCCTTTTTCCACCTCCGGCAAGCCTAGGTTTCCTCATCGGTCTCCCCCTTACCAGGTTTTGCTAGACAAGACTCAATGAGCACAAACTTGTACTCTTTAACAGTAAGCACAATGTTCAAGTTCCGTTTTTAGTCAATATAATTAGGTCCAATCAATTTGTTTTAGTTGAGAATGATTAAAAGTGGATCGAAAGAGTTTGTCATTTTAAAACTTAAGAATCACATACAAATTATGATGGACAATAATAACTTTGAACACATATTTTAAATATGGTACCCTTTACCATTTCAAAAAGCGTTCGCCAGCAGCCTAAGACTTTAAACAATATGCCCCGTTAATGAGGTCGTCTATTATTCATTATTTCTTAGACAGATGTAAACCTATTAAATTTTACTATCTAGACAATCCTTTATCGTCAAGCAATAAATACTATCTTAGACAATCCTTAATTGTCAAGTAAAATTTAAATAGCCGACTTCCTTTGGTCCTACAAATAATAGTAGAGACTCAGTTGGAGAGCATACTATTATTTATATCTAAGTGTATACCATCATTTAATTTAATCAAATGATTCTGCAATTTATTCTTTCCGATATGGAGGTGAGCACTAAAACCCACACGAAAAATAAATCACATCATTTAAAATTATCAGACAGTGAAATTTGTACAATGATTCCGCAATCTATTCTTTCCGATATGGAGGTGAGCACTATAACACACACGAAGAATAAATTACATCATCTACAAACCAATGATAGAGACCGTGGGATTTTTATGTGAAAAAATCCCTCACCCACTTAGTATCTAAAACATTATTTTCTGAGGGTTAAGAAAATTTTATATTAAATTCTAGTCAACTAAAATACAAGGGTATGAAATATAAAAGACATGTGTAATAAAATTATTTTGCTGCTTTTTTTTAAAAAAAAAATTATATTTTTCAATTACGCAAAATTTATATTTATATACCCTTTTTTAATTTGACAAGAACTAAACATAAAATAAAAGGTGATCTAGGTATGGTCATATATCCATGTTGTCCAAAATTATAAGGAACCCTAATAATTAAACACATATGACCAACACACAATCACACAAAGCATTAAACCATTCAATAATAAGAATAATTAAATCCCTGCTATTATGGTCCAAGCTTCATCATCCCTAGTCTGTTGAAAAACCTGTCACGACCTACGTCGCCACTTCACTGACTATGTCGGGAATCAACCTTGGTGGAAACGCCTTCTTCAACGTTCTTCGTTAAAGAAACTGCAATCTCGGATACAAAGGTCCTATGCCTCCATTTAAAGAGTTCACACATAAACTATTATATCGAAACTGTAAACAAAATTACATAGATCCTATGCCTCCTTTTAAGGAGTTCACAAATCTGATCTAAATTTCATTTACAACCATGAATAAAACCCAAATCATCATGCACATTAAAATTAACCACGAATAAAAATATCGTGGGGTCCAATCACATAAAACATAATTATGTGACCATAATAGCGGGACAAGAACACTACAAAACAAGGGTTAGCGAGTTCTACGTTCTATCCGATAACAACATGCATAAATAGATTTAACTGGACAACATGGATGGTTCAATCCGTACGCAGTATCAAAGAAAACCAATCGCTCTGATACCAATTGATGGAGACATAAATACAGGATCGTTTGATATTGTGTATAGATTGAACAAAAAAAAACTTTTGCTAAAATTCTATAAGAATAAAGGGATTTCACCTTTGTGGATCATGTAGAGGATCCATATGAGGAGACTAGGGTTTGAAAGTATCATATTACGATTTGGTCAGATTTTTTTAATTCTCGCTGGGCTGCGAAAATCGATTGTTTTCGCCATCGAAACGACCTCTGATCGTCCTGATTTTATGCGCAATGATGGTAACTTTGCGTTCCAAACGTCATATCGAAAAATCAGCCCGATCCAACGGTGCAATCAAAAGTTACGATTAATTTACGACTGCTGTGCCGAAAACCTAAAGATCTTCTATTGTATTCCTTCCGCCATCAAATCTTGCACCGAGTGTGGGCTACGGTATCACCAAGATTTTCTCCTCTCTCAATAGAACAAACCCTAACTCATAAAAATTATTATTATTATTGGAAGAGATTAGGCCGGTGTATATATAAGGCTACGATAGGGACCTTAAGGAGAAATAAGTGTTTGGGCTTCCTATGGAAAGTTGGAATCCTAATTCCACTATGAATTAGTTCCTTCCATAAATTATAATTCACACCACTAAAGAATTATAATTGCACTCCCGTCCTTATCTCAAAATTATATTTCGAGCTCCTTATTATTAAATACTTATTATTCTCCCCACGTTAAGATTACAGATAACCGTCATTTAAATTAAATTATTGACAATTATATTTAAATGACTTCTTAATCCTTGAGCCTATCACTTAACTTATTTGACATGTCGGATTAACATAATCCACCTGCAGGGTTTGACATGATCAAAACTTATAAGCTTCTCAAGGGGCTATCATCAATCCCTATACCGGGACGTGGATTCCATCAATAATTAATATTCATCATACATATAGTGTCGTCATCCAATTCACGAAGATTATTGATCCATAAATGAATCTCACTCATATTGAGTCAAAATAACAAACACTACATATATATGTCTATTAATTATTTCAAGATTAAGAGTATAAGTAATCATAATAATCATGGGATTTTAAATTGTTTTATATAGTCAGTATAAAAATAATTAACCCAAACTGGTCCTATTCAATACACAAAAAGTGTACTAGCACAACGAGTTAAAACTATACTGTTTTCTGTAGTTAAGATAAACTACTAAAACTTGTGCTACAATCCTACCGATGGGTGTCCAATTCCATCTAAGACTGTGAACCATTAAACTTATATTCCACAAGAATTGATGATAAGATCTTTTGTGTGTAAGCTATACTCTACACACCAAATCATCTACTATATGGAATAAAAGACACACATGCACAATATTTAAATAAATAATATAATGCAACCATTGCCCATACAGATTCTCATTAAAATTGCAAAACCAAGTTTATAATATATCCAAACCAACAAGGAAATTATGGCTTTTAGTATATCACTCTAACAATCTCCCACTTAGACTTAAAGCCATGCAACTATGCATCTCACTCCCATTCCCTCAACGTGAACACTCTATGTGTTTTCCCTTCTAATGAATCCTCGGCTCTTTCGAGTTCGCAACCGTTTCACTATTATCAAAATAAAGTGAAATAGCTTATAACGCTGAAGGTGCCACATTTAGATTCATATAGAAGTTCCTGAGCCAAACCGCTGTCTTAGCTGCTTTTAAAGCAGCCACATATTCAGCTTTCATGGCGGAGTCAACAATGCCTGACTGCTTGATACTCCTCCAACCAATGACTCCACCTCTTAGAGTAAACACATAACCTGAAGTTGACTTTCTGAAATTCTAACTTCTGACTAAAAATCCTTGTCTGTGTATCCAACAGGTACTAGACTGTTTGCCTGGTAAACCAACATAAAAACTTGAGTCCTGTTAAGGTACTTAAGTATATGTTTTACCACAATCCAGTGTTCTTTCCCTGGATTAGACTGATATCTGCTAACCATATTAATGGTAAAGCAAATGTCTGGTCTAGTACACAATATAGCATACATGAGGCTTCCCACTGCCGAAGCATAAGGAACTCCCCTTATCTTCTTTATCTCATCATGTGTCTTATGACATTGATCTTGGATAGAGTGATTCCATACCTAAAAAAAAAGAGAAACCCTTTCTTGGAATCTTGTATACTAACTCTGGCAAGAATTGTATCGACGTAAGTACTTTGGATAAGCCTAACATCCTATTTTTCCAATCTCGCATAAGCTTAATACCAAGGATGTGACTGGCTTCTCATAAGCCCTTCATATAGAACTGACTTGTTAACCATACCCTCACTGAAGATAATATTCACGTATCGCTTCCAATAAGTAAGATATTATCCACATACAACACCTAGAATACCACCGCGCTTCGGCTGCGCCTTTTGTACACACAAGACTCATCCAAACATTGATCAAAACGAAAAAATTTGATTTCATGGTCAAAACAGATGTTCCAAGATCTAGACACTTGCTTAAGCCTATAAATGGGCTTCTTCAGCTTGCATAACATGTGCTCTTGGCCCTTTGCTATGAATCCTTCTGGTTGCATCATAGATGCTTTTATCAAGATTTCCATTAAGAAAATCTGTCTTGACATCCGCTTGCCAAATCTCGTAATTAAAATGAGCCGCAATGGATAAGAGAATCTGAATAGACTTTGGCATGGCTACCGGCAAAAAGGTTTCATCATAATCGATCCCCTTCTTTCTGAGTGATCCCTTTTAGTAATAAGCCTTGATTTAAGCCCGTCTAATCCTCTCTATCTCTTATATACCCGCTTGCATCCGATAGGTTTTATACCTTCGGGTGGTTTTATAAGATCCCAGACTTTGTTAGAGTACATAGACTCTATTTCAGATTTCATAACCCTTTGCCATTTTCTGTATCTTTATCTTGAAGTACTTCATTGTAGTTAAAAATGGTTCGTTTCTTATTCATCAGGAACCTTGTCATAAGACTCTCCCAAGAACATAAAACGACCAGGTTAACGAACAACCCTCCCACTACGACGAGGCACTACTTGTGTTTGTGTACATTGTGCAAATATTGAACATATTAACTCACTATCCACACATTGTGCTGGTTCAAGAACCTACGTATTAGTGATTTGTTCAAGATGTGCACAAGTATCGGCAATCCTCCCACTACGACTAGGTAATGGAATGTCGATATCCATTTACTGTGGTATTTCCTCTTGTACTAAAGGTATAGACAAATTGTGCCCTGTTTTTCTCTCCTCTTATTTCCACTACAACAACATTACTTCTGGGCTTATGGTCTATGATATAATCTTCTTCTAAGAATCTGGCATTGATAACAATAACCTTAAATTCTCGAGGATTATAAAATAAACCACCATTGATTCATTTTGGATACGTAACAAAGAAATACACTTCTATTCTTGATTCCAACAAATCCGCATTACCTTTCAGCACATGTGCTGGACTACCCCATAACCGAATATGCCGCAGACTAGGCTTACGCCCAGTCCGCAATTCTAGGGGTATAGTAGGTACTGACTTTGATGGTACCAAGTTCAGAATATATACAGCTATTTCTAAAGCATATCCCCAAAAAGAATCAGGTAGGTCTGAATAACTCGTCATAGATCTTACCATTTCTATAAGAGTCTTATTCCCTCTTTCTGCTACACCATCATGCTGTGACATCCTCGGTGCAGACAGCTGGGATGCAATCCCATTCTCTAATAAGTATTCCTTGAACTATCCCAAGAGGTATTCACCACCACGATCTGATCGTAGTGACTTGATATATTTTCCTAGACGCTTCTCCGTTTATGTCTTGAATTCTTTGAATTTCTCAAAGATTTCAGACTTACGTCGCATTAAGTAAATGTATCTATACTTTAAATAATCATCTACAAATGTGATGAAATACTCAAAGCCTCCTCTAGTCTGGACATTCATGTGACCATTCAAATCAGAGTGAACCAGTTTTAACTATTCTTTAGCGCTATAGCCTTTTGCCGAGAATGATCTCTTAGTCATTTTACTTTCTAAACAGGATTCAAAAACTGGAAGTGCCTCCACTTCCAATGAACCTAATGGCCCATTTTCCACCAGTTTTTGAATTCTTTTTAGATTAATATGACCAAGGCGTAAGTGCTAAAAAAACATTTGGTTCATTTTGAAGGTTCCTTTCTCTTAATTGGTAAACTATTAATGCTATTCAATTCACTTAGTTGTAGTACTAATAAGTCAGAATTATTAATGTAAAGATCAGTCACTAATGTACCAGAACAAACAAACTATTTATTTTTTCTAATGATAACTGATTTATCATTAAAATAAACAAAATGTTTGTCCTCAACCAATCTAGAAATAGAAATCAAATTCCTTCTAATGGAAGATACATATAGATATTTCTCAATCATTAATATCCTATTCTGACTAGACTGAAGATAAATATCTTCTACTGCAACTGTTGCCACATTCGTAGCTGCCCATATGTAAATTTTCTCTATTTTTAAGTTGTCTGGTTTCCTGGAACCCCTGTAAAGTATTGCAGACATGATTAATGGCTCCCGAATCTACACACCAGGTACTGGTAGATCAGACCACTAAACAAGATACAACAACAAATAGATGAAATTTACATATATTGTTATAACGGTTTAGGAAACAGGGACAATCTTTCTTCAAATGCACTTTCTACTGACAGTGAAAATACTAGCCCATAGGCTTTTTCACTCCTCCTAGAGGTTCAACGACTGCTGCACGCACTGCTCCTTGTGGGATTGCAGCTTATGCATTCTTCTTCTTCCTTTCTTGCTTTTAGGCATAGAAGTTGAAGCTTTCTCAGCCACTAGAGTACTAGCCAGCTTACCAAGGAGTTCCTCAACTACTTGGATTTCTTTAAGAAGTTCCAGCAATGAATAAAGCTTATTCATGTTGTAATTCTGTCAGAATCTCTTAAATAAATCCAGCAGCGACTGGAGAATGATATCGACCTGAGTTTCTCCATCGATTTCAACTCCAAAGATCTCTTAGTTCATTCAGAAGACCGATCATCTTCAAAACAAGATCTTTAACTCGGGTTCCTTCAATAATAGTCGTGTTCATGAGGCATTTCGTCGAAACCTACCTTGCGACATGATCCTGATCCTCAAAAATATCTTTGAGGTTCAGCATTATGTCGTAGGGGGTGGCAAAAGACTAATGCTAATGTTGTAGCACATTTGACAAAAATGCTAGAATGTAAAACCACGCCATCTCATCAGCCTTTTTCCACCTCCGGCAAGCCTAGGTTTCCTCATCGGTCTCCCCCTTACCAGGTTTTGCTAGACAAGACTCAATGAGCACAAACTTGTACTCTTTAACAGTAAGCACAATGTTCAAGTTCCGTTTTTAGTCAATATAATTAGGTCCAATCAATTTGTTTTAGTTGAGAATGATTAAAAGTGGATCGAAAGAGTTTGTCATTTTAAAACTTAAGAATCACATACAAATTATGATGGACAATAATAACTTTGAACACATATTTTAAATATGGTACCCTTTACCATTTCAAAAAGCGTTCGCCAGCAGCCTAAGACTTTAAACAATATGCCCCGTTAATGAGGTCGTCTATTATTCATTATTTCTTAGACAGATGTAAACCTATTAAATTTTACTATCTAGACAATCCTTTATCGTCAAGCAATAAATACTATCTTAGACAATCCTTAATTGTCAAGTAAAATTTAAATAGCCGACTTCCTTTGGTCCTACAAATAATAGTAGAGACTCAGTTGGAGAGCATACTATTATTTATATCTAAGTGTATACCATCATTTAATTTAATCAAATGATTCTGCAATTTATTCTTTCCGATATGGAGGTGAGCACTAAAACCCACACGAAAAATAAATCACATCATTTAAAATTATCAGACAGTGAAATTTGTACAATGATTCCGCAATCTATTCTTTCCGATATGGAGGTGAGCACTATAACACACACGAAGAATAAATTACATCATCTACAAACCAATGATAGAGACCGTGGGATTTTTATGTGAAAAAATCCCTCACCCACTTAGTATCTAAAACATTATTTTCTGAGGGTTAAGAAAATTTTATATTAAATTCTAGTCAACTAAAATACAAGGGTATGAAATATAAAAGACATGTGTAATAAAATTATTTTGCTGCTTTTTTTTAAAAAAAAAATTATATTTTTCAATTACGCAAAATTTATATTTATATACCCTTTTTTAATTTGACAAGAACTAAACATAAAATAAAAGGTGATCTAGGTATGGTCATATATCCATGTTGTCCAAAATTATAAGGAACCCTAATAATTAAACACATATGACCAACACACAATCACACAAAGCATTAAACCATTCAATAATAAGAATAATTAAATCCCTGCTATTATGGTCCAAGCTTCATCATCCCTAGTCTGTTGAAAAACCTGTCACGACCTACGTCGCCACTTCACTGACTATGTCGGGAATCAACCTTGGTGGAAACGCCTTCTTCAACGTTCTTCGTTAAAGAAACTGCAATCTCGGATACAAAGGTCTTATGCCTCCATTTAAAGAGTTCACACATAAACTATTATATCGAAACTGTAAACAAAATTACATAGATCCTATGCCTCCTTTTAAGGAGTTCACAAATCTGATCTAAATTTCATTTACAACCATGAATAAAACCCAAATCATCATGCACATTAAAATTAACCACGAATAAAAATATCGTGGGGTCCAATCACATAAAACATAATTATGTGACCATAATAGCGGGACAAGAACACTACAAAACAAGGGTTAGCGAGTTCTACGTTCTATCCGATAACAACATGCATAAATAGATTTAACTGGACAACATGGATGGTTCAATCCGTACGCAGTATCAAAGAAAACCAATCGCTCTGATACCAATTGATGGAGACATAAATACAGGATCGTTTGATATTGCGTATAGATTGAACAAAAAAAAACTTTTGCTAAAATTCTATAAGAATAAAGGGATTTCACCTTTGTGGATCATGTAGAGGATCCATATGAGGAGACTAGGGTTTGAAAGTATCATATTACGATTTGGTCAGATTTTTTTAATTCTCGCTGGGCTGCGAAAATCGATTGTTTTCGCCATCGAAACGACCTCTGATCGTCCTGATTTTATGCGCAATGATGGTAACTTTGCGTTCCAAACGTCATATCGAAAAATCAGCCCGATCCAACGGTGCAATCAAAAGTTACGATTAATTTACGACTGCTGTGCCGAAAACCTAAAGATCTTCTATTGTATTCCTTCCGCCATCAAATCTTGCACCGAGTGTGGGCTACGGTATCACCAAGATTTTCTCCTCTCTCAATAGAACAAACCCTAACTCATAAAAATTATTATTATTATTGGAAGAGATTAGGCCGGTGTATATATAAGGCTACGATAGGGACCTTAAGGAGAAATAAGTGTTTGGGCTTCCTATGGAAAGTTGGAATCCTAATTCCACTATGAATTAGTTCCTTCCATAAATTATAATTCACACCACTAAAGAATTATAATTGCACTCCCGTCCTTATCTCAAAATTATATTTCGAGCTCCTTATTATTAAATACTTATTATTCTCCCCACGTTAAGATTACAGATAACCGTCATTTAAATTAAATTATTGACAATTATATTTAAATGACTTCTTAATCCTTGAGCCTATCACTTAACTTATTTGACATGTCGGATTAACATAATCCACCTGCAGGGTTTGACATGATCAAAACTTATAAGCTTCTCAAGGGGCTATCATCAATCCCTATACCGGGACGTGGATTCCATCAGTAATTAATATTCATCATACATATAGTGTCGTCATCCAATTCACGAAGATTATTGATCCATAAATGAATCTCACTCATATTGAGTCAAAATAACAAACACTACATATATATGTCTATTAATTATTTCAAGATTAAGAGTATAAGTAATCATAATAATCATGGGATTTTAAATTGTTTTATATAGTCAGTATAAAAACAATTAACCCAAACTGGTCCTATTCAATACACACAAAGTGTACTAGCACAACGAGTTAAAACTATACCGTTTTCTGTAGTTAAGATAAACTACTAAAACTTGTGCTACAATCCTACCGATGGGTGTCCAATTCCATCTAAGACTGTGAACCATTAAACTTATATTCCACAAGAACCGATGATAAGATCTTCTGTGTGTAAGCTATACTCTACACACCAAATCATCTACTATATGGAATAAAAAACACACATGCACAATATTTAAATAAATAATATAATGCAACCATTGCCCATACAGATTCTCATTAAAATAGCAAAACCAAGTTCATAACATATCCAAACCAACAAGAAAATTATGGCTTTTAGTGTATCACTCTAACAACGGACCTCGAAATGGCTGAATCTTTACTCGGCCAAAACACAAAAGTTGAAGAGGGCATAAAAATGAAGAAGTGGACACAAACGATGAGTCGGTTGGACATCGGATGAAGAAGTTATGGCCTTTCAAAGTTGGCCAAAAATCGACGAATTGCGAAAAGTTTAAACACGCGATTATCGCTTCAGTTTCAATCTGAACCACTCGAATAACATAACGATTACTCCCTCTAACTTAATATAACTAACATGACATGTTAGAAGTATCGGGTTAAATGAAAAGAGCTCGGAACCCAATGCTCGCACTCTAACAGAGTTTAAGCCTTACCGGGCTTAAGAGAAGATTAACACGGGAAAAAGAACACGGGGTATTACATCGTGAGACTCGTGAGTAACTGAAATAATTTAAGAAAAATCGAGGTGAACCATTTTATCAGTAGGGGGTATAGGGCATATGATCAAAAATAGGTTTATAAACATATCTTTTAGACTATATTTAATTTGATAATATCAATAAGAACCATATTCATCAAGTGACTATGCATGAAGGTGCTAATGCAGGTTACCTCCCGTGTCAACTGATTACCGTATATTAGAAAGCGTAAGCTATGAATGTACTCCACTGCCACCGAAATGTCAAATCATCGCCATCGAGATGTCAAATCATCAAACTGATACCCTGTGATCAATTGTCCCGATCCCATATGAAACAAGAGAACAACATCCCTGGGATTAATAAACATGATCCCATATAAACACAAATAACCACAAAACCATAGTGCCTTGCCAATTTGCCTAGGTTCTCGAGCTCCACACCGGTGACTTATAGGCGGCCAAACATTGCTCTCCCAGGAGTTTAGGGCTTTTCAACCCAAGGGCACCGGGTGTAAGAATTCGGACCCCCGAGTCTCGAGAAGAATCCTCGTTCTTCATTTTATTTGTTTTGAAGGAAAACGTGTTTTGTAGAGTTGCCAGTTTGTTTTACAAGAAAACAAACAAAAGATCGTACGAAGGATAATTTGATAACAAATTATCTTTCATATGTTTGAAACCAGAGTTTAAAATAAACTTTGTTAGGGTTCTAGAACTACGTTACGAATTGGGAAGGTGTTAGGCACCCAATTCGCCCTTTCGGTCTCTTAATGGGTCATGTATTTAATTCCTATTTTAGATATCTTGCAAGTAGTTTAAATTATTTTCATAATAGTCCTTTCTGGGTAAATTCAATTTACAACAGTATTTTGAAATCAGACTCGAGCTTTGCGAGCGCCTATGTATTCATTCATAGAATGAAATTAGAGTCTCGTAGTTCTGTTCTTTTGGAAACTATTTTTGTATTTTGTTTTATTTTGAAAACGTGTCAAAACAGATTTTACTTTTCTTGTAACATTTAGAAAGGATTTATTTTGAAAGCAATGAACTTCTTTGCAAGTTATCTAACTTTCTGTATTAAAAATGAATTTAAATGCAGTATTAAAATTCAGGAGAGTTGTAGAAAGACGTACCTGATGCGCTTGAAGAAGAAATGAGAACCTTGTCTTGATTGCTCCTTTCTCTCTCTAGAACTTTCTCTCTCTAGATTTTCTCTCTCTAAAACTTTCTCTCAGAATTTCTCTAAAATGACTCTTTAATAATTTTGACAAAGTTTTTACTTACTAAAAACACTATTGAATGTTGATGATCCCCAAATGAGACCCCAAGGGTCTTATTTATAGCAAATTTTTTGCCAAAAACGCTCCAAAAGAAGCCAGCCGCCGGGGGTTCGGCTAGGGCGTGCGGCTGGGGGCTGCGGCTGGGAGCCAACCGTATGGTTGGCAGCCAGCCTTACGGTTGGTACGTGCGGTTGGGGCTGCGGCTGGCACTCTAAACAAGCATAGAAATGAATATTCACACGAGAATTGAAGTCTTTCCTATCAGTCTTCTATATGCATGATGACTCAGGATTAGATGCAAGATGCTTGTTTTATGAGAAAACGAGTATTCACACGAGAATCGTGGATTGGGGTGTTCACACCAGGCCCTGCAAATTTCCATCCCGGCAAGCACCAAATAAATACACAATCCTTTCACCATCGAAGGGCCACAGTAGAATCAGATTCGGATCCATCTCAGGATCATATCACATCCAGAATTATACAATAATCTTAAGAACCTCCCGGCATAATAATAAGAGATATACGCCTATAAAATAGGCTGTAAGAATGATCCAAGCTTCCCGAAGGATCTCCAAGATTCCGGTTGACACAAATTTAATGCATATAGTGCTATTTAGTAAACACATGAAGCAACTTATGTCATATACCCTTTAGTAAGTCTCGCTAGATATCCCTTGATGTGTATAAGACATTAACAAGTCCATTTCACATAAATAGCATTGATACACCCAAAGGATATATCGTACAATTCAATTAGCACAATATGTCAAGTATAAATGGCACACTTTGCCTCAAAACATGCATTCATGTCATTTAACAAACATTTGAAATAATTTATACCATATACACTTCCATAAGCTCAACCCCGTAATCTATGATGTGTAGAAACAACAACAATTCATTTTCATCAATTTTTAGGGGTCAAGAATTCGTGGAATACTTCATAGGGTTGGATTATACAAAGATATCATGTCTATATGGCATTTATGGCTTCAAATCTCACATTTGAACCTTTACAAACATTTATAAATGCACCCAATAGATGTATTAAATTTCCTTAGAGAAAATATGGGGAAAACATAATAAATTTCATCAAACCAGTCATATTACATGTTTTGGAAATATTTAAACTATATTATCCAGTTTTGAAGTCATATAAACCCCTACCTCATGTTGTAGACCAAAAGAGAGAAGAAAAGATGATAATCGAAGTTTTGTTTGGTGAAACCTCGAATCTTTAGTGCCACCATGTTCCTAGAATAACAAAACTACCAAATAGATGAAACCTAGACTTCAACCCATACGGCCTTAGCTTACCCTTTAGCTCTCATGGCAAATCATCAAGGTAGGAGATGATGAATAGTGTTTTCAAAGTGGGTTTGATTGATTTGGAGCTTTGATCCTTTGATTTGGATGGATAGATGCGTAGAAATCTCTTCCTTTCGCTCTCTAGAACTTCCTAGAACTCTCCTTGTGTGTGTGTGGTTGTTTGCCTCGAAATTGAGGTGAAAAAGGTGTGAAAATGGCTTAAAAACGAGCTTAAGTCGGTGGAAATAGTTAACAGGCGGACCAGTATGCAAAATACCCAATACCGGTCTGCCACATATGGGTTGTGATTTTTATATTTTAAACCCGCCGTCGTGCACGGCATTCGTGATTAACCGAGTCCAGGAGGTGAAAATCTCGGAACAGGATTCGGGGCGTCATAAGGACCTTTGTTCTCCAAGCTTTATTTGTTAGAGTGATATACTAAAAGCCATAATTTTGTTGTTGGTTTGGATATGTTATAAACTCGGTTTTGCTATTTTAATGAGAATCTTTATGGGCAATGGTTGCATTATATTATTTATTTAAATATTGTGCATGTGTGTGTCTTTTATTCCATATAGTAGATAATTTGGTGTGTTGAGTATAGCTTACACACAGAAGATCATATCATCGGTTCTTTTGGAATATAAGTTTAATGATTCACAGTCTTAGATGAAATTGGACACCCATCTGTAGGATTGTAGCACAAGTTTTAGTAGTTTATATTAACTACAGAAAACGGTATAGTTTTAACTTGTTGTGCTAGTACACTTTGTGTGTATTGAATAGGACTAGTTTGGGTTAATTATGTTTTATACTGACTATATAAAACAATTTAAAATCCCATGGTTATCATATTACTTATGCTCTTAATCTTGAAATAATTAATAGACATATATATGTAATGTTTGTTGTTTTGACTTATTAAGAGTGAGATTCATTTATGGATCAATAATCTTCATGAATTGGATTACGACACTATATGTATAATGAATATTAATTATTGACGGAATCCACGTCCCGGTATAGGGATTGATGATAGCCCCTTGAGAAGCTTATAAGTTTTGATCATGTCAAACTCTGCAGGTGGATTATGTTAATCCGACATGTCAAATAAGTTAAGTGGTAGGCTCAAGGATTAAGAAGTTATTTAAATATAATTGTTAGTAATTTAATTTAAATGACGGTTATCTGTAATCTTAACGTGAGAATAATAAGTATTTAATAACAAGGAGCTCGAAATTAAATTTTGAGATTAGGACAGGAGTGCAATTATAATTCTTTAGTGGTGCGAATTATAATTTATGGAATGAACTAATTCATAGTGGAATTAGGATTTCAACTTTTCATAGGAAGCCCAAACACTTATTTCTCCTTAAGGTCCCTACCGTAGCCATATATATACGCCGGCCTTATCTCTTCTTAATATAACAATAATTCTCATGAGTTAGGATTTTTTTCTATTGAGAGAGGAGAAAATCTTGGTGATACCGTAGCCCACACTCGGTGCAAGATTTGATGGTGGAAGGAATACGATAGAAGATCTTTAGGTTTTCGGTACTACAGTCGTAAATTAATTGTAACTTTTGATCACACCATTGGATCGGGCTAATTTTTGGATATGTTGTTCAGAACGCAAAGTTACTAGTATATCGCAAAAAATCAAGACGATTAGAAGTCGTTTCGGTGGCGAAAACAATAGATTTCGCAGCCGAGCGAGAATTAAAAAATCTAACAAAATCACAATCTGATGCTTTCAAACCCTAGTCTCCTCATATGGATCCTCTAAATGATCCACAAAGGTGAAATACCTTTGTTCAATCTATACGCAATATCAAACGATCCTGTATTTATGTCTCCATCATTATTGACGATACATGCATCACCTTTATTTTAGAATTTATATATATGTTGTATGTAAAGATCGTGTATCTTGTTCTTGGGACCTCGTTGGAGGCTAGTTGTTGAATTATAACATTTCTTTTACTTTTGTGGTTAGATTTGAGGAATGGAAATATTCTTATTATTTAGATTGTGAATTTTTACGTTTTATGCAGGATTGTGTCCAGTTAACCAGCCGTCGGCATACGACACCTGTGAGAAACTGGGTCCCGGAGGAGAAATCCTCTTTACAGGATTCAGGGCGTTACATGATGTGCCATATATGTGATGAACGATATGGTTGATATGATTCTTTGTGAGAATAAGCGAATGTGATATATATATTTGTTACTGTGATCATACAAATGGGTTGTATATGATTGACTGAGCATTAGGTAGCTGCCAGTGACTCAAAGACGAGCCGCCTAATTGCCGCCCATGGGTGAAATTCCCTAAACCGTGCACTGGAAAAGAAAGAGGCGACTCCACCTGTGGTTGTGAACAACCCAATCCACGACTCTCGTGTTAACCTAATTTTCATACAAAACAAGAATTCTGCATCAAGTCAAGAGTCGTCATGCATATAGGAGACCATTAGAAAAAATCCTGACTTTCAAGCGTGTCAGGAATCTATCACAACCAATGTCGCCACTTCGCTTACTAGGACGGGAATCTACCACCTCCTAGCCGGACGGTTGACTTTGAGCCACACGCCCAAGCCACACACCCTGGCCCACGGTTGGCTCCTAACCGTACGATTGGCTTCGAGCCATGCTGTAACACCCTGTATCTTTATTTCTCGAAATCACGATGCAAGTTGCATGTAAGGTAGAAGTGCACTTTGGATAGCCATACTTTGCTCCGAAAGGATCTGAATGGCTCGAAGACTTCCAATGAGTACATTAATATAGTTAAGCATGTTAGAATAGCCGTAAGTCATTTCGGGTGGTTCGAGTAGAAATTGGGATGTAGATTGCAAGTTTTCAATTTACCCGATTTCATAATTTTTGGTTAACTTTGAGGAAGCGTAGCTCCTTCGTTCCTTGTCAGATTGAGTTTCTGTTTGCGATGAATTCTAGATTTTTAAGCAATCTACAACTTTTGTGTTTTGGTTCAAGGCCAATTCAGGCTCTTACTAGGTCGAAACTGAGTGCGAAATAGGCAAATCACTAACAGATGTTCATTTGGTAACATTAATGCGCGCTGACTTCGACGCATTTCTATGAATAATCCATCGGGAATTTGGAAAAGCTTCCTTTTAAGAAGTTGTAGAGCTTCGAATAAGCTTTCTGTATACCTAAAGATCACCTCAATCGAACTTCCGAGCAAGAAGTTATGGACGTTCAAAGTTCAGTGCTACAGGTCCCTTAAAGTAACGCACGTGAACAGTAACGGCAGTTTATATATACATACGTTCATCTCCATTTCTTCATCATTTCACCATCAACTCTTGAGAGCTCTTAGAAAGAGAAAGGGCTGGCAATTTTGGGGGTTTTGCGGATGATTCGAAATCATGATCGAGCTCCATCATTACTCACCATCTCCAAACACTATTCATCTTCTTCTTCATCACCTTCACCTCTTCCATGGCTGAAAATGAGGATAGCTTGTGATTCGCTCGACCTGGCTCATCTCAGCTATGATTCTCCGAGGGATTAACCCTCAATAGGTGGGAACACTAGTATACAAGCTTCTTTTCAATAGATTATGTATAAATTGCTTTGAATCAAACCAAACTTGGGGTTTTGTGCTCAATTTCGAAATTTTCATGTTCATAGGGGTTCGGGCTGTTTTGTTCGGATTATTTGGTTGATTTGCATCACTTATAACTTGATTATGACTTTTATGTCTAAAGCCCCAATTACACATAAGTTTTAAGCATAGTTTGCATACGACCCTCATATACGGATACGATAGCGAACAACCACTTTGATATACACATATATGAGGTTTTATATATAGCATTAAAAGTATGATTTGATATACACAATCCAAAACTCTCGTGTGAATACAGCTTTTCTTAAAACGAGCATCTTACATTTAATCCTGAGTTATCATGCATATAGAAGACCGTTAGGAAAGACTCCAATTTTCAGACGCGTTGGGAGTCTGAGATAACCTTTGTTGCCGCAGCCCCCAACCACACGTACCAACCATACGGCTACCTGCCAGCCGTGCTGTTGGCATCCATCCGCACGCCCCAACCACACGCCCTAGTCGCATGCCCCAGCCGCACCCCTTGCGGCTACCCCCTGCGGTTGGCCTCTTTTGGAGCGTTTTTGGGCAAAAATTTCCCTATAAATAAGACCCTTGGGGTCTCATTTGGAGGCATCACCACTCACTAGTGTTTTTAGTAAGGAGAAATTATGTCAACACCTTCCCAAGATATCTAAAAGAGGAATTAAATACATGATCCATTAAGAGACCGAAAGGGCGAATTGAGTGCCTAACACCTTCCCAATTCGTAACGTAGTTCCCGAACCCTAGCAAAGTAAACTTTCAAAATAAATCTCTGGTTTTAAACGTATGAAAGATAATTCGTTTCGAATTGTCCTTCGTATGATCTTTTGTTTGTTTTCTCTTAAAACAAACTGGCGACTCTATAAAACACGTTTTCCTCCAAAACAAGAAAACCGAGAAGTACGGGTCGCGAGTCCGGATTCTCACAGAAATATAAAAGACATGTGCAATAAAATTATTTTCCTGCTTTTTTAAAAAAAAACTTATATTTTTCAATTACGCAAAATTTATATTTATATACACTTTCTTAATTTGACAAGAACTAAACATAAAATAAAAGGTGATCTAGGTATGGTCATGTATCCATGTTTTCCAAAATTATGAGGAAACCTAATAATTAAACACATATGACCAACACATGATCATAAAAATGATTAAACCATTCAATAATAAGAATAATTAAATCCCTGCTATTATGGTCAAAGCTTCATCATTCCTAGTCCATTGAAAATCTGTCACAACCTATGTCACCACTTCAATGACTATGTCGGGAATCAACCTTGGTGGAAACGCATTCTTCAACGTTCTTCGTTAAAGAAACTGCAATCTTAGATACAAAGGTCCTATGCCTATATTTAAAGAGTTCACACATAAACTATTATATCTAAACTGTAAATAAAATTACATAGATCATATGCCTCCTTTTAGGGAGTTCACAAATATGATCTAAATTTAATTTACAACTATAACGTCTCGTATTTCATTTCCGAGCCAATTCTCTTCTTCAGCCCGGTTAAGGCTTTATTACCGCTAGATCATGAACATTGTGTTCCTAGCCTCTCGTATTTGACCCAACACCTCTAGCATGTCATATTAGGTATATTAAGTTTATGATATCAATCGTTTCATTATTCGGGTGACCCGAATTGAAAACGGGAAGTAATTCGCTTATTTTGAACTTTTCAAAAAAGTTGATTTTTGGCCAACTTTGAGAGGCCATAACTTCTTCGTCCGAGGTCCAAATGATTCCCTATTTGCGGCCACATCTTCATATCAATACCCTCTACAATTTTTGTGTTCGAGCAAAAGCCAAATCACACTCCTCGGTGGTCGAATCAGCTTGCAAAGTAAGCAAATTGTTGAAATCTTATTGTTCGGAACACCTTGGCAGAGTGCTGTCTTCGGTGAATTTCTGGGAATTATCCATTCAGAATTTGAGGAATCTTCCTCTTAGAAAGTTTTATATCTTTGAATTACCTTTTCGTGGACATAAAGATCACCTCAATCAGAGTTCCGAGTAAGAAGTTATAGCCAAAATGCTAACAGTGCTCTAGATTCAACCATCAGTCGACTGATGGGGTCCTGAACAATATTATAAAGCAAAAATAGAGCATATTTCATCCCAAACATATACACCAACCTAGAGAGCTCAAAGATGGCGATTGAGGGGATATTTTGGGAGCTTTGGTGAGGGTTTAATCACTCCTAAACTTGATTTAACTAAATCATCATCATCATCTCCTTCATCTTCTTCCTTAAAATTGCTATCCTCCATTTCTAAGGTTCTTGAGCAAAAAAATTGGGATTTTGCGATTGCTCAAAGTATGGCTCGATCCAGCGTCTAATACCTCAAAGATTCGGCTTATCTAAGGTGAGAACACTAGTACCCAAACTTGTTTTTAACCATTATCTGTTTAATCATCGTTTTCATAGCAAAAAGGGAAAGTTTTTATATGAGTTATTGATTTATGCATATACATGGGGATTGGGTTTGATGTTTATGATTATATTACTTAATTTCTCCATGTTTTTGGTTGTAGAATCATAATTATTATATAAGAAGCATATTGTGTGTTGGTTATCACAAGCCCTAAGTAGTAACCGTTGATGCGTGTACGCGTATGTTCCGTTAAGGGCTATGTACTTAAGGTCATGACTTAGATAAGAGTATTTTTAGGAGATTTGGACATAGTGCTATATATATCATATATAAAACCTATTCGGATGGATATGATAACGGAATACTCTATACATATTTATTGATATATTGAGGATATAGAGCATGTCTAAGTTATTTATTTTTGCGTATGTGATATTAGCGTTGTGCTTAAGCCATTAAATTATTATTGTGAACTTATTCTAAATCCCACAAGTCGTATCCTTACTAAATGAATTACTAATGTGTCTTTGAATTAGTTATGTATTAAGGCCATATAAGAAGGTTTGGATGAAAGTTAAATTATCTTAGCTCGTAAACTTTACTTGGCTTGGGGGCAATTATGTATTTTGTTAGTAAAAGCACTAATTGGTAAATCTAGTTGATGAAACCCATGAATGAGCCGAAAAATGGAGAATAGGACGGACTTGGTTGAGTTGGCTTAAGAATGACACTAATATGACTATGTGATGACTTAGTATATACATATACAAGTTGATTCATTTACAACCTAAGTGTAATTGAGGATAAGCTTATGATAAATTGAGATATCCTTTAGATATATGTACTATACGTATATATATAGTTTGTGTATGTGGAGATTAGTAGGATGATTGGAGATATTTATATATATATATGTGTGTGTACATGTATGTGTACTATGTATAAGTTTATTCTTTGGGAGAATACGTTTGTTGATTTCCTAGTTTTGTAAGGTACTAGTGGTTTATCGGGTTGACCTAGCCTTGCGGCTACATACCCTGTCCATGTAGAGGGACCCCGCTTTTAGAGCGGCATACTCTATGGTCCATAAGGGGACCCCGCGATGCAGCATACCCTACACCATCTAGGTGGTCCACAGGGGGACCCAGCCTTGGGGGCTTAGATCACGATCGCTGTGCACAGTAGAGTAAATCCTAGATGCCTGATGTGAGATGAAATTGATGAGTATAAGATTAGTTCCTATGCTTGCTTTATGACTATATGAATTTTGTAAATAAACTTATGGGTGTTATTGCTATTATATTTGTGTCTTGGTGATACATATTTTGTCGTATATTTCAAGGATACATTGTTATTATAACGTTTCGGTACTTTGATGATATATATTTATTATATTCTTCGGGGATGGGATATCACTTGGTGTGTATTTCATATGATATGGTTTCCATTACATTATTATCTAAAAATCTATTTATATCTATAAAGGGACGTAGAAATGGAACATACATATAAGGTCAATGCATATCAACATATTTTTCATTATTCCGCGTTGCATGTGAATGATGATGTGTACTTTCTTACTCAAAAAATCCTTTAGTTCTCACTGAGCCCATGTTTGGCTCACTCCCATTTTCCAAACCAATTTTGCAGGTACTTTCGTGGGATGGCGCGTGTGTGGGATCTAGAAACCTCTGAAATACGTTAGACTACTTGTAGTCATTTGTAGATGACTTATTTTACATGCATTTAATATATATGTATCATTTGTATAACTAACTTGTATATTCTTTTATTCTTAAAATGATGTAAAGACATTTGATTGATTGGGACCTCGTTGGAGGATTTGTTTGAGATAAGAATTGTTTGATCTCTTTTATTGATTAAAAACATTACAAATGTGGAGATTGTATTCTTGAAGTCAGGTTTATTTTATAAATTACAGGTTTGGATTTGTTAAACTTACGAACTCCACATGCCAAAATTTTCTGAGAAATGTGGCCTTACATGTGACTTTCTATCATATCAGTTTTAAATTAAGTACATTAAACCCACCGTCGCGTACGGCATTGTGATTAACTGGGTCTCGAAGGTCTAAACCTCATAACGAGATTCGGGGCATCACAAGTTGGTATCAGAGGTATAGGTTCAATTATCTTTGCAGGGTTTATGGGTAGATCTAGGTTTGAAGAGATAGATAGTGATACATCTCTTTTCTTTAACGTGTTATCGTGCGATAAGGATTTCCTACCGTTAGGAACTTGGAAGATGGGAGTATCTTAAAACGAGATGTTAGTTCTCCTTGGCTACACTCGTTCACAAAAAAAATCTTTACCTTGAGATTATTTTTGGCCTCTTTTGCTAAATATCCTAATTATTGGCTCTTGTTATCTTTTTTTCATATACACGTTTTAACACTCGGGATTAGTTCTACCGCTAAGTGAGCAATAGGCGAATGTTAAATTATGTTATAGCTACCCACAGGCCAACAGATGACTATCCTATAAATAACCAGTCCACTATTGCTGATAAGAGATGGAACGTGACATACTCATGAAAGAGTGGTCATTAAGATCTCATTCTCGTGTTTACCCCACTTTTTTTCTCTTTGGTTCTCTTGGGGGTGAACCTAGTACATGACTATTCTTTTTATTTTGGTGATTGCTATTGTGCCTGAGTACGTAGGTCCGTAATTACAAGAGGTATGTGATGATTAGTTCTTAATTGATCGCTCAGGTATTGGTTGGACTCTCATGCCTTTGGGAACCTCCTTATGTGGGAGTACGCTCACGTCGAACGCACACACTTATCCTTAGAATGCAGTAGAAATTCCTTAATGGCCGGAGTGGAGGTTATAAGAATGACAAAGTCTGGTTCTGTGTTTATTTTCGAGTCCAGGTCTAGATACGGAAGTTATATGGATCACCAAAGAATTCTGGCATTCAGTGAGTATTAATAGTTGTATTCCTTCGAGACGAGATGAGGACTTATATTAAAACTCGTTGAGCAGCGTTGAACCTACTTAGTGGCTCATACATCCAATGTAATTATATTATTCCTTGACCTCTAAAGTGATGGACGAGAACCTTCATTGGGATCCACTAAATATGTCATTATTTAATCATTATGACTTCATTTATTTCATCACAATAAGAAATTTGTTACGAATACCTTTGAAGGAGACCCTTGTCCCTCTAATTATGGAGGTTCATCAGAGTAATGCAGCAGAGGTGTCCATCAGATGTCTAAGCTATGGTGGCTAGTAATGATGACTGTCTAGTAATGGCTCTATAAACTTTGTCATAGTACAAGTAAGCCATGTTTCACTTCTGTTGGCGACAGAAGCCCGTAGATTCATAAGTTAGTCATCTGTTGATCAGACGGATGACTAAATTATATCTCGACAGTCGCCCATTGCTAACATAATAGCAAAACTTGTCTCGGACATAAAGCATATTCAATTAGTATGAAAACGGATCACAAGAAATAAATTTGAATGAATTGGAACTCAATAATGAGGGGTTAAGCAAATTTAGATTTAATATAGTATCACGCCACATGTTACGGATTCTATCAATGCATTAGAATGGATGTTGTCTCAACATAATGGTCTGTATCACGCGATGACACTCGGTGTAACAATATAACTACAACTTATTCACAAGAGAGGTAACGGATTCCCAAAGAATCAATAGGAATTATAATATAGATTCACCATAAACAACCATATATCAGCACCTGGTTCATAAATGAAACAATTCTCACGAGAAATATGAATAAGAAGAGTGAGTTGAGAAGAAAATATCTTGTCTCTAAGGCATGCTCCAATCAAATTTATACGTACGTATTAACTCGCGATCCTTAATTTAATAGTCCCATCAAACTTCTATTGCGTTCCTCTGATAAAATTCTCTTTACAATTCTATGGAAATCCTCAAAATAAAAACTCGTAATGATCAAATGACGCACACACAAAACACAATTGAATATGAATTGCAAAAATGATGGAAACTCTAGCGAATAGGGCACTCAGATCAAGGATTATATAGCGTTGATTTCCATGCGAATAGCCTAGAATGGAAAAATTCTCATCGGGCTCCCATGATCAACTTTCAACGACAAAACCCGACTAATGGTTCTCCACCGCCCTTAAACTACTTAGAATGGCTTGTCCTAAGAGGACAACATCACTTCCAATAATTGGTGCCATAGCACGGACCGAAATTTCATAATCGCCTCTACGGATGTGAGGATAAAGGGGAAGAGTTTCAAATATGCTAGGTTAAGCAATTCCCATAAACAATCTCAACTACTTCCAAAGTGGACTCGATCCTGATCTCAACACTCGCTATGGAAGAAAGAATAGCACATATATTGCTAGAATGAGACTTCCCAAGGGTAAGAATGAGTGGAAAGCAGAGGCTATGCATATGATAAATAAGGATAAGGGCACCCAATGTAAATTCAGACAAGACTATAAGACTATAGCTCCCTTACCTATCTATTTCGCATATCTACCCTTGAATCCCCGCCAAGAAAATCGGACCTATTGCTCTGATACTAACTTATGATGCCCCGAATCCCATTAAGAGAATTTAACCTCCGGGACCCGGTTAATCACGGTGTCGTACGCAACGACGAGTGTGAGTTATAAAAAAAATTTAGTAAAATCCATTTAGAAAAAATTTGGCATGAGGAGTTTGTAAAATGCGATATCCAGCCTGTAAATAAAAATAAAAAGAACAACCTCTGTTTAATCATTTCACAATCAACCACTTAAAAAAATACTCATCTAATACACTTTATCAAAGTCCGTTTAAGTATAAGATTATACAACAGTCCCAAATCCTTTTAAATAAATACAAGTGTCTTAAAATGTAATATAAAAGCCTCAATGGCATTGTCCTTAAATTAAGGACTACAAAGTTATTAAAGGTTATCAGAGCATCTACGGACGTACAGCGAGTGCCACCCTCGAGTATGGACCTGCAAAACCGTTAAGAAGGAAGGAATGACCCAAATCTGGGCTCAGTGGGAACCGTGAGGGTTTATAATGAAAAAAATGTTTTCATTTAAAAACATATGTATTATATATTTGTTGCTTTAATAATACAACCTTTTTGAAAACCTTACTAGGCAATTCACCATGTATGTGCGTGCCAAAACCCAGTAATTGTTCCATCTCAGGTATCAAAACTATTTCCTAACTCTCATCGTATAGCATTATACTCTTTTTAGCTTCCTAGGGTTCACATGCTATAAGAATCATTCTATTCTTGGTTACTCAACTGCGTGTGAGGGGTATACACCACTTATGCCAAGTATTCGTAGTTATCACTTTGTTAATAGTACATTATGAGTTACATACTTGGCCGACTAGTAAGCATTACTACCAGGCCGTCTAGCCATTCGTATTCTATGTTTGTAAATTGATGATTAGTAGAACTTTTCACATTAGATATTTATTTGTTATGGATGGTCAAATGGTTCTCTAAGTATACAATGATCCAAACCGATATATATATAATCCATAATATACTAGAGACAATACATAGAACAATATAAAATACAACACAATAATATATATATCGAAACCACCGCCGCAATGACGCCACATCCGTCATTGTTGCGTATTAGTATCATTCGAGACAATGTCTCTCAAATGCCCTCACGGCCTCGACCATCACAATAATAATAATCGCAATAATCCAAGCATCACCATGTTTGCATTTCGTGGCCTTTCACCCACGCAGCAGCAGGGCCTCTGTTCATTTTTGTGCACAGTTTCGGGTCTTTCACCCAGGGGCACTCCATCCCAACTTAAGGTCTCAATCGTTAAAGACCAACCCGAGACCTCACATTGACTAATGTCATCTCATCATTACATCACACACACACACATATATATATATATATGTAGCAGATCAATACACAATCATCACAGTCATTCATCTCTCATAATGAATGTATATGTATATATATCAATCCCATACAGATATGTACATATAACATAGTACACAGGTGGCCATTCGCATCAATACCATATATAGCTTCCATTATATAATTATCATAATCATCATTATCTTAGCCACTTGGCTCATTGCCATATGCATCATCTCACACAATTATATATATCTATATATAATATCACACACATAAGTATATAGGATTTTATTACACGTCTATTCATAATATTATTAACTATCTTGTCTTCCCGTTTACTAATCTGTGGGACTTGTATCATATATACTCTACTCGAGTACTCATGTCACATACATTAGTTCAAGGGTTACATTTAGACCATCATCTAATCAATATAGTAACAATGCAATAGACTTATATAATTTATCCCCATGGAATTCTAGGCATCATCAACGTATACTTATGATACATTTATGCTGCATTAGATACTAACCTTCATTAATTAACTTAAGCCGTGCTCATGTAGGTAACTAAGCCTAATGTTAATGCATACGTGTTTACTTTAGTGAGATTCAGTATAAAGCTCGAAGCTAATGTTCTACCCAAATATTTCATGACATAAATGAGTATATCCAGGTTTTATAACTTATAACCCGCCATTTATTGAGCAAAAGCCTCCAAAACCTCTAACATCTCCATTTGCCTAATCAAAACGCTTAGCCTCCTTGTAAGCTTGTTAGGCAACTTAACATATATATACCAAAACATGTAAATAATTAATATATATGGTTATTAGAGTATTTGTATGTCATAATGCATCATTAATAACCCAAAACGATTTACTTTCCGCTTACAACCCCAAACTACTCGCAATTTAGTTTATATATATAACTATAGGTTGCGTATGTTGTCTAAATACAAGTAACGAGCTCAACACATGATGAGGGTGGGTAATACATGATATATGAGTGCTAACTAATTCATTCACATCACTAATTTAACCTTAAACTAGCCCAACCTCATACACGCACCACAAACCTAGGATTTTGTATAAAATCCCCATTTGATATGAAAATCTTTGGAATAAAGAGTAATAAGTTGGAAAATAAGTTTAGTAGTGTTGTTCCCACCTTATACATGCCGAGCCTTCGAAGTATTGAGAGCTGAATCAAGCCGCACCGCGAGAAATCGCAAAATCCCCAATTTCGCTCAAGAACCCTAACAATGGAAGTGGAGCTTGGAGAAGAAGATGAATAGTAATGATTTGATGTTGTTTAGGCGTGCAAAAGATGCGTGGATGAGGACACCTCGAAGCCCTCTCAATTTTGTCACTCTTTCTCTCTCTAAGAGCTCTCTAATGGTGGAATAAAATTAGGAAGAAGATGGAGACGTATGTATATATATATCTGATGTTGCTTAAATCCCGCAAGTATTGTTCACGCGTAGGGGAGTCAGAGCACTGAATTTTTGAAGGCCATAACTTCTCGTTCGGAAGTCCGATTGAGGTGATCTTTTATGTCCACGAAAAGCTTATTCGGAGCTCTATAACTTCCTAGAAGGAAGTATCCCCAAATTCTGGACGAATAATTCCTAAAAATTTGACGAAGTCAGCGCGTTAGTGTTACCGAATGAACAACTGATAGCGATTGACCTTTTTCGCGCTCAGTTTCAATCAAGTAGAAGTTCGAATTTGCCTTTGGCCGAAATAGAAAAGTTGTAGATTGCCTAAAAATCTAGGATAATTCTTAAACAAAAACTCAATCTGACAAGAAACGAAGGAGTTACGCTTCCTCCAAGTTAGCCCAAAATCATGAAGCCGGGTAAATTGAAAACTTGAAATTTACATCCCGATTTCAACTCGAATCACTCAAAATCACTTACGGACATTCTAACAAGCTTAAATACACTAATATGACTTATTGAAAGTCTCTGAACCCTGTTGTTCCTTTTAGAACAGTGTTTCACTATTCGGAGCTCGAAATCGCCTTACTCGCTATTTTTGAACGCGATAAGCTTTGAGATTTAGGAACGGGGTGTTATAATTTCAGCCAAAATAAACATTGGATTAATCTGATTTTTTAATATATAATTACCCATGTTAAGACCTACCTATTGTCCAAATTTTAGAATTTTTTGACATCGGGAAGGCCTCTGTTTGATTTTTCAAGCTGAATTCCTGATTTTTCAAATTCCTGAAGATCCGACTGTCGGATCGAGCTGATTTTTTAATATGTTATTCTAGTAACATTTTCTAACTTTTCACAAAATTTTATGATTTTTAGAGATGGGGAAGTATCAAAACGAGAAAAACTAAAAAATCGGCTAAGATGGGTTTGTCCGCGGACACAAGCCTGGGGCTTGTGTCCCCATGACACGATGTGTGTCGTGGGGACACACCCCTAGTGGTGTGTGTCCGTGCGCGATTTCTTTAATTTCAGATAAACGAATTATCGGATCGATCTGATTTTCTTAATATGTTGTTCCCCATTATATACCCTACCTACTGACCAAATTTTAGCTCATTTGGACTTCGGGAAGGTCATCTTTTGATTACCCAAAGTAAACTCTCAGTTTTTTGAATTTTTAGAGATCCGACCATCGGATTGAGCTGAATTTTTAGTATGTTGCTCCTTGTGCCAATGTCTAATAACCCTCAATGTTTGAGGTTGATCAGAAATGGGTAACTCTCCTTTCACAAGTTTCCAGGAGTTTTGACAGTTTTTGGTTCCGACGGCTTCTGGTAATTCTCATAACTTCTCATCCAAGTGTCCTTTCAGTTTCCTTATTTGACCTTCACATGTATATGGTATGTATGCATCTAGGAATGCTTGTGCATGCATGTGTGTTCATTTCCTTAGATTTCAGGATTCTTGCGGGGGTCGCAAAATGAAGTGTTCACAGCAGTTGAACTAGATGTGTTTTTTAAGATTAAAGGAGGTCTCCTAAATCTTGACTCATTAAAGCTTGTTCTAACTGTGTCATCTAAATATTGTTTTATATTATCTAAATTCATTATTTTATTAGTAATTGGCCTTTGTGGGATTTCATTATCTAAAATTCACTGGCTATGGAGAGTAACATCTTTCTGTAAAATAGTTTTTGGAACTTGGATATTATCATCACTAGTTTTGCTTTGAATTAAGGTAGTTTTATCTTTTGGGCTCTTACTTAATGCTTTAACATTTAATTTTTTTATTTTTTTATAATAAATTACATATATCAAAGCAAGAGCTTGAGTTCCCTCAATCATTTGAGTGATTTCTCTTGCAGTTTTGATATTTAGAGTTAATGCTTTTAATAGATGATGATCACTTAAACTTAAAGTAAAATCTAGAAAGCAATTGAAATGGAATGGTCCATTTTGTAAACTTGACTCCATAATTCCTAAAATGCTAGGTAGATAATTTAAATATCTTACATCTCTAAGACACAATAATATTGATGAATTTATTCCTTTAATAGTTAATGGTTTTACTTCAACTTGGATTAAACTAATATGGATAAAATTATATATGTTTTGCCTATGTTTTTTAACTACTTCTGTGGTTAATAAACTTCAATTCTCATGTTCTTTATTAATGGCGTAAATTTTTCTATAGTTTTTACATTATAATCTGACTTAAAATTACCTTAAAAGGTTGACTTGTAAATTTCTCTAGGAGAAACTTTGGGGATATTCCAATCTCCAAATTCTTGACTTACATTCTCATAACTATGTTCATTCTGATTTACTATGTTTGGAATTGAGGAAAAAGTTAACCTTGCGCTAACTGATGAATGAGATCTAAAATTTTGACTCATTTTGCCCTGTGTATCATAGTTCTTATACTATTTTCCTAACAAGTTCTATGGGTGGATACCCTCTTACCTTAAGTAGACGCATACTAATTGTCTAAAACCTTCGCCTAACATTGCTTCCACACTGAAGACTTACCCTGGCTATGGCTAATTGACAAAGGTGTTCTACAGTAAGTTTAGGTGACTTGAAGAACGAGGTTTTGAAAAGAACAAGAATTTTGAATAAACAGATTCAAAAGAATTGACTGAATAAATCAAATTGATCAATAGCACCCATAATCAACCAACACCTCTGGTATGGGTAAGGAGTTAACTGGGATGGGTAAGGAGCCATAGTTCCATGGCCTAACTTAGAAACCTGACTTGGTAGACTTGATGGTCCACAGATATTGAACCATATAATATATATTAATATATATTATGCCAAATCTCATCCTTAAATATTGTTTAAGTCTTTTACATTTCTTTCCATTAGAAAAATAAACTCATTTATTTGTTGAATTCAACTTATTTTTTTCTTCTTAATATTCTACCAAATCTCCCTTTAAGTTTATTGACTTGTCTCATCGGGGAAGTCAAAACCGTTAGAAAAGCAAAATTAGAGTTACGGCGTTTGTTTATCAAGGTAAATCCAATTCGTGATTTGCACCCCTGCGCTCATGTGCGCGAGGTTGGGACCTTGGGTGTCTAGAAACTTTACAAGCTCATAAGGTGTAATACCTTATAAACTTTCAAATTTTCCTACAATGATTTAATGTGGAATAAAAGAATTCTCTGTCTTAAACTCTCATTTTTTCTATTTCAAGTAGTTCACTTTGGGTGACAATTTTTTATTCACCCGATATTTATTTTGAGAAAGTAAATATACCATTTCAATGTATTCACGAAGGAGAACACGATCTTGCAAATCCTAAAATGCTTTTTGCTTGAAATCCACAAATTTGGACCCAGATTATCTTTAACCATTTGACTTAAGGCTATATATGTTAGTGAGAAAAATATTCAACACATTTAAAGATAATGCGTCAATATAGTATAGATAAAATTAATATTATTTATAAAATTATTCCATGTAATAAAATTGATACTTTACTTTGGTCTTAGATGTATTGCATTAGGAATTACAACATAATCTTTAGCTAACACGTCGATTCTCAGGAGTGGTAAAACAATTGTGTTCAACAACAGTTTCAATACTGTGTGCAGAAATTAATCGAAATGTGTAAAATCTGATTTGAATACTTCATGATAAAAATTAAAAAAATATAAAAAAATGCATATAATCACTAAACAATAATTGTGGATAATGAACAAACTTGTATTCTTATTTGTTAATTATGTCAAAATTAAATATTATATCCTTAAAAAGGATTGAAAATCAAATATGAACCTTTTTATACTCGAAAGAACTAAAGTAATTAAGTTTCACAAATGATAAGAGTAGTTAGCCCGGTGGTAAGCAATCTCCACCCATGGGGTGGAAGGGGTGTTTTCTCTATTTGTAGGATTAAGTGAAAGACTTAGACCTCCCTTAACTTAAAAAAAAAAGTTCCACAAATGATACGAGTCGTAGAATATTTTCAAGGTAACCCTATTGACGGAACATATTATTTTTGTCACGGTAAATTGGACTAAGGTGATATTATGTATTTATTAAAGGAGGTTCAATGTGTAAAATGACTATATATACAATATTATTTTGGTCAACCTTTTTATAATTTATTTTGACAAAAATTATATGCTCTGGCAAAAAACAAATGACCTTATTAACTTTTAAGGTTAAACTTGAATTTGCATAACTATCAAATTACAGTACTATAATATTACTGCCTCAATCTAACAACTTAATTCAGAAACTTATGCTTTTTAAGGGGAAAAAACACCAAATAATAGGTTAGATAGATCCTAAATTTTAATGGTTTGGGTGCACCAAAATGGACGATTATTACAAAGGATTTGGTGGCTAAACTAAAGTGTTTGACCTACCAGGCAAAATTATAAAAAAGGGATTAAAGCGGGGGTTTGGTATATATTTTAAAAATCATATAATAAAATTTGATTAAGTTGTTAACTAAGGTGCAAAGGACATGAAACTGAATCCCAGCGTTAATAGATTCAGGAGTAAATTTAAGCAATTGCAAGTGAATTTAAACTTTTTCTCGTCCGTACTTTAACTATCGGCTGTCTTGAAATATATGAATGTATTAGAAAAAAAAAATCTTAATATAACCACTACATTCTCCTCACTATTTGAACTTATCTATTGCATACATGAAAAACAAATTAAAGGAATAAACATCTCTTTGTTAGTAGTTTTTGTGACGCCCCAAATTCCGTTATGAGATTTAGACCTTTGGGACCCGGTTAATCACGGTGCCGTATGCAACGGCGGGTCTAATGTACTTAATTTAAAGCTAATATAATAGAAAGTCACAAGTAAGGCCACTTTTTTCAGAAAATTTCGGCATGTGGAGTTCGTATTTTCAATAAAACCAACCTATAAATAAGAAAATAATGTTTCACTAGAAAGTTAACTCCACATCCATAATGATTTGCAATCTACACAATTTAATACTTCAATATATATATACCAATCCCTCCAACGAGGTCCCAAAATAATAAATGGCCTTTACAACACTTATTAAAAGAATTTAATACAAATGAATGATACAATAAAATCAAATTGTTCTAATATCTATAATCTATAAGGAACGAGTCATCCATGGACAACTACAAGCATTTAGGATCATCAGAGGTTTCTAATTTCGTCTCTGTGCCGCCCCAAGGAGGCACTTACAAAACTGTTGAAAAATGGGAGTGAGCCAAACACAGGTCAGTGGGAATTATAGGGTTTTTGTATAAGAAAATATACATTGGAAAACACATGCGACGTGCAATAATGAAAATAGTTAAAACTATGTTTATATTCTTTTACCATTTCTATATAAGTATTCAGCGTATATATATAAGTATAAAGCATTATGTTTAAATATAATAAAACCATGTTGTTGACCTAGAAGGTCTTAATCTTATTTTGATAATGACAAAAAGTTAATCATGTGTATTTTACATATATTTTATATGTATTTAGTTTAAATCGATTTAACAAGCTACATTGTTTTTCCCGAAGTATCTCGAGAACTAAAATCGAAACCTTATCAAGTGTATCACCACTCCATGAGATTCTCTCTACTCTCACATGAACTCATGAAATTCTTGAAGATCAAAGATTAAAGGAATAGATGAAAAAGTTTCAAGGCAAATGATGCAAGTGAAGATCATATTGAAGAAACAAATCAAAACATTCAAAGACTTGTTAATTCGATAATTGAGTGAGTGCTTACGATTTATGTTAAGTTTCTTGATTGATAAATCTCTATGGCTAAAACATATTAATGGATTTTTTAAAGATTGATTCAAACAAGCTTAAAATTGAATTTTTTAAAAAAACATCATTTTACAAAGACCCTAGTTTCAAAATAAATTCATATTAATTTTAAATAATCATATTTTAAGCTCTAATAAAAATAGGTATCTTAGAAACATATCTTTTAGGTTCACAAATCATTAGAATTGTATTTGGAACTAAATTGCTAAATTGCGAAAATATTTTTATTTTACATTTAAAATTCGCTCAATTTTTGCACTGTTTTGATCTAACGGTAAGATGGAGGCCTTCCCGGACTCCGATCATTTTGAAATTTTTATAGTTGTTAGAAAACATCTCTTATCACTTTTGAATAAAATTTGAGCATGATCCAAAGGTCAAATTGGGAGAAATTATCAAAACAAATTTGAATTTTTTTTCAAAACTAGCTGTTAGAAAGTTTGAAAATATTTACCTTTGACCCAAAACCTTTCTTAATCATTCTCAACGGCCATATGGTTTTGAAAGATATATATATGACGTCTTAAACATGTTTTAATACACTTGAATCATTCTACAAACTCATTTTACATATATACAAAGTTATTCAAGTATTCAATTCATTTTATTGATCATATTCTTCATCTTTGAGCTTATTTATTGATCAATCTTGATAACTCTAGTGTGAGCTCCATTTGTAATCTTCAAATACACTTGAGAGTTATTGTTTATTGGTGTGAATCACCAAACTATCTTTATTCATCAATTGTGAGAGGTTTATCTCATAGGATAGCAAGAAGGTTAATTCTTGTGTTGAGTGTGGTGAGTAGAATCACACTTGTAGAGTGTTGTGAGAAGAACAACACTTGTTGAGTGTGATGAGAAAGATTACACTTGTAAAGGTTTTATTTTCACTCGGAAGAAAATCGGTTTTAGTGAAACTCCTCGAAAAACTATCCGGGCGCAGACTTATGGTCTAAACAACCGAACCGCGAGAACAAAACATCATAGTCTCACTCGGTTCAATCTCTCTAACTCAAGCTCTTTATTTAATTGCATTTATATTTATTGCTTGTTCTTAAGATTAATGATTTTGCATATTTCCTTGATATTCATTGAGTTAAAATTTTATTCTTAAAACTTTTCTTGAAACCTTTTAATTATGCATTAAGTTTCGAAAATCCTATTCACCCCCCTCTAGGGTTGTTTTTCGACCAACAATTAGTATCAGAGGTTGTACTCTTATTTTGATTTTACAATCTTAGAGTTTACGATCATGTTTATATATCAAGAAATCGGTTTTTTAGAAGGTCTCTCCACTTCTAGACAACCCCTATTTAATGGTAAAAATTATAACTATTGGAAAAGTAGAATGAGTATATTTTTACAATATAGTGATTTTGAACAATGGAGAGTTATACTTGAAGGACCCTATGAAATTTCTAAAAGAGATGATAGTGGAAAAATTGTTCCTAGGAAAATGTCTGAGTATGATGAAAATGATATTAAGAAAATTCAATATAATGCTAGAACCTTAAATGCTTTAAATTGTGCATTAAGCATGGGTGAATATAACAAAATTTCTAGTTGTAAAACAGCCAAAGAAATTTGGGATAAACTTGAGGTTACCTACGAAGGAACCACTCAAGTTAAAGACGATAACATAAATATGCTTGTTCATGATTATGAACTATTTAAAATGGAGCCTAATGAATCTCTTACTTCCATGTATAGTAGATTTTCTATTATTACTAATGATTTGGATCTTCTTGGAAAGGTTTATTCTAATGAAGATAAGATAAGAAAAATTCTTAGGATTCTTCCAAAGAAGTGGCGACCAAAAGTGACGGCAATTCAAGAAGCAAAGAATCTCAAAAAACTCAGCATGGATGAGCTTTTGGGATCTCTAAAAACTCACGAGAAGGAACTTCAAAGAGAAGAAGAAGCGGATACAAAATCAAAGAAAACTTTAGCTCTCAAAACTATCCAACATGAAGATAATGATGTATCAATGGATGGTGATGAAGACATGGCGCTTTTATCTAGAAAATTTATAAAATTTCTAGCTAAGAAGAAAAATTCTCAAGGAAAGGATAATAAATATCCATCATCCTCTAGAAGAAACAATGATCGGTCAAATCAACAAATAGGAGAAAATGAAGAAACTAAAAAGTGCTATCATTGCAATGAACCCGGTCATATCAAGCCAAATTGTCCACTTAGAAAGAAGGAGAAAATGGAAAAACGAGCTAAAGTATTGAAACAAGTGAAGCATGCACTAAAAGGAACATGGAGCGATTCCGAAGAAGGAGAATCGGATGTTGATTCTAGCAATGAAGAAAATGCTAACCTTTGTCTTATGGCAAATGAAGATGAGATTTTCATGAGAGCAAAAGCTAGCAAAATAAAGTGGTTCTTAGATAGTGGATGCTCGAAACACATAACGGGAGAAAAGAGAAATTTCTTGAGTCTCACTCCTAAACAAGGAGGCAACGTCACATTTGGAGACAACGCCAAAGGCAAAATCATTGGTATAGGTAAAGTTGGTAATAAATCTTCTTATATTGATAATGTTTTACTTGTTGACGGCTTAAAACATAACTTGCTTAGTATTAGTCAATTGTGTGATAAAGGTTATGAAGTTATTTTTAAATCTGAATGTTGCATTGTTAAAAATATTAGTGATAATTCTATCTTGTTTGTTGCTTATAGATCTAATAACGTATATACTCTTGAACTTGATGATTTGTCTCAACAAGATGTTAAATGTTTATCCATGTTGAATAATGCTTCTTGGTTATGGCATAGAAGATTAGGTCATGCTAATATGAATTTAATTCACAAATTATCTAAAAAGGAATTAGTTAAAAGATTGCCTAAAACTAAATTTGTTAAAGATAAAATTTGTGATGCAAGTCAACTTGGTAAACAACACAAGTCTTCTTTTAAATCTAAGAAAGATATTACTACTATTATACCACTTGATATGTTACATTTAGATTTATTTGGACCTAATTCGATTGCTAGTTTAGGTGGTAAATTGTATGCTTTTGTTATTGTTGATGATTTTTCTAAATTTACTTGGGTATTCTTTCTTGCTCAGAAAAGTGAAACACCTCATGTATTTGCTAAATTCTATAGAAAAGTTTAAAATGAAAAGGGTGCTTCTATTGTACATGTTAGAAGTGATAGAGGTAGAGAATTTGATAATATTGATATTGAGAATTTTTGTGATGAGCATGGTGTGACGCCCCAAATCCCGTTCTGAGATTTTCACCTCCGGGACCCGATTAATCACGGATGCCGTGCACGATGGCAGGTTTAAAATATAAAAATCAAAACTTTTAAAAACTTTTCTTAAATAAAACATGATCTTGTTTAAAAGCTCATTTTATAAAATAAAGGCATATGGAGTTAGTTCAGCTAATAAACCAACTAGTAACACTTAAAATCATTTTTCCATACAAATGGAATCACATCAAAACATACTTAAATCAACTCCACATATATGGAACCATTTATACAAATATACAATACAAATTGTTTATCAAATCATAGTCCATTTATAATCAAATAGAAACCAAAATGATTATACAACACGGTTCCTTCCCGAAGAAGGGCTAGACACAGAATGTGAATATCAGAGGCCTCTATACACGTACACCATACTCCACCCGAGATGCTATGCCTGAAAAACTGTTAGAAAACGGGATGAGCCAAACCGGGCTCAGTGGGAACTATATAGGTTTTATATAGAAAATACTTCTACTTTAATGTAATAGTTTGAAAACGTGCAATGCAACCCCCAGTGCATGCAACACCACTAGGACTTCTATCCTAGCTACCCGGAAGCCATTTATCCAACCATCCGATCTCTCCTTTAGCCGTCCATAAGATAATACACCAAGGAATTTCCACACCTCGAGGTATCACTAGTCCAAAGTCACCTCGTATCAGACTCTAGCTTCCTAAGGTTCAATATACTACGGGCTATCCATTCTCAAGTGTAACTTCACACTCTTCTATGCTATCCGGTCCTTACTCCATAAGTCATAACTATAGGCCAAGTGTTCATTGTTATCACTTTAATTATAATCCATAATGAATCTTATACTTGGCCACCTAATAGGCTTCGTCCCAAGAACTTTAGCCTAAACTGTTATATACGGCGTACTCTCACTAGGCTATCTCGTTAGCTACGATTTCCCTCCAATTATGAGTATATTACATGCATTATGATCTGGCTCATTATTCTGTAATCCGTACGAGTTCGTACACCCTTACATCATTTCTAAGTCAATAATTATTATCTCTTTCCACTTTACATAAATTAATACATTATGAAAGGCTCGACAATTCTCTACGTGTATCATGTTCTGTCTAGATGTGTCCGCATAAGTCTTTATATCATTTATATCATAGCCGAGGCAACACATATATATATCAATACGAGACATGATACGATGCAATAACAATCACAGCACAATCACAATCTCATAACAACTCTCGTATCACGTCTCCAGTATAATGCCTCAATTTCACCCCGCGGTCAGTCCAGGCCCAGAACAGAGAATCCAGTGAGTCCAGAAGGATCCAAGGTTCTTGTCCATGTCTCCTCTAGGTGGGGTGGTGGCTCAAGGATTTAGTTCTCTAAGTAGGTTATTCGAAGATAACCCTCAAGACATTTTCCCGGGAATAACACTCCGAATAGTTAACGAGGAGAACGCCCATACAAGTTCCCACGACACCCTAGAGAAACTACACCAGCTGATACCCTAGTGGGTGATGACCATTAGTAGCCCAACTACTTCCCGGGGACTCACCACTTGGAAAGTAGTGGCACACGGGACCTGCTCCGCTTGCCGGGGAAACTCGTCTAACCAAGGACACATAGTCCAGTTGGAAGGCAAGATACCTAGAGTGGGCTCTCCTTTGTGGGCAACACAACCACCGGCGGAGTCACCGACTTCATTTTTACTGTGCACGGTTTAGGGCCTGTTCACCCATGGGCGGCAATAGGCGGCCCTCCTTCGAGTCACGGGAAGCTACCTGGTGCTCAGTATATCATCATATCCAGCCCATACGTGTGATCGCATCAACAGGAATATATCGATTCCTCATTCAACAACGTATATAATCATCAAATCATCCATCACACGTATGGCCAACAACATATATATACAATCACACAATCATCATCATCATCATGATATTCATCGTTCATTCATCATTCGTCACATCATCATTATCATCGTTCCAATTATCCGGGACTTTACCATTTAATTAATAATTCCCATTATTCGTCCGATTAATTCGTTATCAATATATTACATCTCATTATGTGCCATATGTATCAAACTACGTCCATAAGCATTCGATGTTAATTCTATAGCTAGTCATTAAGCCAAGTATCGATCAGTGTACCCCTCGCTCAACCGTCATATTAATACAAATCACCTAGTTGTTCATGTTCTTAACTAAGGCAATCCATGCCCTAATAAGTGTGTTCTATGCATTCTTAAAGAATATCGAGGTCATATCCTCGCTGCTAATGCCTAGCACGCTCCACATAAGTCACTAAACTCGTATGTTATGGTATATCGCTCTACCATAATGAGTTCTTGGTTCAACAATCATGGATAGAGTTCAATACTCTTAACTATATACGTATACATGCATATCTAATTCATATAATCCATAATCAACTATAAATCAAGCATAAATCCTGAAATCCTCTCAAGCCTAGTTCATTCGCTTAGTCTCAATGAAGATACGATGTGTAGATGAGAGAACAAGGCTCATAACATGGTAATAAGTGATGATACATGATATCTAAGATATAATCTATCCATAAGCATCACTAGTCTAAGGTTTACTTCACCCAAACCCCATGAGATGCAAACAACATGTAGTTTTAATGAAAATCCTTAATTTGAGTTCAAAACTCTAATTAAACGAGTAATAAATTGAAATAAATGATTTAGTACTAGTGTTTCCAGCTTAGACAAGACGAATCCGCAAGTTGATGAAGTGTAGAAGTCATCTCGCCGAAACCCTAGCTCCAATGTAGAAAGAAGGTGAGGAAGATGATGAATAGGGAAGAAGAAAGCGATTCGGCACTCCAATATTGTCGGAGGAAGAAGAAATGGCAAGAATCTCCCTCTCTCTCTAGAACTCTCTAGAGAGTGGTGGATGTGTTTGGCTCGAAAATGAGGAGTGTTGGGTAATAAATGGGTCAAAAACGGGTTAAAAATGCTCAAAACCGACATTCAGGTGACCCATGATCGATCATGGGTCCCCCATGATCGATCATGAAGCATTCTGGAACTCCTATGGAGGACCATGATCGATCATGGCCTTCCATGATCGATCATGGAAGTCACTGCAACAGCAAATGACTTTTTGAGCTCAAAACAGACCTCGAAATGGCTAAATCTCGACTCGGTCCAAACACGAAAGTTGTAGAGGGCTAAGAAATGAAGACGTGGCCAAAAACGGAGAGTCGTTTGGACATCAGATGAAAAATTTATGGCCTCTCAAAGTTGGCCAGAAATCGATGAATCGCGAAAAGTCGAAACACGCGATTTACGCCTCGGTTTCAACCCGAACCACTCGGATAATGAAACGATCACTCCTTAAAACTAAATATACCAAACATGACATACTAGAACTATCGGGTCGAGTACGAAGGACTCGGAGCCCAATGCTCGCTTTCAAACGGAGATTAAGCCATACCGGACATAAGAGAAGGTCAAAGCAACAAAAGGAACACGGGGTATTACACATGGTATTAATCATAAATTTTTGACACCTAGAACTCCTCAACAAAATGGTGTGGTTAAAAGAAAAATTAGATCTCTTCAAGAGATGTCTAGAACCATGTTAAATGAACATTCTTTGCCGAAATATTTCTGGGCGGAAGCCGTTAATACCGCATGCTATGTAACTAATTGTGTTATTATTCGTAAAAAGTTAGATAAGATACCTTACGAATTATGGAATGACAAGAAACCTAATATTTCATATTTTAAGGTTTTTGGTTGTAAATGTTTAATTTTAAATGATCGTGATTATTTAGGAAAATTTGATGCTAAATCCGACGAAGGAATATTTCTTGGATATGCTACTAATAGTAAAGCTTATCATGTTTATAATAAAAAAAGTTTAGTTGTTCAAGAATCTATGCATGTTGTTTTTGATGAGTCTAATCCTTTTGTACCCATGTTGCATTCCGATGATGATGTTGAAATTATCCAAAAAGTTTCGGATATTCAAATTAATGATACATCCAAGAAAGAAACATCGAGTGCTCAAACTTCTTCTAAAGAGATAAAAAGTAAGGCCGAGCAAAACTTGAATGATTTACCTAAGAGTTGGAAATTTGTATCCAACCAACCTATTGATCAAATTATTGGAGAGCCATCTAGTAAGGTCATGACTAGATCATCCTTAAGAAATGTTTGCAATAATGTGGCATTTATTTCTCAATATGAGCCTAAAAACATAAAAGAATCCGAACAAGATGAATCTTGGATGATGGCTATGCAAGAAGAACTCAATTAATTTGAGAGAAATAGAGTGTGGACACTTGTTCCCAAACCAAATAATCATACTATTATCGGCACTAAATGGGTATTTCGAAATAAAAAGGATGAAAATGGTGTTATTGTTAGAAATAAAGCTAGATTTGTTACCTAAGGATATAATCAAGAAGAGGGCATTGATTATGAGAAAACTTATGCACCTGTAGCACGTTTAAAAGCTATTCGCATGCTACTTGCTTATTCTTGTTTCAAAAATTTTAAATTATATCAAATGGATGTTAAAAGTGCGTTCTTGAATGGCTTCATTGAAGAAGAAGTTTATGTAAAACAACCTCCCGGTTTTGAAAATCATACCTATCCAGATTATGTGTTTAAATTGTCAAAAGCTTTATATTAATTGAAACAAGCACCTAGAGCATGATATGATAGATTAAGTTTATTTTTGCTTAATAATGGATTTGTTAGAGGCAAAGTAGACACTACTTTATTCATTAAGAATCATGCCAATGATATGCTACTTGTGCAAATTTATGTTGATCATATTATTTTCGGTTCTACTAATGACAATCTTTGCAAAGAATTTTCCACTTGTCACCACACCAGAATCATTAATTTGTGATTGCCAAAAACCATCACAAGTGCCAAAAACTGTCACAAATGGCTATCACTTATTTAACTGTCACAAGTTTTTTTGTGACAGCCAAAAACTGTCACACAGCAGTGACAATACGCACCTGTATGACTTTTTTATCCCACTTTTGGTGGCTGTCACAAATCCAATTGGTGACAGTTTATGGCAGTCACAAAATTTTGAGTTGTGATAGCCATGAATAGTCACAAAATCATGCATTTTGTGACTGTTAACAACAGTCACAAAAATTGTTCCATGTGACAGTTTGTAACTGTCATTATTTTGTTAAAAGCCCATCATAAAGTTGTAACAAACATTGTGACTATTTATGTAAATCACAACTTTCATGATATGTGACTGTTTAAAACTGTCACAAACTTGTCACAAAAAGAAATGTAATATTTTGTGACTGTTGTAAGCAGTTACTAATTTTGGGAATATTTTTAAAAAATAAATTTAAAAATATAGAAAACCTATTTTTTTGACCTGTAATGCAATCAATATCTACAATATATTTACCCTACAATCCAATCAACATCCACAATATATTTGCACTAATACACAAAAAACTCATACAACCAACCAAATGGCAAAACAAAATGACCACCTTTAAGCGTTCTACAATCTACAACTAAATGAGCACCTTAGAGTTCTTTCGCTCAAGTTGAAAGTCAAAAAATGAGATATGTTCAATAGATAACAGAGCAGGTAAAACCTTCATTATATTCAAAGTTGATGACATTCTTGTGCAGCAGCTTTTAATTCTTAGAAGCTTTCCTCAAGGACCTAGAAACTGCTACAACTTGACACCTCTTAGCTTAATACCTGCTAAAGGAAAAGGTAACATATATCTTATAATGGCAAGGTACCAAATCAAACAAGTACCAAATATTTCATTTACATAAAAAAACACAAACTCCTTAAAGTCTTCTAATTCGTCCATGTGTGCGATTTAGGTCCATAACATCAAGTCATTATACATAAAGACATCCATATGTCTGTGTGTACAGAGAGAGAGAGAGAGAGAGAGAGAGAGGGTAATTTCAACTGAAATAGAGATTGGACCAGCTGTGGACTATCCTAAGGAAACATATGATGAAAAAAATTAATTCCAAATGGCTAAGTGGCCCGCTTGTCTTTTGGCCTTTTGGGTCATAAATCTTGTAAGTTTAAGAGACAAATACCTGCCTAGAAATCTTTTTCCTTTTGTGGGGGTTAGGGGCAATTGTATTTTCAAATGCGCACAAAGACATCTACAAATATTAACTCAATATCATTGGCATGTTTGCTCAAAGTAAAGGGTACTCCTATTACTAGGTCTCATGAACAAATTACATAATTATTATAACATTGATACAATTTCATATTTTGAAATTCCACTTGAATAAATAAGCCAGTCTCATGAAGAAATTGAAACCCTATTTCTTATATTCATGTAAAGATTGTGACAAATAAACCATATATAAAACATAATGAGAAATTGCTTCATTTCCTTTTCGTCCCGTAACAAATAGCCTCCAAAAAATTCTAATTCTTCTGCACTTGACAGCAAAATTGAAGTACAACATTTTCAAGTAGGAAGACATGAGAGGTTCTATATTTGACGGCATATATTGTAAAAAGAAACTAATTTTCATGAAACATGCTTAAGAAACACATATTTAAATTGGGTCTTCATTAATGGTTTTCAAAAGAACAAAATTTATAAAAAAATGATTTTCGAATTAATAAATAAATATTTTAAAGTGTTGAAGCAAAAAAACACAATGCACAAAATTTGAAATGTTTTCATTACATCGTACAATATTATCATATCCGTATTTTCTATAAAACTATTTACACGGAGAGAGTGCTCTAAACATGTGTGTAAAAGTACCATACTATTTCATATTTACAAAGGGATAAAAAAACCATATAAGAGTTTTTATCTTTGATATGATCGTCTAGCCGTCATGGTGCACCTCATAGACAAGACGTTGCAAAAAACTTAGGCTTTGTTCGATGGAAAATTAAATGATAAGAAAAATAATTAATTTTTGTAAGATATTGATTTGATAAGATGTTCTTCTTCTTTTTTTCTTTTTTTCTTTTTTTCTTTTTTCTTTTTTTGCAAATAAAGAAAAGAAGATCTAAGATTCTTCCTTTAGAAATCCTACAAATCTAAAATTTTACTTAACAATACTTAAAAAAAATATAAAGTACAAGTAATGCTTATGAATAAATAAAAAGTACAAGTAATACTTAATGTAAAATAATTAAAATCAACTGCGCACACACTAAAACATATAAATAGATAGCTTATATTTAAATATTAAAGGAAGGTATGTTCACTAACTTTATTTGATATTCATAAGGACAAAAATTGCATTAGCACAAAAAAATAATTGTGGACGAAAACTAAAATTACGTGTATTTTTATATAAAGGCAAATCATAAGAGAGACATATTTCAGAAAGAATAAGAGATCTCATCTTTAAAATATAAAGGGACAAATTAAATAATGATATAAATTATCATCTCTATAAGAATATAAATTATAGTGCAATACAAGATTTGAAAAGATATGACAAACCTAGCACTGAAATCAATCAGAGCAGGAGACCAGCCTATAACTCGAATATCATTAGGAAGAACTCTATTCAGTAATCTCACGTAGTCTAATTCTCCTTCTGTGAAGTAAAATTAAACAGACCAAGAATGAGCAAACATGTTATTGTAATCCTTTGAAAATATGTGCACAAACTGAAATTACTGCTAACACATATTCATGTGTTTTTATCTCTATTATATTCCATATTGGTCAATATAATCACACCTCTTTAAAATTAAAAATGAAAATTGACAAGCAAAATGACATTTTAGATTAATATTTCAAAATAAACTGATTAAGCTCCCAAATGAATAGCTGCGATGAGGAATTTTAGATTAATATTTCAGACACTGACTTCACTTGAATTGGCTTTGCAATTGAAAAAACTACTGAGTTTAAACAACCAGATAGCTATAAATGCCAATGCAATTGGTAAACCAGCACTACTATCAACTTACTTGCCCTCCCTTGCCTGTTCTACCACATCTCGAGTACTACAACTTCTTTTTGTCACCCTCTATAAGCCTCGTTTTCTCAAAAGCTTTGAAAAATTCAGCCTACAGAAAATCCAAACTTATGTAAGAAGAAATCACCTTCTACTAATTGATTTAATATGAGCAACTTGAGCATAAGTATTTAGCAGTTTATGAATAAACAAAAAAGATCTTATGAAAATGTGAAGTCCTTAAGTTCTCTGTCATTTAGAACTCTTATAAATAATAAAATTCCTTTGGATAATTAAAGATAGAATCCAAGAAACAAAAGTACAACACATAACAACGTGTAACTTCTACTAACCTTTAAAATGCTGGTACATAACCCCATTGTTAGAATATAATATATATTACGTTTCCTATTTCTATTATACTTTCTATATTGTATTAATTGTATTGATTGTGTTCCCATTATACTTTCCTAATTGTATCCTAGATTAGGGTTTTATTTCTAGCATATATATTCCTACTCTATTGTACATTCAATAATCAAGAAAGTAATACAATTCTTTCATTCTCCTTCTTCAATCTCTCTTTTGTTTCTATTTCGTTACATGGTATCAGAGGGGTTCATCCTCCTCTAGAACCAATCTCTCATCTAATCTTCAATCAAATCCAAATCAAAAACCCTAGCATCATCAACCCAAGCAACCAACCAATCAAAAACCCTAACTTTATCCAACTGTCAATCCACTGTTCGAAGCTCTACAGAACCTCGATTAACCCAACACATATACCAAAAGCTTCGTCTTTTCAATACGAACCAAACCCCGTTGAAAACACCCCATTCGGACATCACACGCGCCTCTGCAATATCCCCCAGTCGCGCAGCCCAGATTTCGCGCGCACCCTCCTTTCTTGATCAATCGCCACATCGATACATAACCCTAAACCACCCATATAATATATCAAAACCTTCGTCTTTTCAATACGAACCAAACTCCGTCGAAATCACCCCAATCGGAGTTGGCACGCGCCTCCACGCGCCGCTAGAACACAGCCACGCGCCACTGCCCAAAAAAAAAAAAAAAAAAAAACCGGTTTTTTTTTCTGAACCAATTCTTACTCCCTTGACCGGTTCACCTATATTTAACCTGGTTTTTTTCACTCTAAGACCGGTTCCCCACTAAATCAACCGCTCCGGATCCGTTTCTGGCCTCAGATATCTCGGAATCAGATTAGTTTTTACAGATATTGTGTTATCTTACACGTTTCTCAATGGAAAAGTACGAGTTTTCGCGTCCGATTTCTCGAGAATGTTCGTACTGTCATGCCACCACCCATATGCTACTAAAGTGTCCAATTAGAACGTGTTTCTTTTGCAAAAAGGTGGGACCAGGTCACTTTCAAGCCGATTGTCACAAGAACCCATCCAGGAGATCCTCCTCTAGATCATCCTCTGGCACCATCACCGCTGCCACCACTGATTCTTCTGAAGCAGACATTTCTACTGCACCAGTGACTCTAGCTGACATCACAGCTCTTCTGAAACAGGTTACATCCTCTTCTGGTTCTGCTATGGCCACCACCACAGGTACATCTTGGTTCTTTGATTCTGGCTGCTGCAATCATATGACTTCTGATCCTACTATTTTCACCTCTAAAAGTCATAATTCTCATACACCCACCATTAAAACTGCTGATGGCTCTCAATTATCTGTTAGTCATGTTGGAACGGTTACTACTCCTAGCCTCTCTTTACCTGCTACATTTCATATTCCCAAATTGACTATCAACCTTATTTCTGTTGGTCAACTATGTGATCTTGGGCTGAATGTTATATTTTCCTCTTCTGGTTGTCATGTGCAGGATCCTCAAACGGGACAAATTATTGGGATAGGCCGTAAGGTTGGCCGCATGTTCGAGCTCATACACCTCCGTACCTCACCCACTCATATTGTTGCATCCACACCACCTGTGGCATCCCCACCAACTATTTCTTCATTTGAGTTGTGGCATTCCCGTTTAGGACATGTGTCTTTTGATCGTCTTCGTTCTATTGCGTCATCTGGTCAGTTAGGGTCAATAAAGTCTGAGAAATTGTCTTGTTTATCTTGTCAACTTGGAAAACAACCGGCATTATGTTTTAATAAAAATGATTCTATTTCTTCAGCACCATTTGATCTTATTCACTCTGATGTTTGGGGACCCTCTCCACATTCTACCATGGGGGGTTCAAAATATTTTGTTATCTTTTTGGATGATTATAGTCGTTTTACTTGGATCTATCTTATGAAAACTCGTTCAGAATTACCCCAAATCTATATTAATTTTGCTCGCATGATTCAAACTCAGTTTTCTCGTCCAATAAAAATTTTTCGAGCTGATAATGCCATGGAATACAAGGGAACCTCATTTCTTAAATTTCTCCGTGAACAAGGCACTGTTTCTCAATATTCTTGTCCCGGTACATCTCAGCAAAATGGTCGTGCTGAACGCAAGCACAGACATATTCTTGATACTGTTCGCACACTTCTTATCGCTAGTAGTTGTCCTGAAAGATTTTGGGGGGAAGCAGCACTTACTGCTATTTACACTATCAATCGTATCCCTATTCCCTTTCTTCAGCATCAATCTCCATATGAGAGACTTCATGGTACCTCTCCTGATTACAATTTCTTACGAGTCTTCGGTTGTGCTTGTTTTGTGTTACTCCAGCCTCATGAACATTCTAAATTGGAACCACGTGCTCGTCTTTGTTGCTTCTTGGGGTATGGGATAGAACATAAAGGTTATCGATGTTGGGATCCTATTTCCAAACGCTTACGGATTTCTCGTCATGTTGTCTTTTGGGAACATAAAATGTTCTCCTCTCTATCCAAATTTTATGTCCTTGAAGAATCACCACTTCCGTTCTTTACTCATTCATCTCTTGACCTTTTCACCCCTGAACTTGAGGCTCCAGTTGTCACATTTCCACTAGAACCTGAACCAGAAGCCACGCCATCACCACCTCAACCTCCCAGTCCAACACCTCCTGAACCATCCTCACCTGACGTCATTTCTTCCAACGAGCTTCAACATACGGCACCTCCCAATGATGATGTCTCGCCTGCTGATCCTGTCATACCTCCACCACAACGACAGTCCACTCGGGTAAGAGAGCTCCCTCATCACCTTCGTGATTACCATTGTTATTCTACTATGATATCTCACTATGAACCTACATCCTATAAGGAAGCTAGTACTAATCCACTTTGGCAGCAAGCTATGACAGAAGAATTACAAGCTTTAGATAAAGCGCATACATGGGATCTTGTGACTCTTCCTCCTGGAAAATCTGCAGTTGGGTGTAAATGGGTGTATAAAATCAAGACACGATCTGATGGTTCGATTGACCGATACAAAGCTCGTCTCGTAGCCAAGGGGTTCAATCAGGAGTATGGTATAGACTATGAAGAAACTTTTGCTCCTGTGGCTCGAATGACGTCTGTTCGCAGTCTTATTGCTATTGCTGCTGTTCGCAAATGGGATCTTTTTCAGATGGATGTTAAAAATGCCTTTCTTAATGGGGACCTCACAGAAGAAGTATATATGAAACCACCTCCCGATTATTCACACCAGTCCACTCAAGTCTGCAAACTTCGCCGTGCCCTATATGGACTCAAGCAAGCTCCCCGAGCTTGGTTCGCAAAATTTAGCTCTACCATCACAAAGCTTGGTTATTCATCCAGTTCGTCAGACTCAGGCCTTTTTATTCGAAAGACAGATTCTGGGACTATTCTTCTTCTCCTCTATGTGGATGATATGATAATTACTGGGGATGATATTTCTGGTATCTCAGATCTCAAACAATCTCTCAGTCAGTTTTTTGAAATGAAGGATCTTGGTCGTCTCAACTACTTCTTAGGGCTGGAAGTCCTTTCTGATTCAACAGGTTATTATTTATCTCAGGTGAAATACACGTCTGACGTTCTGGCTCGTGCTAGTCTCACTGACTGTAAAACTGCATCTACTCCATTGGACACCAATGTTAGACTTACTCCGTTTGATGGAACTCCTCTCTCTGATGGAACTTTATACAGACAGTTAGTTGGCAGTCTGGTTTATCTTACTGTTACTCGCCCGGATATTGCTTATGCTGTCCATGTTGTCAGTCAGTTTATGGCTGCTCCTCGCTCTACTCATTTTGATGCTGTTATTCGGATTCTTCGTTATCTCAAAGGGACAATTTTTCATGGGCTTCACTACTCCTCAAAGTCATCTCTTGTATTAAGGGCTTACTCTGATGCAGACTGGGCCGGTGACCCTACGGATCGTCGGTCTATTACTGGTTACTGTTTCTTCCTCGGGGACTCCCTTCTTACTTGGCGTAGTAAGAAACAGTCTGTTGTTTCTCGATCAAGCACTGAGGCTGAATACCGCGCTCTTGCTGATACTTCACAAGAACTAATATGGCTTCGACGCCTCCTCGATGAATTAGGTGCTCCTCAAGACTCTGCTACTACTCTTTATTGTGACAACCGCAGTGCCATTCAAATCAGTCACAATGACGTCTTTCATGAACGAACTAAACACATTGAGATTGATTGTCACTTTATTCGCTAGCATATTCGCAATCTATACATTCGTCTTATGCCCGTATCTTCAGATGACCAGCCTGCAGATCTCTTCACTAAAGCTCACCAGCCTAGCCGTTTCCAAGCATTGATTTTCAAACTCCAGCTGGTCTCTCACTTACCACCTTGAGTTTGAGGGGGGGTGTTAGAATATAATATATATTACGTTTCCTATTTCTATTATACTTTCTATATTGTATTAATTGTATTGATTGTGTTCCCATTATACTTTCCTAATTGTATCCTAGATTAGGGTTTTATTTCTAGTATATATATTCCTACTCTATTGTACATTCAATAATCAAGAAAGTAATACAATTCTTTCATTCTCCTTCTTCAATCTCTCTTTTGTTTCTATTTCGTTACACCCATAAACATCTATGCTCATTGTAGCTTCTCTGCTTTGGTATCCAGTTAACCTGTAGATTTTTAGCAACCAAGAAAATGCGACAATTTACAATTTAAGCACTTAACAAGAGTGTAGTTCCATGATCAGTTCCGGCTGTGGGTCTTTCATCCTTTCTAACCCTTTCTCAACAAACAATTTTAAAACTCACATAAAAGAAACTAAGAAGCTAATCAGTTGTATAAAGATTACAATCATCATTTTCTTGGAGCGTTCTTTAAGAAACAAAATCCTATCATTTCATTTATCTATTCATCTGTAATTTCTACCAGTTTTTTATTGCCTTCACTTTAATAGGCGCACAAATACAAAGTCTAAGACAGTATTATAAAGACAAAGAAAACTATAAATAATGCAGTCTAATTTTACCAGTTAGTATTGCTTGCTTTAATTATCCTTGTTAGCCATTGAAACTAATCATTCCCATTGATAATTGAAGGAACCTAAATAGTACATGATTAAAGAACAAATAAAAACTATTCTTCTGCCAAAATTCAGCATAAACTCACCACCTTCATTTTTGCCTGTACTGCAGAGAAAAATTAATTTAACCATTCATTAGTTACAACATATGAACTCCATTTCTTTGCCAAACATTTTATACAAACGGATTAATAGTCTACCTGTAAGTAACATTCAAATACACATCCAAATGAACTTCAACATAAACCACTTATATTAATCTATGTCAAAAATTGAGTAATATCCACTATATACATAGCAGATCGATACTACTAAGCAATTTCAGATTTGTACAAACACGCTAAGGGCTGGCTTTCAAAAGCACAAATCATTTGAGTTCTAAAGGAACATGATCTGAAATACAGAGAGAAAAAATAAGGTTACCTTAGAGATTGAACCACTGGATCCTTCCCCATTCTTTCCTCAAATGGTCATAGATATTTTATATTATTTGTTGATGGTTTTACGAAATTTATGTGGATATTTCCAATGGCCCAAAAAACAGATGCATTTCCTATTTCTTGTCAATTGAATATTTGCAATCGATTTTTGTAACATATATAATCGTATGGAGTGTTTGAACTTGTTTTTTTTTCCTTTATATTTCATACCAAAACCCACTCAAAACCCATCAACAAAGCTCATCAAAACCCATTAGCAGAAACTAATACAATTAAAGAAACTCATCAATTAAAGGAAAGAAGATAAGAGATTGATGAATCACCTAAGAAACGACGATAGATTCGTAGAAATGCCCAGATCCTAATAAACACCCTAATCTAGATTCAGAGAAATGCCCAGATCCATATTAGGAAAAATGGTTGTGTTGTGTCAGAGAAAAGAACCGGTGATATGTTGTGTTAAAGAAGAGAATGGGTGGTATTGTAAGGCCGCCGTGAAAATGAAAGCGAGAGAGAGAGAGACTGAAGTGAGGCAGTGAAGGTGAGATTGTGGTTGCAACGAGTGTGGATGAATTAGAGAATCTGTCATCTAGGGCTTTATGTAGATAAATTAATATAATATATAGAATTACATCGTTTTCGTTCAGTCACAATATAAAAAATCATTTGACACTACTTTGTGACTGTTTGCACTAGTCACAAATTTATAATATCAAAAAAAATCAACTCTTATGACTGCCATTGACTGTCACAAGTTGCGATAACCTTTGTGATAGTCAATAGCTGTCACATTATTTGACCAATATTACAATATGACCTTTGTGACAGTCATTTGCAGTAACAAATTTGTGACTACCAATAACTGTCACAAACTTAGCGAATTCATCTGTCACAAAATCAGATTTTTGGTGTAGTGTGTATGCAAAAGGAATTTGCGATGAGCATGATGGGAGAGATGAATTATTTTCTCGGATTGCAAGTAAAGCAATGCAAAGATGGGATCTTTGTCAATCAAGAGAAATATGTGAAAGAACTCTTGAAGAAGTTCGACATGGAAGGCGCTAAATCAATGAGTACGCTTATGAGTTCAACATTGAAACTTGACAAAGATGAAAGTGGTAAGAATGTCGACATCAAGAAGTATCAAGGTATGATTGGTAGCTTACTTTATTTGACGGCTTCTAGGCCGGACATCATGTTTAATGTTTGTCTATGCGCACGATTCCAAGCAGATCCAAAAGAATCCCACTAACACACCGTAAAACGTATATTTCATTATCTTTCCGGCACTAGTTCTTTGGGTTTGTGGTATCCAAGAGAGAACACATTAGACTTAATAAGTTATTTCGATGCGGATTTTGCCGGTTACAAAATCGATAGGAAAAGCACTAGTGGCACATGTCATTTTCTAAGACACGCACTAGTATCTTGGTCAAGTAAGAAATAAAATTCGGTGGCCCTTTTAATAGCCGAAGCCGAATATGTGGAGGCCGGAAGTTGTTGTGCACAAACTTTATATATTAAACAACAACTAAAAGACTTTGAAATTAGTCTTAGCCACATTCCCATTAAATGTGATAACACAAGTGTTATTAACTTGACCAAGAACCCCATACAACATTCACATACTAAGCACATTGAGATAAGACATCATTTTATTCGTGATCATGTGCAAAAAGGTGATGTTGATATTGAATTTGTTAGCACCGAACTGTAATTTGCGAATATTTTCACTAAACCACTATCGGACGATCATTTTTGTACTATCCGTCGTGAACTTGGTATGACTAGAACTTGTGACATCTAGTTTGATCAATATATATATATATATCAATAATTATGCTTGACTTGGATTAATATTAGAAGTCTTCATTTTGCATGTTATTATAAACTAACAATGATTTTGCAGTCGAAGAATAATTATCTGTCATTAAAAATAAATCTCAAAAACGGAAAACTGCTTTCTTAAAGCAAAAGGTCAAAATATACAACGCCCCCGCGTGCATCAAGAATTCACCGCCCTCGCACGATCTAGATTCCTTTTTGATGTTGCCATAGGCGGAGAAAATGTGTGTATGGTGTTGTGGTAAAATTTTAAATGCTTTTCTACATTCATACTTTTGAAAGCTTTATTGCTTTGTTTTAAAAAAAAATATTTTTCAAATTATCTCAAATATTTGCAATACTTTTTAATTGTCATCTTTGCATAAATTGAGGGGGAGCATATTAGTTATTTACATTTATATGCTATTTATGCTTGTTATTGTTATCACACATTAATTTATTGTCATCATCAAAAAGGGGGAGATTGTTGACCTAAGGTCTTAATCTTATTTTGATAATAACAATAAATCAATCATGCGTAATTTGGAAGCATATTATTCATTTACATTTATATGTTATTTATTATTATTTATTGATAACACACATTAATTTGTTGTCATCATCAAAAAGGGGGAGATTGTTGACCTAGAAGGTCTTAATCTTATTTTGATAATGATAAAAAGTTAATCATGTGTATTTTACATGTATTTTAAATGTATTTAGTTTAAACCGATTTAACAAGCTGCATTGTTTTTCCCAAAGCATCTCGAGAACTAAAACCGAAACCTTATCAAGTGTATCACAACTCCACGAGATTCTCTCTACTCTCACATGAACTCATGCAATTCTTGAAGATCAAAGATCAAAGGAATAGATGAAAAAGTTTCAAGGCAAATGATGCAAGTGAAGATCATATTGAAGAAACAAATCAAAACATTCGAAGACTCGTTAATTCGATAATTGAGTAAGTGCTTACGATTTATGTTAAGTTTCTTAATTGATCAATCTCTATGGCTCAAACATATTAATGCATTTTTTAAAGATTGATTCAAACAAGCTTGAAATTGAATTTATTTGAAAAACATCATTTTACAAAGACTTAGTTTCAAAATAAATTCATATTAATTTTAAATGATCATATTTTAATCTCTAATAAAAATAGGTATCTTAGAAACATATCTTTGAGGTTCACAAATCATTAGAATTGTATTTGGAACTAAATTGCAAAATTGCAAAAATATTTTTATTTTACATTTAAAATTCGCTCAATTTTCGCACAGTTTTGATCTAATGGTAAGATGGAGGCCTTTCCGGACTCCGATCATTTTGAAATTTTTGCAGTTGTTAGAAAACATCTCTTATAACTTTTAAATAAAATTTGAGCATGATCCAACGGTCAAATTGGGAGAAATTATCAAAACAAATTTGAATTGTTTTTCAAAACTAGCTGTTGGAAAGTTTGAAAATGTATACCTTTGACCCAAAACCTTTCTTAATCATTCCCAACGGCCACATGGTTTTGCAAGCTATATATATGAGGTCCTAGACATGTTTTAACACACTTGAATCATTCTACAAACTCATTTTACATATATACAAAGTTATTCAAGTATTCAATTCATTTTATTGATCATATTCTTTATCTTTGAGCTTATTTATTGATCAATCTTGATAACTCTAGTGTGAGCTTCATTTGTAATCTTCAAATACACTTGAGAGTTATTGTTTATTGGTGTGAATCACCAAACTATCTTTATTCATCAATTGTGAGAGGTTTATCTCATATGATAGCAAGAAGGTTAATTCTTGTGTTGAGTGTGGTGAGTAGAATCACACTTGTAGAGTGTTGTGAGAAGAACAACACTTGTTGAGTGAGGTAAGAAAGATTACACTTGTAAAGGTTTGATTTTCACCCGGAAGAAAATCGATTTTAGTGGAACTTCTCGGGGAACTATCCGGGTGCAGACGTATGGTCTAAACAACCGAACCGCGAGAACAAAAGATCATAGTCTCACTCGGTTCAATCTCTCTAAATCAAGCTCTTTATTTACTTGCATTTATATTTATTGTTTGTTCTTGAGATTGATTACTTTGCATATTTTCTTGATATTCATTGAGTTAAAATTTTATTCTTAAAACTTTTCTTGAAACCTTTTAATTCCGCATTAAGTTTCTAAAACCCTATTCACCCCCTCTAAGGTTGTTTTTTGACCAACACATGCTACATGCAATGCAAGCCAAGTGCTATCCCAACCCCGAAGATACAATAAATAATATATCGTCAAAACATGAGTAAGTTACAATAATATAATATATCATAGAGAAAAGCAGGCACTAATCTTATAAACAACATCAGTCTCATCTCACAACACGCATCTAGGATTTACTCTACTATGCACAGCGATTGCGATCTAAGCCCCCAAGGCTACGGTATGCAGCCCCTAAGGCTGGGTCCCCCCATGGACTACCTAGATGTGCAGGGTATGGCGCCTTGCGCGGTCCCCCTAGCTGGACCATAAAGTATGCTGCTTATAAAGCGGGATCCCTCTACGCGTACCACAGTATGTAGCCACCAAGTCTAGGTCAACCTCATGTACCATTAGTGCCTTACGAAACTAAGAAATCAATATAAAGTATTCTCCCAAAGAATATACTTATTCATAGTACACACACACACACATATATATATATATATGAAATCATATCTTTATAATAATTCCATAAACCAAAAGCATATCTAGCTTTCATATAGCAACATATGATTTATACACCAGCTATACGTATAATCGAATATGTATACAGGATTGGTAGATAGATTCACCGATGACGAGAATATTTCTAGCTTAAGATGTATCAAATATACATGTGACATTTGAGAAACTAATACCCCTCATATGATTATATCCATGAAATGAACAACTCTAATAAGTGGACTAATAATCCATTCGTAATAAACCCTTGGTTTGATAAAATATCAATCATGGAGAAATTTGTCCACTCAATAGCGGATGTATCTCATGGGTATAGTATCATCATGACTTTTGGTAGTGATATCATATATATATATACATGTATATATATGTATTAAACTCCCCATTTATTAAATGTATAGCTAAGTTAGAAGACACGATTATTGCCAAAAGAGTGGGTTTATACTAAAGTCATGATGTTAAAGTATCAATAGCATATGTATAGTATCTACATCAAGCAAGCCTAACATATGTATAATTCCATCTCATTTACTAAGCATATATACATATATCCAATGCTTTTTGTAGTTGTATATTTATTATGTAATTCCCTCAACAACTCAAAACATGTATCCAAGCAAATACACATGTAATTTGCTTAGTACTAGGCGCAAATCTTACAAGTATCCTCTTTTGTAAATCATAACACTAAGTATATAGTCCCAAACTAAGTATACGCGCATACGCGCTAATGGATATTGGCTAAAACTTATATTCCATTAGTATATAATGAGATTTCTTCATAATTGAAAAAGATATGTCCTAGGACTATTCATAGATTATGATTTGTACTTGGATATCTTATGCTTATTGTCATTAATAAAGTTTATTTCATTTTAGTTTATATTCTCTAATAAATAATATATATTAATACTAGTTCATCAAGTACGTGACTTGATTGTGGGATGCTAGTAATGTTAGAATAATATCATTTAGATGTCCCTAATCATGTGTCAATAATCTAGTATCACATTGATATAATGATTAGAGTATGTGTCAGCTGATGACTATGTTCCACAAGTCATGAATATGGAGATATTAAGCTAAACACATTGATACTTGTTAGGGAACAAAGAATTGGACCGACCCGCTTTGGGGACACTGTGAGGAGTGTTATATAATGTCATCAGTGAGGTTCCCCATTAGTGATATTGTATTATCCTCAGACCTGAGATCGTCATGATTACCAACATAGGGATTAGCATGTCAGGCATCATCAAACGTTGCTCTTGACCGAGTAATTATAAAGATTATGATCAAGCATACTATAAACTATGTAGAGGTATGTGGTTGATCAAGATGGGATTTGTCGCTCTCATATAATGAGAAAGATATCTTTGGGCCCCTTGATAAGTATAACTAATATTTGCATGGCCATGCACAAATGAGGTGTCATTTGTATAAGATTAATTATACTTAGAGATCAAGAAATAATGATTGAACTATACAAGAATGACACTTGCCTAGTCTTGTGTTCAATCTAGATATCGGTTGACAAAAGGAGTTAATATGTGGTATATCAATTTAAGGTTGTATCGTTTTGACCTTTATACCCTTTGGGTAGTAGTAATGTTTTACTAGAGATCGCTTACTATTTGTATAATAAAACGGGCTTTTAATTATACTGCCAAAGAGTATAAACCTACAAGGTCGCACACCAAAACGAGTTGGATCAAAAAAGAATTGAAAACGGACCAAGTTGGACTTTGGCCTAATTCGTTTTGTTGCTTAGGGTTTCTCACTAGGGTTCCCCTTTAAATGGGAACCATTGTTCTTCTTGGCCGCCAAGAGGAGTTGTAGAGGCAAGAAAGACGAAATAGGTGAGAGAACCCTAAAAGGTGCTAGTACACCAAGCAAAGATCTGATATCGTTCGTGCATACCATAGAGGCGTCGTATTTTCTACGCTAGGACGACAACAACAGAAGGATATAATCCACCGTGTTCGTTGCATTAATTCGAAATCTCATACAAGGTATGTCTTCTGTCAATTTTATTGAACAGTATAGATCCTAGGGTTTAATGATTAGTGCAGAAATTTGTGTATGTGATGCATGTTTGCTGCCCTAATTCCCTATAATAATAATGTGAAATAGCAACGAATACACGTATAATCCAAGTAAAATAACAACAAATTACAACCTAATACCCCATGTATGCATACATCAACTATCTTTAAAGGAAAATCCCCCAATTTACTTTAAAAATAAAGATGCAACATATAAGAGTAGAAATTGAGTTTGAATAGTAGTATTCCCACCTGAGATAAGCTATTTCTCTGACGTATGAGCGATGAATCTAGCCACGAGTCCACAATTCCGAAATTCCCAAATCAGAGCTTCAAACCCTCATTAATGGAGGAAGATAAATTGAGGAGGAAGATGATGATGGTGATGATGATTTGAAAATGATTTAGTTAAATCAAGTTTGGGAGTGATTAAACCCTCACCAAAGCTCCCAAAATCTCCCCTCAATTGCCATCTCTGAGGTCTCTAGGTTAGTTTATATGTTTGGGAAGAAATATGCTATGTTTTGGATTTATAATCACGTTCAAGACCCCATCAGTCGACTAATCAATCCCCATCAGTCGACTGATGGTTGAATTTGGGTGAATCTGGCGCACTGTTAGTATTTTGGCTATAACTTCTTGCTCAGAACTCCGATTGAGGTGATCTTTATGTCCACAGAAAGGTAATTCAAAGATATACAACTTCCTAAGAGGAAGGTTCCTCAAATTCTAGATGGATAATTCCAAGAAATTCACCGAAGACAGCGCTCTGCCAAAGTGTTTCGAACAACCAGATTTCAATAATTTGCTTACTTCGCAAGGTGATTCGACCACCAAGAAGTGTGATTTGGATTTTGGTATAAACATGAAAGTTGTAGAGGGGATTGAGATGAAGATGTGGCCGCAAATACAGAATCATTTGGACCTCAGACGAAGATGTTATGGTCTCTTAAAGTTGGCCAAAAATTAACTTTTTCGAAAAGTTCAAAATATGCGAATTACTTCCCGTTTTCAATTCGGGCCACCCGAATAATGAAACGATTGATCTCACAAACTTAATATACCTAATATGATATGCTAGATGTGTTGGGTCAAATACGAGAGGCTCAGAACCCAATGTTCACGATCTAACGGTAATAAAACCTTAACCGGGCTGAAGTGGAGAATTGGCTCGGAAACGAAATACGAGACGTTATAATTTTCTAAATTAAGTAAGATTAAATTTGGTGTTACTAAATTATACATTTTCTAAAATTTGGTAGCTTTTTACATTCAATATTGAGGACATGCATAACAGAAAAAACATAATTGAAAAAAAAAATATTTTCTTTCTTTAAACTAATCTAGGTGACTAATAACATCTACGCTCTTATACACAACATAATTTAAACAACATAAAATTTTTAAGAAGAAAAAAGAACTCTTTTTTCTTTACAAAGCGAAGAAAGATTTCATAAATTCAAATCGCTAACAATAACACCCGAAATAAAAAGCAAGGCAAACACTAAGCCACTCATGTTGACCAAACAAAGAATACAAGGCTCTAGCTACAACATGGGAATATTTGCTTAATTTAATGTATATTAAAATTTAATTTATTTTTCTTTGTAAGTGCTTAACATATCCATAATATTATATATAAGCACCAATTCTATTGTAAGCAGATAATACCTATAACACTAGTATTTATTTCTAAACAACTATAATTTTCTAAATATTTAGATATTGTGTTGAGAATAAGTGATAACTACTACTATATTTATTTATAACTAATGATTAAATATTCAAATTTATTATTAGATTAAATGACTTTAATGCATCCCAAATTAAAAGAATGTATCAACACGTTGCACCCTATATATACAAATTATATCAATTTATCTCAATGCTCTATTTCTGGCTATTTTTCAAAACCTCCGACCACACGAGCAAATTGAGTGTGCAATTAGAAAGGGTATTTTGGACAAAAGACAATTAGGGACCTTCACTCTATTTTTGCTATCCATTTTGGCGCTAAAATTGGGAGTCCACTGTTATAAGAAGAAAGGGAGAAACGGAACACTATTTTGCCATTAGGGTTTCAAATTAAACTTCACACAATTAATTTTGTGATAGAAATAAAGGATGAATTTTATGATAGAAAGTAAAGATGGATTTTTGTTGTAGTAAGTAGGAATGATGGGTCCATTCAATTACAAAATAAGAATATTCCATATCCAGTTTACAAAATTAAAGTGGGCCCATTATGTAATTTTTAATGTGTGATGAGGCCAACTAAATCTCCAGTTAGGCCTAAAGACACGTAACCCGAACCGTCGGCAGCCATCGGTTTGGTTTGGTGTCCCAAACTGGAAATGGTGCCTCTGAACTCACCAATATTTTATTTTTGTAAAATTTTGAAAAATTATTTAGCAATTATTTTTAGATTTTTTATTGCTTAAGATTACTAGACCATCTGCATAAAAGATATAAATATATATATTTGCATGTGTTAAAATTTTAAGAAATTTTTAATAAAATTCAAAAATATCTGTCAAATATTAAAAATTATAGATTATCTAAGAGAAATGGTTTGATTCTTGTTATAAGAAATACTTTTTTTAAAAATAATAGTAATAATAATAATTAAATAACAAATTGCGAGGATAAACTGGATAGTTAAGTATACGAAATAAGCTCGTTGATACTTGAAATATTTCTTCCCTGAATAATATGGTATAAGTTTAATTTTAATTATTGTTTTTACAACAATAAAAGTTAAAGAAAATAAAATCTGATCACTCTAAACTTGTTCTTAAAAGGTAGTCCATCTCCTCGATCGCTAACGTTTAGCGCTCCCGTTGACGGCGCTTGCTAGAAAGTACCAAGGGGGTTATATGCACGTGGATCCATATATATAGTTTGATCTTTTAATTCTTTGCCATTTTAATATAATATAAATCACTATATATATATATATATAGGGAGCTTATATATATGGATTTTTTGGAGCTTATATATAGGGAGCTTCATTGGATTTTATATATCTATTTCTGGACCAGTTTTTTTCAATCATGTAGTTAACCTACTTCCCGGTTGAATTTTTTGATGAAATTTGGTGGAGATGTTCTACACACGATGAAGAACATCCCCACAAAATTTCATCAAAAAATTCCATCGGGAAGCGTGCCAAACGGGCCAGTCCATACGGACGGTCCGTGAATAGTGGTGCGCATGAGATATTTGCCCTATATATATACATGTCAAGTTAATATCGATTTTGACCGGTTATCTGTACGCTCCCCTTTTGTTTTCTCTCTTTTGTTTTGTATTATTCTATAAAATAATTTAATCTATATATGCTCTATATTTTAATTATGTGGTGAGTGGTGATAAAAATCATGTATAGTATTTAGATTATTGATGCAATTTAGTTTTATTTTATTGAATTCTTAAATATTTATAATATTTATTTTATAATATATATATATATATATATATATGTATATATTAATTAAGAACATAACCCCACGTATTGTATCCTATATTTTGAAAAATTTGTGAAACGTATATCGTGTAGAAATGCAATTCTTATACGGTGTCCATACTTCATAGATTGTGACACATTTCATACAAGTAGAGAGGCTAGTAAAAAATGAGTCTATCTTTTTCTAAGGATATATTATATTCGCGCAAAGATATAATATATATATATATATATTGATGGTGTTTCTAAAACTGAAATAAAATTGGGCTGAAAAACTAAAAATAAAAGGGGCTTTTTGTTTTCAGCTCATTTTTTTAAAATAGTTTTGCATTTAACCCATCTATTTAGGGAAATTAGGAAATGACCCAAAAGAATGGATAATTATTAATTTATTGTTTTTTTTTTGTTTTTTCCAATATTAATATTTGTGTAGTTTTCCCTAAAACACCCTTAATTGACTTTTCAAATAAACAAATTAATTATATCCCTAAGATTTAGTTTTTTTTTTAAAAAATCTAGCAAACTTTTGAATTTTGAAATCTATTAATATCCTAAATTTCAAAAGAAACATCCATTCTATTAGGGAACTTGAAATTAATTTCAAATTTCAAAAATACTATAAATCCAAAATCATAACACCGCATACATACTATTAACAATTAAAAATAAAAAAATATGGAGAATCATAGACATATTAAAATGCACACATGTTAAAAAGACATATTACTAACATCCCTAATATGTATTTCTATGATATATAAAGGAATCAAACATGTTCAAAGATATATTAGAACTTAAATTTAATTTAAAAATTACTAGAAATCCTAATTTTTTTGTGCTCCTAACATACACTAACAACTAAATATAAAAAATTACTTAAAATCAAAGACATTAGAATGTACACATGTTAAAAAAACATATTACTAACAATCCTAATATGTCTTTTCATGATGTATATATATATAAATATAATAAAATACCCTAATATGTCTTTCCATGATGTATATATATAAATAAAATAAAATTATCAGGAAAAGAGTTTTAGTGGCGTACCAACAATGCCAACAATAATACGAGCATATCTCCACTTGTTATGATTGTGATAAAACTCTAAAAAACCTCCATCATCATCTTTATCATTATCACAATGTATAAACATGTATATATATATATGTATAAATATGTATACATATACAGATGTAGGGATTGAGGTTGGATGGTTCACTATAGAAGAGTTGGAGACGGAGCATGAAGAAAGAATAAGGCTGCAATTAATTTTATACAAGGGGAAAACGTATGAATAAGGAAAGGAATTCTGCATGGTAATCTCGTTATACATTATACCTTGTATCCTCCTGTTGAATGTATATCAATGGGAAAATAATTTCTTTTGCATAGAAAAGTATTAGAGAGAAGCATCATTTCAACCACTTTATATGTGATAGAGCTACTAGTACTTATCTTTAGGATAAAAATTATTTTATATTTAGAAAAGTAGTATATGGCACAATTTCATGGCTATTACAACAAGATAAATAATAAGGGCAATGCTGTCATATTATAATTAATAATATTGAAAAAAATTAAACAAAAAATTGGGCCGAATGCAAAATAGTTGGGGTAAAAACAAAAAACTGGGTTAAGTACTAATTTCGAAATCGGGATGGGTGTGAGTAAAAATACTCTTATAAAATTGGGCTAAATACTAATTTTCTAATCTAAAAATAAAAAAAAATGAAGAAGAAGAAGAAGAAAAGAAAGAAAGAAAGAGTCAATATTGAATGGTCAAAAATGAACTTAACTAACTCTGGCGCTAATAAGGGGAGCCAAAACCAACGAACTTTTCTCCCACCCAAGAAAAACTCCTCGCACTGCATCCTTATGATGCTTCTCATATCCTCTTTCTCTCTCTCCAATTTTCAGTTTCAATTTCCAATCAATAGAAACAGATCAAAATAAACACAAGTTAAAAAAGGAAAAAGGGAAAAAAAAATGAACGGATAATTCTCCTTCGCTATCACTTCGGTTTTCCTCTTCCTCCTCCTACCATTTCCACCTATGTCTCTTTCCTCTTCTCTTCTACCTTTTCCTGTTTTGTTTATCGCCTCTCTCAATTCAACGACAAGGAGAATTTTAGTTGTAATTAATTGAATTAAATTAGATTAGATTTCAATGGAGAAAGACAAAGAGAAAGCCCAGGACCAAAGCCATGACAGTACCACAGACAAGCCACAATCGCCAAAGACAACAGATGACAAGGATGAGTCCCAAGAAGAAACGAAGAACAAAGATGAATCTACTACTGCTGCCACAGCAGCAGCAGCAGAAGAAAAATATGAAACTAATAATGTAGACAAAGGCGAAATAGAGACGAAAGATAACAATGACGTCCATGAGGAGGACGGTAAAGTGGATGGCGATGCAGCAGATAACAATAATAACTCTGAGTTGGAGAACAAAGAGGGAGATCCGACTGATGCAGATGTCCCAGAAGAAACTCCGCCTCCTCCTGACCTCAGCAAAGTCTCCGAAGAGATTGATAAATTTCTCTCTGATCTACTGAGCCTCGAAACTGCAGGCAATGATGAATCTGAACCCCTGGAAATTCCAGAATTCGTGAAACAGTTTGCATTCCTAGTTGAAGCAAGGATCACAAATTATGATTCAGGTGAAAGCCCAGTGAAATGGAGTCAGCTAAATGAGGAGGACACGTCTTCGTTTCTTGAGATCGTGGATCGAGTCTCCAAGCTATCAACATCCATATGTAAGTTCACTTCTCAATCGACATATGTGTCGTCCATCAATCACATTGGAGCTATTCTTCAACGAGCAATGTCATACCTAGAGGACGAATTCAGGTCCATTGTTGAAGATCATCATAGCACTGCTCCAGATCCGGATAGTAGCAGCAACAATAATAGCAATAATAACGACTCCAAAACAAAGAGCTCTAATGAAGATACCGGCCAAAGTGCCGGCCTTCCATCTGAACCTACAGACGAAAACAGATTGATGGGATACTCAGAGGAGCTCGTGTCAAGTATGAATAGATTAGCCAAGGCAATCCTGTCAGGAGGACATGAGGCGGAGATATGTCAGGCCTATTTCATTGGACGAAGGAATGCACTGGACCATAACTTGCACAAACTAGGATTTGAGAAATTTTGCATCGATGATATGCAGAAGATGCAGTGGGAGCCGTTGGAGAGAGAGATTGTGGCGTGGATCAAAACATTCAAGGAATTTGTCAACGTTATATTTCCGGCCGAGCGTAAGCTCATGGAGGCTGTTTTTTCAGACTACAACTCGGTCAGTGAGAGCCTCTTTGGTAGCCTGTTCCGGGGCGTGATGATTCAACTTCTCAATTTTAGCGAGGCTGTCACGATGACCAAGCGTTCTGCAGAGAAGCTCTTCAAGTTTCTTGACATATACGAGACCTTACGAGATCTGATCCCAAGCATGGAGAGTTTGTTCCCGGCTGGAGGTGTGGATGAGCTCAAGGCGGAAGCAACGTTGACTCGGGGCCGGCTTGGAGACGCAATGGTTTGCATCTTCGGTGAGCTGGAGAACTCTGTCAAGGCTGACTCTGGGAAGACCCCCGTCCCGGGAGGAGCAGTGCACCCCCTGACACGTTACACCCTCAATTACCTAAAGTATGCCTGCGAGTACAAGGACACCCTGGAACAAGTCTTCAGGGAACACCAGAAGATTGAGCGTGCTGATTCAGCCACCATAACGGACTACGACTTCGCAGCTGGACAAGGCCAGAATGAGAAGCCCGGAGGACAATCATCATTCGAGGTGCAGTTGAGGAAAGTGATGGATCTGTTGGATGCGAATCTGGAGGCAAAGTCAAAGCTTTACAAAGACACGTCGTTGAGCTTGATATTCATGATGAACAACGGGAGGTACATACTGCAGAAGATAAAGGGAGCAGCAGAGATAAACAGCTTGATGGGGGATCCATGGTACAGGAAGAGGTCATCGGATCTGAGGCAGTACCACAAGAATTACCAGAGGGAGACGTGGATGAAGCTGCTGCAGTCATTGCAGGCGGAGGGATTGGTGGTGCACGGGAAGGTGGTGAAGCCTGTACTGAAGGAGAGGTTCAAGAGCTTCAACGCCATGTTTGATGAGATCCACAGGACCCAGAGCACCTGGATAGTTAGCGATGAGCAGCTACAATCAGAGCTCAGGGTTTCCATATCGGCAGTGGTGATTCCAGCATACAGGTCTTTCGTGGCAAGGTTCAGCCAGGTATTCACTCCTGGAAGGCAGGTGGAGAAGTACATAAAGTACCAGCCTGAAGACATAGAGACACATATTGATGAGCTGTTTGACGGTAATTCCACCCCCATGGGAAGAGGAAACCGCAAGTAAGTAAACATACCATGTCGTCCTAACTACCACAACCAATGCGTTCATGATCTGTTTATATGAGCGTTTTAAAAATCAAAATACAAAAAAGAAAAAAAAAAGTTGGTGAAGGTATTTGAGAAAGTCTTCACTCACACACCATGGCAAACTTCCTTAGAGCAAGGGACTACTGTCATGAAGCCACACCTCATGCTGCCCTGCATGCTTTTTTTCCTCTTTTGCTTTTAATTAGCTACTTTACTTAAGATGGAGCTCACTCAGCGGAGCCACATTGCTGTATTTTTTGTTTGTTCTTGTCTTGATATATGGTATAGTTAGTAACTTATCTCTCCCATTTTTTTCTTTTTTGTTGTCAATGAACAAAGTGATTCTAATTTTGTAATCCTTTCTTGGCTAGCCCCATCTCTTGATTATGGAGTGTATCCTATTCCTGTCTATCTATCTATCCATGCAAGGCAGTTTTTAGAACTTGGCGCGCTGCATTTGTCTTCATGTAATTCTTCTGTGTTTATTAGTAGTTAATGACATTCTTTCCATTTACGTCTTGTCTAAATGATATAAGATTGTATTGTGTGCTAACACAACTTGGTCATAATAATAATGTTAAATTCCTATGCAATCAGATTTTCATCGTGGTGAACCTGCAATTTTCTTTGCCAAAGAAAATACTGAAGTTCTCACATGAATTCCATCTTTAACTGAAGTTTGATCTGTTTTTGATACATTCGGATTGAAATCTGCTTTCACAGTTGGCCTCTTAGATGACAAGGACATATTGATTAGATTTAATTGTGAAGATGATTATCATAGAATCTAGCCAAGAGAACAATGGCTTATTATAAGGAGATTTCATATGAGAATGTTTTAGTGGCCTCCAAATTTTAAACTTTTATTGCCCCAGTTTGGGTGAATTTTCCCTTTCTTCCTAAACACCTTTTCTCAAAGCAAAGTTCATCTTCAATTGGTAGAATTTTGGGTAATCCGATGAAGATGGACGCAGCTATTAACGTTCGCTAGGCCAAATTGTCGACATGGACTTATTATGAAAATTCCCTGTGGTGTGCTCTTTTCGCATGATTTTAGGGGTGAGATTTGAACATTCCGGTGATTTTTTTTCCCATTCTATGAGATTCTAAAATCTTGCAAATTGTGGATATTTTAGAATCCCATAAAATTCATGTGATTTGAAGAATCCTGCATACTTGAATAATGCTATATTTTTTTTTTATATCCTCCGATTCCACCTGTCAAAAGTATATTATCTCCAAATCAAAAAATATGAAACAAATTAATATAAACTTGACTTCAACTGCTTTTGGTATTTAAGCAACAAATTAAAAAATATGAAACCCTAAATAACCGAACAAATCGAAAATCATGAGACTCTAATATCACAAATTTCAAAATCCTTTGATTTGTAAATTCCCGTGATTTATAAATTTTGTCTAAGGAACGCAACTTCATAGAATTTAGATTGTTTGTGGCAATGATGGATTTTGGCAGAAAATTTACGCCCTTATCTATAACGTGTTTATTATTAATACCATTATGTGATGTTAAAAATTTAACAAAAATTAAGTATATGCCCTGCACATGATGAAAAAGTTATTTAAATCATTTTTTTGATAGACGAGTAATCTTTAGACTTATGGATAGAGTTGGTATTATGAATTTCTTTGTAGGAGATGGTATCAAATATGTTGGGGGTAGGCCAAACAGTTTTGATTTCCCATCACTTGAAAAACTCTTTTTGTTCCGCTTAGTCTTATTTCCTCGCTAGGGGGCAATGGCTTTGGCTACTATAACCTTCCCGACCACAATTTTTTCTTTTTCCTATGCATTTCACCTCGAAATAGGAAGTTTTATTCTATTAGGTATAGTGACCAAATTGCCGAGTTATATTGTGAACTATGAAAAATAATTTCAATATTATGTTACCCTCTTTCAATCCTATCCAATCCCAATTTCAAACATTTCCGATCCAATCCCAATTTCAATCCTATCCTTAGCTCTAAAAAGTATCGATCTTGGCCTCCTGTCTCCAAAGGCCTTGTTGTTTTTCCACACTTTCCGTCAACAGAATCATTACATTTTTTCAGTCAATAGTTGAGAGGGTATAATATTGAATAAAAAAGTTAAAGGGCCAACCGAAAAACTCAAATAACCAAGGGGGTTTAATATAAGTTACCCTCTTAAATGTTTATATTTTTGCATTCTGATACAAGATAAAAAAAATTGTTGGTGTCAATCTAAAACAGATGATTAACCAATCAGTTAATGTTAATTAATTTAATAATATGTATTGAGTGGTGAGATGATAGCGTATGTGACATTTCAGCAATGGTTTAAGGTGGCTTGAAATGAAATAACATAGACAATAGCGTTACAGATGAGGTCTAACCCTTTGTGATGTATGTGACCTACTCTACGTCTGTGAATGAGCTCTAGGTTCAGAGAATCTTTATAAAGCATAGCATAAAATAGTAGAACTCTAGTTACAAGTATTTAGTAACTCTAAGCTAGCCTAACTATTACAATTTGTATTCAAAGTATTTCTCAAAACCCATATGTCTAATGCCTAATAGTGCTAGATTGATATACCAAAAATCATGTTTTTCTTGGTTTGATTATATTATATAAATTCATTTTTGCTATTTTAATACGAATCTTTATGAGCAACGGTTATATTATATTATTTATTTAAATATTGTGCATGTGCCTTTTTTTCATATAGTAGATGGTTTGGTGTGTAAAGTTTAGCTTATACACTAAGAATCATATCATCAATTCTTATGGAATATAAGTTTATTGATTCACAGTATTTGATAGAACTAGACACCCATCGGTAGGATTGTAGTATAAGTTTTAGTAGTTTATCTTGATTATAGGAAACAGTATAATTTCAACTCGTCGTGCTATTACACTTTGTGTGTATTGAACATGACCAGTATAGGTTAATTGTTTTTATACTAATTATATATAAAACAATCTAAAATCACATGGTTATTATGATTGCTTATATTCTAAATCTTGAAATGATTAATAGATATTTATATGTAGTATTTGTTGTTTTAACTCATAAAGAATGATATTCATTTATGAATCAATAATCTCAACGAATTGGATACCGGCACTATATTTATGATTAATTATTGATGGAATTCACATCCCGGTGTAGGGATTGATGATAATCCTTTGAGAAGTTTATAAGTTTTGATTATGTCAAATTTTGCAGGTGGATCATGCTAATCCAGCATTTCAAATATGTTAAGTGGTTCGCTTAAGGATCAAAAGTTATTTAAATATAATTGTCAGTAATTTAATTTAATTTATGGTTATTTGTAATCTTAATGTGAGGAAAATAATGAGTTTGAAATATAATTTTGAGATGAGGACAAGAATGCAATTATGTAACACCCCCGCCTTAATTAGTAGGATAACACTTGGAATTAAGATCTAGAGCGTTACTAACCCACTTTAGATGAGCTAAAGTATGTCTAAAATAAATAGTGAAACAATAAATCCAAGAAAATCGCATAGCATGGAATAAACAACCCTGATACTCATGATGTAACACCCCGGTCCCAATTAGTGCACTAACAACGCCATTAGGACCCAAGGGAGTCACAAACCCATTTTAGATTAGCTAAAATAGGTTAAAGAGATAATAAATATAAATAAAATAGCAAGCTAACGTGTTGAGAGTAAAAACGATAAATGTGGCAATCACACTTTTAACGTGCCAGCAAAATACCAATTCAATTATCACAACATAATCCATATATAACCATGCTATGACTTTTCCTACTAAACATAAATAAGAGTTTAAACATGCCTCTTGTGTAAGAATAATAGTTCATCTAATGAACATGCTTCATAATTCATCAGAGAAAACAGCTCGTTACATATAACATATAACTGAAATATCTACATCATGATAATTATGTCCTCTAAGTACATACTCTTTATCATATCAACTCAACACATCATCACGTGTCACATGTCATCATTAGTATATTTACCCGTATCAAATAATAGATACTTCACATATACAATTAGATATACAGTACAACGAGAGTATAAAATAAAGGTATTCATCAACCAGATATGCCGTAACATATCCCATTACAATACCAATACATAACCGACACAAGTAGGTGATATCAGAGAACTATACTGTGAACCCAACTCAAACCCGACTTCTCCGTACTCATTACATAAGCCTTGGTACTTACATATATATATATTTCAAAATGGGGTGAGCTCGCAGCTCAGTAGGGGGGATATAGTAGGAGGTATTATGTTCAAAACATAATTATCGATTTAACCATAAATCGATAAGACAATGCATGTACGTGCATATGCAAGTTATTTTCAATGTATCAACCATTGCACCGAGAGAATACCAAAACCGAACCGAATCATAATAATAAGAATGGGCTTGACCGCTCTACAGAATCATCCGAACATGATAACGATAGAATATATTTCGGTCTAAGAAAGAACATCATCACATCATAATAGAATTTGGACCACGCGTCCATCAATATCATATAAACAAAATCACAAGTGCCTTGTCGAGGTCTAGATTTTTGGGCTACTCACTGCTGGTTCTAGATAACCGACTTCATTGTTACTCCCCGAGGGTTTAGGGATTTTCAACCCAAGGGCACTGAGACTTCCTTATTTTCACACCGGCAAGCACTAATCAATATATATTCCTTTAATCATCGAAGGGCCACAATAAAAATCATAATTAGATCCATCACAGGATCATATCACGTCCCAGAATGATACAACATACATAAAAATCTTTCGACACCACAGATACAAGATATATGCCCACAAAATAGGTCATAAGAATAGTTCGAGCTTGCTGAAAGATCTCTAAGAATCCGGTTAACACAATAACAATACACAATATGCATAACATGCTAACAAATGAACATCGAAAACAACTTATACCATATAACTACAACAAATCTCTATACATGTCCCTTGATGTATATAATTAATCAATTAATCAATTTCATCAATAAACAATATCTATACATCTAATGGACATGTTATGTATATCAAATAACACACACACACACACACATATATATATATATATATCAAATATAAGGGCATATCTTGCTTCAAATAACATGCTCATGGCTTTACAATTCGTAAAACACTATTTCTTCTAAAAACTATGAAATTTCATGAATACAATATCCTTGCCCATACTATGATGTGTTCCATTGCAAATCTCTCAAATATGTGATTTCCATTATTTTTATATTAAAAACATGTTTTTAACTCAAAATTACCAAATTAGTAATTTCTATAAATAATGGGAAATCACACATAACTTCCTATTAATAAAGAACACACCATTATAAGCTTAACTTTAAATTACCATAATATTTGAATCACAATTGATACAATAAATTCAATTTATCAACAATATATCTTAAATATATAACTTTTAACAAAAATAATATTGCAAACTCTTGAAGTTTCATCCAAAAACTTTAAACTAATAATCATTACCTTAATTTTTGTGGAGCACATAAGAGATAGAAGCCAAGTTGGTCCATAAAGATAATATTACCAAATAATATTCGGTCCAAATTGAAGCCCTTGATTCGTAGAACAACTTTCGTGTAGAAACCTTGGACAAATATTGAGCATTGGTGCTTTAATTAAACTAAATTAAATAAAGGTTCATGTGGGTTTTAAAAAAGAAATAAGGAAAGAGTTCTCGGCCAGAAGAAATGGAGAAACTTGGATTAAAAATCAAGCTAAGTCGGTTGGTGATAAATGACAAGGTTTGGATTAATTACAGCTATTTATCCCATATTTTCACAACTTTATTTTTTTAGCCCTGAACTTTTATAACTTTACATTTTAGTCCATCTTCAACTAAAATAAATTATAATATCTCCAAACCACTTTAAAACCAATCCTCCATCAAACCTCAACTCTCAAAATTAGTACCAAAAATATTTGAACACTTTCAAATATATTTTCCAAGGTTTTCATGTGTCATTTCGGCTACGCATTAAATAGCCATCACAACTAATTTGCATATCTTATATACAACTCAAATACAAAATAAGTATATATATATATATATCAAGTAAAACTTACAATTAAGCCTCTAGCATGCTTTACTAATAATTAACAAATAAAACAAATATGTCATTAACCACATAATTACTAGTTAACCCAAAATTAACACAAAACAAATTAAGGTCTACTACATCATTTTCTATGGTCAACTCGACCATATATTAGTCAACTCAACCATATATTAATTTACTTGGCCCAACCAATAGGTTTCCAACACGTGTCATATACTAGTTACACACTAATCAACATACTTGGATTGGTCAAATCACAGTCTAACACATGATCCCGACACTTAGTCTCATTTATCCCACAATTATGACACAGGGTGTTACACATGCTGTGGGTGATAATATAAAACATGAGTGTAATATACATTTATACACATAGATGTAATCTGAGAAACATACAAACCATGTCAACATGTATTACAAAGTGAACAACTCAGGCAAGCCGGTTTTGCCATATACACATATGTATAACAAAAATGAGTCAGTATTAGAGGTCCTTTACTTCATTCTCGACTCAAGTCGCTTCTTTAGTCTTATCTATCTCTTGGATACCTAGATTTATTTACATAAAACGGGGTGAGCTCACAGTTTAGTAGGGGATATAACAGGCAATATTATGTACAAAATGTAATTAACTGTTTAATCATAAATCGTGGCTCAACCGATAAAATAATGCATGCATGTGCATATGCAGGTTACCTCCTTTGTGTCAACCATTACACCAACAGAATACCGAAACCAAACCGAATAATAATAATAATAATAATAATAATTACAATGGGCTTGACCGCCCCCAAGAGATACCAAAGTTGAGTCGAACTATAATTATAAGAATAAGAACGAGCCTGACCGTCTTAGAGAATAAATCGAGCATAATCACGATATAACATCATCCGGCCCATAACTAAAAATCATCATCATCATCATATCATAATATAATTGAACCATATGTTCATCCATATTATATCACATAATCACAAGTGCTTTGCCGATGTCTAGATTACCAGGCTACTTATCACTGGCTCTAGACAGTTGACTTCATTGCTGTCCCCCAAGGGTTTAGAGATTTTCAACCCAAGGGGATCGAGCCCTACTTATTTTCACACCGACAAGTACTAGTCAATACATATTCCCTTCATCATCAAAGGGCCACAATAAAAATCATAATTAGATCCATCACGGGACCATATCACGTCCCAGAATAATACAACAAATATAAAAATCTTTCAGCACCATAGATACAAGATATATGCCCATAAGATAGGCTATAAGAATAGTCGAAGCTTGCCGAAAGATCTCCAACAATTCGGTTGACACAATAACGATGCACAATATGCATAACATTCTAACAAATAAACATTTGAAACAACTTATACCATATAACTATAACAAATCTCTATACATGTCCATTAATGTATATAATTCATCAATTAATCAATTTCATCAATACACAACATTTATACATCCAAGGGATATCTTATGTATATCAAATAACACATATATATCAAGTATAATAGCATATCTTGCTTCAAATCACGTGTTCATGGATTTATAAATCATAAAACATCATCATCATCATCATGTAATAATTCTTAAAACAAAGACAATTAAAATATGATGATTTATATAGAATAAAATCATATTATTGGGTTTTAAAAATAATTAAACCCCTACCTCAAAATATTTATCCCCAAAGAATAAAATTTGAGTTGATACCCGAACCCTAACCAGCACAACTATAAAATTCTTATATCGCTGCGTAGCCCTCGACGTATAGAACACTTTCCCTTAAGGCTCAACTCGATTCGGCAGAATTTGGATGACCAATTTATAAGGAGTAATCTTTCGTACCAATTTTTATTTTATCTCTGTTTCTTTCGATAACAAACCGACAAGGGAAGAAAATGAAGATTAAAGGATGAAGAAAATGGCTGAGGCGGTGGCCAATTAAAACAAAAATCTAACTTTTGCTTAATTACGACATTTAACCTTGAAGTTTCATAACTTTATTATTTTAACCCTGAACTTTTATAATTTTACATTTAGTCCACACTAAACTTATGAAGTTTTACAATTTTGTACATGCTCAACATCTCTGATTTATTGGTATGAAGTTAAGGAGAGAACATTGTTGGGCCCGAAATTGGTAGAACAAACCACTAAGAAAGTTAAGATTATCCGACATCTCCTTACTGCTCAGAGTCGGCAGAAGAGTTATGCCGATAAGTGTCGTCATCCTTTGGAGTTTGAAATTGGTAGTCATGTATTTTTGAAAATCAAACCTCGTTTTGGTATCACACGTTCTGGTAGTAAAGGAAATTAGCTCTTCGATATATTTAGCCGTTTGAAATCTTAAAGCGTGTTGAAAATGTTTTGTATCGTTTAACTTTGCCTCCGCAAATGTCACTTATTCATAATATTTTTCATGTGTCGATGCTTCGACGGTAATTTACGATCCGTCCCATATTGTTCAATGAGAAGATTTGGAAATCCTTGATGATGGGACATATGAAACCCGATCGATTTAAATCCTAGACCGCCGAGACTGAATTTCAGGAATAAAGTCAAACCGCTAGTCAAAGTTTTGTAGTTACACCACGGAGCCGAAGAGGCAACATGGGAAATGGAAACCGAGACCTGCCATAAATATTCTGACTTATTCACTTAATGTACGATATTTAAATTTCGAGGACGAAATTTTTATTAGTGGGGGGAGATTGTAATACCACGTAATGTAATTGGTATAAATTAGACACATATTAATCTCGATTAAGTGAAATTTTTGAAGACTTTAGGAATCTTGGTTGAGCATGGACCAATGATAATTCTTTAATGGTATGAATTATAATTTATAGAAGAAATTAATTCATAGTTGAATTAGGAATATTCCACCTTTCCATAAAAAGCCCAAATCCTTATTTCTCCCTAGGGTCCTTATCATGCATCTAATATATGTGGCTTTAGCTCTTCTCATGGTTACTATAGTACTCACGAATTAGAGTTTGTACCATGGAGAGAAGAGATCAATCTTCGTAAAACCGTAACATACACTCAGTACAAGATTCAACGACGGAATGAGTACATAGAAGATCTTGAGGTTTTCAATAGTCCAATCGTAACTTTTGATCACACTGTTGGATCAAACTAATTTTTGGATATGTCATTTGGAATGCAAAGTTATATAATTAAATGGAGAAAATCAGGACGATCAGAAATCATTTCAGTGGAGAAAACTATCAATTTCCACAATCTAGTGGGATTTTGACAAATCTAATATTATTGTAATTTGATTATATCAAACTCTAATCTACTTATACAAATCCTCTACATGATCTGTAATGGTAAAATCCATGTCTGCTTATAGGGTTTTACAGAAATTTGTTTTGTCTATACGCAATATCAAACGATCTTAGAATTAAGTTTCCATCAAATAAGTCAATAAGCTCTAGTGCACTTAGCTGACTTGTTGAGGAAAGGAAAAATATATTCTAAGTGTATATTTTTCCTGACTAATGCTTTGTTCTAGTTTGATCAACTGTATTCAAAGTTGATCGAGAAGTTGGTTGTTGTGGAGTAGTAAATGCTTATTATATATAGTAAGCTTAGGACAAGCTCGGCCCATGGTGGTAGTTGGGAATCAGCAGCTCTTTCATCATTAGCAGTGGTTGATCAAATATATTAATCACATGATCTTGCTTCCCCCTTAATCCTGAACATTAAATGCAGTTGGTATGCATTTGATGCAAGTATGGTGCCATGTGCACCTAACAATAATGGCATTGTTCAGCCGTGTTATTGTTACTGACTCCTGGCTTTGTTTGCATGGGACAGTAAGTCTGTATATGATAGCTCTGTGGTCTGCGGCATTTACTGAGCAGACTTTTTCCATAGGCATAAGGTATGTGGGTTCAGCTCTGCAAGGTTAAGGTCAACGAGATTAATTCGTCTAGTTGGCTTCTTGTACTGCCGCGTGTATTTATCGTGGCACTTCAAGTGGAACGCCACGTGTCATCTTATGATCAGTCCAGTTGCCAAGTTAATAGGCTTAGAGGGTAATTTACTAATTTCCCCTATCTATCTATCTATTTATCTATTAAATATATATATATATATATATAATACAAGCAAGTGTCAATATTAATTATATCATTAGTTACATTTAAGAATGTAATTATATAATTGTGTAAAATAACAGGATTGTTGTATATTGATGCCCCTTAGTAATCCTTTTTATGCTTGTTAGTTACGTTCTAATTCAAAATGGAAATAGAGCTTTTACGTTTTCTAGGTTGGATATTATCGTTCCCTTCTATCACTTTCTTCTACTTCATATACTCTAATGTATCTTTTCCACTCTTCGTTCAAGTCCTTATTTTTCCTTTTCCATTGATTTTCTTGGCCCTCACCCAATTGCCAACAAGCATTACAATTTTATTAACTTTTATGTTAAACATAACAAAATAATTTTGAGCTAGGCTTAAAACTTAAAAGGTATTATGAATTGGTTTCATGCTTTCATTGAACTTTGACATTTTCATTTATTACTATTTAGGCTACGTTTTATTTTTATTTTGTTATAACTTTGTTTTAGGTTGTTGCTATTTGCAACCACACTTTATATGCTTCTACCCCATTACTCACTTTCACTCCACCGAATGATGTCACACTCCAATTTTTTGGAACGTGAGAGTAGGCGTGTGCAAGAACCAAACCGGACCGATTAGACCGACCGGATTGGACTAAAATATAGGGTTTTTTCAGTTTTTACACATACATTGGTCCGGTCCGGTCCGATCTTCGGTCTCATGAGCAAAAATATCTATAAAACCGGATCAGACCGGTTATATATATATATATATATTATTTATATATTTAAGTAAGTGAATATCTTGAAAAAGTGAGAACAAGTTAAATATATTTTTCCCCCACTTTTTTTCATCCGTCCCATCTTGTCCCCTATAGCATGTTTCTTTGTCCTTTTTTTTCTTCCCACACGGCATCTTCAATATCGCATGATCACTCACTCTCTCTCATATACACATACTTACAGCATTATTCATAATTTCTCACCAATCCTCTCTCTCTCAAGGAAGAAGACGACCTATGGAGTCACAACTCCAAAGTACACTTCTTTATTTCTCTGATTTTACTATAATTTCATTATTTTTGTTTAATTCTGGGTTGATTGTGAAATATGGAGTTTTTCGGCCACTAAAATGGAGTTTTCTGACCACGAAATGAATTTTTCCGGCCATAATTTTTCGGCCAGGCTATTGTGAGGCTTAGACCGAGTGGATTGACCGAGACCAGACCGATTAAAACGGTCTGGTCCAGTGCAGTCTCCGACAGTCTTTTGGTCCAGTCTGGTCCTATAATTTAAAGGACCGATATGCTCGGTCCGGTCTGCCATGAGAGTCACCGGACCGTGCACACCTCTACATGAGAGTGATAATTTTAACAAAATAATTAAATTTTTGGATAAAAAATAAAAAACTTTCTTAATCTCATTATTAAAGTCCAAAATACAACAATGAGAATGATATATGTATATATACAAAAAGCCTTTCAAAAACCCATGGCCAGAGATTTTACACGCTAAATTCCCCGAGTATAGCCAAATAATAAATTAAACTATGAGCGTACAAAATATCAACATTTTTAAATCAAAGCATCCCAACACCCTATACTAATCACGAACCTCACCGAACCTACAAAATATTTTGGTAGGGGGTGAGTTATAAAGCCCAATAGGTTCCTTGACAATACATACGATCTACTTGAAATCATACATTACAAGCATATAATAGATATCCGTGAAAATGAATTACAAAAAATCCATAAGGTTATGTTATATCACAAGATAACGAGAACGTAAAACAAGTCATTCACACAAGTATTATTGCAATAAAAATAAATAAAATATAGTAGAAACTCAACCAGTTATTTCTCCCTTGTCTTAATATGCAAAAGAAACTAATTCTAACGCATGCAATTCTTTTAGTTTTATAACGAAACACACGCACACACACTTTAATAAAAGAAGAAGATTTTAGATTAGTGTTACCCATAAAAATATATGATGTGTACGATACTCATTCTACCCCCAGACCAATCACAAAGAGGACACATGGTGACCCTGTTTAGGAGAGATATCGTGGCAGAGAGGTCTAAGGACTGCCTCCACGTGTCTACTTGAGCTCGTGGAGATGTTAATGTAAGGCCTAGTCTATGCTCGAGGCTGTAGATTTCCAGAGCTCGACCTGCCAAGCTTTTCTTCCCATACCGAGCTGAAGCCGACAATGTCCAACCACTATGTCGGAGTGGTTGAAAAGGGCATGGACGATTGCCACCAATCTTGTAAGAAGCGCAGAACCTAACTCAACTGCATTAAATGCACACCAATTGTATTTAATGCTCCGAATTAAAAGGAGAAGTAAGGTAATCAGTCGGACATGCTACAATAATGGGATAGTAGCTACAAACCAACTGCTTTGTACTTACTAGGCATTCTTTTGTCTTAATCGTATATAAGGAAGCTTTTACTTCCTTCACCAAAAAAAGCTTCTATGAACCCACAAGAAAAATAAATAGAACTAAAGAGATAGAGGTCTAAAGCGCATCATAAAGCTCCTATGCCTAAGGCATTTAGTCTTTAAGCGATACAAAACTCTTTATGTTGTTGTATTAAGAGAGTTAAATACCTAGAGAGATAACAACTGCCTGTAATCAGAACTCACTCATTATAATACAAAGTAACTCCAAGCTCCTAGCTCAATTTGCAAGAGGAGGATTAACCCATAGGAAGCTCCATTTAGGTCGGATACTCGGGGGCAGGCCCAGAGTCTCATGGAGCAGGCTCAAATAAGGAACAAGGATTTGCAAGAGGAGGATTAAACCATAGGAAGCTCCATTTGGGCCAGATACTCGGGGGCAAGCCCATAATCCATGGAGCAGGCCCGAATAAGGAACAAGGATTTGCAGGAGTCAGATAGGATCGCGAGTAACAAGCCAAGTAATGACGCCTTAACCGAGTATGCTTGTAGGGTCAGAAAAAATCAAAATGCCGATATGGACATCTCAGCTAATGTGAAGGAGACACATGTACTCGTAAGCACGATCAATACTTGTTGTTAATATAGGTGCCTAAGCGAATAATAAAAGGACACTTGTAAAGTGCACAAGTTAGTTAGGGATAAGTTCATCCCCTCACGTGCAGAATGCTAGATTTATGAACAAGTTATACCCTTTATAGGCATTCTACTTGTTGAACAAAAGGTCGCTAATCTTGTTTTGATAATAACAATAATATTAATCATATGTAATTTAACAATATTTATGTTTTAAGTATAGCCACAATTTCAACAATTATCATACATGGACAAAACGGATAAAACCAATGATGAATTCAATCCTTAACATGTGTTTCAAAATACATTAACTTGCTTCATTCACAACATTTGGATTAAAACAAATTTATATGACAAATCAATGAAGATTAAAGCTCATATGGAAGTGAAGAACCGAATAAACTTTCTAAAGCGCTCAAAGGCTCGTTAACCTTATAAATTGAGTGAGTACTTTAGATTTATGTAAAGTTTCTTGTTGGATGATTAATATAACTCAAACATATCATATATTATGGTTTGATTGATTGAACAAATGTTGAATCAAAATCCATTTGAAAACTCCATTCTTACAAAAACCAATTTTGAAATAAATTCATATTAAATCCGTTCGAACATATTTTAAGTCTTTTCGAAACTAGGTGTCTTACGAACATATTTTTAAGGTCCCCAAAGCATTAGAATTGATTTTGGAGCTAAAATGCAAAGTCCAAAATTTGGGGTTATGGCTGGCAGGACAGTGCCCATCAGTCTACTGATGAGCTAAGGCTCAGTCAACTGATGGCTCATAAACTAGTCGTTGGATTTCTGATTTTTCATCATTTTTTGCACCAAAATCATATATACTCTATTCAAATGGCCATTTCTTGTTCTAACATATATATATACTCATCCTAGACACTTTTCAAATCACCTTGAATCATTTTTACTCTCTATTCTTCATCTATTGAAAATATTCAAAGATTCAAGAATACATTTTGATCAATCATTCATCATTTGAGCTATATAATTGTGATCAAACTTGATAACCCTAGTGTCAGCTCATTTGTAGTCTTTCAAATACTTGAGAGTTATTTTACATTGGTGTTTGCCACCTGTGAACATCTCATTTTGCAACCCTCACAAGAATTTTGATCTCTAAAGAAATGAACACGTGTGCATGCATGAGCATTCTTAGATGCACACATACTATCTACATGTGATACAGGTCAAAGAAGGAAGCTGAAAGGACACCCGGACAAGAAGTTACGAGAATTACCAGAAACTGCCGAAACCATAAATAGTCAAAACTCCTGGAAACTTGTGAAAGGAGAATTTCCTATTTCTGATCATCCTCAACCTTTAAGGATTGTTATACATTTCCATAAGGATCAACATATCCAAAAATCAGCTTGATCCAACGACCGAATCTTCGAAAATTTGAAAAATTGGGAGTTTACTTTGGGGTAATCAAAAGGCAACCTTACCGAAGTCCAAATGAGCTAAAATTTGGTCAGTAGATAGGTTATATAATGGGAAATAACATACTAAAAAATTAGATATATCCGATAAACCATTTGACATGAATTGCGAAAATCTCCCACGGACAAACACCCTAAAAGGTGTGTCCACACGACACACAAGGTGTCTGTCGTGCAGACACACTTCCTGCGATGTGTGTCCAAAAGACACACTTCTTGGAGTTTGTGTCCGGGGACAAACATTTCCTAGACGATTTTGCCAATTTTTCCGTATCGATACTTTTCAACCTCCTAAAATCTTAAAATTTTATGGAGAGCTAGGAAATGGTACAGGGAATAACATACTCAAAAATTAGCTTGATTCGACGGTCAAATTCTGGAAATTCGGCTCGAGAAATCAAATGAAGGCCTTTCTGATGTCCAAAAATTCTGAAATTTGGGTAGTAGGTAGGTTTTATCATGGGTAACAACATGTTAAAAAATCAGATTAATTCGATGTGTTTTTTGGCCAAAATTGTAAAAACTGTTGCACGTTAGACAAGGGTTTGTCTGCGGACAAAACTAAGATGTTTGTACACAGACACAAATCCCTAGATTTGTGTCCACATGACACACAGTGTGTGTGTGTGTCGCCCAGACACAAATCCTTGGATTTGTATCCGCGGATAAACAATTACAAGCCCGGCCCATTAATTATTCTATAAATATAAATACACCTGCACGACCTCATTTGAAGCATTAGTCAGCTTTGGAACTTCGGGAACAGAGCTCTAAAATAGTATTATATTATCTTCGAGGTTCTCAGGTATTTTTTTTTCTCAGTCCGGCTTTAATTTCTATCTTTCTTTATTTTATTAGTTATAATTAATCAATCGCATGTAAAAATTGCTGTTTATCTCAAAATCAGTCCAAATTTCATATTTAAATCCCGTTTTCAAAACCAAAGGCATAGAACAAGCTGTAACCATTTTGAACTTATTTTTATCAGATAATTTTATAAAATTTTTGTTTTATCAGTCTCGATTTATGAAGGAATCAATACACATTTGTACCCGGTTTAATCTATAAATCGCGGTGCTTATAAAAATATCCAATATAAGAGTACTGAATTTGTCAATGCCGGTTTAAATTATTAAATCGTAGTACACTATTGACGAACGAATATCGAGGATTGGCCGATAGTTGATTCCAAATGTAATTAGCTTTTGAAAAGCCCTAAATCTTTTCGAAAACACTTGTTTTGCTATCTATAATTATCGAAATCATCTTCCAAATCACACACATACACTAATTTCTAAATTCGAAGGGTGAAATATGAAGCACATGGTTTTCATCCCCATCCCAAAATCCTGTTTTCCTAAAATTATTAACCGAAAATTAATAATATCAATAAGCATGCAAATGCCCAATTATAACTCCACGAATATCCTACTTAGAGACCGAAATGGCGAATTGAGTGCCTAACACCTTTCCGATTCGTAACTTAATCTCCGAACCTTTGAATAAACTAGTTTCGCAATAATTTTATTTAAGAGGTCGTTTAATCTATAAATGTTCCTCTTTTACATAGATTTTGTTTGTTTAATAAAACAAATTGAACCAGAAAATAGGAGGAATCACCGCCAAGGGGGTCGGCGTCGAAAGCGCGAGTTCTCACACCACCAAAACTTTATTCTTCAAAAATTAAGAGAGATTTATCTTTAAGAATAGCAATAGGAATTCTTGTGTGAGTGTTGTGAGAAAAGCAACATTCATAGAGTGTAGCGAGACAATTACACTTGTAGTAGTTTGACTTTCACCCGAAAAAAGTCGGTATTAATGGAATTTCTTGGGGGTACTACTCGAGTGTGGACATATGGTCTAAACAACCAAACCACGTGAACAAAACAACTTGGGCTTATTCAGTTTATTCATTCTATTTCTTAGCTCTTTATTTATTTGCTTTGTTATTATTGCTTGTGATTGGGATTACTTGTTTGTTTGGTTTGATTCTTGATATAGACATTAAATCATTTTGAAATATTTTTCAAAACCGAATTAAATTTTAAAAACCCTATTCACCCCCCTCTAGGGTATTTTTTGACCTACAATTGGTATCAGAGGTTGTACTCTTATTTTGATTTAAAATCTTAGAATTTACGATCATATCTATATATCAAGGAACCGGCCTTTCTAAAGGTGCTTCCATCACTAGGCCACCATTATTTGATGGCAAAAATTGTAACCATTGAAAAAATCGTATGTGCACATTCTTGCAAGCTAGTGATTTTGAATAATGGAGGGTTACACTTGTTGGAACCTATGAGATTACTAAAATGGATGAGAGGGGAAACATAATTCCTAAATCCATATCCGAATATTATGAGAATAACATTAAGAAAATCCAATTCAATGATAAAGCTTTAAATTCTCTACATTGTGCTTTAAGCATGGAAGAATACAAAAAAATCTCTAGTTGCAAAACCGCAAAAGAGATATGGGATAAACTTAAGATTGCTCATGAGGGAACTTCCTAAGTTAAGGATGATAACATTAACATGCTTGTCCATGATTATGAATTGTTCAAAATGGAGCCTAATGAATCTCTTGCTTCTATGTATAGTAGATTTTCCATTATTACTAATGCTTTGAATCTTCTTGACAAGGTTTATTCTAATGAGGATAAAATTCAAAAAATTCTTAGAACTCTTCCCAAGAAATGGAGATCAAAGGTTACGATAATTTAAGAAGCTAATAACCTCAAGACGCAAATTATAGATGAACTCTTGCGTTATCTCAAAACCCATGAAAAGGAGTTGGAAAGAGAAGATGAGGCTGATTCTAAAGTAAAGAAGACTCTAGCCCTCAAAGTAAGTCAACATGAGGATGATGAGGATTCAATGGGAGGAGATGAAGATATGGCACTTATTTCTAGGAAATTCATGAAATTCTTAGCTAAGAAGAAGGTCTATCAAAGAAGAAGAAACTATAATAGTTGTTCATCAAAGAGGAACAATGATTGATCAACTCAACCAATAGTTGAAAATGAAGAAGTCAAAAAGTGTTTACATTACTATGAACCGGGGCATTTCAAAACAAATTACCTGGTTAGAAGAAATGAGAAGAGGGACAAGAGGGATAAAGTGTTCAAACAAGTGTAACACACCCTCAAAGGAACATGGATCAATTCCAAAGGACGTGAGTTCGATGCCGATTCTAGCGACGAGAAAATGACAAATCTTTGTCTTATGGCAAAAGATGATGAGGTAGATTCTAACTATGATTCTTTTAGTGATAATAATACCTCTATTGATGATAATGCACATGATGAGAATGACTATGATGAATTATATGAGATGTTTGAGGAATTGCATAGAAAATTTAAAAATCTTTCTAAAATATATACAAGTATAAAAAAGGACAACTCTACAATTTCTAGCAAGTGTGAAATTTTGAAAAGGAAAACATTGCTTTGAAAAATGATATTAAGACTTTGAAAAAAGAAAAAGAAAAAGAAATTCCAAACACACTTGTATTAGAAAATGCTAAGTTAAAAGCTCAAGTGGATGACTTAACTAATAGTCTAACTAAGTTCACAAATGGAAATGATAACTTGGATAAACTATTGGGAATGCAAAGGTGTGTCTTTGACAAAGCCGGTTTAGGATACAACCAAATTAACATTCAAAAGGATTACAAAAACTTTTTCAAAAAATACACACCTTATGATACCACTCGTTTTTGCACATATTGTGGTAGAAATACTCATTATGTGGATTCTTGCTTCTATAGAAATGAGAGTTTTTCTAAGAGAAAACTTACTTAGGTTCCAAAAGGATCCATTATGTATGCTAACCCAAAGGGACCTAACACATTTTGGGTACCAAAGGAGAAGTTACTTAAGGTTATGGTGTAAGTGTGCTTGAAAGCTAAAGAAAGCAAAACCAAGTGGTTCCTAGCTAGCAGTTGTTCAAAGCACATGACGAGAGACTAGAAAAATTTCTTAAGTCTCATTCCTAAATAAGGAAAAAATGTCACTTTTGGAGACAACGCCAAAGGCAAGATCATCGATATAGGTAAGGTTGGTAAGAATTCCACTTTTATTGATAATGTTCTTTTAGTTAAAGGATTAAAGCATAACTTTCTTAGCATTAGTCAATTATGTGATAAAGGTTATGAAGTCATTTTTAAATCCGATCATTGTGTTATGAAAAATATTAGTGATGATTCAATTTTACTTGTTGCTTATAGAACTAGTAATGTGTATACTCTTGAATTTGATGATTTATCTTAACAAGATGTTAAATGTTTATCCGCTATTAATGATGTTTCTTGGTTATGGCATAGAAGATTAGGACATGCTAATATGAATTTAATTCACACTTTGTCCAAAAAGGAATTAGTTATAGGATTGCCTAAAATTAAATTTGTTAAAGATAAAATTTGTGATGCATGTCAACTTGGTAAACAACATAAGTCTTCATTTAGGTCTAAGAAAGATATTACTACAACTAGACCTCTTGATATGTTGCATCTAGATTTATTTGGTCCAAATTCGGTTGCTAGCTTAAGTGGTAAATTGTATGCCTTTGTTATTGTTGATGATTATTCTAGATTTACTTGGGTGTTTTTTCTTGCTCCCAAAAGTGAAACTCCATAAGTATTTGCTAAGTTTTGTAGAAAAGTTCACAATAAGTGCACGTTAGAAGTGATAGAGGTAGAGAATTTGATAATGTTGATTTTAAGAACTTTTGTGATGAGCATGGTATTGATCATAACTTTTCAGCACCTAAATCTCCTCAAGAAAATGGTGTTGTTGAAAGGAAGAATAGATCTCTTCAAGAGATTTCTAGGACCATGCTAAATTAACACTCTTTGCCAGAATATTTTTGTGCGAAAGTCGTTAACACCGCATGCTATGTGATTAATCCTGTTATTAATCGTAAAAAGTTAGATAAGACACCTTATGAATTATGGAATGACAAGAAACCAAATATTTCATATTTTTAAGTTTTTTGTTATAAGTGTTTTATTTGAATGATCGTGATCATTTAGAAAAATTTGTTGCTAAATTCGATGAAGGAATTTTTCTTGGGTATACCACTAATAGTAAAGCTTATCGGGCTTATAATAAAAAAAAATTAATTGTTCAAGAATCTATGCATATGATGTTTGATGAATCTAATCCTTTTACACCTAAAGTGCACTCCGATGACGAAGTTAAAATTATCCAAAAAGTTTCAAAAATTAAAATTAATGATACATCTAAGGAAGAACCATCGAGTGCTCAAGCTCCTTCTAAGGAGTTAGAAAATAAAATCGAGCAAAACTCGAATAATATGCGTAAGAGTTAGAAATTTGTGTCCAACCACCCTATTGATCAAATTCTTGGAGGGCCATCTAGTAAGGTTATAACTAGATCATCCTTAAGAAATGTATGCAATAATGTGGCTTTTGTTTCTCAATATGAACCTAAGAATATAAATGAAGCTGAACAAGATGAATCTTGGATGGTGGCTATGCAAGAAGAGCTCAATCAATTTGAGAGAAATAAAGTTTGGACACTCGTTCCCAAACCAATTGATCACACACCATTATAGGCACTAAATGGATATTTCGCAATAAAAAGGATGAAAGTGGTGTAATTGTTAAAAACAATGCTAGATTTGTTGCCCAATGATACAATCAAAAGGAGGGAATTCATTATGAGGAAACTTATGCACCCATTGCACAATTAGAAGCTATTAACATGCTATTTGCTTATTCATGCTTTAAAATTTTCAAGTTGTATCAAATGGATGTGAAAAGTGCTTTCTTAAATAGCTTTATTGAAGAGGAAGTTTATGTGAAACAACCTCCCGGTTTTAAAAATCATGCTTATCCGAATTATGTATTTAAATTGTCAAAAGCATTATATGGTATGAAACAAGCACGTAGAGCATGGTATGATGGATTAAGTTCATTTTTGCTTAACAATGAATTTGTTAGAGGCAAAGTAGATACTACATTATTCATTAAAAATCATGCTAATGATATGCTACTTGTGCAAATTTATATTGATGATATTATTTTCGGTTCTACTAGCGAGAATCTTTATAAGGAATTTTCTAATTGTATGTAAAAGGAATTCGAAATGAACATGATGGGAGAAATAAACTATTTCTTATACTTCAAGTAAAGTAATGCAAATACGGGATATTTGTCAACTAAGAGAAATACGTTAAGGAACTATTGAAGAAGTTCGATTTGGAAGGAGTTAAGTCAATGAGCACGCCAATGAGTTCAACATTGAAGCTCAACAAAGACGAAAGTGGTAAGAGTGTCGACATCATGAAATATCGAGGTATGATTATTAGCTTACTTTACTTGACGGTTAATAGGTCGGTTATTATGTTTAGTGTTTGTCTTTGTGCACGATTCCAAGCAGATTTTAAAGAATCAAATTTGCTTGCCGTTAAACGAATTTTTCGATATATAGCTGGCACTAGCTCTTTAGGATTATGGTATCCAAGAGAGAGCAATTTTAATTTAGTTAGATTTTCAGACACCGGCTTTGTCGAATGCAAAATCGATAGGAAAAGTACTAATGGCACTTCCCATTTTCCAAGAACACGCACTAGTATCTTGGTCAAGTAAGAAACAAAATTATGTGGCCCTTTCAAAGGGCCGAAGTCGAATATGTGGTGGCCGAAAGTTGTTGTACACAAACTTTATATATTAAACAACAACTAGAAGACTTTGGAATTAGTCTTAACCATATTCCCATTAAATGTGATAACACAAATGCTACAAGCTTGACTAAGAACCCCATACAACATTCATGTACCAAGCACATTGAGATAAAAACATCATTTTATTGGTGATCATATGTAAAAAGGTGATATTGATATTGAATTCATTAGCACCGAATCGCAATTTGCGAATATTTTCACAAAACCACCTCTCAATGATCATTTTCGTACTATTCAACGTGAACTTGGTATGACTAGAGCATGTAATATCTAGTTGTCCAAAATATTCATATATATATATATATTGATTATTTAATGGTTCTTCATGAGCATACAATTCATATGCCCTTTTGTTTGATTAATTTTTATACAAAAATTGTATTTTCGTAGCTCGTATTACTTTTATATGTTATTATGTGTACTAATAGTAATTTTGTAGCTTAAGAATGATCATTTTTGTAAAGCCAAGCCTTATACGCAGCCAAGGGAAAAATTGTCAAAATTCTGCAAAAAACTGGCTGGTCATTCGACTAAGGGATTGGGCCAGTCGACTGATGCCCTCCTGAAGGAACCAGAGCCCTTTTTCCCCTATTTTTGAAACTCTTTTTCTTATTCCTTCTTTATCCATTTTCAAAATCTCTCTCTCTCTCTCTTAAATCTTTTCAATCTCAAATAATTCATCCATTACACCCTTAAACACTCATTTGAACATCAAATCCTCCACATTACTTCACCAAATCACATCAAATATCATCTTTCATACTTAAAATCTTCAAACCCATCTTCTCTCTCCTCTAAACCTAACCCTAGCCACCATTTTCGAAATTATTCCTAGATACTCCATATTTCTTCAAATTTCTCTCCTAAATCACTTCAAAACTCTAAACCAAATAGTTTTTACCCTTTTTCAAACATCAAAAACACCTTTTCCCCCATTAAATCAGAATTTCACTCACAAACCCTAGTTCTTCAAATCTTAACTTTTCAACCCCAACTACTTCAATGGCTTTAAGTTCTCACCCTCGTCGCCTAAGAAGGAACATTGTTTGAGAGGCTACACCCGAGGAGACTCCACCCCGTGCTCCTTTTCTTCCCCTATTTTTCTTAAATGAATTTGAGGCAAACTATAATACAGATTACTCGACTCGAACCATTGTCAAAGGTAAATAATTTAACATCGAGTTATTTTCTTCTGATAATCTCAAGATTTATGCTCTCTTTCGTAAACAATGCATTATCAATTTCCTTACCATCAAAGAAAATGTTTATCCTTGATTAGCTCGTCTATTTTACGCAAATTTGCATTATCCACTACTTGACAATGGATAATTAGATAAGTCCCGACTTGTCACTCTTCTTAATGGACAAACCAATAGTTTCACAAAATCATATTTGGCTAGGATTTTTGGTTTCCTTTAAACAATGTGACAGAAGTTTCGTCAAATTTTAGTAACTTACTTGGTTTCGACAAAACCACAGCCCTCACCCTCATTCTTAAGAGGCATTATTGACAACATAACAGTGGTACATGCCCTGAAATTGTGGCCTCTATGATTAAACTTCAAAGTCGTCTTATCCATTCAATTATTGGATACTTCATCATACCCCGCCGTGGTAGTCGAGCCTTGGTAAACTCACTAGATCTATTTCTTGTATGGGCCATCTCGATGGGTTGTAAGCTGAATTATGCAAGTTTAATGTTCCATCGCTTATCATATATTACTTCTCGAAAAAATCAAGGGCTTGTATATGGAATGGCTTTAACTCGATTGTTTAAATTCTATGACATCCTGATTGAGGACGAAACCAAAATTGTGGTACCAATTAAAAATGAGCTCTACACCGTCAAGACAATTCGGTTGATGAAATACAAACTGGTCAGTGAAAAATGGATTTCAAATTATCCATTGGATGATGATGGTGATGAAGATGAGGACGATGATGACGATGAAACTGACGATGAAACCATGGGTCAGGAAGAATCCGAAATTCCACATCAAGCCACATTTTCTCACGCACCTCGACGATCCCGCACCATACCCGAGGCTCCTCTGAATGCCGCCATGCTTCAGGTCCTTCAAGGGCTCTCAGCTTAAGTACAAACTCTATCGGTCAATATGAACACTCGCTTCAACTATATCGAGGACCGTCAAAGGGCACATGAGGCCGCATTCCTTCATTAACACCCCGAGTATGTCTTCCCAGCATGGATAATGTGGCAAGGCAATCAAGAATGAGGACCATTGCCTTAAGATCCACAAGACCCCCTCAAGTGACCCCTCTCCTTTTTGTTGACGACAACGGGGGAGAAGAAGCGTATGTGTGTTTGAGTGCTTGGAATACACTCTCCATTATGTTTATGTTTTATGCATTTATTTTTGTGTTGGTTTTTGGTATTATAATTTTAAAACTCTAAATACTTCTATTATGGTTTTTATTATTGTGGTGTGAACTTAAGGTTTATTATGATATTGTTATGCAACGCTTTGAGTTAATATTGTGCATGCTTGCCTAATTTTATCTTATGCATAATTTAAGGGGGAACTTTTTCATTTTAATTCAATTTTTGCTTTTTATTGCAAACACACATTAATTCATTGTCATCATCAAAAAGGGGGAGATTGTTGACCTAAAAGTCACTAATCTTGTTTTGATAATAACAATAATATTAATCATGTGTAATTTAACAATATTGATGTTTTAAGTATAGCCATAATTTTAACAATATAATTATCATACGTGGACAAAACCGATAAAACTAATGGTGAATTCAATCCTCAACATGTATTCCAAAATACATTAGCTTGCTTCATTCACAACATTTTGATCAAAGCAAATTTATATGACAAATCAATGACGATCAAAGCTCATATGGAAGTGAAGAACCGAATAAACTTTCTAAAGCGCTCAAAGGCTCGTTAACCTTATAAATTGAGTGAGTACTTTAGATTTATGTAAAGTGTCTTGTTTAATGATTAATATAGCTCAAACATATTATATATCATGGTTTGATTTATTAAAAACAAGTTTGAATCAAAATCCATTTGAAAACTACATTCTTACAAAAACCGATTTCAAAATAAATTCATATTAAATCCGTTATTTTGAGTTTTTTCGAAAATAGTGTCTTAGGAACATATTTTTGAGGTCTCCGAAGCATTAAAATTGATTTTGGAGCTAAAATTAATAGTCCAAAATTTGGGGTTTTGGCTAGCAGGACAGTGCCCATCAGTCGACTGATGACCTAAGTTTCAGTCGATTGATGGTCCTCAGTTGAGTGATGAGCTTGCTCAGTCGACTGATGACCCAAAAACTAGCCGTTGGATTTCTGATTTTTTATCATTTTTGGCACCAAACTCATACATACTCTATTCAAACGGCCATATCTTGTTCCAACATATATATACTCATCCTAGACACTTTTCAAATCACCTTGAATCATTTTTACTCTCTATTTTTCATCTATTGAAAATATTCAAAGATTCAATAATACATTTTGATCAATCATTCATCATTTGAGCTATATAATTATGATCAAACTTGACAACTCTAGTGTGAGCCTTATTTGTAATCTTTCAAACACGTGAGAGTTATTTTACATTGGTGTTTGCCACCAAAACTTTATTCTTCAAACATTAAGAGAGGTTTGCCTCTTAGAATAGCAAGAGGAATTCTTATGTGAGTGTTGTGAGAAAAGCAACATTCGTAGAGTGTAGCGAGACAATTACACTTGTAGTGGTTTGACTTTCACCCGGAAGAAAGTCGGTATTAGTGGAATTTCTCGAGGGTACTACTTGAGCACGGACATATGGTCTAAACAATCGAACCGCGTGAACAAAAGGACTTGGGCTTATTCGGTTTATTCATTCTATCTCTTAACTCTTTATTTATTTACTTTGTTATTATTGCTTGATTCTTGATATATACATTAAATCATTTTGAAACATTTTTCAACACCGAATTAAGTTTTAAAAACCCTATTCACCCCCCCCCCCTCTAGGCTATTTTCCAACCTACACTATTGTTAACCTAATGAGCATGGTTACCCTAATTCTATACGTATAAATAGAAGAGGAGAGTTCACTTAGAAGGCATCTAATTCTAGAACTTACCAACTTTCTGAACACTCTAACTTTCTCTCTAAGAGAATTACGACCAACAGAGGAACCTACCCTATAGACCAAATCTCTTCTCCAATATTACCGCATATTTCCTGTTTATTTCCATCACCTTTACTGTGTCTGGTTACCAACTCTACCGTTATGGGCCGATTCAATCAAATCTGGACTTAATTAAATTTTGACCACCCACATAAGCCAAAAAGATTTTTTTTTCAACTGAAATTCTACTAAGTTATAGCACCGCTCTATAAACAAAATTAGTTTGGTCCTAACATTATTATAGCATTATAGGGAGGTTTTTCTGAACTCCTTTTAATAATGGGTGTTCTTAAATGCACCCACAAAATCAGTCTTCTCACCCAGTGTGTGAATACTTTCTTCTCATCCCATCAAATCTTTAAAAAATTTTGCACATCACCCCAGCAGTGGGGTGAGTTTACTGAAACAATATAGAGACAATAAATTTCATCGCAAAAAGAAAAAACATTAAATATTATTAATTTTTTCATTAATACAAAACATAATAAATAAAATTTACATTGTTCTTAATAAATTTTATTAAAATTTTTATCTCTCCAAGATACAAAATGTTAATTGTCAGAAATACATTTTTAGTAATTATATGATATTTTATATAATATTTTATTGTTCATTACTCTTAAATGGTTATTATTCATATTTAAAATTTATTTACAAATTTTATTTTTATCTTTATCAAATAAGTAAATATAAGACTTAATTCACTATACCAAAATATTAAAAGATCAATTTGTTGTATGTAAAATATATGTTATCTTTTGTGAAAAGGGAATAAATAAATTGGAAAAATAAAATAGTTTTTATAATAATAAATCATTTATTAAAATATTTTTTTTTACTTTCGATTTCTATGATATTTAATTTTTTGGAGATTCAAGAAAACAATTTCCTTACAAAATATTAAAATGATAAAGATTTTCACACCAAACTATTTTATTTTTCAATATTTTTTAACAAGTAAATTTAAGAAATTAAATATTGAAACAATAAAAGCACAACATACAATAAATATATATTTTTCCCTCATTCCTTTTCTCTCTCTCCCTTCAATTAATATATTTTTTATTCTTTCCTCCGTAATCTCACTAAATTTCAATTTGCTTAATTATCCTCCGCACCTTTTGCTTTTCTTTTTAACTCTAAGGCTCCGTTTGATAGGAACATGGAAAATGAAAAGAAAAATAACTAATTTAAGTGAGAAGATGGAAAATAAGTTGATGAATGTGGTGAGATTAACTCTAGTTATTTGCTTTTTTTCATGACAAAATTTTCTTTGGGTGATAGTAGAGAAAATATTTTCACAAAATATTAAAGGAGAATGGATGATATATACTCACAAAAATGAGTATGAGATGGAGAGGATATCACTATATGTCTCAACTTATTTTCCATCTTCTCACTCAAATTAGTTGTTTTTATTTTCATTTTCCATGTTGCTATCAAACGGAGCCTAATTATTCTTAAATAAATAATGATTTATTAGGGTCAAGAATTTTCTTAGCTTAATTAGAATAATAAAAATCAAAGGAATAATCAAATTAATAATAATTACACCAAAACCTTAGCTAACAATTAGCGAGAAGATATTTCCTAAAATGATTAAAACAAATCTATATTTTCAAATTTCAAAATTTAAAATTCAAAAATTCAAACTAATTAAGGATTTTAAAACTAAGATTTGGTCACATACTTGTAAGGAAGGAAGCAAGTAAACATCTCCTACACCACGTAAATATACACCATATGTATGTATATATGTATATTGTTGTGAATGTTTTAAATACTCGCAAGTGCACGAATCGAATACTGGTATAGCTTAGGCAAGAGCGAGGTCGAACCCTAGGGACTTGACGGATGGAACGTACGTATCTCTCTCACTAACTCTAATTAATTCCTAATCTAGCTTAGAAATTGAATGGGATGATTTATCAACTAAGAATACGAATAAAATAATAAACTAATAAAAATACTAATGAAATAATCAATTAATAAAATACTAGGGTGGCGGAGTCATATATTTGATATCATGTTCCTAGTATTCATGCCCATCAAACTCTACTCTATGTCTCGCACTAATTTGGTCTCTCGACTCTATTAGATGCGGAAAATAAATTCAATTAAGCCCAATTAAATTATAAAATGCAAGTGTTAATTTTTTCACAGCCAAACGAATGTATAAAATCAAAACACTCGCTATATCCGTCAAAACACACCCTATATCCGCTCTCAACAAATCATAAGGTGAATCCAACAAAAAATAGTGAGAATCCAATTTTATTTTTATCAATTAAAATAGGCATTCAATAGAAAAAATTATTTTTAACATTAAAGCACTAAATTGGTAGAGTCAATTGGCATGAATACGTGCAAGGGAATCAATCAAATATACTCATCCTCAACCCTAGAAAATAACCTAGCCTAGCATGCTCATAGTTGAAACACAATACATAATTAAATAATGCATAAATAAATAAATTAAATACTTACTTGGTATGCGCAGATAAATTGAAGAATGGAACCATAAATAAATTTCACTCCAATATAAAGAATAAGCTCTCGGCAGAAGAAGATAGAAACCAAAAATAATTAATTATGAAGCCTCCTTAAAAACCGTGCTTAGGAAAAATAAATAAATAAAATTTTGTTGTTGCACACTTATCGACAAGAAAATCGAGAAAAGAAGAAAAGAATTGGGGCTGTGCTATTATCGAAAAGCAGGAAAGAAAAGAAAGAAAAAAATAAAAGTAAAGGCTGCTGTCTTTTATCGGAAAGAAAGAACATAAAAGAAAAGGAAAAAAAATAAAAGAAAAAGCTCCCCTAATTTGATTGATGCGCTGCTATTTATAAGGAGATGATGAATTGGCTTGCTGGGCTTGAGAATTGGGATGAGATGGGCTGCTGCAGAGTGGGGCAGGGAATGGCTGGAATAAATAAGTGGGCTTGGCCCATTCTCGTTGGAATTTATTTATTTGTCGCACTGATTGTATTTCGGTCATAACTTTGTGCTCCGAACTCCGATTGACGCAAGGTTTTCGCTCACGCGTAGCTAACTCAAAGGTCTAGAACTTTCGTCTCTGGAGATTTCTTCAAATTCCGTACGGATTAGTGCCAGAAATTTATTGAATTCGAGCCTTGCGCGCAGCCATTTTTTCCTTTAATTGCAAACTTCTCAATTTAATTCCAAATACCTGAAAAGCTCCAAAAACACAACAAACGTAATAATATATGCTCTTCAAGATATATATTAGTGCCCTAAATTGTACCAATTTCTTGGCACATCAAATCCCCCCAACTTATACTTTGCTAGTCCTCGAGCAAAGCAAAAGTCTTAAAATAAATTCTTTTATTAACCTCAAGGTTCCCCCAAGAGGACGAGTGAAGTCTCGTGATGGTTTGCAGTGAATATACCAACAAAATTCGAATGAAACGGTTCTTTTTCAAATTTATTCCCCTTCTTTTACCAATGCAAATTAACTCAACAAAGACATCAAAACACCCACAAGCTAATCAATGCGACACATGCATAATATCAAAGTTCTCAAACTAGCAAGATTAATAAGAATATTTCTTTCTCTCCAATCTCATTGTGTGTGTGAATTGACAACAATCATAACATCATTGATATCTAAATAAGCAACGCTTGCAAATCCTATCCAAACTATGCTTCGACTCAACTCCTCACAGGGCATACACTCAACAAATGAAATACTCAAGAATATGGTGTAATTATTCTCATTACATGCGAGCTATAAAGAGTAAATGTATTCACATTCAAATGCCTCTCACATGTATACATGAAAACGCTATAAATGAAAGAATAAGAGTCTCATGAAAGGATAAATCCCACTAGAAAAGCGAAATGCATAAATGGATCCCCTCCACCACTCTTACCTCAAAACCACATTCCAAAGGATCTTTAGGACTTTTTCGGATTGTAATGCAAGGCTTTAGGCAAGGGCTAATCAAATGAAGCGGTAAAAAGGGGATTCAAATATCTAAGAAATACATTGAAATATAAAATTAACACTCCGGGCTAAATTTGACTTTATTCAAGCTTTTCTTTTGCTTCTTATTTTTCTTTTCTTTTCTTTTCTTCACATCTCCTTTCTCATACAAATTTTTCACTTTGATATTTCTAAGGAGATTTCATCACTTTTTCTTGTTTTTTTTTTTCATTTTTCTCATTTTTTTTTTTTTTTCAAACTTTTTTTCATTCATTTTTTTCTTTACAAGCTCACCTTTGACTATTGCCCGTACATAGAATAGATAATCTCAACATATTCTTAGATAAAAGGGTAGGTTATAAATATGGTTTACACTCCTAATTGGAGTAGGGTAAGGATATCGGGTTACCAAAGAAAGGCTATATATAAGGCTCAAAGGGGTGACTAGCGATACATATGTAAGGGTAGGATTAGGCTATATATATGCTGTCAAAGATGGCCTAAGTCACTTTTTAAGGTTTATAGTTCTTCAGTTCAAGTAATATCAAGAATCCTTACAAGAAAATTGCATTTCATGGACGTACCTTTCTAGTGTTCAATCAAAGCAAAGAATAATGAGACTACTCAACGAGATACGCTTTTGTAAAAATTAGGAGTTGATGTAAAAACCCTCAAATAGGAAGATTGGCTCAAATACTCACGGGTTACTTAGTCTCCACATTTATGTTCTTTAGGAATCATCAGTTATGCTCACTCTTCTATCTAGTCATGCATAAGTTGTCATATGTGCTTAAATATAATGATGATCAAAAATCATGAAAATTCTTCTTAATAATGATAGTAGGAGAACTAAGCATGCACATGTAAAGTATTAAGACGAATGCGTCATCATTATTACACTGGCTAGAAAGAAAATCTTAATTAATATCAAAGAACCATTGCAAAGCTTTTCTTTGTTCATTTTTAAAAAAATTCAAAAAATTTAGCTCATTTTTTAACAAAGTGCAATAAGTGAAGTGTATGGAATGATAAGGCAAATAAATCCCACCCCCAACTGAAATCTTACATTGTCCTCAATGTAAAAAGACAAGTAAATATGAAAAGGAGGGATATCACCTGAAATCGATGAAGCTCAATGATAAAGGTAAACCTGCACTTTTGTTAGAAAGAGAACAAAGAAAAGCAAAGTATCCAATTTAATTGCAAAACGAATATTTATCAGGTGGAAGGTCAGCAGATATAATAATCATAACATGAACATACTTATCAAACCAACCACTTACCTCCAAGATTTGACGGCTTATATCAGGTTCTAGATCAGGGGATATGAGATGAATTAACTCAGTGGGCTTAACAGATGGAAGCAAGAAATCAATAGGCGAATAAGGTTTCTCCAAAGGGAATGAATCACTAGATTTTAACTCAAGTATACCAGGATCAAATGGGATACTCTCGCACAACTTCACACTATCAAAGGATTCATCTCTCTCGCTATCTAGCTCTGAAAACAAAAAGTTATGAATCTCTGCGTCCCACTCCTCCTCTTTCATTCTCGACATGCTTCTTGCTTCTTCTACAAATTTTGGATCATTTACTTCATCTCCCAACAAATTTATGAAATCTTCTTCAAGCTCGTCACATTCTCCATCAAATATCCAGCTTCTTATCATGTTCACACCTTTAACTTCCTCTTCTTGGGGGTTTTTGCTTGTATCAAAGACATTAAGCTCAGCTGTCATATTTCCAAAACTTATTTTCATCAGTCCATTCCTACAGTTGATTAGCGCATTAGCTGTAGCGAGGAACGGCCGACCAAGGATCACAGGGATTTGCCCATTTGTGTTCTGAACAGGTTGAGTATCAAGGACCACGAAATCTACTGGGAAGTAAAATGTTTCTACCTGTATCAAAACATCTTCAATGACACCTCTAGGAAATTTAACAGATCGATCAGCAAGTTGGATTGTCATTGGTGTAGGCTTCAACTCTCCCAAACCTAATTGTTTAAAAGCTGAATATGGCAATAAGTTCACACTAGCCCCTAGATCTACCAAAGCTCGCTCAATATGATGATTCCCAATCTTGCATGAGATTGTTGGACAACCAGGGTCTTTATACTTGATAGGGATCCTGCATTGAATAATGGAGCTTGCTTGTTCAGCTAAGAATGCCTTTTTCGGAACATTTGTTCTCCTCTTTTGAGTTACCAAATCTTTGAGGAATTTGGCATAAGAAGGTACTTGTTTGATGGCATCAAGTAATGGAATATTTATCTGAACTTGCTTAAACACCTCTAAGATTTCTTCGAATTGAGTACCCTTCTTATTGTCTTTTAGCCTATGAGGAAATGGGGCTTTAGGAACAAAAGTCCTAGTCGAGGTATCTTCAATTACTTGCTTAGCAGGAGGAGTTTGGTTCACAACTTGAGGTGAAGACTCAACCTCAGTTGGAATTTGCTCTTCTTCTTCTTTCTCTTCCTCCTTGCTATCTGGCATTCTCACTTTATTGTCAATTACCTTTCCCGACCTAAGTGTAGTGATGGCTTGAACTTGCCCATGTATTGGTGCATTTGGTGGGTTAGGAGCGGTCCCACTTGAGGAAACACCTTTAGGATTCAGAATTGGCTGACTCGGAAACTTACCCTTCTCTCTCTCACCCAATTGACTCGCCAATTGACCCATTTGACTCTCTAACCTAATGATGGCTTGAGTGTTCATGAGACCGTTATTCCTAACTTCTTGCAAAAGTTGGCTTGAAGTCTGATTATTTTGGGTGGTCACTTGGATGAATTGCTTGAGAGTGTCCTCCAAAGATGAAAATTGTTGGGGAGTGACATGGGGTGATGGAGCAGGCGGAGCAGGTTGGAATGGTGGATAAGAATTGATTAGAGGGCGAAAACCAAGAGGTGGTTGCTGTCGTGGAACACTAGCTGATGGGGAACCCATATTGGGGATGGGTTGAGCTTGTGTCCACGAAAAATTTGGGTGATTTCTCCAACCCGGATTATATGTCTCTGTGAATGGGCTATTGAATTGCTTATTGTACTCGTTCATCGCATTTACTTGTTGTGGTGTGAATTCAGAGAATCCTACCATAGATGGACAAGTTTGCGACGTATGCATAGGGCTAGCACACACAGAGTATCCTTCTGCTTGAATTTGATTGACAGAATTGCTATCTAACCGCATAGTTAACGCTTCAAGTTTCTTTGAGAGACTATCTAATTGCCTTCTAGTCTCTACATTTTCAGATAGCTCATAGATGCCCTCTTTCTTAACTTCCTTCTTAACTTGAGCTGATGAATTTCTATGAGAAGAGAAATCCCATTGCTGAGAGCTCTCGGAGAGGTTCTCAAGAAAATTATAAGCTTCATCTTCCGTGAGACTAAGGAAAGTACCACTGTTCATCGACTCGATCATATTTCGATTGGTTTGAGCCAACCCATTATAAAAGAACTGAACTAGTCTCCATTTTTCAAAACCATGGTGGGGACATCTCAAAAGTAGGTCCTTAAATCTTTCCCAAGATTCGTAAAATTTTTCATGATCCTCTTGACAAAAATCAGAGATCTGCCTTCGAAGCTCATTTGTCTTTGACATGGGAAAAAATTTAGTTAAAAATTTGGAAACTAAAGTCTCCCAACCAGTGATGGACCTAGAGGGTAGTGAATTGAGCCACGCTTTTGCTTTCCCTTTCAGGGAGAAAGGAAATAAACGTAAGCGAGCAGAATCATCAGAAAAATTTTGAAACTTGAAAGTGGCGCAAATTTCTAGAAAATCCTTAATATGGAGGTAAGGATCTTCTTGATCAATTCCATGAAAATTAGGAAGAAGTTGCATCACTTGCGGTTTAATCTCGAAATGGTTTGCGGTAGTGGTAGGTAAAACAATGCATGATGGTGGGTTGGTAGTGATAGGAGAGAAAAGCTCCTTCAAAGTTTTCGCTTCTTCTTGTTCATCTGCCATCGTTCTTACCTCAAACAAAGGATTGAGTTCTAAATTCTCTATCCTATTCAATCTCTTAACACCGCGCTTCCAAACAATGCTCATACACTACTCTAGTCCTAAGGTCTTTTTTTTTTTTTTTTTTTTTTTTTTTAAAGGAACTAGTAGAAGGAAATAATCTAAATTAGTGAAATGGTGGAAAAACGAATTTTCAAGTCCCCGGCAACGGCGCCAAAAACTTGTTGTGAATGTTTTAAATACTCGCAAGTGCACGAATCGAATACTGGTATAGCTTAGGCAAGAGCGAGGTCGAACCCTAGGGACTTGACGGATGGAACGTACGTATCTCTCTCACTAACTCTAATTAATTCCTAATCTAGCTTAGAAATTGAATGGGATGATTTATCAACTAAGAATACGAATAAAATAATAAACTAATAAAAATACTAATGAAATAATCAATTAATAAAATACTAGGGTGGCGGAGTCATATATTTGATATCATGTTCCTAGTATTCATGCCCATCAAACTCTACTCTATGTCTCGCACTAATTTGGTCTCTCGACTCTATTAGATGCGGAAAATAAATTCAATTAAGCCCAATTAAATTATAAAATGCAAGTGTTAATTTTTTCACAGCCAAACGAATGTATAAAATCAAAACACTCGCTATATCCGTCAAAACACACCCTATATCCGCTCTCAACAAATCATAAGGTGAATCCAACAAAAAATAGTGAGGATCCAATTTTATTTTTATCAATTAAAATAGGCATTCAATAGAAAAAATTATTTTTAACATTAAAGCACTAAATTGGTAGAGTCAATTGGCATGAATACGTGCAAGGGAATCAATCAAATATACTCATCCTCAACCCTAGAAAATAACCTAGCCTAGCATGCTCATAGTTGAAACACAATACATAATTAAATAATGCATAAATAAATAAATTAAATACTTACTTGGTATGCGCAGATAAATTGAAGAATGGAACCATAAATAAATTTCACTCCAATATAAAGAATAAGCTCTCGGCAGAAGAAGATAGAAACCAAAAATAATTAATTATGAAGCCTCCTTAAAAACCGTGCTTAGGAAAAATAAATAAATAAATAAAATTTTGTTGTTGCACACTTATCGACAAGAAAATCGAGAAAAGAAGAAAAGAATTGGGGCTGTGCTATTATCGAAAAGCAGGAAAGAAAAGAAAGAAAAAAATAAAAGTAAAGGCTGCTGTCTTTTATCGGAAAGAAAGAACATAAAAGAAAAGGAAAAAAAAATAAAAGAAAAAGCTCCCCTAATTTGATTGATGCGCTGCTATTTATAAGGAGATGATGAATTGGCTTGCTGGGCTTGAGAATTGGGATGAGATGGGCTGCTGCAGAGTGGGGCAGGGAATGGCTGGAATAAATAAGTGGGCTTGGCCCATTCTCGTTGGAATTTATTTATTTGTCGCACTGATTGTATTTCGGTCATAACTTTGTGCTCCGAACTCCGATTGACGCAAGGTTTTCGCTCACGCGTAGCTAACTCAAAGGTCTAGAACTTTCGTCTCTGGAGATTTCTTCAAATTCCGTACGGATTAGTGCCAGAAATTTATTGAATTCGAGCCTTGCGCGCAGCCATTTTTTCCTTTAATTGCAAACTTCTCAATTTAATTCCAAATACCTGAAAAGCTCCAAAAACACAACAAACGTAATAATATATGCTCTTCAAGATATATATTAGTGCCCTAAATTGTACCAATTTCTTGGCACATCATATATATACATAACTTGCATGTTTATTTTCCTAATTAAGGAAATTACTATGAGATAGCCAAGAATAATTTCAACTTACAAATTTGTTAATAATAAAATATTGTTTAAAGAAATGAACTCTATTTTTAACTAAATAATATAAAAAATATTAAAATTTGGGATTTTACATGAGAAGATAAATTAGTGACGATTTTTTTAAAATATAGAAAGCGGGGTGGGAAGAAAGGTTTTTACGCTATTTTTTAGGTTAATTTTAACGTAACTTTGACTTTTGGTGGGGTGAAAAAACGGATTGCGTTGGTGCATTTAAGACCACACTTAATAATGCTTACATGGCACCAAACTTGAGTTTCCTTTTATTAAATTTAGTAAATTGGTACCCTTTTTTTTAAAACAAATGTGATTGTGCATTTCACAAATAAAAGTCCATTAAAATTAAAAGCCTACCTTCCTCCGTTTTTCTGGGTTTTTTTTTTTTTTTAAACGCAAAGGATAAAATTCATTGATTAGAAAAGGAAGCTACATCTAATTGAAAGAGAGGTGACAAAAAAATATGAAAACTCTCTATTCAAGAGATATAATCATTAACATTCAAAACATATTTAGCCAAACAATTAATGAACAACAAATTTCCCTTCACGATGCAAAAAAGATACTTGCCAACAAAATATTGTATGCAAATTTCTATAATTAAATGGAAAATACAATCAATATAAAAGGGTCACCGAGTACTTGCTGGGTAAAAAAACACCTTAGATGCCTATGCTGTGAATGAGTTGTTACATATTTATTGCATATGTGCTAGTATTGGATAAAAAAATACTTTCGACGCAAATGCAAAGATAAAATAAAATACACTCGTTGTATATAAGTCGAATATAATAGAGCGTTCTTAAATGAACTCACAATTTTATTCTTCTCACCTTTGTGTGAGAATACTTTATGCTCACCTAGTGCTTTTTAACAAAATATTTCCTCTCATCACAGTAGTAGAGTGAGTTTACTGAAAGCACAAAAATAAATATAAGGACTTTAACTTATGTCATAATAAAAACATCAAAAATATAACTTGCATCATTTATAATAAAAAAGAAACTGACGAATTCAATAACAACTCATTTGGTTGCATCACTTATACAATTTGTGATTTAATTTTTTCCGCGTGAACTTGTATGATAGTTATAAGTTATGTAATTTAAGTTATATCTAGCTCTATTATTTTCTTATTTAACGTATTAGGTATTAACTTAAGTTTATGACTTTATATACTAGTTTATTTTTGCAACCAAATGCTCAAATTAGATAATTTACGAATTAAGCAATTTTAAATTGTTTAATTCGTAAATTTGAGGACAACCAAACGGCATCTAAATATCCTCCACTTGCCATAAAAATTAAATTCAAATTTATATAACTGTTGCAGCTAAACTATCAATCAAAACTATTTGGTATGATGCTAAATTAGTGAAAACTATTGTTGCAACATAGTGGTGATGACGTTCCGAATTTTTTGTACTTAGTGGGTTGGTCGGGTGATTGTCCTTTATATATATTTTTTTCAATTAGCAGATTTTATATTCCTAGAAATGGGAAGCAAGGATGAAATTTTGAATCTAGCTAGAATATCCATAGGATTCATCAGCCTGCTGAGTAAACAATATCACCAGAATATTTTGGATTTCTAGGGTTCCTAAAAGTCCTAGAAAATCTATGAAAGTGATCTGATATATAATATGTTTAACCGAGAATCAAACAAATTCTTAGGTTATAAAGTAATTCTTAATATTGATTCGTTATACGTGACCTTCATATAAAGAGTTGAATTTAATTTAATGGCAAAGTATGGAGTTTTACCTTTGGGATTTTGAAAAAAAAAAGAAAAAAAAAGGATTAAGTTTAGGGTGGAAATATTCCAAGAAAATTTGTTGGCAAATTGATTGAATCAGTGTTCGAATCCCTCCAAGTGCAAGTTGTTAAAAAAATAAAAAAATAAAATAAAATAAAAAATTCAATGTGTTTAATTAAAGGAAAATATAGTATAGTAATCGAAGAAGAAATTGATAATAATGTCAAGTTTGTTAAGAATTCTGAAAAAAAATGGTGTGGCGAGTTTATAGATTGGTTAAGAAGAATGTTTTGGTGGGTGAATTCTCTTTTCCTTTCTTTTTTTTTTTAAGTATTTGTTTGGCTGTGATAATTCTTTGGGGTGAGCTACAAGAATTTTTTTTAAAATGGTTGGAGACGGGGGTGTTTTAGTTTCCAGGTGGGGCAATAAAGAAGAATGTTTTGGTGAATGGATTTAAAAGTTACATTATAAAAAGAAAATGATTCAACGAGAATTTGGTGGGGCAATAAAGAAAAGAATATAAAGCAATTTTTAGTTAAGGATAGAAATCGAGGGGAGAAGAAAGGATTCAACGCTATTTTTTAGGTTTGTTTGATTTAGGTTTTAATTTTTATAGGGATATGAAGAATAAAATTATGGGGATATTTAAGAATACCCATATAATATTATTAAGGGCGCTTGTAAAAGCACCCTTAGTTACCCGTTTTTGCTCCCTTTTGATTTTAAAAAAATTATATGTTACATAGCATACCTTCTTTAGAAGCACCCATTTATAATTGAGTTTTGTATTTCTATCGGAGCATGATTTCATATATATATAATTATATATAGAGAGAGCATGATATCATATTATCATGGACTTTGATGGTGCAAATTAATGACGTAATTTATCCCGCCAACCACGAGCAGACACGTGACCTCCTATGTTAGCGACATCACCACCCTTCAGCTAACTGAGATCAGGAGCTCTGATCATAAGGTATCCAGGAGCCAAAGCTCCAACCAACAACTCTTCCAGCCTGGAGGACTATTCTCAAAGAATGGATTTTTCGAAGCTCGGAAGACAGAGCTCTCCCAGAGAGCTCCGAGCTCCTTAGCCGACCACTGTGTTAGAGAAGGGACAGATGGCATGGCTGGCTGCTGTCAACTCAACCAAATGCCACATGACCTCCCTCACCTTCATTAAATGCGTACCCACCACATTTAATGGGCCGAAATCCCTGGGGAGGCAAGATCAGGGTTGATGGGAGTGGGGATGGCCTTGGACCTGCTCCGCAGAGCCTCCCTCACACATTTGCCTTGTCTCATATATATAAGGATAAAGTGAAGTATTTAAAAAAAAAGGTTTTTTCACCAACCTAGTAATCAAGCAATAACTTTTGAATAACCAAAAACAAGATAGAATCCAGCATTCAATAAGGAGAAGACAAGAGAGAAATAAAAGCTCAGAATACTTAGTAGAGCTCCTAAATAGAGAAGCCAGAACTCGTATAGTTTGAGCATACTCTTATTGTGGCATTGTGAGGGTAGAACAGTTAGAGAGACCTTCGTGAGTTTGTAATAGTTGTTTATTTACAATTAATATGAAGCAAACTGAGCTCCTAGCTCTAGTCCATAGAGGATGACTAACCCATATCTTCATACAATGCCAACCTCCTCTATACGTCATTGACTCTGTTGGTTTGTTGCATTTATTTATACCAATCATTTGATCCGATCATTTAACTGTGTGGTCTAAAAACCTTTCCAGTTTTTAGCACCAGCAGTTTGGCGCCGTCTGTGTGAACGATACGTTCTCAAGTCAGATACACTCCTTTTCCAACAAAAAATACACTCCGAAAATTGCCATGTCTTCCAGAAACACTCAGCCAAACCCTTTGCTGACGTGGCAGGAACAATAAGCCGCCCTCCAAGTCCAGATCGACAAGCTCATAGCCCAGAGGGAGACACCCCCAGTTAGCTCGAGCAATAGGACGGATTCAGCCTTTGCATCTATGGCCACTCTCCTAGTTTTACTGCGAGTCCTATCCAGGCAAAGGCTTGGAGACTGTGTTAGAGAATCTAGGAAAAGTCGCAGCAGAATTAGTGAGTCGAATCCGATCGATCTAGCTCCAGGAGGGAGTCTTCCTTTGAAGAGGACTCATCTAGAATTCCTCCCCCACCATCAAAGAACTCGCAAGTGCATGTGGTCCTTGAAAGGCGATCGAAGGGGGCCTCACGACATCAAAGCCAAAGCGGAGGAGCCTGACCTCCCCTCCTTCCAGCTCTATAGCATGAGCGGGAGGCAGAGGTCAAACCTCGATGGTCCGTATTTGACAGGATATCTCAGAAAAGGTCTATAGAGGAGGTCGAAAAGAGGTTGATGTTAGAAATGAGAACTTAAGTGGCCAAAATGATGAAGACAATGGGCCATCTAGGAGAAAGCTCAGCCACAGCTCTGGTAAGGGACTCAAAATCTCCATTCACCGAGCACATCCAGAGCTGTCAGGTCCCTGAGAAGTTCAATCTCCCAACACTGGAGTCATGTGATAGAACCATCGATCCCGTGGACCACTGACAGCAATATGGGAACATAATGGGGCTCCAGAATGTCCCATATGGCATTGTGTCCAGAGATTTTGTCACCACTCTTAAGGGGGAGCCCAAATGTGGTGCAATAGTCTGCTCCCAGGATCAATCTAGAGCTCTCAAAAGCTCAATACCAGGTTCATTTCCCATTTTCTTGGGACTCAAAAATAGTCAAAGTTCTCCACCCATCTCTTCACCGTCAAGCAGAGGTCGACGAAAAGCTTGAAGGAGTATGCCTGCCGGTTCAACTAGGAGAACCTCATGATAACAAACCTCAATGAAGGGGTAGCAATGGCGGCCTTCATAGAAGGAGTGAGCTCCTCATACTGTCTTATGACATTGGTAAGGATGGCCCCTAAGACCATGTCCGAGCTCCTGGACGAGGACAATAAACTAATCGGAGTGGAGGAAACCTGCAAGGAAGAGATCTATCAGGTCTATTAGCTCTCTTGCCTTCCTCCAAGCGCCAGAGGGGACGCAATTCACCCCATGGCTAAGAGATAGAAAGAAAGAAAGGCAAGAAGGGCTCTAACAAATCTGAATCGAGCGAAGGCAGAGATCACCAACAATTCACTCCCCTAATAGCTCCCTTAAGTGAAGTCTATACTAAGCTAGAACCAGGGCAGGTCCCAGAGCCCCGGAAGATGAAAACTTTAAAAGAAAAAAAGGACACAACCAAGTACTACCGATACCACAAGGACCTTGGGCATGAGACCAACGACTGCTGGAAGTTAAAGGAAGAGATAAAAAAAACTCATCCAAATGGGGTAGCCTCGCTAATATGTGGACAAGAAGAAGGAAGTTCCCCCTAAGACCAAAGGCAAGGAGCACAAGAATGAAATTTTCATGATTGAAGGGGGGGTTGTCCTACTCTGGAAACAGTAATAGGTCCAGGAAGGCCTACATTAGCCAAGCCAAGTCCTTAGGCTTAGAGGCAAAGTGCTTCAACTTTAGGCCAACAAAGATGGTGAAGTATGAGGTCAAGGAGATCAACTTCAGCGATGAAGACATGAATGGGGAAGAACACCCACATGATGATCCTTTGGTGGTAACGACGATGGTGGGCAACCACAATGTCCATCGAATGCTTATCAATACAGGGATGACCTCCAACCTCATGTATTATAGTGCCTTCAAAGCCATGGGTTTCACCACCGAGCACTTGACCCCTTCGACAGTCACTCTGGTTGGTTTCTCTAGAGAAAAGACTAAAACCTTGGGAACCGCCAAGCTTGTTGTTACTCTGGAAATAGCTCCTAAGAAAAATACAACCATCGCTGAGTTCCTGGTACTAAATAGGGCTCTCCACTATAACACCATTCTGGGCAGGGGAACTCTAAACAAAATCAGAGCTGCTATCCCAACTTGCAATTTGACCATGAGGTTTCCAACCCCCCACGGAGTCGGGAAGGTCAAGAGGAACCAGGTGGAGGCACGATATTGCTAGTTCGGAGCTCTGAAGGAGGTCAAAACCGTTGATATCGCGATTGTAGAGCTCTAAGCTGCAGCTGTCGATGAATTGGCCAACACAAAAAGGCCTAATGACTTGGAAAAGTGGGAGATTGACACCCTAGACCCTCGAGATGAAAAGAAAAATCTCAGAGGAAAGCTGGTTGAGGACCTGAAGGACTTTCCTTTAAACCCGTTAAAGCTCGACAGGGTATTGAAGATCAGCAACTAGCTCAGTCCAGAGGTCAAGCACAATGCTTACAGGCAAATGCTGATGTCTTCGCCTGGTTTCATGATGATATGAAGGGGCTAAACCCAAATGTTATGGTACATCAGCTGAATGTTGACCTAGCCTTTAAACCGGTAAAGCAGAAGAAGAGAAACTTTGTAGCAGAGAGAAACATGGCTGCAAAAGAAGATGTTCAGAAGCTCCTTCGAGCTGGTTTCATCCGAGAGGTCTAATACCGAAAGTCGCTTTCCAACGTGGTGCTCGTCAAAAGCACAGCGAGAAGTGGAGAATGTGTGTCGACTTCAAAGACCTCAACAAAGCCTGCCCAAAAGACAATTTTTCACTCCCAAAGATTGACTAGCTCGTAGATGCAACCACGGCCATGAAATGCTGAGCTTCATGGATGAATACTCCAGATATAATCAGGTCAGGATGGCCCCTGAAAACAAAGAGAAAACCTCATTCATCACTAACGAGGGCACTTATTATTATAAGGCTATGCCGTTTGGTCCTAGGAATGCCAGAGTTACTTACTAGAGGGTCATGAGCACGCTGTTCAAGGATCATATCGGCAGAAACATGAAAGTGTACGTCGATGACTTGCTGGTCAAAAGTCTCAAAATCTCCAGTAATATGGCAGACCTCAATGAGGCCTTCGCCATACTTAGGCAAAATGGTATGTCCCTCAACCAGGCTAAGTGCGCTTTTGGAGTGAAAATGGGGAAGTTCCTGAGCTTCATGGTGACTCAAAGGGGAATCGAAGCCAACCCCTAAAAGATTCAAGCTCTTATCGACATGAGATCTTTAATCAAGCCAAAAGAGGTACAAAGCCTGGCAGGAAAGGTGGCAGCTCAAAACAGGTTCATTTCCAAGGCTACTGATAAGTGCCATCCCTTTTTCAAAGCCCTCAAGAAGGCCTTCGAGTGGACGGAGGAGTGCAGGCTGGCTTTTCAACAGCTTAAGAAATAGTTGGGAGCTCTTCCTCTTCTTAGTTCGTCAAAGAAAGGGAAAATTCTAAGTCTATACCTGGCAGTATCACAAATGGCAGTCAGCTCAGCCCTTATGAGAAACGAAGAAAGGGCATAGTTACCGGTCTACTACATAAACAAAGCCTTCCATGCCGCAGAGTGGAATTAATTAAGGTTGGAAAAATTGGCCTACGCGCTCCTCGTTACTTCCAGGAAATTAAGGCCTTACTTCTAGGCCCACGCCTTGATGTGCTCACAAACGAGCCATTGCAAAAAATTCTCGACAAGCCAAAACAGTCAAGGAGATTGGCCATCTGGGTTGTAGAGCTCAGACAATTCATGATCAACTACAAGCCTCGAACCTCGATCAAAGGCCAAGCTATAGCAAACTTCATAACGGAGTTCACATACAATGAAGACTTGATCCCTAAGCCACTAGAACTACTGCCACCTGTGGATCCAAGTACATCGAGCTCTACCACCTCGCTGAATTTGCAACCAGAAATTCCCATATGGATACTTCACGCAGATCGAGCTTCCAACTTTAAAGGTTCTAGAGTCGTCTTAGTACTAATCATTCCTGAGGCTAACACCCTGGAGATAGCTCTGAAATTCCTCTTCAAAGCTTCCAATAATGAGGCTGACCACGAAGCCATCATATTGGGCCTGAGGATAACTGGTGACTTGGGGGCAAGACAGATGGTAGTTTATAACAACTCTGCAGTCGTAGTTGGCCAAATACTTGGCCAAAACATGGCTAAAGAAGATTAGATGGCTGCGTATTTGGCTAAGGCTAAGGCAGTGGCTCTGAGGTACTCAAACTTGTTTTTTTTCAAAATTCCACGAGCTTAAAACAATAAAGTGGACTGGATGGCCAAACTTACTTCATCCACAGAGGTACCAAGCGGTATTCACATAGAGTACCTGGAAAGAAAAGCCATCAATGAGCTTGTAGAGCTAGACACTACCCCAGTACCGGTTTATAGATGTTGGATTGACCTAATATTGAGTTACCTCAAGTGCAGAGCTTTTCTAGAAGACAAAAAGATGGCCAAAAGGATAAAGTATGTTTCCAACAGATACGTGGTCATTGAGGAGACACTGTACAAACGTGGGTATGTCCTATTATTTATGCTCTGCTTACATCATCACCAAGCCTAACCAGCTCTGTGAGAGGTTCATGAAGGATTGTGTGGGGGCACTAGGCAGCTCATTCACTAGTGCTTAAAGTTGGGAGGTAAGGTTATTTATGGCCTACTATCCTACAAGATGCCAAGAAGCTGGTGAAAAAATCCGACAAGTGCCAACAATTCGTCTACGTCCAACAACTCACAACTTAGCTGATGACCCTAGTTAGTAGCCCCTGGCATTTCTTTTAGTGGGGCGTGGACATAGTTAGACCCTTTTCCCTTGGGCAAAGGATAGACGAAGTTTGTAGTGGTAGCTATCGATTACTTTACCAAATGCGCCAAGGCAAAAGCATTGACCACAATCTCAACAATGAAGATCCAGAGTTTTGTGTGGAGAAACATTATCTGTAGCTTTGGCCTCCTAAAGGTTCTGATCACCAATAATGGAAAAAAGTTCGATTGCAACCTCTTCAGAGACTTCTGTGAAGGACATGGAATTGAAAACCATTATAGCTCGCCTGTCCATCCTCAAGCCAACGGCCAAACAAAGGTCACCAACAGAACCCTACTGAAATTGTTGAAAAAAAGCTTGACAATGTCAAAGGAAATTTGTCTGAGGAGCTCTCATCAGTCCTATGGGCTTACAGGACCATCATTGGAGGTCTAACGGGCAAAACTCCTTTTTCTTTAACCTATGGAACTAAAACAGTCATTTCAGCGGAGATAGCAGTACCAACATACAGAATCAACCATCATGACCTAAATCGTAATAACGAAGGCCTGCTAGCTAATTTTAATTTAGACCTCCTTGAAGAAAAGAGATAGCAAGTTCGAATCAAAGAAGAGGCTTATAAAAGGAGCATGGTCAAAAGTTACAACAAAATGGTCAAGCATAAAAGTCTAAATGTAGGCAACTTGGTACTTCGAAAGGTCATCCTGGCCACCAGGATTTCTAAACATGGAAAGCTCACTATCAAGTGGGAAGGTCCCTACGTGGTCACTAAGGTCAGTAGACCTAACACCTACTATTTAAGGATTGTAGACGGCATGGAGCTCATAAGACTATAGAACATAGAGCACCTTAAGAGATACTGTCCTTGAGTAGCAATATTTTTATACTTTTTTAATAGTTGCTTTCCAAGAGAAAATTTATAGGAAAAAATTTGTTTTGGTACTTCATTACTTGTAAAATGCACTCTGCAAAAAATCTCTCACGAAGAGGTCAGTTTAATAAGTGCATAGCTCATTATGCACACTTTCTCTCTACAAAAAAAACTTTCACGAAGAGGTCAGTTTAATAAGTGCCCAGTTCACTGAGCACACTTGCAACCCTATAAAAATCCTCTCATAAAGAGGTCAGTTTAGTAAATGCCCTGCTCACTGAGCACACTCACACTCTATAAAAAAACCTCTTACAAAGAGATCAATTTAGTAAGTGCCCAGCTCATTGAGCAAACCTACACTCTGTAAAAACCTTTTCACAAAGAGGTCAGTTTTATAACTGAAAAGGTTTGGTGATAAATGAGAAAATTGTCAGAATTTGTCTAAATCAAAAGAGGGCATGTATCTACTTTTAACTTAGCCAAAAGAACAAGTTTTCCTTTTAGACTCCAAAGACCTCGATAAAACTCCTATCACCATATAAGTCAATCACCAAGCATAAAAGGTCCTCAATACAGGCCTGCTGTGAACTGAACAATTCTTCTTACATAGAGGTCAGCGTAGTAACTGATTAGCTCAATGAGCACATATACATATTGAGGATTCCAACTAATAATCGAGAATTCTTAAATAAAACTTTGCTTAAAGTCTAGGGGGCATGACTCTTTTAGACTTAACCAAAGTATACAAGAAGCTCACTTGTACTAAGAGACCCAAGCATAACCAGTCCCATGAGCTTGAACGGGTCATTGACCTCTCATGGATACGGTAAAGACCTCTTTCGAGGCAAAGCTGTTTATCTTGCTTTAAATTGTCTTCCCTTTTTCTATGTTGTTGGGGCATTAGAGTGTAAATGGAGCTCATTGCATCTCACATAACAACTTAGACAAAAGAAAAAGACGGGAATTAAAGCAAAATAAGACATGCAAATTTACGAATCCTTTATTTCATTGAAAGAAAAATAGTTACAGGGATCCTAGAGCTTCTATATAAAAAAAAAGAGGCAAAAGTAAAGAAAGTATGAAATCCTATAACTACTCCTCATCACCATCCCCAGAGGGCGAAGGCTTCCCAGTTCTCACTTCTTCAGCAAGTCAGGCTCCTCCTCCCTGGTCAACTGAAGAATGGCCAGAACGTCTCTTCTCTTCTCCAGAATCTTGGCCTTGAGCTCTAGAGTTACACCTGTATCAGAAGGGAGCACGAGTCCCTCAAGGTTATTAGGCTGCTATAAGGCAAGCTCCTAGCATTTAAAGAAACCAGCCACGTATATGTCGCTAATCTTGGCTAGCGGCCCTCCTTGAACGCAGAAGCTCTCTACAACTTAAAGCTCGACAGTAGGCATAGAGTCTCTAATGCCCTTAACCTCCTTCTATAGCTCTAAGACCTGATTCTTCGTGGCCACATGTTAATGGAAGACAAAGGATAGCTCCTCCTTCTTGGCTGCCAGTTCAGTTTAAAGATCCCTAATATTATTACTAGTCTCTTCTCTTATTTCTTGCTCGAGCTCCATGAGTTTCTGGGCCTCCTTTCTCCCTTTGCGTTCTAGCTCAACGGCCCTTTGCACTTCCTCTAAAGCAGCCCTCAAGCTCGCAGACTCCTTTTTTGCCCTGTCAGTTCGGGCCAACACCCTATTAAAATCCCCCCGGAGCTCGTGAAGATCCTTCTTGTATTTCTCCAGCTCGGCAGAGAAAAGCCAGTAACCAGTCCCTTCTTTAGCTATGTGAAGGGTAGAGTAAAAAAGGAAAAGGGCCTAAAAAGAGCAAGCAGTTATTAAGAGCTCGAAAGAGGGGATAAGGTTACAAAAGAAAAAACGGAGTAAAAATATTACTTGACTCATGTGATAAGCGTACTCATCGGCTACCTGGCTGACCCTTGTATCCCTCATGTTATGGAGCATGCCTTTGTCCAAGGGAGGCAAGGTTAGCCCAGGGACAAAGAACCTCGATCCATCTCCATCGATTCTGGGGGTGGCAGAGTTGGAAGCACTTCCAAAGGTAGACTATCTCTGATCTTCTACAAGATTGAGCTCTTGTATGTCCTTTTCATCAGAAACCACCTGTTTGTAAATTTTCCTGATGGGATAGGTCCTCCCTAGTGAAAGAAGATGGATATACTCGTCTTGGAGCTCCTTGACCCTCTCCAACCTTGTCTCTTGCTGGCTTAGAGGCTAGAGAGCTGTGAGGGGACCAATCACCAACTCCACAAACGAGCTGATACCCCCTTCTCCTCTGCACCTTGGTCAAGAGCTGGTGCCGTATCTGCTTATGTCTGAGGGGTGGGGGCAGGGGCAGGGGCAGGGACAGGGACTCCCTTACTGGCCTTGGATTCTTGGCAGCTAGAGGACCTTTGTGAAGAATTCTTTTCCTCTTGATCACCCTCTCGAGGTTGATTGCCAGACGTATATCTGCAACAAACAAAGCAAAGCGTGTCAAAGTAAATAAAAAAACTCTCCACGAGGATAGTAAAAGGGCTCGGTAAAGGGAAACTTACTCGTAGGGGGCAAAAAGGGAATTTGGCATAGAGGAGCGATGCTCATAGGAGAAGCTTTGAGGAGATGCCTACTAGTTGCTTGGACTTCCTCCTCTAAAGTCCCCCCACCTCATCTCCCTCCTCTGTCTCCTCAACCACTGAAGGAGCAGTGGATCATTCCTTAGAAACCTTGGCGGTTGTGGTAGATAAGGCAGCCTCAGCAAGTACCACGAAGGGCCTGTTGAGCTCGAGGTCTGCCACAGTCTGGATGGCAGAGCCCATGTTATTAGGCTTGGGACCCAGACCAAAACACCACAACATCTCTGGAGTAATGAATACGGTGTAGTTCTTCAAGAATAACCTCTCATCATCTTTAATCCACTCATCATACACTAGAGTAGACCTCTCTGCAAAAACCATGACAAAATGACAGACTTCTCAGACATGGTCAATAAAAAGAAAAAAAAGATGCAAGGAAAAAGGGACAAGAGGTCGAGCGCTTATGAACAGAGACTGGATCTGTGAACCAAGCCTTAAGATCAATCACGATGGAGCACCATGGATCATGCTCCCAACTGGTCTCAGACACAGAAAAACCTCTTTTTTCAGTTGGATATGCTGGTGGGGAGATCATGAATAAGCTTAGGAGCTCCTAGCATGGAAGAACAACTGAGAGTTCCCCTGTTCCTGCCCCTACCGTCCTTGCACTAGAACAGAGCGAGGAACTCATCGGTGGAGATCTCATGGCTCCCTACGGAGATGGCCCTAAATATCATAATAGACTCGATCAGATAGCTCCACATGTTAAGGGGAACTTGCACTGGAGTGATGTCGAGGGCATCCAAGATCTCCCTCATGTGATTATCTATTGGGAAGCAGAGCCCGTGCTCAAAAGATGACTCGTAGAAGCACACATCTCCGGGCAAGAAGTAGTAAGTCTTCTCTTTTGGACTATGAGCTCTAATCATTACCTCATTAGGGATTTGATATTTACTCCTAGAAATGGGAATATCTGGTGTGGAAAATGCAAAAGGGATGGAAAAGATGGGCATAGTGCTCAAATAGTTGGTGTACGCCCCAATGGCCTCCTCAGTATTCTCGATGGTAGGGGGAAGACAAATGGTGACCTCTTTTAGGTCGAGGCGATGCTTTCAACCACGCTTGAGGAGGAGCCAGTCTCCCCTTGGGTGTCGATTTCCAGGTTTTGGCCATGCTCAGTGAAATGGTCCATGAGGAGAGCTAGAGTATGTAGAGAAGTGGAAGGGGAAAAATATGGAATGGATTCAATCAAATTCTTCAAAGAAACACTTGAGAATCTCCTGAAAGAGTGGTATGTAGGCTAGATTAGTAAGAAGAGAAAACAATTTGGGATTTCTGGGCTCCAAAGCACTTAGGGTTTGAGAAAGATGAAGTGAAAATTTTGCTAAGGCAAGTGGGGTTTATATAAGGTGTGTTGGAGAAGCTAACTTTTCACTCAAACCTTAACTGCCAACTCACATACCCACTACCACATATTTGCACGTCCTCCAAGAAATACGAAATTGATGGGCACAATCTCTCCAAAACAGTGACTGCTAAATGAAGAGCTCTAAACAGCGAAATAGTGGGAAATGAATGATTTTTTTCCATATCAAATATTCAGCCGATCAAAATTGAAAAACTGAGACAGTCGTCAAAAGCTCATGCTAAGAACAACTCGAGCTTTCAGAGCTCTGAGTTGACGTCGACTCTGAGTTATGACTTATCTTCCCTATTGAGCTCTTCTGAGCTGAAAGGCAAGGATATGGGGAAATTAATGGTGCAAATTAGTGACGTAATTTACCCCACCAACCACGAGCAGACACACGGCCTTCTATATCAGCGGCATCACCTCCTTTCAGCTAACTGAGATCAGGAGCTCTGATCATGAGGTATCCAGGAGCCAAAGCTCCGACCAATAGCTCTTCCAGCCTGGGAGACTATTCTCGAAGAATGGATTTACAGTGCTCAAAAGACAAAGCTCTCCCAACTGATGGAGACATAAATACAAGATTATTTGATATTGCGTATAAATTGAACAAAAAACTTTTGCTAAAACCTTATAAGAATAAAGAAATTTCACTTTTGTGGGTCATGTAGAGGATCCATATGAAGAGACTAGGGTTTGAAAGCATTAGATTGCGATTTGGTCAGATTTTTTAATTCTCGCTGAGCTGTGAAAATCGATTGTTTTCGCAACCGAAATGACTTCTGATTGTCCTGAGTTTTTACATGATAATAATAACTTTGCGTTCTGAACGATATATCCAAAAATTATCTCGATCCAACGATGCGATCAAAAGTTACGATTGATTTACGACTACTGTGCCGAAAACCTAAATATCTTCTATCGTATTCTTTTCGCCATCAAATCTTGCACCGAGTGTAGGCTACGGTATCACCAAGATTTTTTTCTCTCTCAATAGAACAAACCCTAACTCATGAGAATTATTGTTATAATGAGAAGAGACAAGGCCGGCGTATATATAAGGCTAGGATAGGGACCTTAAGAAGAACTAAGTGTTTGGGCTTCCTATGGAAAGTTGGAATCCTAATTTCACTATGAATTAGTTCCTTCCATAAATTATAATTCGCACCACTAAAGAATTATAATTGCATTTCCGTCCTTATCTCAAAATTTTATTTCGAGCTCCTTATTATTAAATACTTATTATTCTTCCCACGTTAAGATTACAGATAATCGTCATTTAAATTAAATTACTGACAATTATATTTAAATGACTTCTTAATCCTTGAGCCTACCACTTAACTTATTTTTCATGTCGGATTAACATAATCCACCTGCAGGGTTTGACATGATTAAAACTTATAAGCTTCTCAAGGGGCTATCATCAATCCCTATACCGGAACGTGGATTCCGTCAATAATTAATATATTCATCATACATATAATGTCGTCATCCAATTCACGAAGATTATTGATTCATAAATGAATCTCATTCTTAATGAGTCAAAACAACAAACACTACGTATATATGTCTATTAATTATTTCAAGATTAAGAGCATAAGTAATCATAATAACCATGTGATTTTAAATTGTTTTATATAGTCAGTATAAAAACAATTAACCCAAGCTGGTCCTATTCAATACACACAAAGTGTACTAGCACAACGAGTTAAAACTATACCGTTTCTTATAGTTAAGATAAACTACTAAAACTTATACTACAATCCTACCGATGGGTGTCCAATTCCATCTAAAATTGTGAACCATTAAACTTATATTCCACAAGAACTGATGATATGATCTTCTGTGTGTAAGCTATACTCTACACACCAAATCATCTACCATATAGAATAAAAGACACACATGCACAATATTTAAATAAATAATATAATGCAACCATTGCCCATAAAGATTCTCATAACAATAGCAAAACCAAGTTTATAACACATTCAAACGAACAAGGAAATTATGGCTTTTAGCATATCACTCTAACACCAGTGTTGCGTCAAAAACTTGTTTTATTTACTCGCAAGCGCACGAATCGGTATATAGTATAGTTTATGCAAGTGCGAGGTCGAACCCAAGGGACTTGATATTTTTGCCACTTACTAATTTTTGATTAATTCCTAATCTAGTTTAGAAATTGGGAGATTGTGAATTATCAATTAAAAACGCTAATAAAATATTTAATTAATAAAATACTAACTAAATGATCAATTAATAGAATATTAGAAAAATAATCAATTTATAAAATACTAGGGTGGAGAAATCATATATTTGATATCATGTTCCTAATATTCATGCCTAATAAATTCTACTATTTGTCTCGCATTAATTTGGTCTCTCGACTCTATTAGATGCGGAAAATAAAATCATTTAAGTCCAATTAATTTTTAAAGTCTAATTATTAATTCTTCCATAGCCAAAGTTATATATAAAATCAAAACACTCAATATATCCGTCAAAACACAATTTATATCCGCTTTTAAAAAATTATAAAATGAATCCAACAAATTATAATGAGAATCCAATTTTATTTTTATATTAATTAAAATAGGCATTTAATAGGAAGAATTATTTTTTAACATTAAAGCACCAAATGGGTAGAATTAATTGGCATGAATATGTGCAAGGGAATCAATCAAATATAATCATCCTCTACCCTAGATAATAATCTAGCCTAGCATGCTTGCAATTAAAACACAAAACATAATTAAATAATACGCAAATAAATAAATTAAATACTTACTTGATACGCACAATTAAATTGATGAAGAAGAAAATAATTCTGAATTAATTGTAATAGTCTACCAGCATCTAATCAACAATAAAAATAAAGGTTCTACAACAAAATTGAAGAAAGAAAGGAAAAGAAAAGAAGGAAGGAAAAGAAAGAGGTGAGTGCTCGGCTGCTTGTGCCTCTCTGTCCCCCCTTAATTGCTTTAGGTGATTCTATTTATAATGAAGAGAATGGCTTAGGGTTTTGGATGGTTGGTGGATTAGGGTTATTTTGATTATTGAGATAGGTTGCTGGGCTTGTTCTTGCATTCAGGGACCAGGGACAAGGTTGGGCGAGTGGGCTTTGATGGACTACAAGTGGGCCAATTCTCTAATTAATTAGATGGGCTCGCTGGAATTAATATTTTGGCGCACTGATTGTATTTCGGCCATAACTTTCTGCTCCGAATTCCAATTGATGCAAGGTTTTCTCCCACGCGTAGCTAACTCAAAGATATCAAACGTTTGTCTCTGGAGTTTTCTTCAAATTCTGTACGGATTAATGCCAGAAATTTCTTGAATACAGGTGATGTGCGCAGCCAATCTCTTCTTGCTTCGAAATCTTCCAATTTAATTCTAAACACCTGAAAAACACTAAAAATACAACAAATATAAAAATATAAGCTCTCCAAAGTATAAATTAGTGGGTTATAACGTACCAATTTCTTGGCACATCAACCAGCGAGCTCCCTGGCCGACCACTGCGTCAGAGAAGCGACAGGAGGCATTGTGATCACCTCATTTTGCGACTCCCGCAAGATTCTTGATCTCCAAAGAAAGAAGCACGCATGCATGCACGAGCATTCCTAGATGCATATATTATGTACATGTGATACAGGTAAAAGAAGAAAGCCGAAAAGATGCCCGGATGAGAAGTTACAAAATTATCTAAAATTGCCAGAACCAAAAACCGTCAAAACTCCTGAAAACTTGTGAAAGGATAGTTACGCATTTTGGATCATCCTCAAACTTTTAGAGTTGTTAGACATTACCATAAGGAGTAGCATACTCGAAAATCAGCTCAATCCGACGGTCGAATCTCCAAAAATTTAAAAAACCGTGAGTTTGTTTCGGGTGATCAAATAGAGGCCTTCTTGAAGTTAGAATGATTTGAAGTTTGGTCAGTAGATGGGTATTATCATAGGGAAGAACATATTCAAAGTTCAGCTTTGTCGGACATGGGATCCTAAAGAATCAATTTGTCTATCGTGCAATTCTAGTCGAAATATCCTTCGTAGCAAATTAAAATAAATATAGGCCTTACCGAATTCTGATCAACCTAAAATTTGGACACAAGCTAAAAACTATTTCAAGGGAAAACATATCCAAAATTCAGTATAATCCAACATCTAGAAGTTCAGTTGTCGAGGTTGTTGTACGCAAGTACATTTCCTCTGCGGGAACAAACTCTTTGTACCAATCTGAGGAGACCGAGTCCTTCCCGAACTCCGATCGTCTTAAAAAATTTACAGGGTCTAAAAGACTTATATTGGAAATATATATCCAAAATTCAGCATGATCCAACTGCTAGAACCTGACTTTTCATGCAAACAAGTGACCTTGTCTACAACAAGTACATTTTCTACGCGGAAACAAACTCTTCGTACCAATCAGAACAAAAGGAGACCTTCCCGAATTCTGATCAACCTGAAATTTTTACACAATCTAGAAGACTACTATTCCCAACACATATCCAAATATTAGGATGATCCAACGGTGGTAAGGCTTTGCGATATGCTCCAAGAGTCCTAGTTGCAATCTCTTTTCTTGCTCTCCAAGTATTTTTTCAACTATAAATAGACCCCCCCCCCTCCATTCATGTTTTTCATCAACAATGAAGGGGATTTCGTGGTACACACCAAGAGACCATTATTCTCTCCCTCCAAGAGAGCTCAGGTATAATTTTCTCCCTCTTCTTTTATTTATTTGTCGGTCTTATAATTTATATTCTTATTTGCATAATTTTTATCACTTGATAGCTTTTCAAAACCCTTTTTAAATTATTTTTTAAAACTAAAGGCGTATAATAAACCTTAATCTTATTCCAAAATAGCATTATTACTTTCTTAAATTTTCAAAAACCCGGATTAGAGGTATTGCTATATGAAGGAATCGATAATCGCTATATATCCAATCTAACTCATAGATTGCGGTGTGTGTGATAAATACTCGATTATGAGAGCACTATTGCCATCTATACTGGTTTAATCAATAGACTTTAGTATACGATCGATCGACTCGCCTCATATAATATCGAATATAAGATTCCACATCAAATAAGTTTTCAAAAAGCCCAATTTTTTACGAAATCACTTGTTTCATTGCATCTACTATTGGGTGCCTAAGACCTTCCCGATTCGTAACTTAATCCCCGAACCTTCGAACCAACTGGTTTCGCATACATTGTTATAAGAGTATATTTAGTCCGTAAATACATCTCTTTTACACAAACCTTTTTTGTTTGTTTAGTAAAACAAACTTGCGACTCTTATTCTTTTTGAAACCGATTTTCAAAGCAACAACGGAATCGCCGCCCACGAGGACCCCGGGCGTCGAGAATGCGGGTTCTCACAGTGGTGACTCTGCTGGGGATTTTTAAGAGGATTAATCTCTAAACAAGAGTAGAATATGCGTGAATAATTGTTTATGTTTGCATGCTTTCTTTTTCGGCCTTAGTCTTAAGATAACATAGATGCAATTTAGGTGGATACCTTGATTTACTTTTTGTTTGAGGAAATTTTTTTCATAAATAAAATTTGAAAGTACTCGAACAAACCCTAAAGCGCTTATCATAATGTACCCCCATAATTGTTATTTTGCACGCACCCACTATCATCATGCATTATTGCGAGTGTGAATTTACCCTGTCAACCTTGGGACCAAAGTCGTGACTAGGCCGTGGACTTGCGGGTCTACACTAGCCAAAAGCGCATGGGACCACTCTCCTTGGTCAAGTACCAAACTGAGGTATATCGAGTGACGAGAACACTCACGTATCCAGAATGTATATCAAACGGTCCTTGCACGTACTCGCCTTTGGGGTATATAGCAAGACCTAGCCAAATAGGAGGGAGCCTAAACCTTACCCTTTTAAACTACTCTTGCATATAGGATGCGTTAGCCTACTACACATAAATTTATGCATGTTTTCTTGACCGTCAGTCGTGAGATTAGTGAACAAAAGGCCTTGTCATACATACCACTCTTAGTTTATCAAGTACGGTCGGAGGTTGTCCAGCCCCGTCCGTAGAAATCCCTCACTAAAATTCGTTAGCGAGAATTTTCCTGTCACTATTTTCATAAAAAACAACTCTAAGAGGAGAGAACTTCCCGATTTTTAAAAAATATTTTTCAAAATATTTTTAAAAAATCGAGTCATTTTCTAAAATGAATTTTTCAAAAATTAATTTTTAAAATCGGAAGGTTATAAGGGCACCCCAATAATTCATATTCCTACCCTAAACCTATCCACGGGGCTCTCAAGTTGTTGCCATCGGCCTGTTTTTTCTAATCACCAAAAAGTGGTTTTCGATTTTATTTTTCTGTCGAGTCATAGTTTTCCGAGAATTATGCAACCCATGGCAAAATATTGATTTTTCGGTCAAATTCCCGACTTCTTTCTCCCCATTCTTCACCACACTCTGATTATCTACTGCTGGCACTGGTTGGCTATGCTCTTAGAGATTCAAACTAGACGACTCACGAGATCAGATTTACCACCGATCATGCCTCTTCATTGTAACACCGAGCTATTACTTCATCAAACCGGGGTCGACAATACTAAGGGTAGTTATGGTGAAGTTTCTCATGCAGCAGGTCCGCCACCGGGTCCCGTTCTTCCGCAAGTTGAGGGTGGTACTGATATGATCCGGTCTAGCTTCAATTTCTATTCAACCATGGTGGTTTGTGGCATTCTAAATGATGATCCGCACATGATGAATCACAAGGATAGAGCATGGAAATTCAAATGGAATTTTATAGAATTTCACATGCTTGAAGCAAGGAGCTTAAATGATAATCATACATTTAATGGAGTTCCTAAGGACTGGGCGTGGAAGTTCAAGAGGTTAAAATGGCAAGGAGTCCCATTGGAATAATCTAGAAGATATTAATTTAAATTGTTTTTAAATTAATAGGGCTTCTTGAGTCTCATTATTCAATTAGGAATTAGAATTAGTAGTTTCCTTTTTGAATATTTTCCTTATTGTCTTATTATTAATTTCCTTATTGTGTTAGGATTATTCTAGAAGTTATTTTCCTTTTCTAAGTAGGAATTAGTTTCCTTTTTGAATTAGGATTCTAGTTTTGTTTCTCCTATTTAAAGGAGGCACATTATTGTTTTATTAATTAAGTTTTGATGATTAATAATATTGAGAGTTTTCTCTTTGTGTTCTCTAAGAACATGTTGAACATGTTGAATTGATTAATTCAATTGTTCTTGACTTATCAATCAATTCTCCACCAATTGATTGTGGCGTCTTCGACTATACCGAGGTTCGCGCTTCTTTAAGCGTTGGGTTGAGGTTTCCGCCTTCCATCTTTCGACGTATTCCAAGGTTCTTGCTACGTTTGTAGTTCAAGGGTTGAGGATCCATTAGACTGGCTAGAAAAGACGATCCGGGTTCGCGTCATTGGTATCAGAGCAGACTTTTCTATCCAGGTTTCTATCTTAGTTTCTTGTTCTTTTAATTTCTTAGTTGATTCTTGAAACCCTAGGTCTTCATTCTTGTTAATCTTATTACAAAAAATTGTGTTAGGGTTTATAGATTCTGAAAAAAAAAAAAAAAAAAAAAAAAAAAAAAAAAAAAAATATTCTGATGAACAGTAGCCGTGAATAGTAATCGTGAACAGTGCGCATAAACAGTAACGATGAACAGTGTGCGTGAACAGTAATCGGTGAATAGTGCGCGTGAACAGTAATCGATGAACAGTGATTTCTGAAAAAAAAAAAAAAAAAAAAAAAAAAAAAAAAACAGAATTCTGGAAATTGCTTCAAAACCCCATGGAAAAAAAAAAAGTGTATAGGGTTTAGTTGTTTCAAATTGGAATACATCAAAGTTTGAATATTGAAACAAAAATCCTAGGTTGTTTATTCTTCGTCGAATAGCATTTTTAATTGCTGCGAATTTGTGCGCTATTGTTGAAATTGAGGATTCCCATTGAACCCTAGAAGAATCCTAATAATATTCAATCGTTTGGGGCTTATTGATCATTGTTGCATCTTTATTATATTTGGGATTCTTATTTTTCTGCTTTGCTCCATATAAGTCTATTTTGGTTGAAAAATCTAGAAAGCCATAGGATATTTGATTTGCGTTAATTAAGGATTTGATTGGTGCTTCTCCTTTGGAAATCTACTTGCATTTATTCTAGCAATTCTAGAATTTCGTTTGGCTCATTAATATTGCTAGAATTTGGTTTCTTTAGTCCTTGGTATTACCTTGTTGAACGCGTCCAATTTAATTGTGGGTGTGCGATTGATTGTTGAGAACTTGTGATATTCATATTATTCAACTTGTTTTGGAGTTCCAAAGAGAAAAAAAAAAATTGAGGTTTATCATCTTTGAGTGACAAACACGAGCGGTAAAAAAAATTAGAGTGACTCCTTTGAGCGAAACACGTAAGGGAGTGTTGTGAGAAATTTATTTTCTTTATACTAATCTTTGTTTTGCAGTGAGAATGTCTTATTTTAATTTTGAGCAAAGTTGGCGTGATGAGGAGTTTAAAAGGGATAGTGCGCGAGTAAAAAATCTAGAAATTAGACGGCGCAGACGGTTAAGTGAAACTCCTAACAGGGAAAGGAGAAAACAAAATTTGGGTAGTAGCACGAAAAAGGCTTCCTTGTTTGATGATGAGGATTGTTCTAAGTTTAACGAACTGTTTTCCAAAACTTATGAGCAATTTAAGAGGAGGGAAAGTTTTGTGCCAAACCAAATTGAAGAGCATGCCGTAGAAGGTGAATTGCTAGCTGAATGTGGTGACCCAAGCGTGCGAGCAAATATATTTCGAACTAGATGCCTCGTGCAAGAGAAGGTGTGTAGTTTGATAATTGATGGGGGAGTTTACTCAAACTTTGCTAGTACAACAATGATTGAGAAGTTGAAACTGCCTACTTTCAAGCACTCGTGTCCTTATAAGTTGCAATGGCTGAATGATAATGGAGTGATAAGGGTGAACAAACAAGTGCTTATTTCTCTTAGCATTGGGAAGTACAAGGATGAAGTTTTATGCGATGTGGTTCCAATGCAAGCCAGCCACATGATTTTGGGTCGACAATGGCAGCTTGATAGGCAAGCCAATTACAATGGCGTTTCCAATAAGTACTCTTTCAAGATGAATGAGAGAACCGTTACTCTTGTTCCATTGCCACCAAAGCAAGCTCATGAAGATCAAATGAAGTTACAAAAGGAGAGTGATAAAAAAAGAGAGAGTGAGCAAAAACAAGAAAAGAGTAGTAAGGCTAGTGAGGAAAGGAAAGAGAGTAATGAGGCTACTGAGGAAAAGAAAGAGTGTGAAAGGAAAATAAAAGATAATGAGGTAAAAGAGAGAGAAAAAGAAAATTCAGTGATCTTTAGTGAGAATGAGTTTGAAAAAGACTTGAGTGAAGTGAGGGAGATTGAGGCAAAACAGAGTGAATCGGAGGAAGACTTTTCAAATACTAACAATTTTAATCCCGTTTTGCCTATATCTATTGTGTCTTATTTGCAGGGCGTTGGAGATCAACACCAAGGAAAAGTTGAGTTGGAACATAGACAGCAAGCTTTAGAGCAAGGTGTTGATGAACTTGAATTGAAAAGTTGTTGCCCAAAGAAGCTTATGGGATTCAAAACTGAGCGTGGATTGTTTGAATGGGTAACTAACTCTGTGAATTTGAATAATGCTTTTGTGAGTTTAAATAATCAAAATTTTGAGCCATTCTTGGGAAAAATTGTTTTGAAAGGCTTTGATCATTGGAATATCACATTGTCATGTAACAATAGTAGTTTGAATTGTTACATATCGATTAGTCAATTGCTTATGATGAATTTTGATGCGCTAATCGCTAACCTCAAGAAGTGCACTCTTGGCACGAATGAGACTATGTTTCTTTGCTTTTATGAGAGTGTTGTAGGTAAGCCGGATTTAGTGGGGGAGTTGAATAGCATGGCAGCCATAGAGAGTGAAAGAAATATGGAGATTAGTTACGGAGGAGATCAAGGAATTTCCAAGGCAGCCATGGAAGCGAGGAGGATCTTTGCAAAGGGAAGAGAAGAGATTCTAGCTAAAGAACCGGAGTTGGAAGTTGATGAAGTGGAGCATATTGACTTCATTGGTGTGGACAAGTATGATTTCCATCCGAATTATCAGCCGGGAAGTTTCTTCAATGAACTAAAGATGATCGAGTTGAAGCATAGCCTCAAGTTCGATGAATTCCGTTTGTCAAAGAAGGCCAAGCTGCAAATTGGAAGATGTGGGTTGAATCAAACAAAGCTTAGCAAAGATTCGAGGACGAATCTTCTTGAAGAAGAGGGGTATGATATGATCCGGTCTAGCTTCAATTTCTATTCAACCATGGTGGTTTGTGGCATTCTAAATGATGATCCGCACATGATGAATCACAAGGATAGAGCATGGAAATTCAAATGGAATTTTATAGAATTTCACATGCTTGAAGCAAGGAGCTTAAATGATAATCATACATTTAATGGAGTTCCTAAGGACTGGGCGTGGAAGTTCAAGAGGTTAAAATGGCAAGGAGTCCCATTGGAATAATCTAGAAGATATTAATTTAAATTGTTTTTAAATTAATAGGGCTTCTTGAGTCTCATTATTCAATTAGGAATTAGAATTAGTAGTTTCCTTTTTGAATATTTTCCTTATTGTCTTATTATTAATTTCCTTATTGTGTTAGGATTATTCTAGAAGTTATTTTCCTTTTCTAAGTAGGAATTAGTTTCCTTTTTGAATTAGGATTCTAGTTTTGTTTCTCCTATTTAAAGGAGGCACATTATTGTTTTATTAATTAAGTTTTGATGATTAATAATATTGAGAGTTTTCTCTTTGTGTTCTCTAAGAACATGTTGAACATGTTGAATTGATTAATTCAATTGTTCTTGACTTATCAATCAATTCTCCACCAATTGATTGTGGCGTCTTCGACTATACCGAGGTTCGCGCTTCTTTAAGCGTTGGGTTGAGGTTTCCGCCTTCCATCTTTCGACGTATTCCAAGGTTCTTGCTACGTTTGTAGTTCAAGGGTTGAGGATCCATTAGACTGGCTAGAAAAGACGATCCGGGTTCGCGTCAGGTACCTTAACCGTTGAATATCTATATCATCTAATATATGATCTGACCCAGTTTGTAGCCATCATGAAGGATCACCAAGTGGCCACCCAAGCCCATCTTGAGCCCTAATAGCTATCAGAATACCTGCTGAACCAAACCAATTCAATCCAAATCCATACCCAGCCTAAGGTAACCAAACCCGAGATCCAGTAGCTCCACCTAACATTCTCTCAATTCATGCCAACATCAACCACCCACTTCCTATGGCCCCTGCCAAAATCGTTATACCACCAGCGTAAGATCCCAAAACCGCATGGTTGAACCCTGAACATTACCAACCTCTTCATAACCATAACCCTCAAGCCATCCTTGATGAAGATCATAACAGCTCCCCGAAAACTAGCCTCCCCATCATCGTTCGCGTACACTGAGAATATCGACAAGAAGACCCGAACAACTTTCTTAAGATTAGTCTCAGCGCCATCATTTGTATACACTAAGGGTGCAGAGGGTATATACACTGAGGGTATCGACAAAAAGACCCGAACAGCTCCCTGAAGACTAGCCTCACCACCACCATTCGTATACACTGAGGGTGCAGAAGGTATATGCATTGAGAGTATCGACAAGAAAATCTGAATAACTCTCCAAAGACTATCTTTTTCATTCATCATTCGCGCTGATGGGGTTAAATACTAATTTTATCATTGGCCTACAAAGGTAATTCAACACTTTTACCTCCAGTAAAATCCTATTTTTACCTCCAGTAAAATACCATTTTTACCTATGTGACCTAAGCATACACATCATGTACATTCTAGAATACATGTGACCTAAGCATACACATCATATACATTACACAAATTTACCTTTTTGCCCTTCATTTTTTACCTATAAATACCCCCCTCATTCATTCATTCAAACCACACCAAAAAACATATCTTCTTTCTCTCCCAATATCCATCCATCTCTCCTAAGAGATATAAAGCCATTGGCAATATAAATACAAGCCAATTTTCGAGGGTCTTATACTCTCTCTTTTCATACCCCAAAAAAATACCAATCCTTATACGCTCTCTCTCCTACACAGTTTATTATTTATTCTGTTGAAATATTTGTAATCCTAATTCTATACTTATAAATAGAATTAAGGAAATTAAAGAAAGAGAGATTGGTAGCTTGTATTATCATCCAAATTGATTGCCTTTGAGCTAATACAAAGCAAGCACACACAAAAGGAGGACGTACTGCCGGACTAGCATAAGCGCTACCGGGGGAACCTACCTTAACAAAAAATGTCTCGTATTCATCTTCATTTTTAATCAGTTTCTGCCGTTACTGTTCACAGTCACTGTTCACATATACGGTGGTACTGTTCACAGTCACTGTTCACAATTACTGTTCACATATACGGTGATCCTGTTCACAATCACTGTTCACAGTTACAATCCATTATTAAACCTCTAATTCACCATTATTCATTGATTGGTCGGTCGTCAATTATCTGTTCTAGATTTTGACACCATCAGTTTGGCGCCATCTGTGGGAACGATAAGCTCTCTAAAGCTCTCGTTCTTTAGAAATTACAAGTGAATTTTCGGTGAAAAACTCAGAATCCCGCGGGTGTACGTAGCTTAATATTCTCGGAAGCATAATTTCTTGCTCAGAACTCCAAATCATGCAATTATAGAGTCCATTTTGTAGAAAATTTCAATAGCTACAACTTTGCAGTTCAAGATTTCTTCAAATTCATCCATCTCGAGGTTCAAAACTTCGATATAAACTTTCTGGAACGAAAAAGGCTAAAATCCCGCGGGCCTATGGTGACTCAATATTATTAGGCGCATAACGTTGTACTCAAAACTCCAAATCATGCGATTCTGGAGTCCATTTTAAAGAAAATTTCAAGAGCTACAACTTTCCAGTTCAATCCTTTTTCAAATTTGGCCATCTTGGGGTCCAAAATGGGGATACAAAGCTGATGCAACAAAAAAATGCGAAAATCTAGCAAGCCTATGCTAGCTCAATATTTACGGGCGCATAATCATTCAAAAATCCGGTTACCCAAGGGGATAAAACCCAAAAGAAGAGATAAGTTATATTTTTATAACTCATATATGATTTTTTTATCTTTGTTTTAATATATCTAAAGTTGTATCATTTTCTTACGATCAATAATCTTTATTGTAGGTAAAATTGATGAGCTTCCAAAAAATTACAATTGAATGTAATTTTTATCAAGCTCATCCTACAAACCACAAAAAAGAAATTAAAGAGATTTTTAGCGGATATCAAACTTTCACAAAGCTAAATGTGATTTTGAAGTCCGTTAGACAACCGCTGGACCACCCCAGCCCAAAGAGACTTGGCTGAGAATGATCATCTACTGTTGCACCACTGGTCAGAGATCAAGATTTTGACGTTCCCTGGTAATAAATGAGAAAATTGTCAAAATTTGTCTAACTCAGAAGAGGACATGGCTCTACTCAAGACTTAGCAAAAAAGAACAAATTTTCCTTTTAAGAAACCCTGGTAATAAATGAGAAAATTGTCAGAATTTGCATAAGTTGGAAGGGAGCAAGACTTTACTCAAAACTCAGCACTTTGCCTAAGTTAAAAGGGAGTAAGACTCTACTCAAAACTTAGCAATTTGCCTAAGTTAGAAGAAAGCAAGACTCTACTCAAAACTTAGCAAAAACAACAAATTTTCTTTTTAAAAAACCAAGGACTTAAATGAGAAAATTGTCAGAATTTGCCTAAGTCAGAAGGGGGCATGACTCTACTCAAGACTTAGCCAAAAAGAACAAATTTTCCTTTTAAGAAACCAAGGACTTCAAAAAAATTGCTATCAACATATAAGGGCTATGCTTTAAACAGTCACAAGTATAACATCTCTGGAACATTTTTACAAAACTCTCACTAGAGGTTCACATTATCTAGTCACTCAAAAAAGGCTGAAGAATTTGAAGATCATCAGCACCAAAATTCAAAATAGTACTTAAATCAGAAGAAGAATAATCAGAAAAATCATGGCGAATATCCCCTAAAGCTGTCCAGTCAGAGCCCGTTGTTTCGGCAAAATCCGCAACAAAATCATCTTGCGAAGATTGCGACAAAAAACCGTCCGAGGCAGCCTGGTAAACGGCGTCCAAGGTAGCCTGGTCATAGGACGGATTTGGAAATGACGGCAGATCCACTTCAGTCAAAAAAAGCCCCATTTTCTATAATATTCACGGTAGGCGGAGGGATCTCAGGTGTAATCTCTTCTACCGACATAAGGAGCCTTAAAAAACTTTCGGGAACAGGTTCTGAAAGATTCACGGTAGTCGGAATAACAGCAGTCACGTTATTTTCTACCGACGAAGGGAACCTCGAAGAACCTTCAGGAGGAGCAGAGGAGGATAACGGGTTAACGCAGGAAGACCCCCCTTCTAACCGAGCCTCTAATGCCGTCACCCGTGCTTGTAACTCTTCCACCTTCTGTTCAAGAGAAGCAAGGAGAGCAGTACAGCCTTTAGTGGGATTTTCGATTCTCGTTGTGGCGTCAAAAAGGAATGAATTAAGAGTCTCAAGATATTGATGTTTGGGGATATTTTGTAAAATATCTGCAACACTTTTCACCCCGAAAACAGTGAAGATTGTGCGATAATCCTGACGAGTAATCACATCCAGAAAAATTTGTGCATATTCACACCATGGCTGACATTTCTTTCGTCTATAAGTACAAGCAGCACAAGAAGAACCTGTACAACGGAAGGTATTCGGCATACTTGTGATTTACTTTCCCTTATTCATGGGTATCCCCTGTAAAAGGTATAAGAAGAAGATGGATCTTTAGGGAGATGACAAGAAAGAAGGGACAAGAGGCATCTAGTATTGAAAGAATCCCGAAGACGAAAAGCTGTCTTCTTAAAAAGTCAAAATATGCAGCGCTCCCCGCGTGCATCTAGGCTCCACCGCCCTAGATCCCTCTTTAATGTCGTCATAGGGGGAGAAAATGTGTGTATGATGTTGATGTTGATGCTGCGGTAATGCTTTTCTAAAAAAAAAATTATACAGATGTATATATATATGTATACGTATATGTATATATACATATAAAGACCTCTAAAAAAGCAAAAGACCTCTAATACAGGCAAAAGACCTCTAAAAAAGGCAAAAGACCTCTAACACAGGCGAAAGACCTCTCAAAGGCAAAAGACCTCTAACACAGGCAAAAGACCTCTAAAAAAGGCGAAAGACCTCTCAAAGGCAAAAGACCTCTAACACAGGCGAAAGACCTCTAAAAAAGGGCAAAAGACCTCTAACACAGGCGAAAGACCTCTTAAAGGCAAAAAACCTCTAACATAGGCAAAAGACCTCTAAAAAAGGCAAAAGACCTCTAAAACAGGCGAAAGACCTCTCAAAGGCAAAAGACCTTTAACACAGGCGAAAGACCTAACACAGGCAAAAGACCTCTTAAAAAGGCAAAAGACCTCTAACACAGGCAAAAGACCTAACACAGGCAAAAGATCTCTTGCAGGCATCGAATTGTCAACCTTGTTCACCTACGAAGGATTCGGGCTTAAGACATCACGAACTTCAGAGCTCAAAGCTACTACTAGCTCCCGGGTTGAAGGATATCCTCACCAATCAGCTCATTTGAGCTAAATGATAAGGATAGGGGGCGATTGATGGGGTTAAATACTAATTTTATCATTGGCCTACAAAGGTAATTCAACACTTTTACCTCTAGTAAAATCCTATTTTTACCTCCAGTAAAATACCATTTTTTACCTCCAGTAAAATACCATTTTTACCTATGTGACCTAAGCATACACATCATGTACATTCTACACAGTTTATTATTTATTCTGTTGAAATATTTGTAATCCTAATTCTATACTTATAAATAGAATTAAGGAAATTATAGAAAGAGAGATTGGTAGCTTGTATTATCATCCAAATTGATTGCCTTTGAGCTAATACAAAGCAAGCACACACAAAAGGAGGACGTACTGCCGGACTAGCATAAGCGCTACCGGAGGAACCTACCTTAACAAAAAATGTCTCGTATTCATCTTCATTTTTAATCAGTTTCTGCCGGTACTGTTCACATATACGGTGGTACTGTTCACAGTCACTATTCACAATTACTGTTCACATATACGGTGATCCTGTTCACAATCACTGTTCACAGTTACAATCCATTATTAAACCTCTAATTCACCATTATTCATTTATTGGTCGGTCGTCAATTATCTGTTCTAGATTTTGACACCATCACGCGTTGAGGATGTACTACCCACATTACCACGACCCTGTTGTTGTCCTATCAGCAGAACCAAAAACCCTAAAGGTAGAATCAAGTCAATCAATTGGTTTAGCAATTGAAAGCCCCTACCTCTCTCAAGAATCAAGCCTGTCCACACCCACTCATGAAAATGCAGAACATCAGTAATCCTCCCGAGATTGTGGGTATGAGCAAAAGCAGCAACGCAAATGAATCTTAACAGGCCCAAGACTCAAGAAGCAAAGAAGACAGAAGCATGATGCAAGATCAACAGAATCCCAAGATGGAAGCATGCCATTTCTCTTGTGACCGATATCACCTTGCACTCACTCACTGATTGACCGAAAATCAATATTTGCCTTTTCAGTGTTGATATATTCTCAAAAAAATGGTCGGTCTTGCATGCATACATCTGCACTTAGATAATTTCAAGTAGTGTAACATACTTCATAAATCAGGCAACTCAAGATTCACGACATTTTCAAAACCAAGTTTTTAAAATGATGGTGCGATGATTTAAGAAGTATGCAAATTCTTAAAATTTAGGGAAGCATGGCATAAGCATTTGCATAGTGCATACACATGAACACTTGCATAAGTGTACCGCGCACCAGTCCAAGAATACATAGGCACTAAGCTCCATGGCCTACCAGACAGGCTTCACCACCGCATCCTGGTATATACCTCGATGATTAATCACACCAACATCACCAACTAGATCGTCATGATAAGATCACATGCCTTCCCAGAGAGGCAAGTGACTTCGTAAGCCCTCCCAGAAAGGCAAGTCAGTTCTTAAGCCCTCCCAGAAAGGCAAATCACTCCATATGTCCTCCCAGAGAGGCAAAACACAATCACATGTCCTCCCAGAGAGTCAAATCACTTCACAAGCCCTCCTAGAGAGGCAAATCACTTCACAATGTCTCCCAGAGAGGTGAATCACTTCACAAGCCCTTCCTATAGGCACCAATCCAAGCCCTTTCTACAGGCACCATTCCAAAGCCTTTCCTACAGGCACCAATCGAAGCCCTTCCTACAAGCACCAATCCAAAACCCTTTTAACAGGCACCAATCCAAAGCCCTTTCTACAAGCACCAATCCAATCCAAGCCCTTTTTACAGGCACCAACCCTAGCCATTTCCACAAGCACATACTAAAGCCCTTTTCCCAGGCAAACTCAAGCCTTCTCCAAAACCAAAAATCCCTCTTTGAGATGATATCAGAGAAAGATAAAGACAGACTGGAATGAGAAAATTTCGTAAAAAACACAGGGAACAAGCCCTCAAAAAAGGACTTTTGGCCTAACTTTTTCTCACCCGAGAAGTCTTCAAGATACGCTCCCAAAGGTTCTCGGACCGAAAATCACAAACACATCACGACGATGTCAAATGCGAACTTTCAAAGTAAACATTCTTAAAATCGTAAGGACGATGATGCTCAAAAAACCTGACAAAGTGAGATAAAATAAAATGGGTACAAGAAAAAATTGAAAGAGTAGAAAAGAAAATAAATCTCACAGTGCCAAAAGAAAAGAATATTGAAAAAATAGAAAAGAAAAAAAGATGGCAGCGAGAACCACACCAATAGTAACAGCTAGGCTAAAACGCCCAGGGTTATGTCTGATGGAGACATAAATACAGGATCGTTCGATATTGCGTATAGATTGAACAAAAAAAGGTTTTGCTAAAACCCTATAAGAATAAAGGGATTTCACCTTCGTGGATCATGTAGAGGATCCATATAAGGAGATGAGGGTTTGAAAACATCAGATTGCGATTTGGTCAGATTTTTTTTTATTCTCGCTGGGCTGCGAAAATTAATTTTTTTCGCCTCCGAAACGACTTCTGATCGTCCTGATTTTTTGCCCAATATTAGTAACTTTGCGTTCCGAACCACATATCCAAAAATCAGCCCGATCCAACGATGGGATCAAAAGTTATGATTGATTTACGACTGATGTGCTGAAAATCCTAAAGATCTTCTATCGTATTCCTTCCGCCATCAAATCTTGCACCGAGTGTGGGCTACGGTATCACCAAGATTTTCTCCTCTCTCAATAGAACAAACCCTAACTCATGAGATATAAGATATATGCCCACATGATAGGCCATAAGAATACTCCGAGCTTGCCAAAAAGTCTCTAAGAATTCGGTTGACACAATGACGATGCACAGTATGCATAACATGCTAATAAATGAATATTTGAAACAATTTATGCCACATAACCACAACAAATCTCTATACATGTCCCTTGATGTATATAATTCATTAATTAATTAATTTCATAAATATAAAATATTTATACATCCAAGAGATATCTCATGTATATCAAATAATACAAATGTATCAAGTATAATGGCATATCTTGCTTCAAATAACATACACATGGCTTTATAAATCACAAAACATCATCATCCTCATCATATAATAATTTTTAAAATAAAGACAATTAAAATATGATGATTCATGTATAATAAAATTATACTATCAGCTTTTAAAATTAATTAAACCCCTACCTCAGAATATTTAGCCCCAAATAATAAAATTTGAGTTGATACCCAAATCCCGACCGGCACAACTCTATAATTCTTATACCGTTGCGTAGCCCTCAACGTATAGAACAACTTTTCCTTAAGGCTCGACTCGATTCGGCGGAGTTTTGATGACCAATTGCTAAGACGTAATCTCCGTACCTATTTTCTTTAATTGTTTCTGTCGCTCGGCAACGAAAATGAAAGCAAAAAGGAATGAAAATGGAAGTGGAGGATTGTTCAGGTGGTGGAGTCGGTTGGCCATAAAACAAAAATCTAACTTTATGTTTAATTACAATAATTAACCCCGAAGTTTCGTAACTTTATTATTTTAACCCTGAACTTTTGCAACTTTACAATTTAGTCCATACTCAACCAAGAAATATGTGTCTAATTTACACTAATTATATTACGGGGTATTACATAAAGTATTGACAAATTCAAAAGTATGGTATTGATCCATATCTCAAATACAAAGAACAAAAAATACTTACAATTTTAGAATATGCTAACACCAACTGAATTGATCAAAACCAACCAAACAAAAAAGTGATTATTGGAAGATACTTGATCCACTTTTAATAATTGAAAACAATTAAAAGAACAATTGCAAATAATTTTACACCCACATTATTAAAAGCCGCATTATATTACTTCAAATGTGTATCTATTTTTATAATTAATTTTTGTTTTTATAATCGGGTTACAAGTCGTACTTTACTATAAATTTGGAATGTTTATGAAACAGTTAAAATGGAGGGTGATGGTGTCAAAATCTAGAATTAGATAATTAACCAATCAATAAGTGAATATCGATGAATAAAAAATAAATGCGGCGCAATGATGAACACATGACTTTTTTTTAAGGTAGGTTCCCCCGGTAGCGCTTATGCTATTCCAGTGGTACGTCCTCCTTTTGTGTGTGCTTGCTTTGTATTTGCTCAAAGGCGATCAATTTGGATGATAATACAAGCTACCAACTTCTCTCTCTCTATAATTTCCTTAATTCTATTTATAAGTATAAAATTAGGATTACAAATATTTCAACAGAATAAATAATAAATTGTGTAGGAGAGAGAGTGTATAAGGATTGTTGGTATTTTTTGGGGTATGAAAATAGAGAGTATAAGACCCTTCTATTTTTTGGGGTATGAAAAGAGAAAGTATAAAACCCTTCTATTTTGTGGGGGTATGAAAAGAGAGAGTACAAGACCCTTCTATTTCTTCTTGAATTGACTTGTATTTGTATTGCCAATTGCTTTATATCTCTTTGATGAGATGAATGGATCTTAGATAAGAAGAATTGTGTGTTTTTGTTGTGTGTTGAATGAATGAATGGTGGGAGGTATTTATAGGTAAATGGAGAATGGCAAAAAGGTAAATTTGGTAAAAATGAAGGGCAAAAAGGTCATTTTTGGTGGAGGTAGGTGAGGTAGGTGAGATGTGGTAGGTGTGGTAGGTGAGGTGTGGAGGTAAAAATGAGATTTTACCGGGGGTAAAAATGAAATTTTACCGGGGGTAAAAAATGTTGAATTACCTTTGTAGACCAATGGTAAAATTAATATTTAACCCCATCAATTGCCCCCTATCCTTATCATTTAGCTCGGATGAGCTGATTGGTGAGGATATTCTTCAACTCGGGATCTAGTAGTAGCTCTGAGCTCTGATGTTCGTGATGTCTTAGGCCCGAATCCTTCGTAGGCGAACAAGGTCGACAATTCAATGCCTGTGTTAGGTCTTTTGCCTTTATTAGAAATCTTTTTCAAAGCTGAGGCGTGAGAGCGGGCACTTGTCGAGGAAGATAATCATGGGAAAAGCTCGAATAACCGACGTGTAGAGCTTTGTTAGCCATTGACCATAAGTTTGTGGAGTTCGAAATATTAATCTGTAAAGCTAGCTAGACTTTGATCATTAGTCTTAGAGTTTCAGAACATCATTGTGTAAGGCTGGCTAGACGTTGATCTCGAGTCTTTGTTCAAGGAAACTAGATCTCGGATGCTAGTCGTTGAGCTCGAAACATCAATGTGTAGAACTCGTTAGACATTGGATTCAAGTCGTAGAGTTTGGAACATTAATATGTAAAACTCGCTATACTTTTAGTCATAAATAGTTTGATTCTACTCGGGCATTTTCCAACTCTTTATTTCATATATACACACATATATATATATTCTTTTTCTCTTTCTCTTTCTTTTTTCTTTTTTTTTGCACCTTTTTTTTGTCGGCCCCTTTTCAGCGATTTTTTTTCCGACAACTTTTCCGTATTTTTCGAACTCGAAATATGCGCTTCTGTTTCTTCTTCCTCTTCATCTTCCTCTTTCTCGAATCCCAATCCATTTCTTTCATCACCACTCATTTCTTCCAACGCCATTTTTCTCCTCTGTAATACAGTTTCTCTTACAAAAATAAACCAAAATAATGTCGAACACTCATCGTTTTACAGGTCCTCCATGTGTGGCTTGCGCTTATAACCACAAGAGATGTCCTCTATCTTGCAAATATGCTAAAATTTTTTGAAATATAATTGATCGTCAGGATTACCAAACAATCTTCACTGTTTTCGGGGTGAGGAATGTTGCATCTTTTTTGCAAGATGTCCCCGAAGATCGGCATCTTGAGGCTCTTAGTTCATATCTTCTTGAAGCCACGGTGAGAATCGAGAATCCCATTAGAGGCTGTACTACTCTCCTTGCTGCTCTTGAACAGAAGGTGGAACAGTTACAAGCACAGGTGACGACATTAGAGGCTCGGTTAGAAGGGGGTCTTCATGCGTTAACACGTTATGCTCCTTTGCTCTTACTGGAGGTTACTCGAGGTTCCCTTCGTCGGCAGAAAATAACGTGCCTGCTGTTATTCCAACTGCCGTGAATCTTCCAGAACCTGTTCCCGAAAGTTTTTTAAGGCTCCTTATGTCGGCAGAAGATATTACACCTGAGATCCCTCCGCCTACCGTGAATTTTATAGAAAACGGGGCTTTTCTGACTGAAGTGGATCTGTCGTCATTTTCGAATCCATCCTATGACCAAGCTAACTTGGACTCCGTTTACCAGGCTGCCTTGGACGGGTTTTTATCGCAATCTTCGTTAGATGGTTTTGTTGCGGATTTTGTCGAAACAACGGGCCCTGACTGGACAGCTTTAAGGGATATTCGCTATGATTTTTCTGATTATTCTTCTTCTGATTTAAGTACTATTTTGAATTTTGGTGCTGATGATCTTCAGATTCTTCAGCCTTTTTTGAGTGACTAGATAATGTGCACCTCTAGTGAGGGTTTTGTAAAAACGTTCCGGAGATGTTTTACTTGTGATTGTTTAAAGCATGGCCCTTATATGTTGATAGCAATTTTTTCGAAGTCCTTGGTTTCTTAAAAGGAAAATTTGTTCGTTTTGGCTAAGTCTTGAGTAGAGTTATGCCCCCTTCTGACTTAGGCAAATTCTGACAATTTTCTCATTTAAGTCATTGGTTTCTTAAAAGGAAAATTTGTTCTTTTTGCTAAGTTTTGAGTAGAGTCTTACTCCCTTCTAACTTAAGCAAATTGCTAAGTTTTGAGTAGAGTCTTGCTCCCTTCTAACTTATGCAAATTTTGATAATTTTCTCATTTATTACCAGGGTTTCTTAAAAGGAAAATTTGTTCTTTTTTGCTAAGTCTTGAGTAGAGTCATGCCCCCCTTCTGACTTAGGAAAATTATGACATTTTTCTCATTTATTACATGGGAACGTCAAAATCTTGGTCTCTGGACCAGTGGTGCAGCAGTAGATGATCATTCTCAGCCAAGTCTTTTTGGGTTGGGGTGGTCCTGCGGTTGTTTGATAAACTTCAAAATTACATTCAGCTTTGTGAAAGTTTGATATCCGTTGAAAATTTCTTTAATTTCTTTCTTGTGGTTTGTTGGACGAACTTGATGAAAATTACATTCAATTGTAATTTTTTGGAAGCTCGTCAATTTTTCCTACAATAAAGATTATTGATCGTAAGAAAATGATATAACTTTAGATATATTAAAACAAAGATAAAAAATCGTATATGAGTTATCAAAAAATAACTTATCTCTTCTGTTGGGTTTTATCCCCTTTGGTAATCGGATTTTTGAATGATTATGCGCCCATAAATATTGAGCTAGCATAGGCATGCAAGATTTTCACATTTTTTGTTGCAGCAACTTTGTATCACCGTTTTGGACCCTGAGATGGCTAAATTTGAAAACGGATTAAACTAGAAAGTTGTAGATCTTGAAATTTTATCCAAAATGGACTCCAGAATCGAAAGATTTGGAATTTTGAGCACAAAGTTATGGGCCTAATAATATTAAGTCACAATAGGCCCGCGAAATTTTAGCCTTTTTCGTTCCAGAAAGGTTGTATCGAAGTTTTGAACCCTGAGATGGACAAATTTGAAAAAATCTTTAACTGAAAAGTTGTAGCTTTTGAAATTCTCTCCAAAATGGACTCCAGAATCGCATGATTTGGAGTTTTGAGCAAGAAGTTATGCCCTCGAGAATATTGAGCTACGTAGGCCTGCGGGATTATGAGTTTTTCACTGAAAATTCATTTGTAATTTCTAAAGAACGAGAGCTTTAGAGAGCTTATCGTCCCCACAGATGGCGCCAACTGATGGTGTCAAAATCTAGAATTAGATAATTAACCAATCAATAAGCGAATATCGGTGAATAAAAAATAAATGCGGCGCAATGATGAACACATGACCTTTTTTTAATGTAGGTTCCCCCGGTAGCGCTTATGCTATTCCAGTGGTACGTCCTCCTTTTGTGTGTGCTTGCTTTGTATTTGCGCAAAGGCGATCAATTTGGATAATAATACAAGCTACCAACTTCTCTCTCTTTATAATTTCCTTAATTCTATTTATAAGTATATAATTATGATTACAAATATTTCAACAGAATAAATAATAAACTGTGTAGGAGAGAGAGTGTATAAAGATTGTTGGTATTTTTTGGGGTATGAAAAGAGAGAGTATAAGACCCTTCTATTTCTTCTTGAATTGGCTTGTATTTGTATTGCCAATTGCTTTATATCTCTTTGATGAGATGAATGGATCTTAGATAAGAAGAATTGTGTATTTTTGTTGTGTGTTGAATGAATGAATGGTGGGAGGTATTTATAGGTAAATGAAAAATGGTAAAAAGGTAAATTTGATAAAAATGAAGGGCAAAAAGGTCATTTTTGGTGGAGGTAGGTGAGGTAGGTGAGATATGGTAGGTGTGGTAGGTGAGGTGTGGAGGTAAAAATGGAATTTTATCAGGGGCAAAAATGGAATTTTACCAGAGGTAAAAAATGTTGAATTACCTTTGTAGGCCAATGGTAAAATTAATATTTAACCCCATCAGAGGGCTAGTTCATAAGTTAGAGAATAAAATGGGAGACCAATTCATAAATTAGACTGAAGTTTTAGTTTTGTAGGTAATATTTACTACAAAAAATATGTGTCTATAAATTGACTGTAAGTTTCAAATACTCACAGTGTCTTTGAGTTTATCATTTTCCTTTTATCATATATCTTTGTAGGAAAGAAATATCATTATTTCTCTTTCTTAGATGACTGATCTATAAAAGTAAAATTGTTAAAAGATTGCATAAATTAAGTGTATTATAGGCATGAGAATAGACTCATAAGTTCCATGTAACTGAGCATCGATAACATAATTCACCACATGTATATAAACAAGATAATTTTCAAAAAATTATGCACAAAATTTATTGAAGTTTTTGATGACTACATTTCACACAAGCGTTTTAAATAAGTGGGATTGTTTTAACCTGTTCATATTTTTAATAGAATCTTCTTGTGGGATTGAATGAGAATGGATAAAAGGCTTGTGGGATTGACGTGAGGGGCAGGGATGGCTATATTTCTCAAACTCCGGGCCTTCAACTACATAATTAAACTTTAAGATGTTTTTTTGCTAAAGAAAAAAGAAAGAAGGAAAAAAATTGGCATGTTTTGTTTGGGTGCTTTAATTATTTAGGGTGCTTTTGTAAATTTAAAAAATCATACATGGGTGCTTAAATAAAAGGTGTTGAAATTAGTTTTTTAGGGTGCCTTTACTAGCACCCTATTATTAAATAGGGGTGATTCTATTTCCACTTTCAATAATACTTGGTTTCATTACTATCCTTTATTCGGTCCTTAAGCATTGAGTAATGACACGTTATTCGATTATTGAGGAACGAGTATAAACTTATTACTCGGTAGGGGTGTTTTCGATTTCATTTGGGGTAGAAATAAGGTACTCCAAACTCAAACCAGTTGTAAAAATTCAATTTTGATTCGATTTTAGTTTTTAAATCTTCTAAACCCAAACTCGAATGAACTAAATAAAAAAAAAAACTCGAACAAAATTTTTCGAGTCTATTTTAGTTCAGTTTTATTTGATTTTGACATATGCTTTTTTTTAAATCAATTTAACATGGAATAATAATATTAACCGTAAGATTTGTTCATATTTAAATTAAATTCATAAATTTTAAGAAACAAGGAGCAAACATATAAAAACCACGTTCTCTATTTAGTTATTATTTTATTTGTACATTTTCAAGAATAAAATGATGAATTATCTCACCATCATATATGTGGTAAAATAATCTTAGTATCATGTAGTTAATTAAATAATGTGGGCATGCATTAATTACTTTTTTTAAGAGGATCACACCATGCAATTAATATATAATATATTTTTATAAAAATCTATTTTTTGTGTCATAATATATTTAATGTGTGCACTTAGAGTATATATTAACATATTTTATTTTCTTATACAAAATTCGGTTTGATTTGGTTTTGTACGGGCTAACTCAGAATTCGAACCAAATTATTCGGTTTCGCTTTGATTTTCTCTTTTTCAGTTTCGAATTTTTTTCATTTAGGGGTTTTATGGATCAGTCTAGATTGGTTCAGTCCATTCAGTCGATTTTTCTTATAACTCGGTGCTTAAGAATCTAATAAGGTATTGTCAAATTTATACTTAACGGTCAAAAATTGAATAACAAAATCTTGTTCAATACTTAAAAATAAAAATAAAAAAATTAAAGTGCGAGTAAAACAAGTATTATTAAAAGTGAAAATAGAAACACGTCAATTAAATAAGGGTGGTGCTATTGTCACCCCACAAATTACTTGCTTCCACTCCCACTAAAAAAAAGTTATAAACTTCTATTTCCACCCCCACCCAATTAATTATTTTCAACCAATTAATCACTCATTAACATTAATTACTATTCATCATCATCATCGTCATCATCATCATCATCATCGTCATCATCATCATCATCTTCTTCTTCTTCTTCTCTATGATTTTTACTCAATGGTTAATAATTAACAAAAATTCAGATCTAAATAACACATTCTACCTCATTCAATTCATTTCAAAAGCCAACAAAAATTTAAAAGTAACTCACAAAAATACACAAAATCTCCATTGATGTCACAATAAAAAAGCCTTAAGTTGTAGAGAATGGTAGAGAAGAGCGAACCAATGATTATGTTTTTATTATGTTTAATGTTTATTTTATTTAGTTAATATCAAAAAAAAAAATTCTACCAACAAAACGAATTAGAGCATCAAAACAGGTTACATCGATTACGGGAAACCGAAATTGGAGCACGTGTTCGGTTTTCGATGACCGAATGTGTAATTTGATTATATTCTAGACAACTTCAGTCCTAGGAGACCAAGTAATTTGATGAACTTGGGTCCTAGAAAACCGAAATTATCCAAAATACTCGGTTGTTAGAGACTAATGTAAGGTTTCGAGAGTTGAAAATATAGTCCAGAATACTTCGGTTGTGAGGGATCGAGGAAGTGGATGAACCCCGGTCATAGGGAACCGAAATTATTATTAATACTCGGTTGTTAGAGGCTGGTGTAAGGTCTCGAGAGCTAAAATATGATACGAGGATACTACGGTTGTAAGGGATCAAGGAGTAGATGGATGCAAAAATTTAAAAACCATTGTTGAGAAGAAGGAGAAGAAGAAGAATTAATGATTAATTATAATTAATTTGCGTTGCATTAAGGGTTAAATGAATATAAAATTTTAAAAACCATTGTTGAGAAGAAGAAGAAGAAAAAGGAGGAGGAGAAAGATTAATAATTAATGGTTAAATATAATTAATCATTAATTTATGTATATTAAAATGGGAGTGGTAAAAAAAATAGTAAGAGTATTAATCAATAAAAGAGAGTTAGTGAGAGTAATAATAAAAGTAAAAATGATACCAAATATATATTGGGATAAAAATAGCGTAACCCTTAAATAAGGGTGAGACTATTTACAACCACCATTTATCTCACTAACACCTCTCATCTCACAAACACCCCTCAAATATAATTTTTTGACCACTAACACCCTCCTATTTATCTCTTCTATTTACCTTAAGTAATTTATATAAAGTATGTAATTAAAAATATAATTAACCTTAACTAAAATTAATCACACACTTTAAAAATATAATTAACTTTAACTAAAAAAATTAATCTATCAATTTATCCATGAGTAATAAATTAATCCTAAACTCTCTTGATGTGGGGAGAACATATGATATTTACTCTCCTGATGTGGAGAGAGTAAATGGAATAAATTCGGTTGAAGTGGGGAGACTGACTTTTAAACCCACTGAAAATTTTTAAAGTTAAACTCTCCTCATGTGGGGAAAATATATGTTATTTACTCTCTTGATGTGGGGAGAGTAAATAGAATAAATTCGGCCAAAGTGAAAAGATAGTGAGATATAAGAGGGGTATTTTAAAGTGTGTGATTAATTTATTACCCATAAATAAATTGATAGATTAATTTTTTTATCTTAAAGTAAATATATTAATTGAGGGGGGTATTTATAAAATATAAAGAGGGTGTTTAAAAGTAGATATATTTAAAATTAAATAAAAAATATTAGTGAAATAAATGAAAATTATAAATATTCTAACCCTTAAATAAAGGTAGAGGGTGCGTGAGGTAGGCGAGTAAAATTTTAATAAGGGAAATAAAAAGAAGCAATAAAATAGAACCAAATCTACTATATAGGGATTGAATTTCTCCTATCACCATAAAAAGAAAGGGAAGGGAAAGGGGGAGGTGAGAAACTAGATAAGCCATTATTTGATTGATTTGGGATGGAGATATTACGAGCAGGCAGCTCCTCCTCCTGCTGCTGCGGCATTCAATTGCTTCGACAACCACCATTACTCCCACGTTTCTCCTCCACCTCTTCTGCTCCTAATAGTAATAATAATCTTTTTCTTTTTCGTAGTCGTAGTCGTAAACCTCTCACTCTGACCCCCAATTTTTTTCACAATTCTTCCTGTAAACCCTTCACCACCACCACCAGCCGCTCACTCCTCGATGATGATTCTGCTGCTTCCGGTAAGCTCACTTACTTTCTCTCTCTTTTTCTTCTTCTAGTTGCGAATTTATGCTATTAGTGATCCGTAATTCTTGTCATTTGGTACTCTGTATGTAACGACCAAAATATTCCACATCTGTAACGTAATAAAATGTGCTTGGCATATACGTGGATTCAATGAGTATAACTTACAACTTTGGCTAGTCATTTTTGGGAGAATCCGGGTGGTTACAGTGAATCATTCAGGACCACTACTATGTTAATGTGTGAATATTGTGTGTCACCGTGATTTTAAGGGGGAGAATGTGACAACCCAAAATATTCAATTTGAAAATAATTTCAGATCTGAAACTATTTATTTTAATTTTTTAAGTAATATAGATTATATAGTATGGTGTGTGCATGTATACCATAATAAGTTATATTATACCATTATTTATCACAAATTAGCAAGAAAATAAAGTGATTATCATATTAATGATTGTATATAAAGTTTTTTTTTTCTTTGATAAGAAACAGAACTTCATTGATATCAAAAAATAGAAGTACAAAGTGGTTGGATGAGAGATCCAACAGAAAGAACAAAATGTAAAAGATAAGCTTCCTATGTATCTAGGACAAAGCTTATGGGATCCAAACAAAACATATAATTCTCTATGCTGTTAAAAAGCTTGGCCGCTTTGGCCCATAATCCAACTACGAAACACGCATGATTCCATATTTCCTCCACATACTGCTCTTTGTCTTCAAATATCCTCCTGTTCCTCTCTGTCCATATCAGCCATGCAATAGCTTGTACAAAAAATCTCCATAGAACTTTAAAAGTTTCTCTATTACCTTTGTAGTTCCACTCTATTAATACAAACTCAGCCCAGGTCCTAGGTAACACTCCTACCACACCCATTGTAGACATTAATTTTGTCCAAATATGACCTGAGAAGTTGCAGTGCAATAGTATATGATTTGCGCTCTCTAAGTCATTCTTGCACAATATACACCAATGCGGAGATAGTACCGAAAAGGGCCTTCTACTTTGAAGCAGATCATTCGTGTTAATCTTCCCATGAACCGCCAGCCAATTAAATACTTTAATCTTGGTGGGCACACCACTTTTCCATAAAACTTCTTTTGCAAGAAAACCGTTTGTGAACCCGATCCAGATATGATCACGAAAAAAGATTTACTTGAAAAAATGCCTTGTGAGCATGCCTTCCAAATTCTACTATCTTCTACAGTTTGGAGGGATTGTAAACCTTCAATTTTATGCAGCAGATTTAAGAAATCAGCTTGTACTCTACAGCTGAAATTTCTACGAAAACGTAAATTCCAAAAGATGCCATTCTCCACTTGTCTTTCTGCCACTTCACAAATATGATTGTTCTTATTGAGAGAAAGTTGGTACAATCTCGGGAAAACAAAGCGAAGGGCCGTAGCATCTATCCACACATCCTCCCAGAATTTTATTTTTTTCCCATTACCTACTTTGAGAGTTGTGTTTACTGCAAAAATATCCCACAAGCCTGCAATAGATCTCCATGGAGATTTGAGCTTAGCTTTAGGGTCAGTCTTCACTTCAAAGTAATTAGACTGCATGCCGTGCCTACTCACAATAACAGAAACCCACATGGAATTAGTCTCTAAAGGAAACCGCCACAACCATTTTCCTAAAAGAGCAATATTTTTATTGACTAAATCACCAACACCTAAGCCACCCAGATTTTTCGGTTTTTTGACAACATCCCACTTAATAAGATGATCTTTGGAACCCTCACCCTTCCCTTCCCAAAAGAAATCGCGCATCCGTTTCTCGATAGCTTTAGCGACTTGTACCGGCATTTTAAAAAGAGACATGTAATAGGTCGGAATGCTACTAAGAACTGATTGCAAGAGAATCAAACGACTACCTCTTGAAAGATGTCCTTTATGCCATCCATCCAATCTTTTTTCGATTCTTTCGATAACCGGATCCCAAAAATGAAAGCTATTGGGATTTCCCCCAAGAGGAAGTCCTAAGTAAAGTCATAGGCCACTCACCAACAAGACAACCCAAACTGTTTGCAATCCCCTCCTGTCTCATCGAGCTACTATAAATACCTGCCACAACACTTTTATTCATGTTGATTTTCAACCCCGAGAGCAAAGAAAAAGTGTTGAGAACATGGACAATGTTGGATATGTTGGAGTCTTTGTTTGAAACAAAGAAGATACTATCATCGGCAAATAGCAAATGAGAGAGGCGAACCTTCTTACTACCAATCTCGAATCCTTCTATCAAAGAACGTTCACAAGCTTTATTCACCAGTCTACTAAGAACATCTCCGACTAGAATAAATAAAAAAGGTGATAATGGATTGCCTTGTCTCAAAACCCTACTTGCTCCAAAAAGACCCCTAGATTTACCATTGATAATGATTGAAAAATTAGAAGAAGACAAACAACCCATAATCCATTTCCTCCACCTTATACCAAAACCTTTCTTTTCAAGCACAAAATCAAGAAATTCCCATCTAACATGATCATAAGCCTTTTCAAAATCAGCTTTGAAGACCACCCCCTCCATCTTTTTTGATCTATAAACCTCAATAGCTTCATTAGCAATTAGAGCAAGGTCAAGGATTTGCCTACCTCGAACAAAAGCCCCTTGAGATGGGTCTATTGTAATATCGAGCACCTCCTTAAGCCTAGAAGATAAAACTTTGGCAATAATTTTATAGAGACTTGTAACAAGACTAATCGGTCGAAAGTCTTTAATGGAGGTAGACTTTACCTTTTTCGGAATTAAACAAATGAATGTGGCATTTACCTTAGCATTCACAATGCCATTAAGAAAAAAATCATTGAAAACCTCCAATACATCAGCCTTAATCTCCTCCCAACCGTCTTGTAGTACCGCAATAGTGAAGCCATCAGGACCCGGTGCTTTGTTTCTATCACAAGAGAAAAGAGCAGCCTTTATTTCATCCTCCTCAAAGTGTCTCTCAAGTCGAATGCTACTAGATTCATCAATGGCTGACCACTCCAAACCCTCAATACCAAATGCCAAGGTGTTGGAGCTATTAAACAATTTTTTGTAAAAATTTATTATTTCATTAACTATCTCCTCCTCCGTTTGCAGAACTCTCCCATCACTCGACTCAATTTTGTTCACCAATTTATTCACCTTCCTCCCACTTGCTATACGATGAAAAAGAGTGGAATTGTTGTCCCATTCTCTTACACCTTGCACTCTTGCTTTTTGATTCCATGAAGTTTCTTCTTTGATGATAACCTCTTCCAATTTTGCTTTTAAATTGCTTCTAATCATTCTGTCGTGCTCTACAATGGAACCATCCGCTTCCTTTCTGTCCAAATCCGCAATTTGAGAGATAATTGCATTTTTCTCAAGCCTAAAGTCGCCGAAGGCTGATCTGTTCCATCTTTTAAGTTCACCCTTCACTGCATCCAGCTTCTTCATGAAACGAAAACCAGCCCAACCATGACCTGGATGAAAACTCCCCCACTTTTTGAAATTTTCTCTGAAATTTTGGTGTTGCAACCACATGTTTTCGAATCTGAATGGAGTAGGACCCCATTTGAACTTGTTTGTGTCCAATACAATTGGACAATGATCCGAAGTAACTCTAAAGAGAGCATCTTGTCTTACTACTTTATGCATTTGTTCCCATCCTTCAGAAAAAAGAAATCTATCAATACGAGAGCATGCTAATCTTTCTCCCATGTTAGACCAAGTGTACTCCGAATTATTAAGATCAATATCTCTCAACCCCGTGTCTCGAATAAATGAATCAAAGTTTTTCATGCTTCTTGTAATTCTTTCGCCATTTAGTTTCTCAGTCGGGAATCTAACCGTGTTAAAATCCTCCCCAAGACACCATTTTTCACCACATAGGCCATATAAACCACCTAGCTCATACCATAATTCCTTCCTTTCTTTTGAGTTACATGGACCATAAACACCAGTACACCACCAGTTATTGTCACCCCCAACCGGTTTCAACAAAACCGAGATAGAATAGGCTCCAAGAATCACTTCCAATCCTCTACACACCCTAACATCCCATATTATAAGAATGCCACCAGATCTGCCAGTGGACGGTAAAAAAGCCCACTCTTTAAATCTGATGCCCCATAAACTACTTATCATTCTCCCATCTATCACCTCCTTTTTAGTTTCTTGCAAATAACTATGTCCGGCTTCTCCCTGTTGATCAACTCCTTTATTACTTTCCTCTTATCCTTCCTCCCTACCCCCCTCACATTCCAAGAAAGTATCTTCATGGAAAACCGCCAATACCCTTAGCTACCGTTCTACCTTTTCTACGCCCCTCATAGTTGATATTGCATTCCAATTTCTTCAATTCTCTACTTTTAGGGCTTTTGGTGGTTTTATCAGAGGAATCATCCTTATTGACATTCGGTAGCTTCTTGAAGCCTTTAATTTTCCTTGTTAAGGGGAAAACAGACACCCCCAGTTCCTCGAAAAAATGCTCCATTGATTTCACATTAATCTCGCCCTCTTTGATAAACTTTTGCTTAAAAAGTTCACCAAAAGCTTCATTAGCACCTTTAACTGCTACTGCTTCCTCAATGCCTTTCGTAATCATACTAGGAGCTTCTTTATACACCTTTGAGGTTGGACAATTTGTTTGAGGTATTTCTTCATGATCAGCACACAATCTAACCCCATTAACCTGTTCGTCTTGATTACCAGCTGAATTTAATTGCTCATCTTGTTTAACATTTCCTACAAATAGGCCATTTATCCCTTCAAGACAATCATTAAAGAAAGCAGATTCTGATTCTGATTCAGATACGTATGAGGCGCTATCCTCATCCGATGATTCATCACTAATTCCCGTGATCAATACATTATCCGTGAAATCATCTTCAATCACATCAGTCTTTACTGAATGTTGTTCAATTTCTTCAAAAGTAGGATGATCAAACCCCAATTCCTCATTAACATTTGGATCGGCCTCCATCTCAAATACCTGATCGTAGTATTTTTTGGTACGAAGAGTATGTGTAATGACGGTTTGGGCGTTCTGGCATTTATTTGCTTCAGCATCAAATTCTTCATTCTCTTCATCTCCAAGTAGCCTTTTTCTCTTGCTTTGCACCCCATCACTTATCTGTTGCATAATAACAGTAGAATTAAAGATTTCGCCTTTCGTGAAGAATTTTGGTCCATCGGTCCGCCTTTTCTTTGCCCCACTATCCAGTTCCTTTAAGTTGATCCAATTAGGTTGTATAACCACACGATCCATCTCCACCCATTTTATGATTGTTCTCTCAATTGGACTAGGCCCAATACCCAACAGTCCATCCTTAATCCTTTTAAAGATTTTATCCACACTAATCTCCTCATTAAACCGATTTAGAGATGTGATTAAAGTATTACAACTTGAGCTATTGAGAATGACAATATTTCTCATGGTACTAAATACAGATACCTTGGATCTGAGTACTTCAAACTCGGTCTTGAAAAATTGATTGCTATTTGTGCCGGTAGCACCGATATCAGTAAGTTGGGCAATTGACTTCTCCACTTCTACGACATCATTAACAAAATTTCGGCCCCTGTCTGTCCTTGTAATACCATCGTATAACTTTTCGTTTACACCATCATCCTCCTGCAATCTCCCCTCCTCATTGTCTGAATCCGGCCAGACTACTGGACTCGCGGTTCTTCTAACAAGGATCCCTGTTTGTTCAGCAATTGGCACAGCAGTACTTAAATACTCCCCTACATATGCTGGAAATCTAAAGCGTGGTCTTTTCTTCACATTGACCAAAGACAACACTCTTAGCTTAATTGTACATTCCTCATCACCTTTATAGAGATCTATTTCCGCCGGAATGAAGCCACTTAATTTCCCATGCACCTTAATGCGTGCAGAGAAGCATTGTTCAAGAGATGCAGTTCTTTTATCTATCTTCGCCAAGCCTCCACAGTAGTTTGCAATGATTTTGAAAACATCATTTGTCCACCATTTTAATGGTAGGTCCTTGATTTCAATCCAGCCACCCGTGCAAGCTAATTTTCGCGTGCTATTGGCATAAATCTGATTGCCGCTTTGCAACTTAATCATATATTTATCCACAATTATCTCACCTTTATTAGCAAAAATTTCTGCATCATCCTCGTCTTTACATTTTATAATAGCTTTATCTGGATGGAAAGGAACCAAATCAATCTCCTTCTCAAATTGTTTTTGCAGCGCTTCTTTAATTTTGCTCCAGTCGTCCCATAACCCACTTCTCACGCAAATGGCAGTATTACACCACTGCTGCTGTCTTAAAGCCTCTTTAGTTTATCGCAATCTGCTTCTATTAGTTGCTTTGTTCCTTATCTTAAAAGGCCTACTGGATACATACCTGTTTATTTTTCTTTCTTCACCTGGTTGTTTTCTGACAACATCAGCAAATGTGATTGGTGCTCTTTTACCTTCAACACTTCTAATTGGTTTTAAAGACTGCCTAATTTGGGGTCTGTATGTTCCAGGATTCGGAGGATTCTTCATCAGAGAAGTAATTTCATCTGCAATCAATCTCCATCCCTCTCCTTTCGTTCCTTCTGGAAAAACCATCAAGCTTTCAAATCTGCCATTACATAATTTTGAAAGGCGTAGGAAGCCACCATTAATATTCTCAGTATACTGAAGTACATACGAACTTGAGTTTGTTTGCGATTTACTAAAAAATTGATGATTCGGCTTCTCTCTACAAACTCGTCTGAGGCAACCCAATAGCCACACAATTCTATTGAAGTCTAAATACACCCTGAATCGATTACCCTTTGTCTCTTCAGTTATAATAACTGTCCTGACGTTGCTAGAAAGCTTGATTCTGAAATTTTTTTGTTCTACCTTAATACTTGTAACCCCATCCTTATATCTCCATGCATGAAACTCGGCCATGATTGGCACTGATGGCTTGATTGTAGATTCAAATCGAGCAGTATTTTTAATATCTGCCTTATCTCTCCATAGTTGCCGCTTAGCCCCATCCTGAAAATCCGTCTCCCTATTCATCCTAATACTTCTCGAGTTCATCTCTCCAGGTGGTTCAAATTTACCCAAATTACGTCGGAAATAATTGCCAGGTTGCCGGCGATAGGCAAGAGTTGTATTATCTTCACCAGATGGTCGCTGGAAGGAGAAAGACGATTTGAATGTTTCTTTGACATTACGATCTCCCTGGAATTTAGTCATAACATCTTTATATCTCCATGCATGCTGATCGGAAAAATAATCAGGGTCCGAATGGTTTGTTTGTGGGTTAAGACGAAAAGTCGTTTTGACTTCCGTCGGGAATCTCTCAAATATTTTCTCTCTCATGGTACTAGAGAGAGAATTGCGGATTGTGGTTAGAAGGGTAGAGATTAAGGTCGGTTGGTTAGGGTGGTATCAAGGAAGGTGGTGGAGAATGTTTATGAGTGTTGGATGGAAAGAGGATTCTTCATCATCTAGAAAAAGAGAGAGATGATCGATTGTTGGTGATGTTCAGTGGTTAGGGGTGGTCATTGTATATAAAGTTAATATAACAATATTTGACGGATCATTCCCATAAATACAACAAAAAGGTACCCAGCATAGCCGAAAGTACCTACCATCCCGCTAGCATAATATATATATATGTATATAATATAAATCTGTATAACAAGGGGAATGGATTTTGAATCTTGAAAATGTATAAAAGATAGAGAATTGTGTGATTGCAGTTGAGTGTAGCTTTTTGAAGGTGGATATTGCATTTGGCACGAGTTATGACTTAGTCTAGATAATAATGGGAAATGGTTTTTCAACATTTAAATATACAATTACAAAAATAGCAACTAGAAAGTACTTAATTACAAATCTAATTACTGTAGTTTAAAAATTATGTAGTGTAGCAGTTAAATTAAACTTATAACAAATCTAGCAAAAAAACACTGTTCGCTTAGTGCATTACCAAATCTACCCTTTTAATTGCTTTTCATTTCCTAATTTGCCCCCACCCCGTTCCCCTTATTACCCTCTTTACATTTAAGCCACTTTCACCAATCATTAATAAAACAAAATACAAAGTGGGTAGTCTTCCTCATACTTGGCAGCGGCAGCAACCCAAAGCTGCCACCAGTGGCAACCTAAAAATGAATAGTACCCCAAAAAACACAGCCCAAACTGAGTTCCACCATTTTCCGGTGGATAATCTTTCATATTCTTCTCGCTGAAAAGCGTTGAAAAATGAGAAATTTGGCCATTTGAAAAATGGTCCCCATTTCTCTTCTACAGAAAAGTTCAGTTTTTTACAAAAAGAGTATCTGTTTTTTACAAAAAGGTATCATCTTTTTACACGAATGTACCATTTCTTGTTCAGTTAATGTTTTCTAGAGAGAGATAGGAAAGAGAATTTGGAGGAAAATCGTGGAACTTAGTTTGGGTGGTGGGTTTGGGGTGCTGTTCACTTTTAGGTGGCCGGCAGCGACTGGTGTAAAAGATGGGGAAATCGGCAGGGAAGACAGTGGATGATGAAGGTGGCAAATAGTCCCTGTTGTCTTATTAGGGAGATTGGTCAAAGTGATTTAGTGGGAAATAAGGGAAAAGGGTGGGGATATTTTCGAAAAGGAAAAAATAGCTAAAAGGGTAAACTAGGCAATGCATTGAATGAACATTGTTTTTTGCTAGATTTGTAATAAGTTCAGTTTAATTACTATATTCTGTAATTTTTAAACTACAGTTGTTAGATTTGTAATTAGGTATCTTCTAGTTGCTATTTTTGTAATTATCTCATCTTAAAGTTCTATAAGGGATAAAGAATTGTGTCACTAGATTTAAGATCTACTTGAATGATTGATAGTGCCTTCAGCACTGGTTATGACCCAGTATATAATTATATATATCATCACAATCTTTTTCCAATTCAATCCATTAACTCTTTTCATAACCACCCATTTTTCTTTCATTTCTTCCCTTCCAACATTTTACAGTCAAGGTTATTGAGGAGGTTGATCCTTTTCTAGCTGCCAAGGTGAGAATTTCATATCTTATCCCCCCACCCCCACCCGCTTTAGGATTTTTAAACTTGGCAGTTTGATTGCTCAATTTTGAATTCAGAAAAAGGCAACAGAAATATCCCCTGCCCTAAAGGGAACTTCCATATTTCTTGTTGGTAAGCAATACCCTATTCCTATTCTCTGTGTTTTGAGTCGCTTTATTATGAATCTCCACCTCCATATGTTTGCACTTACACGTCAAATGCTGGCGTAATAATTCTTAAAACTATTTAAGGGATAAGCAGTATCATTAAAACCAGATTGGGGAAACTTCTAGCCGATGCATTCCGATATTACTTCTTTGACAGGTAATTGTTGTGTCTCACTTTCTTCCAAGAGATATGTTACATCAGTTAACTTGTGTATCTTTTGTATGCAGTGATAGTTTGATTGAGGAAGCAGCCAGAAGCGAATCTTCTGCCAAGTCCTTTAGGGAAAGAGATGAGAAAGGGTTTCGTGAGTCAGAGGTGAGTTCTTTAAATATTTTTATGGTTTAGCATTACGTGTTTAAGATTTTGGATTTCAAGTCTTATCTTTAGCTGCCACTAAAGGCTTCCGGTGGCAAGAAACCCCATCACTGAAATAGTCTTCGAAAAATCAGGAGATCAGCTGTGCAGTATGCTAACCCGGTTAATTTTTAAAATGCATTTATTTGCAGACCGAAGTACTGAAGCAGCTGTCAGCAATGGGTCGATTGGTTGTTTCTGTTGGAGATGGTGCAGTTCAGACCTCAACTAATCTGTAAGAATGTTTCTGTTTCTGCGGGTCAATCTTCATGAACTATTTATTGTGGTCAATTTCAAATTCTTTCTTCATTTTTTTTATGACGTTATCTAGGTCCCTCTTGAGACATGGAATTTCAGTATGGATAGATGTCCCTTTGGATTTGGTAGCAAGGGAAATTTTGAAAGATGGGATTCAACTTCCTGCATCACAAAAATCAACTTCTGGATCTTATTCTGAGGTTTATCTTCCGTCTATCATTCCTTAAAAGACAAAAATTTCAACTTCCTTTGATCCACTAAACATCCCTTCTTTGTGGCGTTCCATCATTGTCAGTTGTCCACAATGCTTGCTGAATTATTTATAAAAGTTGTTTCACAACTCCTGATGAATGATAACCAGGTGTATACTCGAGTAACTCAGCTGTATGCAGAGATGAAAGGTGGATATGCTGTAGCAGATGCAACTGTTTCACTCCAGAGTATACTCGTGACTTTTCCTGCTCATATTGTAGCACATATTTTTCCCATTCTTCTGTTGGTGTTAACAGCTTCTTGTTTGTACAGAAGTAGCTTCTCTGTTGGGTTATGATGAATGTGATGCAGTACCCATGGAAGACTTGTGTTTGGAGGTGGAGAACATATATTGTTGAATTTATGTATTCGTATCATCAAAGTAAATAGATTAAGAAACTTACCTCAATGTTTCTTGCATTTGTGATTATGTTAGGTTCTCAAGGAAATAGAAAAATTGATGAGAGTAAAGAAGCTGATGGAAGAGGCTGCAAGACCTTTTTAGATACAAGGGACCTACCTCACCAGCATTAACTCACAGCAGTTCAGTCAACATGTTCCCTGTTTTGGTTAATCATTAGCTTATTGTGTTCATTAGCAGCAAGTGAAAATGGGAATATGAATAACATCGCTGTGTTATGTAAAAATAACAGAACGAGTTCAGTAGGCTGTCTGTGGGAAGGGAAACTATTGTGGCAGAGGGATATCCCTCCCTCCCTCTCTCTCATGATAGAATAGTGTATATTTTGAATTCTCGTGTTGCTTATCTAATTGTAACAAAGCCATATACTTGTGTCTACAGCATAATATTCATCTTGTGCCAAATACCTATTTACATTGCACCTGCTTCTCTTGTATGGCGTTGGAACCTTTGAAGTCTAATTTATCTCTAAGAAGGTAGGCGAGAAGGATTTGGTGTTGGTGGGTTGGGTGGAGGACCAAGCATTGAGGGACCACTAAATGGAAAAGTGTACATGGCGAATGGTGTAAATACGATTAATCTTAAGATACATGGAACGATAACCATGGTGACCAGATGGATAGCCAAGAAATACACATGGAGTGTTGACTGCTAGTCCATTTTGCGCTTGTTACAAGGTTGTAAAAATGGGTAACACATACAACCAAAACCTTTTAAGAAAATGATAGTTCGGTAAGGAATGGTGGAGACATGTAAAAGGGGTGGTTCCAAGAGACTTTGGATGGCATTCTGTTGATAAGGTAGATAGTAGATTCAAAAGCGAAATGCCAAAAAATAGAAGGAACATAACCTTGAGCAAGAAGAGCTAATCCGGTCTCAACAGTGTGCTGATTTTGGCGTTCAACAAGCTCATTTTGCTCATGAGTATGGGACAAGAAAGATGATGAATTTCACAAAATAAGGATTTAATTTAGGAAACTCACCACCCCAATCAGTTTGTATCGATTTGATTTTTGTTGAAAATTGGCGCTTTACCATAGCTTGAAAACCCATAAAAATATGGGAGGGAGGGAGGGGTGAGTATGCTACAGATAAGCTATGTATTTGAATTTGTTGTTCAGATATGTCTAGTATATCTCTAACATACCTCCTCATGGGGATTAATAAACTTGACCTCATCTATCTCTGTGTCATTTCTCAACTGCAAGTCATTCCCTTCAATTAGCCTTAAGCTTAACAAGTTCAACTTAGGTCATGTTTTACTCAATGTCTTACTTTCGTTGTCATAGTCACAAGAAAGAATGGTAGTCCTGGAGAAAGAAAATTGGTATCTTATTAGCATCATAGTCTGGTTATGACGAACCCATGGGCTCCCTTCCTTTGCAAACCAGTTTTCAAAGACAAGTTATACTACGGATTCGTTAGAATTGGTATTGGAGCAGACGCTGTGCCAAGTACGGGACGAAGTGTGGACGTCTTAACCTACTAAGGGGATATTGTGAGTGTTTGAGAGTTATTTATGTTATGTGGTTAGTTTGTATTATTATGTAACGTTGGGCCCTAGGGCAATCATTGATACTTATGGTAGTACAAATAGAAAGGGGTGATGAATTACGTTAACTAATTCGAACCAACCTATTTTTCTCCATCTCATCTCTTCCTACTTTCTATAGATTGTTTATACAAGTCTTAAATCAAAGAGGGGGCTTACCTTTAAGGTTGGATTAGAATGTTTTGGCATTCACAATGCTCAGTCATTGAATACTAGTAGAGTGACACTACCAAAGTGGAAGGGCTATTACTGGACAAGTGTTGGTAGAATGGCCACCGTGGTGTGGGTCGTCGTGGATGAAGGTTGCGGAGCATGGTGAAATGTTAGGAACCCAAGTCCCACATGAAAAAAATAAATTATTTGGGGCAAATTCTACCCACAAGTAAATCTAAGGAAGACACAACTCCTTGCTTCATTGGTATTGTAGAATCCAAGACCTCCCACCATATAATTTGGGGAGTGATACTTAATGGGCCAAAGGTCCTTTGGTGCTATTAGCGGCATGGATTCCGACTTCTTAAAGCCATCATGAAGTACATGATGCAATTCCCAATTTAGGCCAGTCAAGTGGATGGTGTATCATTGTGGGCAAATCGGCAATAGTTTATATATATGGACAATCTTTAATGACTCCAGTTAGGCTGACGGCGTATCATAGTGAGCAAATGAGCTACAGTGGACAAATCAGCAACATGTTATATGTTGTTTAAAATTAAAAAAATAAATAAATAAATAAAAGCAATAGGTTCTATATAATGACAAATAGTGGGGAAATCAGCAATGAACCAGTCACTACCACTCCATATAACAAATCCACCATGACCGGCTCCCTCGCTACCCAAGATATTAATATCCCCACTGCTTTTTTCCTCACCACGAGCCACAAATATCACTGTCCACATCAGAAACCCAAAATAATCTTGCAAGAATGCCTTCCGCATATTTTATCCTGAGCACAACCACCAGATTGTAACGTCTGTTTATCGTTTTCATCTCTCTTATGTCATTTTCCATTGATCATTTTGTGGAGACACTCAAAGGATTACAGGGTGCCATCACAAGCTTTAAATTAGGCTTTCTATTTTGAATAGTAAATGCAATTCATGTGTCCTATAGTCAATATGCCATGCCCATTTTCTTGGTGTAAAATGGATTCATCTTGCTGAATTACTCCTGATATCTGTTTTCGATTTTCAGTAAAAAGAACCTTAAACCTGTGGAGGATATTGACTAGGGACTGAAGACTAGGAGGGAAGACTTTTTGAGTGTGTTTATGCTCTCCGGTATGTATTGTTAATTCTAGGTTATTGTATAACGATCGTTTATTTAAGTCACTACGATTTGTTCTCTATTCATCTATTGTTTGAGACATAATTTTCTTGGAATCACATGGTAACCTGGTGTGATATATTCTTTTCATACATTGCCTATGTAACTTTTTACTGTTGGTTTTTAAATTCTTCTAATTTTTACTGTCTTTATTTGTGGTTGAACAGGTTTATCATTTGAGTTTTTCAATGGTGAGAAGCATGTGGTAGAATTGTTGATTGTCATTGTCCGTTTCCTTTGATGAAAACAACAGTGGATGAAATATGTAAAGGACAATTTGAAATTTTTTTTTTTCTGTCCAGTTACTAGTTTCTTTTGGTGTTGGCTATTGGTATATATATATATATAGTTATTGCAGTTTATACTAATAGGGTCCTTCCAGATAGGGTCTGATCGGCAGAAGCTGAATGTGGCACTAAACAAGAAACCTAATAGAAGAATGGGAGCCAATAATAATATTTAACTCCTGCTGATAAACAAATTTAGATATTTGGATGATCAAGGTTTTCTAATCACATCATAATGACGCTTAACTTTAATTGGAAAGTCTGTATGTTCAATTAAAAGTCAATTGTATTAGAAACAGGGTCCACTAAGGTTATATTTTGGTCTACCTCGGCATCCTAAATTGAACCTTGCGCACAAGCCCAACATTGAGGACCATTGCCACCTGCATCTTGTATGTGTCTAGCTTCCCTAGAATCAGTAACCCACTAATATAAGACAATGACTACAATGCTTGGGAAGGTGCACATAATGAAAATCAACAAAAAAAGCTATAACCATCACGCTAAACTAATAAAGACTCACTAGGATTGGAGCTAAAGTCCACCTCAATGAAAACCCTAGCATAATAACCTAATAACTTGTTTAAAATGGTTAGATCAATGCAAATAGAAACCTCGATACCTTTAGTTATAACGAATAAAATCTGGGAGGTGACAATACTCGAAACTAAGACCATAACATCAACTGAAACATGACTAGTAATAGTGGCTTGCCACTCCCATGGGGAATAAGGAGTCCACAATTGCAAGTCCTCGAGGGTAGAAAGATAGATCCCATAGCCTAAGCCTTATTTTATTCGTGTTTGACGATATAGTAGGTAAGAAATATTTATGACCAACAAGAGTAAATTTAACAACATAAAGCTTCTAAACCTCCAACAGTGGAATTGTTGATTGTGGGAATTATTGATTGTCATGTTTGTTTCTTTTGGTGAAAACAACCATGGATGAAAAATGTAAGGGATAATTTGAATTTTTTTCCGTAGGTCTAGTTACCAATTTCTGTTGGCATTGGCTATTGATACACACATACACACACCTCAATAGCCAACACCAACAAAAGTTGAGAAGGTTGATTTTACAAGCATGTTCCTTTCGAGAGATGCAAAGTTATCGTGGCGCACACACCGTGAGAATGAGGCACGTCCTTGTATTTAAACTTAGGACGCAATGACGAAGAAAATTAGGGAGTAGTTCCCTTTACAAATACTGTGTGATAGGCCTGTGATAATCTCCATCGATTGAAGCAAACCAGAACCATTCGAGCATATGTGAAAGAGTTCTTGTCCTTGATATTGGACATCAAAAGCATGTCTGAGGACGACAAGATGTTCAATTTCATGAAAGGACTTCATAATTGTGCACAAGCTGAATTGGGGAGGTAAGGTGTCAAAGACTTGCCCGCAACCATGGTTGCAACAAATGTGTTGGTTAATTACAAGTCCCAACAAGTAGCCCCGATAGAGAAGGATAAAGGGAATGGTAAAGAAGGGTTGACAAAGAACACGTGGAAGGATATAAATAAAGGCAATAATGGGATGTCTTCCTCTGGTTCGTAGGGTCAGATGATAAACCCTCAGGGTATGTTGGTGGATGTTTATTTTTTCAATTTTTAAAAACTCAACTTAAAACTAACTTTACTTTTACACTTCCCAAAATTTATTTCACTTTACTTTCTCTCTCTAAAAAAACTTTTAAAACACCATAACTTTAAATTCAAAAATCAAAATTAGATAAAAAATATATATTTCAAACCTATTCTTCGAGATCTATAAAATAAGATCCATTGTAACTATTTTTTGAAAAAAAATTGTAGATTTTTTAGTTGGTTGAAAAAAACTTTAAAAACACCAAATTAACTTTTCAACATAATTCCAAATTCTACCAAACACGATATTTTAAAAACTCAACTCAAAACATCAACCAAACATCACTTGCCCAAGAACAAGGGTTGTTTTATTTGTGATGGCCTGCACCTAGCCAAGAATTGTCTCAAGAAGAAGAAGATAAATACTATCGTGATAGAGGAAGGAAGATGTTTTGTTGATGAATAGACTCATGTCAACCTGTTGCAACTTCTCAACGTGATCCAAAAAAAGAAGTTCAACTTGCAACCGTGAATGGGTTGATGTATGTTCAAATAATGCTAAATAATTTGGCCATTCGTGTATTGGTTAACATTGGTGCCATACACAACTTTGTTTTAGACGAAGAATTCTAGAGATTGAGCCTTTCAATAGTTGGTGATGGTAGCGAAATCAAAGCAGTGAACTCGAAAACGAATTCGGTTAAGGGTATGGCTAGAGTTGTGTCGTTGAAAGTAGGTGATTGGTCTGGTCATTTTAGTTTTATGGCAGTACCTTTGGATGATTTTCAAGTCATACGCAGCTTTGAATTGTTCATGAGGGCCAAACTTTCAGTTGTATCGCACTTGTAGGGATTGTTCATCATGGATATGCCGAATTTGTGTTATGTCTTATTGTTAAAAACAAGGGGTGAGACAAGATGTGTTCTGCTTTATAATTATGGAATAGCCTGAGAAAGGGGGAAACAATATACTTGGCAATGATCTTTGAGGAACGGGAATCAGTGGGTATGCAGTTGCTAGAGCAGTTGCAGAGCTAAAAGAGTTTAAGGACATGATGCTAGATGAACTCTCACCGACCCTGCCTCTAAGGAAGGAGATTGATCATGCCATCGAGTTGGTGCTTGGTTCAAAACCAACATGACAGGCTCCATATCGCATTGCCCCATCAAAGTTGGCTGAGTTGTAGACAGTTAGATGAGATGTTGAATATCAGGTTTATCTGGCCTTCGAAGGAACCTTATAGTGCTCCAGTTTTTTTCAGAAGAAGAAATATGATTCACTCAGAATGTATAGACAATCAGGCCTCAAATAAGATCATTGTGTGGAACAACTATCTGTTGGCAATTGCGGATGAGTTGTTAATGAAGTGGGTAAAGCCAAATTTTTCACCAAGATGGATTTGCGATCTATGTATTATCAAGTGAAAATTGCCAACGGGGATGAGCCATAAACCATATGTGTGACAAGATATGACTCTTATAAGTACTTAGTTATACCATTTAATTTAACCATTGCACCTGCAACTTTCAGTACCTTGATTAATAATGTGCTTAGAGAGCAGCTTGATGACTTCATGGTGATATATTTGGATGATATTGTGGTATAAAGACGAACACTTAAGGAGCATGTTGAACACCTCATATTGGCCTTAATAAAATTAAGGTATGCAAAATGGTATTTAAAATTGCAAAAATGTTAGTTTGGGCGGAAGGAAATTATGTTCCTTGGCCATATAATTTTTTAGGATAGTGTGAGGATGTACCTACAGTAAATCATGGCTATTGTGGAATGGCATGCTCATAAAAAGGTCAAAAAGGGTAGTACTTTTTTTAGCTTGGCTAATTACTATAGAAAGTTTATAAAGGGGTATTTGGAAAAGTATTCGTGCTTGATTAACATGTTGAATAAGAACATAACTTGGAATTAGTCACCTAAATCCCAAGGGGCATTTGAAAAATTAAAGGCCGTGGCGGTGTTAGTTGCCCTGTTATTCCCTTGCCTAACTTTGATTTACTATTTTAGTATATACAGATGCCATTCGACAAATTTTGTTTTTGCCCCTTTTGTACTAAGTCTTGGGTTGCCACTGTAACCAATGGCTAGGGGTGTTCAAACCTTTTGAACTTCTAAAATCTTATCCAATTTTTTTTTGAATTTGGTATGGGATATAGCATTTTTGATTTTCGAATTTTTCAGTTTTTGATTTTTCCAAAGAAAATTGAAATGGAATCATAAAATATATTCAAATTTTTGAAATTTTGAACATACATATTATTTGGTGTATAATATTTATATTATTTTTAAATTTAGTGATGATATATTCATATAATGGTTGTAGTTTCGTGTTTATATCTTTTAAGCATCCTTTTGATCCATCTTAATAATGCTTTAACTTTGAATACTTTCTAATAAAAAAATTTAATTTCAACTTAGGACAATTATATAACTTATTTTTTTATATGAGATTTAGTACATTAGTTAAACTCATAATCTTTAATAATAATGCATGGAAAAATACTAACTCATATCTAGTGTTTTGTTGTATAATTAAACTTTTAATAATGATAGTAGCATGTCGTTTATATTGCTTATGGTGGTGAATTATTGCAATATGGTTCGCTAAAAAAATTCACAATTCATCAGCTATTTTTTAAATAATGTTGAATTTATGTCAAAATCTTAACAAATTGGAAATTTTCAAAAATTCCGAACTATCCATTTTGGAAATTTTTTCTAAATTTCCGAAATATTTGAAATTGAAATTTGAAAGGTATTTGGAATTCCAAAAAAAAAATTCAAATAAGAGTATTCCGATCTCCCTTTCTAATTGATGTATAGATGTAGAGATGAGGGATTTTTATTATTTATTTTTCTCATAAAACAAAACGAAACAAGCCCAAACAAGCTACCTACCATCTGTAAATTGATTTTGCACATAACACAAACATATATAACTAGGGATAACATTCATGCATCTATACAAATTAATATATGGATCTTTGACTAACATGATTCTACGTATATAATTTAATTGGAAAGATTCACTAACATCGTCCATAGCCACACCAAAGTGATGAATATATTGATTGTTTTTTAAGGCAGAACTTAAAACATTAAGTACAAGTTTATCTCAATTGGCCTATACCCTTCTGTGTTGTATCGTAATTCTTGAATATGTAACTAATGAAGTATTATATATTATTATAATAGGCAAAGACATTACCCAATTCCTTATCCATCTATAACTCCTACTTCTCATCAAAGTAGGTTAATGCTTGCCTATCTTTAACTAAGATTTATTACCAATTAATTAGATAGGTAATTATCTCAATCAATCGTAGAGTCCAAGACTTGGTCAATTCTTATTACTTATTTGTCCTTTTAATAAACCACCAAATATTAAATATGTCAATTATGTGGAGCACACAATAATTAAATAATTAATTATTACATTCTCGCACTTGGCCCATATAATAAGTGATTTAAATAAATAATCATTATATGCACAATATATGAGATTGGCCGACTCTGTAATATAGTTATCATAAACACTATATTAGATAAATTATTAATGAAAGTCACGGCAGTTGTACATTAATAGATGAGATATTACTTTCCATGTACTATAACACTAGCAATTGTGTATTGGCCTAAAATATCCCACATCGGTTATATATGGATAAATCTTGGTTCATAAGTACATACTTGGTCCCTAACTAGCAAGAGGCCTTTTGGGGATGTCTTGGTGACTCTTGTCAAAAATAAAACAGTGCGGCTCTGTGCCAAAGCGGACAATATCTTGCTAAGCTCGGGACCAGTCGTTGCTGATGGTATCAGAGTGGACCAAGAACTACTACCACCGTGGGATATTGTGGATCGGATCTGTGCGACTGGTGGCGAGCCGAATCGCTGGTTGCGAGTCAAAATCACTAGATGCGGCTAGCTAGAGTTGAGATTGATTGTGTGTGACCTCGACCTGATGATAACGTTAGGAATTTAACGAGGGAAGATTGTAACGACCCAAAATATCTCACATTGGTAGTATAATGGGTAAATCCTTAGTTCATAAGTACCCACTTGGTTCCTAATTAGTAAGAGGCCTTTTGGAGGTGTAGAGTACGTTGTGCCGACGAAGGCGTCCGTGCCATATGGGGAGGATTTAATGTCCCAAGGGATTCCCACTAGTGAGATGCCTTTTTGGGGGTGTCTTGGCGACTCCCACCAAAAGCAAAACAGTGCAGCTCTGTGCCAAAGCGAACAATATCTTGCTAATCTTGGAACCAGGTTGTTGACCTAAAAGTCACTAATCTTGTTTTGATAATAACAATAACATTAATCTTGTGTAATTTAACTTAGTTGATATTTCAAGTATAGCCACAATCCCAACAATTATCATACGTGGAGAAAACCGACATAACCAATGGTGAATTCGCCCCTCAACATGTATTCCAAAATATATTAGTCTCATTCACTTATAACAACATGATCATAGCAAATCTTCAATGGCACATCAATGAGGATCAAAAGCTCAAAGTAAGTGAAGAACCAAAGAAACTTTTTAAAGCGCTCGAAGACTAGTTAATATCATAATTGAGCGAGTACTTTAATATATGTAAAGTTTCTTGTTTGATAATCATATATAGCTCAAACATATCATATATCATTGGTTGATTGATCAAAATCAAGTTTGAATCAAAATTCTTTCAAAATATCATTCTTGCAAAAACCGGTTTTGAAAGAAATTCATATTAAATTAAAATGATCATATTTTGATCTCTCCAAAAATTAGGTGTTTTAGGAACCTATTTTTGAGGTCCCCAAAGTATTAGAATTGATTTTGGAGCTAAAATACAAAAGTCCAAATTTTAGGATTTTAGTCTGATAGGCAGTGTTGCTCGGTCGACTGATGAGCTTCTGCTTAGTTGACTGATGCTTTGGAATCTAGCTGTTGGATTTCTTATTTTTTACCATTTTTGGCCTCAAACTCATACCTACTCTATTCAAACGTCCATTTATTGTTCTAATATATATATATATACTCATCCAAGACATTTTTCAAATCACCTTGAATCATTTTTACACTATATTCTTCATCTATTTCAAATATTCGAAGATTCAAGACACATTTTGATCAATCATTCATCTATTGAGCAATATATTGTGATCAAAACGTGATAACTCTAGTGTGAGCCATATTTGTAATCCTTCAAACACTTGAGAGTTATTGTACATTAATATTTGTCACCAAAACGTATTCTTCAAATATTAAGAGAGGTTTATCTCTTAACTTAGTAAGAGGTTTTTCTTGTGTGAGTATTGTGAGTGAACAATATTTGTAGAGTGTATGAGAAGAATACACTTGTAGCGGTTTGATTTTTACCGGAAGAAAATCAGAATTAGTGAAATTTCTCGGGAGCACTACTTGAGCGCAGATGTAAGGTTTAATCAACCAAACCGCATGAACAAAACGACTTGGGCTCATTCGGTTTATTCATTCTATCTCTTAGCTCTTTATTTATTTATTTTGTTATTTTTGCTTGTGATTGGAATTGCTTGTTTATTTGGCTTAATTCTTGATATAGACATTAAATCATTTTTAAATAATTATTAAAATCGCCATCTAGGGTATTTTCTGACCTACACAAGTTCTTGGGTACATTTATAGATAGTATCAAGGACTATTACCACGTGGCATATGGATATTTTGGGTTAGGTATATGTGGCTGACGGCGAGCCAAAATCGCTGGATACGGCTTATTAGAACCATGATTGATTGTGTGACCCCGGCCTGACGAGGACGTCAAGGATTCAAGGGGGGGGGGATTGTAATGACCCAAAATATTCCACATCGGTAATATAATAGGTAGATCCTTGGTTCGTAAGTACACACTTGGTCCCTAACTCGTTAGAGGCCATTTGGGGTGTCTTTGTGACTCCCATCAAAAACAAAACCATACGGCTCTGTGCCAAAGTCAACAATATCTTGCTAAGCTCGGGATCGAGTCGTTACAGAATTGTGCCTAGCTTAGTAAGATATTGTCCACTTTGGTACAAAGCCGCACGATTTTTTTTTGGCGGGAGTTATAAAGACAAAAGTGTGCAGCTTTGTACCAAAGCGGATAATATCTTGCTAGGGTCGGGGCCCGGGTTGTTACAGATGGTATCAGAGCAGACCCAAGACTACTACCACGTGACGTATTGATATTTGGGTCAGGTGTGTGACCCCAACTTAACAAGGACGTCAGAGATTTAACAAGGATATATTGTAACAACCTAAATATCCCACATCGGTAGTATAATGGGTAGATCCTTGGTTCATAAGTACCCACTTGGTTCCTAACTAGCAAGAGACCTTTTGGGGGTGTCTTCGTGACTTCCGTCAAAAATAAAACCATGCAGTTCTATGTCGAAGTGAACAATATCTTACTAAATTAGGGACCAGGTCGTTACAGTTGGTATTAGAGCGGACCTAGAACTACTACTATCGTGTGGATATTGTGGGTCGGGTCTATGCGACTGATAGCGAGCCGGAATCGCTTGATACGGCTAGCTAGAACTGAGATTGATTGTGTGTGACCCTGACCTGACGAGGACGTCAGGGATTTAACGAGGGAAGATTGTAACGACTCAAACTATCTCACATTAGTAGTATAAGGGGTATATCCTTGGTTCATAAGTACCCACTTGGTTCCTAATTTGCAAGAGGTCTTTTGGGGGTTTCTTGGTGGCTCTCGTCAAAAACAAAACCATGTGGCTCTGTGCTAAAGCGGACAATATCTTACTAAGCGAGAATCATACTTAATGGTCTAATAATCATCTTATCAAAGACTTTTCATGTTACAATTCATTATTTATAATACATTATATAAATTAACAAGAAATTAAAATAAAAAACACTCTTAATGAGCTCAACTATTTCTTATGTCAAAAGCATATAACAATTCATAAGTAACAGTCACCATTGGCCATCTTTAGGCATGCTCTTTTAAATGTCTCTAAGATAGCCATTATTAATGGAACATTACTCATGAGCTACATGTTAACCTAAAGGTCTTAATCTTATTTTGATAATAATAATAAATCAATCATGTGTAATTTAACTTGTCTCTTGATATAAGTTTATAGTTCTCTTACTTGGAATATCAAGAATAACATGATTGCTCAAAGGAAGCATGACAATGATCATCAAAATATTATCCGATCAACTCAACAATGCATTGGACTAGACAAGGAAGATCAACCTCATCACTATGCAATTCATGGAGATCAAGATCAATGATCAAATGCAAAAGCTTCATGGCAAGAGGTGCAAGTAAAGATCAAATTGAATAAACAAATCGAAGCATTCAAAGACTCGACTATTAGGTAATTGAGTGATTGCTTAGGAATAATGTAAAGTTTCTTAATTGATTATTTATATAGCTCAAACATGTTATACATCATTCTTAGGTTGATCAAAAACAAGCTTGAATTGAATTTCATTTGAAAACATCATTCTTACAAAAATCGATTTTCAAATAAATTCATATTAAATTCAAATGGGCATATCTTGAGCTCTCATGAAAATAGGTGTCTTAGATACTTGATTTTAACATCCCCAAAGCATCAAAATTGATTTTGGAGCTTAAATGCAAAAGTCCAAAAATTGGGATTTTTGGCCTTATGGCCTGATGGACAGCAGGATCTATTAGTCGACTGATGGCTTGTGCTTAGTTGACGAAGTCCCACTCAGTCGACTGATTAGCCTTGCTCAGTTGACTAATGGCCCAGAATATAGCCGTTGGAAATCTAACTTTTTACCATTTTTTGTGCCAAACTTCTACCAAACCTAAAAATTGGCCATATCACTTTTGGGACTATATGTACACTATCTAAGACACATTTTGGCTAGCTTGAACACTTATAGAAACTCATTTTTCATCTATCTTCAATATTCAAAGATTCAAGCTTTAATATTGATCATAATCATTCAATTTTAAGTTATCCATTTGATCAATCAAGATAACTCTAGTGTGAGCTTCAAATTGTATCTATCAAACACTTGAGAGTTGTTTTTCATTGGTGTGATTCACCAAACAATTAGTATTCATTTGTGAGAGGTAAATTTCATAGGATAACAAGAAAGTTAATTATTGTTTAGTGATTGTGAGAGGTAAATCTCACAAGTTGGAAAGAGAGTATCTTGTGAGAGTATTGTGATAAAGCAATACTTGTAGAATGTGTGAGAAGGATACACTTGTAGTGGTTTATTTTTCACCCGGAAGAAAAATGGTTTTAGTGAAAATTCTTGGGGGACTAACCGAGCGCGGACGTATGGTCTAACAAACCGAACCGTGTGGACAAAACGCCTTGGTCTTCAATTGGTTTAATCTTTCTAACTCTAACTCTTTATCTACTTGCTATATTTATTGATTGCTTGGTTGAATTACTTATTTTACTTGATATAGTTGTTTAGCTAGTTAAATTGCTTGAACATTTTTGAAAAAGTGTTTTAATACGCATTTAGTTTTGTAAACCCTATTCACCCCCCTCTTGGGTTGATTTCTGACAAACACTATATACTTTTATCTTTAATTGACATTAGTTGTTTTTGAACGTATTTTTTTTTCGAAAAAATGTATCTTAATTGTACTCAACGCTATTAGTATACCTATCATCTTGACATAAGAAACAATTGCAACATTATCATAATTAATTTCATAGGTTTATAAATATTCTATGACTCCAAATCCTGAAATAAAGTTTCGAAATCATTAATCGTGATTTCTAGCCTCGAGGCATGTTATAAAATTCAATCTCCATATTTTATAATGGCTGACCATTCTTTTATCCTCAAACATTCATTTCTAAAACATTTTAGTTTATACTTAATTATTATAAAATAAAATAATACATGTGATTAATAATAGAATATTACTATATTCCTATTATGTAAGATGTGTCCGCATATTTTATCTCGAAGTTCTTGTAAATGAAAATCTTTAGTCTCATGCGATAAACAAATTTACTATTAGCAAGCAAAATAGTGTCAATTTATATAATGAAAATAAGTTTACTCCCACTAATCTTATGGTATACATGTCAATCAAAAGATTTTATCTTAAAGTAAAAGAAACAATGGTATCACGAGACTTAAGATTCCATTGTGGAGATTAACTTCGAAAATACATAAGTTGACTTCCTAAGTTTTCAAACCGCGTTTGCATATTTTTAATGTTACAACTGTATTATACATACTTCATTTATTAAACTCCACTTTAGAAAAGTTCTAACGAACTTCTAATGCAATAATGATTATAAGGGAAATCCTTCTTGATACATCTTAAAAGAATCCTTTATAATTAATGCATACTTTTTTATTAAAACATATGAAGCTATGTCTAATTAGCTTTATGTCGCTTGATATTATTAGTAGAGTTGTGTTCGATCTCAAAGACCCTTTATACACAATTTGATTGTATCTTTTAGCAATTCAATGACTTTCTAGACATCATTATGTTCCATTGTTTCATCTATTCTTTAATGACATTAATCCACTTAATAAAATCATTAATACTAAAGACTTGATACATGAGTAATTAGATCTTAATTCAGATTATTGTAAATAACAATGTAACCATTATGAATAGCATATATACTTTCCCTTTGAAATTGTTTTATTATTATTCATAGTGGTTGTCCTTTAATGGTGAAAACTTTATTATGGAGTTGGTGATCATTTTGTTATTCATTGTTATTTAACCATCCAATAACTAAATGAACAACTATTTCATTCAAAAGTTACGATTAAAAGAACTTCCACCCTAACTTTTGAATGACCACATTTTTAGCTTTAACTGCTCCCATTGACTTTAACCTCTTTAAAAAAAACCAATTTTCGATTATACAATTATCTAACTATATGTAGGACGGTAAAACTTATACCTATTGAATTTTTCATAGTTTAAGTATTAAAATAAATTAATTATCTATTCAAAATCCATTTTCAGTCATATGAATTACAAATTCATAATTCCGTTGGGTTGACCTTAAACCTACTAATGTCTTAAACGAAGTTGATTTCCTATTAATAATTCAAATGGGTTATTGAAATTACCTTACTAAGAACTGTGTTTAGAACATTTATATCGGTTCTAAGAGAAAATTTGCAGCATTATATGTATGAATTACTTCACAATCCTAACTATATCCATAAGTAGACAATTATATCTTTTAGCTACATCATTATGCTAAAACATCCATAACATAGTGTCCTGATATAAATGCGAAGCTTTATAAGGAGTTTAGGTACTAGTATTTTATTATACTATGCATAAATTCACTACCTCTAATATTCATTTATATCTTTCACTATTATATCTAAATAGTATTAAAGAATCCAATATTATCTCAAACAATAATAGGTATAATCATAATGTGAAAAAATTTCCATAAAGATGATATATATATATATATATTATCTACCAAAATAAATATCAAATATTTACAATATCTATATAATTTCAAGGAGCTCTTTATTTTTCATGGTACCTTTATTTGTATGCTTGGTTTTTGTTTCCCCTTAATAAAATCCATGCACCCACTATAATTAGTAAAACTAAGGATTCGAAGAATTCAACTGAGTATTTTACTAAATTTTTTATACCACAAGAAAGTTGATTTTTATTAACCAAATTTTTCTCAGTCATAATTATTAATTAAGAAGTGAAGCCAAATGGTTTTAGTTAAAGGACATTATGAAACTTATAATTTTTAAAACCGTTGACAAGAACATAAAACAAACAAAATGAGATTTATGGAAAAACTCAGTAAAACATTTATTTCGTAAATTTAAATGAAATATACCATCATGATTATGCTGAGAGAGAGAAACCAAAACTTGAAACTTAAAGAATATAAAAATTCGAATCAAAGTGATAACTAGTTTTCATTCTCTAATATTTTTTAAAAAAACTCCTAGTTTTTACAAATAATATAAAATAGGTCCTGGACTTTTATTTTGGCGAATTGGTCAGGTTCATTAGGAGTCAGCTCACCTCATCTACCTTTCAGACCTTTCATAACTTTCTTTATAATTCTTCTTGTTATTCGATAATTAGAAAATTTATTATTTTGCCGCTTAACTTTTGTTTCATCTATAACATATAAAGTAGCCATGTTATTGAAAATAATTAGACAAGAAAATTCTTATCCCATTAATTTTGAATAAGTTTAACAAGCAAAACAAATATACTCAAACATGGCACTAGAAATCATTAAAATGCATAGTAGTAAAATTAGTTATTAACTTTCTTACAAGAGATACATAAACAATAAAAATACAATTATCCATAAACATAATCATTAGTTTGAGGAACATTAATTTTCATATAATGTGCAACAATCATTTGCATAAACATAATGCTTAATTTGTTTGATTCCTTCAAAACTTTATGAAAAATTATTTATTTGCACTTTTAACAATAATAGTGAGAATTTCAATTAATAGCACTAAATCAATATTTAGTACACTTAGGCCTCGTTTGATTCAAGTACTACTACTACTACTACTACTACTACTACTAATAATAATAATAATAATAGAGGAGGAGTAGTAATGGCATTTTTGAAAACATATGGTTTTTTTTTCTTAATCCCGGATAAAACACTACTACTACTACTACTACTACTACTACTACTACTAATAATAATAATAATAATAATAGAGGAGGAGTAGTAATGGCATTTTTGAAAACATATGGTTTTTTTTTCTTAATCCCGGATAAAACACTACTACTACTACTACTACTACTACTACTACTACTACTACTACTAATAATAATAATAATAATAATAACAGAGGAGGAGTAGTAATGGCATTTTTGAAAATATATGGTTTCTTTTTCTTAATCCCGGATAAAACATACCACCCCCACCTGGTATTAAACTATACCACAAAGAGTGGTATTAAGTTAGTCCCGATATTAGTAATTCCAACACATTTGTGGGAACCAAATAAGATATTATAAAAAAAGTGGTATTAATAATCTCGTCCCACTTTTTAATACCCGAATCAAATGAGACCTTAAAGTAAACTAAATTTACTCAAAATATTATGAGAAGTTAGTTACTTTGAGAAAATAATAATTAGCACATTAAGCATGGAAGTTATGTTAATAACATAAAACTCAACGTCATTAATAACACTTTGAATTAATAACACGAACAATGGTAATATAAATATAATGCACAACTATGGTACTCCTTTGGGTAGGAACCATAAAATACAAATAATGATGCTTAACTGTATTTATATTTGACTTCAGTGAGTTGTATATTAATTAATTAGATAGATACAATATCTTTGGATATTTTATACTCACCTAAGCAAATAATACATTGAACTCCTTAATATTTATTTACTCATTAAAATATGCTCTTTGGAGAATAAATTCTAAATGAATAAATAAATATAATAACACTATGAATATATTCTTTACAAATTCTAATCATCAATATTCATGAGTTATTGTCAATAAGTTTATTATTAAATTTATTAATCATTATATAGTTGGACCACTTTGGCTGCTACCGAACTATTCATAACAAGATTACTAAATTAAATAATATATACATTAAACTTGTGAGAAATATTACAATAATAAGGACTAGTTGTAATTTATGAGTTACTTGCATAAGATTTACAATTTAATTAATAGTCATTAAACATTATGGCCGGACTACTTTGGCAGCAACCAACCATTCTTAATATGACTATTGGATTAAATAATAAACCTATGTAACCAAACATACTTGTCAATAAAATTTCTTCATAGAAGAAAGATTTCTAACTCTTTTAATGTTTATTAAGTCATTGAAATTTGATTCACCTTTGGGGATGAGATTTTCTAATAACTAAATAAATGAATAAACTCATTAAACAATTATTACAATTATAAGAATCATCAATTCATGAGTTATAATCCTCGGTCCATTATTAAATTTTATATTCATAAGCCATTCTAGTTGGACTACTTTGGTAGCTCCCAAACTGATCATAATATGAATATTAAATTATTTGATCATAATTTATCCCTTGCATAAGCGCAATTAAAATTAATTGTGAAATAGGATAATTATTATACATGCTCGATGACACAAATAATAGAATATTGTAAATATTCTAAAATATTCTAAAGATTAATCTAGGCCTTTGATTAGGATTGATCTCCACCATTTATTTAGATGGGGAGAGTCTATAAATATGTAACAATTTTAGATAAATAAATGAAATAATATCATCAATAATCTCAACAAATTATAAGCATATATATATCTATGATTTTTTGCCAATTAGTTAATTATTTAGTTTAATAGTCACTATACTAGTCGGGCCACTTTCTCATTATTTATCATTATAATAAATCACTAAATATTAAATTACACCAACTATGTGGGACACACAAAAATTAAATAATTAATTCGTACATGCCGGCGAACCGTCAAGCTAAAAGAGTATTGCTAAAGAACATTTGTTACAGTAGATCGGAGGGGATGAAAAGAAGAAGAAGGAGAAGAAGAAGAAGAAGAACAACAACAACAACAAAACAACAACAACAAATGCAAAAACAATAAAAAGGATGAGGGTACCAGTGGAAACTTTGAAGATGAAACAGAAGAAGAACAAAAAGAAGATAACAATGAAAATCAACAGTAAAACACTCGTGAATGGGAATGGATGTTTAGAGCTGCATTAAAGGAATGGAGGGGAAAACATTTTGAAAAGGAGTACAAAAACATTTGTAAAGGACCTTTTCTCACTGATTAAGTTGTAGCATTATTAATGAGCTTCTAATTTTTGTTGTCATACATGCTTATGAGTGATATTTGACTCCCCTAAGAAAAACGAAACAAAGAGAAGAATATGAGGCTCTTGATGTTGGTTGACATAATAAACTTTTCTTCCTTCTCGTCTTTGTGTTCATTATGCAAATAAATGAGTTCTTTATGTTGTTTATTAAATGAATGAGTTTTTCTATTATTTATTATAATATTGTAAATTTTGTGTTTATGCTGCAAAATACTGCATATCATCCTTTTTAAGGCAATCATTGTTGAAATTAGTGTTTTCATAACAATGGTGAAAAGCATACAGTAGCTTTAACACATGATGGTAAACTCGTAAAACTGTGATGGAGCGAGTATATAGAAATACAAATTGCACTCAAACCGTTTAATGGCAAATCATACCTAAAGACTTAGATGAATTTCGGTTCAATTCTTGGTTGAATCCATATGCATAAATAATAGCAAAAATAAAATTAAGACGCATCGTCATTGCCAACTATGAATTCATTGAGTGGATGGAAATTTTGAGGCAGTTTAGTAAAATCAGAACCTTATTATTGATACACTCATGTTGCACTGTAAGAATTCAAGTATCAAAGCATACAATACAAATATAAGAAACATTTACAGTCAAGAGTACTACAAAGTTACATATTAAACTCAGAAATTAAAACTCAAAAGCCAAATTAAGCATAAACTAATGAAGTCATTTCTTGGCAAATAGCTTCTTTGAAAGCTTGGTTTTGAGCAAGAAAAGCCTGCATCATGCTTTTGCAAGGTACCCTTGCATTTTAATCCTCTTGCTTGAAGCTCAGTCTTTAACCTTTCCATTCCCAGAACCTAAATCATGGGGTAAATAAATAAATATTAGTAAAGCTTCAGAATCATTAAACTTATGCTCCATAAATTAATATTCACATATATACTTAAATCAAACTCCATGTTCAAACAGAAGCATTCACTCCTAAAGATAAACTTTCACTACGGTAAAGAATAACAAAAAAGAATAACATTATTCTATACATATTGCAAAAGTATGGAATTTGTCAAAATCAATCAACAAATTAGCTTAACAAGAGAATCACCACAATACAATGATATATAAATGATTCAATTGTCATTAACATACCTTCATTTACTGTAGCATAAATAAATTCATCAAAATTCAGTGGCTTCACTTCATCAGCAACGTTAGTGTTCACATGCGATGTTTCTTCAACACATAACGGTTTGTTGTCAGTATTACCGTTAATTTCTCCTTTCGAAGAACTGCCTTCTTCCACATAAGAGACACTATTAGGTTTAGCAACCATTTCCTCCACATCCCCAAACTCTTTGCTATGAACCATGATTTCTTTATTAATGTTTAATTGTGGGCCAATTGGATCATCACCTCCACCAATGAGGGTTGGCCCATTGCTAATTTTAGGAGAGTCTAATCTTCCATTTATAAGAGTCTCATTCTCTTCCTCGGAACCGCTCCCATTTGAACCTCCAACAAATAAATCCCTATCCAATTTCCTACCAGTAACAAACTCAGAGCTCCCCTCTTCATCTGTATTTGAGTCGAAATGACTCGTATTGTTTAAAACAACAAACTTCTCATTTTGAGCCCACATCTCATTATCGCTATCATCTTCATCTGAATCATTAGAATCACTTTCATTTAACTTTATCTTCCTTATCCTAATATAAATAATAATAGCCATTGATTATCATCATTATTCTATATAAATAACAATACACATTAATTATTCTAATATACATACATTAATTATCCCATTCAATATACATATCAATTAAAGAAACTATAAATTATGAAATTATGGGATACATACATATTAATTAAAATTATGGGACATTATAACAGTAGCATGTTTTTATTCAAATACAACAAAACTAATATATTAAATAATACAAGAATTATGATAGTCCTCAAACTCGCTCCGATACCACATGTAAATAAATTTTGCATGAATCTTAACACAAATAGAATTGGGGATAACATTCATGCATTTTTACAAATTAACATAAGGATATTGGACTAACATGATTCTACGTATATAATTTAATTGGAAAGATTCACTAACCTCGGTCCATAGCCATACCAACATGATGAATATATTGATAGTTCTTTAAAGCATAACACAAAAACACTAAGAACATGTTTCTCTCTCTTGCCTTATACCCTTCTGTGTTGTATTGTAATTTTTGAATATGTAACTGATGGAATATTACATACTATTATAATAGGCAAAGAGAGGACCTCATTCCCTATATGTCTATAAATCCTAGAAAATTTTGAATATTATTACTGGTATACTAGCATTTAGTTATGAAAATGTCAAAGTTATAGAGGTTCCCCCCTCCCCCCCATCGGGCAAAGCCTCCCAAAAAAAGAATTACTATATGTATGGTCTAATATATAATATTGACATCAATTACAATAAGAGAATTGGTTTTAAATGACTAAATATATAAAAGAAATTTTGATATTTACCATTGTAGGTAAAATTTAATAGAAAAATCCTTAGAAGCAAACAAATACATGAATGCAATTATTGTAAAATAATAGAAATTGATGTTCTTGTTAGAGTGATATACTAAAAGCCATAATTTTCTTGTTGGTTTGGATATGTTATAAACTTGGTTTTTCTATTTTAATGAGAATCTGTATGGGCAATGGTTGCATTATATTATTTATTTAAATATTGTGCATGTGTGTCTTTTATTCCATATAGTAGATGATTTGGTGTGTAGAGTATAGCTTACACACAGAAGATCTTATCATCGGTTCTTGTGGAATATAAGTTTAATGGTTCATAGTCTTAGATGGAATTGGACACCCATCGGTAGGATTGTAGCACAAGTTTTAGTAGTTTATCTTAACTACAAGAAACGGTATAGTTTTAACTCGTTGTGCTAGTACACTTTGTGTGTATTGAATAAAACCACTTTGGGTTAATTGTTTTTATACTGACTATATAAAACAATTTAAAATCCCATGGTTATTATGATTACTTATGCTCTTAATCTTGAAATAATTAATAGACATATATATGTAGTGTTTGTTGTTTTGACTCGATATGAGTGAGATTCATTTATGGATCAATAATCTTCGTGAATTGGATGACGACACTATATGTATGATGAATATTAATTATTGATGGAATCCACGTCCCGGTATAGGGATTGATGATAGCCCCTTGAGAAGCTTATAAGTTTTGATCATGTCAAACCCTGCAGGTGGATTATGTTAATCCGACATGTCAAATAAGTTAAGTGGTAGGCTCAAGGATTAAGAAGTCATTTAAATATAATTGTCAGTAATTTAATTTAAATGACGGTTATCTGTAATCTTAACGTGGGGAGAATAATAAGTATTTAATAATAAGGAGCTCGAAATATAATTTTGAGATAAGGACGGGAGTGCAATTATAATTCTTTAATGGTGTGAATTATAATTTATGGAAGGAACTAATTCATAGTAGAACTAGGATTCCAACTTTCCATAGGAAGCCCAAACACTTATTTCTCCTTAAGATCCCTATTGTAGCCTTATATATACGCCGGCCTTGTCTTTTCTCATTAGAACAATAATTCTCATGAGTTAGGGTTTGTTCTATTAAGAGAGGAGAAAATCTTGGTGATACTGTAGCCCACACTCGGTGCAAGATTTGATGGCGGAAGGAATACGATAGAAGATCTCTAGGTTTTTTGGCACAACAGTCGTAAATCAATCGTAACTTTTGATCCTACCGTTGGATCGGGCTGATTTTTGGATATGTGATTCGGAACGCAAAGTTATTATTATTTCTCAAAAAATCAGGACGATCAGAAGTCGTTTCGGTGGCAAAAAAAATTAATTTTCGCAGCCCAGCGAGAATTAAAAAAATATGACCAAATTGCAATATGATATTTTCAAACCCTAGTCTCCTCATATGGATCCTCTATATGATCCACAAAGGTGAAATCTCTTTATTCTTATAGGGTTTTAGCAAAAGTTTTTTTGTTCAATCTATACACAATATCGAACGATCCTATATTTATGTCTCCATCAATTGGTATCAGAGCGATTGGTTTTCTTTGATACTGCGTGCGGATTGAACTAGCCATGTTGTCCAGTTAAATCTATTCATGCATGTTATTGTTGGATAGAGCGTAGAACTCGCTGACCCTTGTTTTGTAGTGTTCTTGTCCCGCTATTATGGTCACATAATTATGTTTTATGTGATTGGATCCCACGATGTTTTTATTCGTGGTTAATTTTAATGTGCATGATGATTTGAGTTTTATTCATGGTTGTAAATTAAATTTAGATCAGATTTGTAAACTCCTTAAAAGGAGGCATATGATCTTTGTAATTTTATTTACAGTTTAGATATAATAGTTTATGTGTGAACTCCTCAAATGGAGGCATATTACCTTTGTATCTAAGATTACAGTTTCTTTAAAGAAGACGTTTCCACCAAGATTGATTTCCCACATAGTCAGTGAAGTGGCAACGTAGGTCGTGACAGGTTTTTCAACAGATTAGGGATGATGAAGCTTGGACCATTATAGCAGGGATTTAATTATTCTTATTATTGAATGGTTTAATGCTTTGTGTGATTTGTGTTGGTCATATGTGTTTAATTATTAGCTTTCCTTATAATTTTGGACAACATGGATACATGGTCATACCTAGATCACCTTTTATTTTATGTTTAGTTCTTGTCAAATTAAAAAAGGGTATATAAATATAAATTTTGCGTAATTGAAAAATATAAGTTTTTTTTTTAAAAAAAAAAGCAGCAAAATAATTTTATTACACATGTCTTTTATATTTCATAACCTTGTACTTTAGTTGACTAGAATTTAATATAAAATTTTCTTAACCCTCAGAAAATAATGTTTTAAATACTAAGTGGGGGAGGAATTTTTTCACATAAAAATCCCACAGTCTCCATCATTGGTTTGTAGATGATGTAATTTATTCTTCGTGTGTGTTATAGTGCTCACCTCCATATTGAAAAGAATAGATTGCGGAATCATTGTACAAATTTCACTGACTGATAATTTTAAATGATGTGATTTATTTTTCGTGTCGGTTTTAGTGCTCACCTCCATATCGGAGAGAATAAATTGCAGAATCATTGGACTAAATTAAATGATGGTATACACTTAGATATAAATAATAGTATGCTCTCCAACTGAGTCTCTACTATTATTTGTAGGACCAAAGGAAGTCGGCTATTTAAATTTTACTTGACAATAAAGGATTGTCTAAGATAGTATGTATTGCTTGACGATAAAGGATTGTCTAGATAGTAAAATTTAATAGGTTTACATCTGTCTAAGAAATAATGAATAATAAACGACCTCATTAACGGGGCATATTGTTTAAAGTCTTAGGCTGCTGGCGAACGCTTTTTAAAATGGTAGAGGGTACCATATTTAAAATATGTGTTCAAAGTTATTATTGTCCATCATAATTTATATGTGATTCTCGAGTTTTAAAATGGCAAACTCTTTCAATCCACTTTTAATTATTCTCAACTAAAACAAATTGATTGGACCTAAAAAAGGGAACTTGAACATTGTGCTTATTGTTAAAGAGTACAAGTTTGTGCTCACTGAGTCTTTTCCAGCAGAACATGGTAAGGGGGCGACCGATTAGGAAACCCAGGCTTACCGGAGGTTAAAAAAGGCTAATGAGATGGCGTGGTTTTACATTCTGACATTTTTGTCAAATGTGCTACAACATTAGCATTAGTCTTTTGTCACCGCTTACGACATAATGTTGAACCTCAAAGATATTTTTGGGAATCAGGATCATGCCGTAAGGTAGGTTTCGATGAAAGACCTCATGAACACGACTATAGTTGAAGGAATCCGAGTTAAAGATCTTGTTTTGAAGATGATCAGTTTTCTGAATGAACTAAGAGATCTTTGGGGCTGAAATCGATGGAAAAACTCAGGTCGATATCGTTCTCCAATCGCTGTTGAATTTATTTAAGGGATTCCGACAGAATTACAACATGAATAAGCTTTATTCGTTGTTGGAACTTCTTAAAGAATTTCAAGCAGTTTAGGAACTCCTTGGTAAGCTGGCTAGTACTCTAGTGGTGAGAAAGCTTCAACTTCTATGCCCAAAAGCAAGAAAGGAAGAAGAAGAATGCATAAGCTGCAGTCCCACAAGGAGCAGTGCGTGCAGCAGTCGCTGAACCTCTAGGAGGAGTGAAAAAGCCTATGGGCCAGTGTTTTCACTATTAGTAGAAAGTGCATTTGAAGAAAGATTGTCCCTATTTCCTAAACCGTTATAACAACATATGTAAATTTCATCTATTTGTTGTTGTATCTTGTTTAGTGGTCCGATCTACCAGTACCTGGTGTGTAGATTCGGGAGCCACTAATCATGTCTGCAATACTTTGCAGGAGTTCCAGGAAACCAGACAACTTAAAAATAGAGAAAATTTACATATGGGAAGCTACAAATGTGGTAACAGTTGCAGTAGAAGATATTTATCTTCAGTCTAGTCAGAATAGGATATTAATGATTAAGGAATGTCTATATGTATCTTCCATTAGAAGGAATTTGATTTCTATTTCTAGATTGGTTGAGGACAAATATTTTATTTATTTTAATGATAAATCAGTTATCATTAGAAAAAATAAATAGTTTGTTTGTTCTAGTACATTAGTGATTGATCTTTACATTATTAATCCTGACTTGTCAGTACTACAACTGAGTGAATCGAATAGCATTAATAGTTTACCAATTAAGAGAAATAAACCTTCAAAATGAACCAAATGTATCTTTGGCACTTACACCTTGGTCATATTAATCTAAAAAGAATTCAAAAACTTGTTGAAAATGGACCATTAGGTTCATTGGAAGTGGAGGCACTTCCAGTTTGTGAATCCTGTTTAGAAGGTAAAATGACTAAAAGATCATTATCGAAAAAAGGTTATAGCGCTAAAGAATAGTTAAAACTGGTTGACTCTAATTTGTATGGTCACATGAATGTCTAGACTAGAGGAGGCTTTGAGTATTTTATCACATTTGTAGATGATTATTTAAAGTATAGATATATTTACTTAATGCGACGTAAGTCTGAAGTCTTTGAGAAATTCAAAGAATTCAAGACAGAAACGGAGAAGCGTCTAGGAAAATGTATCAAGTCACTACGATCAGATCGTGGTGGTGAATACCTCTTGGGAGAATTCAAGGAATACTTATTAGAGAATGGTATTACATCCCAGTTGTCTGCACCGGGGATGCCAGAGCATGATGGTGTAGTAGAAAGAAGGAATAAGACTCTTATAGAAATGGTAAGATATATTATGAGTTATTCAGACCTACCTTATTCTTTTTGGTGATATGCTTTAGAAATAGCTACATATATTCTGAACTTGGTACCATCAAAGTCAGTACCTACTACACGTATAGAATTGCGAACTGGGCGTAAGCCTAGTCTGCGGCATATTCGAATATGGGGTAGTCCAGCACATGTGTTGAACGGTAATGCGGATTTGTTGGAATCAAGAATAGAAGTGTAATTCTTTGTTACGTATCCAAAAGGAATCAATGGTGGTTTATTTTATAATCCTCGAGAATGTAAGGTTATTGTTATCAATGCCAGATTCTTAGAAGAGGATTATATCATAGACCATAAGCCCAAAAGTAGTGTTGTTGTAGTGGAAATGAGAGGAGAGAAAAACAGGGCATAATTCGTCTATACCTTTAGTACAAGAGGAAATACCACAGTAAATGGATATCGACATTCCATTACTTTGTCGTAGTGGGAGGATTGCCGATACTTGTGCACATCTTGAATAAATCACTAATACATAGGTTCTTGAACCAGTACAACGTGTGAATAGTGAGTTAGTATGTTCAATATTTGCACAATGTACACAAACACAAGTAGTGCCTCATCGTAGTGGGAGGGTTGTTCGTCAACCTAGTCGTTTTATGTTCTTGGGAGAGTCTTATGATAAGGTCCCTGATGAATAAGAAACGAACCATTTTTAACTACAATGAAGTACTTCAAGATAAAGATATAAAAAATGGCAAAGGGTTATGAAATCTAAAATAGAGTCCATGTACTCTAACAAAGTCTAGAATCTTGTAAAACCACCCGAAGGGATAAAACCTATTGGATGCAAGTGGGTATATAAAAGATAGAGAGGATTAGACAGGCTTGTTGTTAAAAGGGTTCACTCAGAAAGAAGAGGATCGATTATGATGAAACCTTTTTATCGGTAGCCATGCGAAAGTCTATTTGGATTCTCTTTTCCATTGCGGCTCATCTTGATTACGAGATTTGGCAAGTGGATGTCAAGACATGTTTCCTTAATAGAAGTCTTGATAAAAGTATCTATATGATGCAACCAGAATGATTCATAGCAAAGGGCCAAGAGCACATGTTGTGCAAGCTGAAGAAGCCCATTTATGGGCTTAAGTAAGTGTCTAGATCTTGGAACATCTGTTTTGACCATAAAATCAAATCTTTTGGTTTTGATCAATGTTCAGATGAGTCTTGTGTGTATAAAAGGCACAGCCGAAGCGCGATGGTATTTTAGGTATTGTATGTGGATAATATCTTACTTATTGGAAGCGATATGTGAATATTATCTTCAGTGAGGGTATGGTTAACAAGTCATTTCGATATAAAGGGCTTAGGAGAAGCCAGTCACATCCTTGGTATTAAGCTTTTGCGAGATTGGAAAAATAGGATGTTAGGCTTATCCAAAGTACTTATGTCGATACAATTCTTGCCAGAGTTAGTATACAAGATTTCAAGAAAGGGTTTCTCCCTTTTTAGGTATGGAATCACTCTATCCAAGATCAATGTCATAAGACACTTGATAAGATAGAGAGGATAAGGGGAGTTCCTTATGCTTCGGCAGTGGGAAGCCTCATGTATGTTATATTGTGTACTAGACCAGACATTTACTTTACCATTGATATGGTTAGCAGATATCAGTCTAATCTAGGGAAAGAACACTGGACTGTGGTAAAACATATACTTAAGTACCTTAACAGGACTCAAGATTTTATGTTGGTTTACCAGGAAAATAGTCTAGTACCTGTTGGATACACAAACAAGGATTTTTAGTCAGAAGTTAGAATTTCAGAAAGTCAACTTCAGGTTATGTGTTTACTCTAAGAAGTGGAGTCATTGGTTGGAGGAGTATCAAGCAGTCAGGCATTGCTGACTCCACCGTGAAAGTTGAATATGTAGCTGCTTTAGAAGCAGCTAAGGCAGCGGTTTGGCTCAGGAACTTCCACATGAATCTAGATGTGGCACCTTCAGCGTTATAAGCTATCTCACTTTATTTTGATAATAGTGAAACGGTTGCGAACTCGAAAGAGCCGAGGATTCATAAGAAGGGAAAACATAGAGTGTTCACGTTGAGGGAATGGGAGTGAGATGCATAGCTGCATGGCTTTGAGTCTAAGTGGGAGATTGTTAGAGTGATATACTAAAAGCCATAATTTTCTTGTTGGTTTGGATATGTTATAAACTTGGTTTTGCTATTTTAATGAGAATCTGTATGGGCAATGGTTGCATTATATTATTTATTTAAATATTGTGCATGTGTGTCTTTTATTCCATATAGTAGATGATTTGGTGTGTAGAGTATAGCTTACACACAGAAGATCTTATCATCGGTTCTTGTGGAATATAAGTTTAATGGTTCATAGTCTTAGATAGAATTGAACACCCATCGGTAGGATTGTAGCACAAGTTTTAGTAGTTTATCTTAACTACAGAAAACGGTATAGTTTTAACTCGTTGTGCTAGTACACTTTGTGTGTATTGAATAGGACCACTTTGGGTTAATTGTTTTTATACTGACTATATAAAACAATTTAAAATCCCATGGTTATTATGATTACTTATGCTCTTAATCTTGAAATAATTAATAGACATATATATGTAATGTTTGTTGTTTTGACTGGACATGAGTGAGATTCATTTATGGATCAATAATCTTCGTGAATTGGATGACGACACTATATGTATGATGAATATTAATTATTGATGGAATCCACGTCCCGGTATAGGGATTGATGATAGCTCCTTGAGAAGCTTATAAGTTTTGATCATGTCAAACCCTGCAAGTGGATTATGTTAATCCGACATGTCAAATAAGTTAAGTGGTAGGCTCAAGGATTAAGAAGTCATTTAAATATAATTGTCAGTAATTTAATTTAAATGACGGTTATCTGTAATCTTAACGTGGGGAGAATAATAAGGAGCTCGGAATATAATTTTGAGATAAGGACGGGAGTGCAATTATAATTTTTTAGTGGTGTGAATTATAATTTATGGAAAGAACTAATTCATAGTAGAATTAGGATTCTAACTTTCCATAGGAAGCCCATATACTTATTTCTTCTTAAGGTCCCTATCGTAGCCTTATATATACGCCAGCCTTGTCACTTCTCATTAGAACAATAATTCTCATGAGTTAGGGTTTGTTCTATTAAGAGTGGAGAAAATCTTGGTGATACCGTAGCCCACACTCGGTGCAAGATTTGATGGCGGAAGGAATACAATAGAAGATTTTTAGGTTTTTCGGCACAACAATCGTAAATCAATCGTAACTTTTGATCCCACCGTTGGATCGGGATGATTTTTGGATATGTGGTTCGGAACACAAAGTTAACATTATGTTGCGAAAAATCAGGACGATCAGAAGTCGTTTCGGTAGCTAAAAAAATTAATTTTCGCAACTCAGCGAGAATTAAAAAAATCTGGCCAAATCGCAATATGATGTTTTCAAACCCTAGTCTCCTCATATGGATCCTCTACATGATCCACAAAGGTGAAATCCCTTTATTCTTATAGGGTTTTAGCATAAGTTTTTTTGTTCAATCTATACGCAATATCGAACGATCCTGTATTTATGTCTCCATCAGTTCTCACCATTAATTGTATTATTATTTTAATTTTTTATTATTTTTAAAAAAGAACTCGTAATGTCGACCTGGTAGAAAAAAAAAATTGTAACAAAATCATTTATAAACACACCACAAAAATCCAATATTTTTATATGTAATATGAGTAATATATATATTTTTCGCAATTCGAATTTCAAAACCTATTAGTTAGAAGCATGTAGATTTAGTAAAAAAGAAATTATTTTGCCTTTTTATTTAGAAAATTAGCAGTTTTTTTAAGGCATTTTTGCGAAGTATTAAAAATTTTAGGTACTTTTTTTTATTTTGCTTTTTGATGTGTTTTCATTGCCTACTTATTTTCTTATTTTCTATTAAAATGTTTATTTATGTATTTATTTTAAATGCAAAAATAAACATTTCAATAGAAAATGAGAAATTAAAAAAAAAACGAAAAACCCTGAAGTTTGGTTGCCACGTCAGCTTTCCGTTAACTTTAACAGAGGAGTTAGATGGAGGGTCAAATTTGCAGTGAAAAATTACTTTTGAGGCACGCTTGCAAGTTTTCAAATATCGGAGGTAAAATTGCAAATACCCCCAAACTTCGGTTTTTTTTTCCCTAAAAGTTTTTTGTTTTTAATTATTTTTTAACTATTTAAAGATGTCGATTTCATATGAAAGCACCTTAAAAAGTCCTTTGTTATTATATTTTGTCTCTAATTTTTTTTTCTTTTAGCAAATTTTGTTAAGGAAAAACTTAGAATTTGGTCAATTACTACATGTCTTGCTTTCTTTAGGTATAATGAAACAGTTCTTAGCTCCTTCTATATGTTTATTTTGTAGAGTAAGTTACCAAAATGGTCATTCAACTATACACCGAGTTTCAATTTACCCACTCATCTTTTTTTTTTCTGTCAATTTACCGCTCAAACTTATAAGCCCATTTCAATTTTATACTTCTGTCTAAATTGCACCATTAACTTTAAAAGAAATTAGTAAATTCTCAAAATGGCTATTCAACTATACACCGAGTTTCAATTTACTAACTCAAATCCAAAAAGAAAGAAAGCCCTAGCTAATTAATTGTTAATCGTCATCATTAACATCTTCATCACTCTCTCTCACACTACTAAAACCATTTATCTCTCTCTCTCTCTCAATATCACTAAACCCATTGCCATTGCCACCACTTGTCTTCGGTGCCTCGTTTTCACCCTCTTCCTCTTCTCTAGTACCACCACTAAATTAGCTCCAATGTCTTCTCCTCTAATAGTTCAATCACTCTTTAAAAAAATCACCAATTCATTCATCACTAAAAATTAGAATTTTTATTTCGGTTAAACCCAATAACTAACGACAAGCAAATCAAACATCGAGAATTAATGATTTTCTCACTTACCCTCATTTGCTCTCTAATGTAGCATTGCCAAAGTTCTATAATTTATAATCCCCAATTTCTCTCTACCTCCTCCTCCTCCCTTCTAATAGTTCAATTACTCCCTAAAAACTCACCAATTCATTCATTAGGAAATAACCGAATCCTTGATTTCAGATAAAATAAAACTCAAATGAACTACAAGAAGCAAATTAAACACCAAAAATCAATGACAGAACAATATTGCCTGAAGCCTTTGAAAGCGAGCGTTAGCAATACTCTCTATAGATATCCTTTAGAATAGGTTCTGTAAACGCATTTTCGATTCCTCGGTCACCGGTTCTTCTTCTTCATCCTCCTCTTCTTCTTTATCGAAATCATCGTCAGTATCGTCTTCATTATCTCCTCCGTTAGGGCTCGATGATTTGGGGGTTTAAGATCGGGGTTTGGTCCTGGTCTGGTTGTTGCTCTTCGTCAAGGAAAGCCATGGACTTGTTGTAAAGGGAAAGAAAGAAAGAGGGTGGAGTGGGAGTGAGAAGGGAAAAGGGAGAAGCGAAGGGCATCAGTAAAATTCAGAACTTAGAAAGTGGGAAATAGCGGCGGTCAGAGCTCGAACTGGTGCGGCAGAACGAGGTGGTGTGGCACCGAAGAAGAGAGAGAGGGTGAAAACAAGACACCAGAGACGAGGAAAGTGGTGACAATGGCAATGGGTTTAGTGGTGTTGAGAGAGATCTATATGGTTTTAGTGGTGTGAGAGAGAGTGAGGAAGATGTTAATGATGATGATTAACAATTAATTAGTTAAGGTTTTTTTTTTTGGATTTGAGTGGGTAAATTAAAACTCGGTGTATAGTTGAATTGCCATTTTGGTAATTTACTCATTTTTTTTAAGTAACAGTGCAATTTGGACAGAAGTATGAGATTGAAATGAGCTTATAAGTTTGAGTGGTAAATTGAGAGAAAAAAAAAGATTAGTGGGTAAATTGAAACTCGGTGTATAGTTTAAAGGCCGTTTTAGTAATTTACTCTATTTTGTAATATTTAACGAATTTTAGATATATAATGATTAAACTTCTCTGCTAGTAATGTGATTCATTTTTACGTGATTTTTAGCATAGTTTTTATGGAATTTAAGCAATTATAGCAGGACAAACACATTTGTCAAGACCTTTTCTGAACTTCAAGACAAATTTCGATTTGTTTTTGTATGTGTACTATCAACCCTTTTCTTTCTCACTATTTATATACTTTAGTAACTTTTACTTTATGTATACATATATAGTCCCTATCATCTTTAATTGTATTTTTTATAGCTTGTTTGGTCTTTGTTGGTAGGATTGTTTTCAGCTTGTTTGGACCTTGTTGGTTGCTTTGCTTGACCCTCAATGATGGGTATTATTTATAGAAGATTTCCTGACCAAATACTTTTTGAAAAAAGTTAAAATCACTAAAAATATAAAGTTATTGCAAAAAAACGCAAAGCTCACTACCGAAAAATTGCGCGCAGACTGATTATGGGTCAGCTGGACTGGCCCGTTCTTTAAGTTTTGACTGAAAGCTTTCAGCCATGTAACACCCCCGCCTTCATTAGTAGGGTAACACCAGTAATTAAGACTTGGACTGTCACTAACCCACCTTCGACTAGCTAAAGTAGGTCTAATATAAATAATGAAACAGTGAATCCAGGTAGGTCACGTAGCAAACATGATATTCATGTTGTGGGCAGTAATAACAAATAGGAATATAAAATACACCCATACACATACATGTGATCCAAAAGACATACAAACCATGTCAACATGTATTGCAAGGTAAACAACAACTTAGGCTAGTTGTAACGACCCGGTCCCACCTCAATACGATATTGTTCGCTTTGGGTAGCGTACAGCCAGGCCTCAGTCCCGGAACGTCTACCCTCACGGCTTTGTTTTTGGGAGCTCACAACCAGCTTCCCAGGGGGTCACCCATCCTGGGATTGCTCTAGTCCAAGCACGCTTAACTTCGGAGTTCTCATGGGATCCGAAGCCAGTGAGCCTCCCAAAAGGCCTCGTACTTAATTAGCGACCGATTCTTACTTATATGGGTTTTCAAGGATCCCCCATCTTCCAGTGTGGGATGCCCCCTTTGAGCTACAATTCCTCCACCCAAGGGAGTACTCCATCACTCGCAGGGCGTCACATCCTTCCCCCCAAGGGAATCGACGTCCTCGTCGACACACCGTACTCGGCGAGGTCCGCTCTGATAACATTTGTAATGACCCGGTCCCACCTCAGTACGATATTGTCCGCTTTGGGTAGCTACAGCCAGGCCTCAGCCCCGGAACGTCTACCCTCACGGTTTTATTTTTGGGAGCTCACAACCAGCTTCCCAGGGGGTCACCCATCCTGGGATTGCTCTAGTCCAAGCACGCTTAACTTCGGAGTTCTCATGGGATCCGAAGCCAGTGAGCCTCCCAAAAGGCCTCGTACTTAATTAGCGACAGATTCTTACTTATATGGGTTTCCAAGGATCCCCCATCTTCCGGTGTGGGATGCTCCCTTTGAGCTACAATTCCTCCACCCAAGGGAGTACTCCATCACTCGCAGGGCGTCACACTAGCCGTGGCTTGCCTTACACATATAAGTACAATAAAAATGAGTCGGTATCAGAGACTTATACTTCGTTCCTGACCTAGTCGCATTTTCATTCCTACCTCAGTTTATGAGTGAGAAAGAAGAAGGAAATTTGATGCTTCAAGCTTTCCCAAAGAGTACTCAAGGTAGAAGATGATGAATAGCAAGCTAGGAGGTGTTTCGGATATTTTTCGATGTTTAATCCTTCGATCGGGAGTGAAAATAGGTAAGAGACGCTCAAAAACACCTATCTTTCTCTCTCTAGAACTCTCTAGAATTTAGTGGAAGTGGCTGGTTCGAAAATAGTTGAAAAATGGCTTAAAACGAGCTAAAACCGACTTTAAGTCGGTTGCTACAGTAACTCGCGCAGATTTTTTGGTTCTAGAGCACTGTTTTTGTTTTGGCCATAACTTTTGACTCGGAACTCCGATTGAGGTGTTCTTTATATGCACGGAAAGGTATTTCAAAGGTCTACAACTTTCTAAGAGGAAGTTTTCCCAAATTATGGACTCATTGTTCCCATAAATTCACCAAAGACAGCGCTCTGCCGAACGCTATCAAACCACCAGAATTTAGTGACGTGCCTACTTCGCGCCCTGTTTTGACCCACGAGTAGTGCGAATTAGCTTTCAAGAAAAACACGGAAGTTGTAGAATGATGTAAATACTAGACACATACGCAAGAGAAACTTTAATCGGATAAGTAACGGAGGAATTACAATAGCCCAAAGTTAGCTCAAATTAACGAATCACAAAGAACCCAAAACTTCCTATTTACCAACCAAAATTAATTTGGACCACCCGAATCACTAAAAGATCACTTGCATGAGTGTAAAGAAACCTAATACAACATACTTAACCTTAATATGAACACGGGGTGTTACATGCAGGTTACCTCCCTTATATCAACAATTATACAGAGAGAATATCGAAGCCGAACTAAATCATAATAATAATAACAATGGGCCTGACCACCCCCAAGAGATACCAAAGCTAGACCGAACATAATCACGATATAACATCATTCAGCCCATAAAAGAATAAACCGAGGTCTAGATTTTCAGGCAACTCACCCCTGGCTCTAGACAGTTGACCTCATTACCGTCCCCTGGGGATTTAGGGATTTTCAACCTAAGGGTACCAAGCCCCACTTATTTTCACACCGGCAAGCACCAATCAATACATATTCCTTTCATTATCGAAGGACCACAATAAAATTCATAATCAGATCCATCATGGGATCATATCACATCCCAGAATGATACAACATACATAAGAAGTTTTCGACACTATAGATACGTGATATATGCCCACATGATAGGCCATAAGAATAGTCCGAGCTTGCTGAAAGATCTCCAAGAATCCGATTGACACAATAACAATGCATATTCTGCATAACATGCTAACAAATGAACATTTGAAATAACTTACGCCATATAACTATAACAAATCTATGTACATGTCCCTTGATGTATATAATTCATTAATTAATCAATTTCATCAATATACAACATCTATACATCTAAGGGATACTTCATGTATATCAAATAACACACACACATATATATATATCAAGTATAATGGCATATCTTGCTTCAAATCAGAAGACAATGGCTTTATTAATCATAAAACATCATCATCAACATCATATAATAATTCTTAAAACAAAGACAATTAGAACATGATGATTTATATAGACTAAAATCATATTATCGGGTTTTAAAAATAATTAAACCCCTACCTCAAAATATTTAGTCCTAAAGAATGAAATTTGATATGATAACCCGAACCCTAACCAGCACAACTCTAAAATTATTATACCCTTGTATAGGCATCGACATATAGAACAACTTCCCCTTAAGGCTCGACTCGATTCGGCGGAGTCTGGATGACCAATTTATAGAAAGAAAGATTCGCACCTATTTTTTTTCTTTATTTATGTCTCTCGGCCATAAAAATGAAAGGATGAAAATGAAGGAGCTGTCATTTAATCAAGGCTAGGTCGGTTCTTAAACAAAATCTAACTTTTACTTAATTACGACATTTCACCATGAAGTTTCATAACTTTATTATTTTAACCCTGAACTTTTGCAACTTTACATTTTAGTCCATACTTAACTTATGAAATTTTACAATTTGGTCCAGGGTTAATCCAGATTCCTAAACTCTTCAAAATTTTCACTTAATTGAGGTTAATACGTGTCTAATTTTACACTAATTACATTACGAGGTATTACAATCTCCCTCATAATAAAAATTTCGTCCTCAAAATTTAAATATCGTACTTTAAGTGAATAAGTCAGGATATTTATGGTGGATCTCAATTTTCATTTCCCATGTTACCTCCTTGGCTCTGTGGTGTAACCACAAAACTTTGACGAGCGGTATGACTTTGTTCCTCAACACTCGGTCTCGACGGTCTAGGATTTGAATCGACCGTGTTTCATACGTCCCATCATCAAGGATTTCAAAATCTTTCCATTGAATAATATGGGACGGATCATAAACGTACTGTCGAAGCATTAACACATGAAAGATATTATGAACAAGCGACATCTGCGAAGGCAAAGTTAAACAATAGAAACATTTCCAACACGCTCTAAGATTTCAAACGGCCCAAGATATTGAAGAGTTAATTTTCCTTTGCCACTGAAACGAGGTTTGGTTTTCAAAAATATATGACTACCAATTTGAACTTAAAAGGACGACAACGCTTATCGGCATAACGCTTATGTCGACTTTGAGCAATAAGGAGATGTTGTCGGATAATCTTAACCTTCTAAGTGGTTTGTTCTACCAATTCCGGACCCAATAAGGTTATCTCCCCAACTTCATACCAACAAATCGGAGATCTATACGGACATCCATACAAGGCTTCATAAGGCACCATGCCTATGCTAGCCTGGAAATTGTTATTATATGAAAACTCTATTAAAGGCAAATGCTCTATCCAATTTTCTCAGAAATATAAGACACAAGCTCTCAACATATCCTCGAGAATCTGAATAACTCGTTTGGATTGCCCGTCCATTTATGGATAGAATGCCTACTAAAATTCAACTGGGTACCCAGAGCTTTCTGTAAAGTCCCCCAAAATCGAGATATGAAACGAGGATCTCGATCTTATACTTAACTATCTCTCGAACATATAATTTGTCAAGGCTCTCTATATTCTTGTTGTTACGAATGGGAAGGAAATGAGCAGACTTTGTCAATATATCAATAATTACCCGAATGGTGTCTTGACCACCTAAAACTTTAGGTAACCCCGAAACAAAATCCATAGTAACATGGTCCCACTTCCACTCGGGAATGGGCAATGGTTGAAGTTGCCCCGCGGGTCTTTGGTGTTTGGCCTTCACCAACTAATAGATTATACATTTGCTTACATAGTTTGCGACATCGCGTTTCATACTACTCCACCAAAAATTTCAGCACAAGTTTCGATATATTTTCGTACCTCCCAGGTGAATCGAAAATTTAGAATGATGGACTTCACTTAGAATTTTGTTTCTAAGTTCCGGATCTTTCGGCACCACCAATCTATCCCTGCTCGGATAAAATAAGGACTCGAGCTGAAGTAAGCTTATCTTTTAATAGGAAAGCTTTCTCACAATCGTCACGCCAAACGAATTGAATACCCTTATGAGTTAAGGGAGTCAAAGGCAATGCTATACAAGAAAAGTCTTTCACAAACCGATGATAATAGCCTGCTAAACCTAGAAAATTTCTAACCTCCGTAACATTTCGAGGCCTCTCCCATTTTATAATGGTTTCTATTTTTGCTGGATCTACCAAAATCTCATTACTCGAGTCGACATATCCCAAGAATTTAACTTATGACATCCAAAAGTCATATTTGCTAAGCTTAGCATAGAGCTGGTGATCTCGAAGGACTTGAAGAGCTAGATGGAGATGATTCTTCTGCTTCTCATCAGACTTAAAGTATATAAGAATATCATCTATAAAAACCACCACACACTAATCAAGATCAAGACAATACAAGAGATTAAGTAAGTCCATAAATGTCGTTGGCACATTCGTCAACGCGAATAGTATTACTAAAAACTCGTAATGACCATATCAAGTATGAAACGTCATCTTCGAAATATCTTCTTTACAAACCAACATCTAATGATAGTCTGATCGAAGATCTATTTTGGAAAATCTAATGGCACCTTGTAACTAATCAAACAATGGATACTTATTCTTAACAGTAACACGATTTAAGTGACAATAATCTATACACAACCATAACGACCCATCCCACTTTTTAGCGAACAGTATAGGTGTGACGTCTCGAATTCCGTTCTAAGATTTTTACCTCCGAGACTCGGTTAATCACGAATGCCGTGCGCGATGGTGGATTTAAATAATTAAAATCACAGCTTTCAAAGAGTTTTTTTAATAAAATCCAATCCATAGAAAGTTCTATTTCAGAAAAGTTCGGCATGTGGAGTTCATTTAAAAGACATACAAACCTATATTGTTCAAAACCATTTCATACAAATACATCCACAGCCAATCACCTTTAAAACCCATTTCACGTCGAGAAACATTCACACCACTTTACATAAAATATTGTTTATACAATAAAACCGAAGTGGATACTTTATAAAAAGTCTTATACACAATACGATGAAGGCAAAACAATTATACAGTATAGTCCTTCCTATAAAAGGACTAAAAATCAGTTTGGGACGTCAGAGGCTTCTAGACTCGTAAACCACGCTCAGTGAGAACTATATAGTTTTTATATAGAAAATACACACAGCATACAAAAGCACGTGCAACTTTATATAAAAAATAAATACTTTACTATACCAGAAGGGTTTAAAAACTGTGCAATGTAGTCCGCAGGCAAATGCATGCCGAACCCTGCCAAGAGCCTTATCCTAGCCATCGGAAGCTCTATCCGACTGACGAATCCCATCCGTAAGTAATCCATAAAGTAAATCGGTCCTAAAGCTTGTATCGACTCTATTCCACAACTATCCCGTGACTACATCGAAGATCATTAACTATAAGCCAACCATTCATCATTTTTTCTTTGTTATTAGTTCGTTATGAATTCCATGCTTGGCTGACTAATGGCAGTACTTCCACTAGAATTTCCACCTAAGACGTTACGTTACGACATCCTCTCGTTGAGTTAACCATTTGATATACTTACCGCTTTAATTATTAATAACTTGCGTTCATTATGATTCGGCCATCTATTATCACAACCCATAAGCATTATCATACCCATATATCGTCTCTAGAGTTCATTAAGCATGACTTAGTTGTTCTCTATGTGTATTATGTTATGTCTAATAGTGTCATCCTATATCCTTACATGATTAGTTCATATCCAAGGTAATGTATATGCAGATCAATACAAGATATGATACGATACAATGATAATAACAATATCAATTATAACAATATAAACAATAATCTCACGACAATTCTTGTATCATATCTCTAGCATAATGCCTTAGTTTTGCCCCGCGGTCAGTTCAGGCCCAAAAGAATGGATCCCGAAGGCTCCGAGGCTTTTGTCCATGTCTCCTCTGAGTAGGGAGTTGCTCAGGGACTTGGTTCTCCAAGTAAGTCATTCAGAGTTAACCCTCAAGACATTTTCCCAGGAATGACACTCTGAATAGTTAACGAGGAGAATACCCATATAAATCACATTGACACTCTGGAAAGAACTACACCAGGTAATACCCTACTAGGGTAATGACTATTAGTAGCCCAACTAGTTCCCGGGGAACTCACCATTGGATAAGTAGTGGCACACGGGACCTGCTCTGCTGCCAGGGAAACTCATCTAACCCAGAACACATAGTCCTGTGGGAAGGCAAGATACATATAGTGGACTCTCATTTGTGGACAACCACAATCATAGGCGGAGTCACCTACTTCATTTTCTCCGTGCATGGTTTAGGGATTTTCACCCATGGGCAGCAATATGCGGCCCGTCTTCAAGCCATGCGGGCGCTATCCGATGCTCGATCCATCATATCCACCCCATATGTGTGATCGCGTCAATAATATAATATATCATATCTATTCATTTCGCACAATGAATATTATTAATCAAATCATCATCATCACACATATGGCTATCACATACATATATATATGTGTGAACACCTCATTTTGCGACCCCCGCAAGAATCCTAATTTTCAAAGAAATAAGCATGCATGCACGCACGAGCATTCCTAGATGCACATGTATTTTGTTCATGTGATACAGGTCAAAGAAGAAAGCCGAAAGGACCCCGGATGAGGAGTCACGGAATTATCGAAAATTGTCGGAATCAAAAACCGTCAAAACTCCGGGAAATTTGTGAAAGGAGAGTCACGTACTTTGGATCATCCTCAAACTTTGAGAGTTGTTGGAAATTATCAAAAGGAGTAACATACTCGAAAATCAGCTAAATCCGACGGTCGGATCTCCGACAATTCCGAAAATCGCGAGTTTATTTCGGGTGGTCAAATGGAGGTCTTCTCGAAGTTAAAATGGTTTGAAGTTTGGTAAGTGGATATGCCTTATTGTGGGGAAGAACATATTCAAAATTTAGCTTTGTCGGACATGGGGTCCTCAAGAATCAATTTGTCTACCGTGCAATTCCAGTTGAAATGTCCTTCGTAGAAAATTAAAATAAATAGTGGCCTTCCCGAAATCTGATCGGCCTCACATTTGGACACAAGTTAGAAAACATTTGGAGGGAAAACATATCAAAAAATCAGAATAATCCAACGGTTGGAGGTTTAATTATCGAGATTGTTGTATGCAAGTACGTTTCCTACGCGGGAACAAACTCTTTGTACCAAGCCAAGGAGACCGAGTCCTTCCCGAACTCCGATCGTCCTAAAATTTTTACAGGATGTAAAAGACTTATATTTTCAATACATATCCAAAATGAAGAATGATCCAACGGTTAGAACCTGACTTGTCGTGCAAACAAGGGACCCATGTCTACAACAAGTACTTTTCCTACGCGGACACAAACTCTTCGTACCAATCAGAACGAAATGGAACCTTCCCGAACTCCGATCGACCTGAAAGTTTTACACAATCTAGAAGAGTTCTATTCCTAACACATATCCAAAAATCAGGATGATCCAACGGTGGGAAGGTCTCGCGATAATTTCCAAGAGTCCTAGTTGCAATCTCTTTTCTTGCTCTCCAAGTATTTTCTTCAACTATAAATAGACCCCCTCCATTCATTATTTTCATCAACAATCAAGGGATTTTCGTGGTACACACCAAGAGATCCTTATTCTCTCCTTCCAAGAAGGCTCAGGTATAATTTTCTCTCTCTTCTTTTATTTATTCGTCAGTTTTATAATTCATACTCTTGTTTGCATAATTTTTATTATTTAATAGCTTTTCAAAACTTTTTTTTTTTTTTCAAATTGTTTTCAAAACTAAAGGCGTATAATAAACCCTAATCCAATTCCAAAATAGTATTATTACTTTTTTTACTTTTTCAAAAGTCCGGATTAGCGGTATCGTTATACGAATGAATCGATAATCGCTATATATCCAATCTAACTCATAGATTGCGGTGTATATGTGATAAATACTCGATTATGAGAGCACTAGTGCCATCTATACCGGTTTAATCAATAGACTTTGGTATACGACCGGTCAACTCGCCTCATATAATATCGAATATAAGATTCCACATTGAATCAGTTTCCGAAAAGCCCAATGCTTTACAAAATCACTTTTTTCATTGCATCTATTATTATCAAACTCTCTTTTTCAAATCACACACACACACTTACTTTAATAATCATGGGTGAATTAGGAAACACATCGTTTTCATCCCAACCCCAAAATCCCGATTTCTAAGGTAAGTACGGAAAGCTATAAAGTAATGGAAATAGCATGCAAGAACTGAATTATAACACACGCATATCCTACTCAAGAGACCGAAAGTGAGAATTGGGTGCCTAATACCTTCCCGATTCGTAACTTAATCCCGAACCTTCGAATCAACTGGTTTCGCATATATTGTGTATAAGAGGATATTTACTCCATAAATACGTCTCTTTTACACAAACCTTTTTTGTTTGTTTAGTAAAACAAACTGGCGACTCTTATTCTTTTCAAAACCTGATTTCCAAATCAACAAACGGAATCGCCGCCCACGGGGACCCCCGGGCGTCGAGAACGCGGGTTCTCACAGTGGCGACTCTGCTGGGGATATTTTAAGAGGATTAGACTCTAAATAAGAGTAGAATATGTGTGGATATTGTTTATGTTTGCATGCTTTCTTTTTTGGCCTTAGTTTTAGGATAACATAGATGCGATTTAGGTAGATACCTTGATTCCCTTTTTGTTTGTAATAATTGTTTGAGGAAAAACTTTTCATAAATAAAATTTGAAAGTACTCGAACAAACCCTAAAGCGTTCTTCATAATGTACCTCCATAATTGTTATTTTGCACGCACTCACTATCATCATGCATTATCGCGAGTGTGAATTTACCCTATCAACCTCGGGACCAAAGTCGTGATTAGGCCGTGGACTTGCGGGTCTACACTAGCCGAAAGCGCATGGGACCACTCTCCTTGGCCAAGTACCAAACTGAGGTATATCGAGTGACGAGAACACTCACGTACCCAGAATGTATATCAAAAGGTCCTTGCACGTACTCGCCCTTGGGGTATATAGCAAGACCTAGCCAAATAGGAGGGAGCCTTAAACCTTACCCATTTCAACCACGCTTGCATATAGGATGCGTCAGCCTAGTACACACGAATTTTTGCATGTTTTCTTGACCGTTGGTCGTGAGATTAGTGAACAAAAGGCCTTGTCATACATACCGATTTTTGGTTTGGCAAGTACGGCCGGTGGCTGTTGTGAGAACCCGCGTCCTCGACGCCCGGGGGGTCCTCGTGGGCGGCGATTCCGTTTGTTGATTTGGAAATCAGGTTTTGAAAAGAATAAGAGTCGCCAGTTTGTTTTACTAAACAAACAAAAAAGGTTTGTGTAAAAGAGACGTATTTATGGAGTAAATATCCTCTTATACACAATATATGCGAAACCAGTTGATTCGAAGGTTCGGGGATTAAGTTACGAATCGGGAAGGTATTAGGCACCCAATTCGCCCTTTCGGTCTCTTGAGTAGGATATGCGTGTGTTATAATTCAGTTCTTGCATGCTATTTCCATTACTTTACAGCTTTCCGTGCTTACCTTAGAAATCGGGATTTTGGGGTTGGGATGAAAACGATGTGTTTCCTAATTCACCCATGATTTTGAAAATAAGTGTGTGTGTGTGATTTGAAAAAGAGAGTTTGATAATAATAGATGCAATGAAACAAGTGATTTTGTAAAGTATTGGGCTTTTCGGAAACTGATTTAATGTGGAATCTTATATTCGATATTATATGAGGCGAGTTGACCGATCGTATACCAAAGTCTATTAATTAAACCGGTATAGATGGCAAAAATGCTTTCATAATCGAGTATTTATCACATACACACCGTAATCTATGAGTTAGATTGGATATGTAGCGATTATCGATTCCTTCGTATAACGATACCGCTAATCCGGACTTTTGAAAAAGTAAAAAAATAATAACACTATTTTGGAATTGGATTATGGTTTATTATACGCCTTTAGTTTTGAAAACAATTTGAAAAAAAAAGGTTTTGAAAAGCTATTAAGTAATAAAAATTATGCAAACAAGAGTAATGAATTATAAAACTGACGAATAAATAAAAGAAAGAGAGAGAAAATTATACCTGAGCCTTCTTGGAAGGAGAGAATAAGGATCTCTTGGTGTGTACCACGAAATCCTCTTGATTGTTGATGAAAATAATGAATGGAGGGGGGGTCTATTTATAGTTGTCAAAATACTTGGAGAGCAAGAAAAGAGATTGCAACTAGGACTCTTGGAAATTATCGCGAAGCCTTCCCACCGTTGGATCATCCTAATTTTTGTATATGTGTTGTAAATAGGAATATTCTAGATCGTGTAAAAATTTCAGGTCGATCGGATTTCGGAAAGGTTCCCTTTCGTTATGATTGGTACGAAGAGTTTGTGTCCGCGTAGGAAAGGTACTTGTTGTAGACAAGGTCCCTTGTTTGCACGAGAAGTCAGGTTCTAACCGTTGGATCAGGCTTAATTTTGGATATGTATTGCCAATATAAGTCTTTTACACCCTGTAAAAATTTGAGGACGATCGGAGTTTGGGAAGGACTCGTTCTCCTTGGCTTGGTACAAAGAGTTTGTTCCCGCATAGAAAACGTACTTGCGTACAAAAACCTCGACAACTGAACTTCCAACCGTTGGATTATGCTGATTTTTTGATATGTTTTCCCTCCAAATGTTTTCTAACTTTTGTCCAAATTTGAGGTCGATCAGATTTCGGGAAGGCCACTATTTATTTTAATTTACTACAAAGGACATTTCAACTAGAATTGCACGGTAGACAAATTGATTCTTGAGGACCCCATGTCCGACAAAGATGAAATTTTAATATGCTCTTCCCCACAATAAGGCCTATCCACTTACCAAACTTCAAACCATTTTAACTTCGAGAAGACCTCCATTTGACCACCCGAAATAAACTCGCAATTTTTTGAATTTTCGGAGATCCGACCGTCGAATTTAGCTGATTTTCGAGTATGTTACTCCTTTTGATAATTTCCAACAACTCTCAAAGTTTGAGGATGATCCAAAGTACGTGACTCTCCTTTCACAAGTTTCCAGGAGTTTTGACGGTTTTCGATTCCGACAATTTTCGATAATTCTGTGACTCCTCATCCGGGTCCTTTCGACTTTCTTCTTTGACCTGTATCACATGTACATAGATTTTATGCATCCAACAATTCTCGTGCATGCGTGCATGTTCATTTTTTTGAAAATTAGGATTCTTGCGGGGTCGCAAAATGAGGTGTTCACAGACCCTCTCGGCCTGGGTTCTTTGTGAAGCAAAGAAACCAGGACGATAATGAGAACGCATCATTTTGCGGCACTCGCATGAATCACAGATGATATTTTGAAAACAATGCAATGCAAATGATGCTGTGCTATGCTGCTTCTCTCTCTCCTTGGGATGGATGCGCGATGTTTGGAACATATCTTGTGTCTTGCCGTGATGTGTGACCCATGTAGAGGGGTGAGCCCCCTGCTCTAGCGAAGTGTACAAGCCGCGTAGAGGGTGAGCCCCTTCTTTAATAGGATTGTGAATCGTGTAGAGGGTGAGCCCCTTCTTTAATAGGATTGGGAACCGTGTAGAGGGTGAGCCCCTGCCTTAACGGGATTGGGAACCGTGTAGAGGGTGAGCCCCTGCCTTAACGGGATTTAAGAACCGTGTAGAGGGTGAGCCCCTGCTTTAACGGGATTGGGAACCGTGTAGAGGGTGAGCCCCTGCTTTAACGGGATTTGGGAACCCGTGTAGAGGGTGAGCCCCTGCCTTAACGGGATTTGAAAACCGTGTAGAGGGTGAGCCCCTGCCTTAACGGGATTGGGAACCGTGTAGAGGGTGAGCCCCTGCCTTAACGGGATTGGGAACCGTGTAGAGGGTGAGCCCCTGCCTTAACGGGATTGGGAACTGGACTGTGTGAACCGTGCTTGTGAACCGTGTAGAGGGTGAGCCCCTGCTTTAACGGACTTGTGAACCGTGCTTGTGAACCGTGTAGAGGGTGAGCCCCTGCTTTAACGGACTTGTGAACTGTGCTTGTGAACCGTGTAGAGGGTGAGCCCCTGCTTTAATGGACTTGTGAACCATGCTTGTGAACCGTGTAAAGGGTGAGCCCCTGCTTTAACGGACTTGTGAACCGTGTAGAGGGTGAGCCCCTGCTTTAACGGACTTGTGAACCGTGCTTGTGAACCGTGTAGAGGGTGAGCCCCTGCTTTAACGGACCTGTGTGAACCGTGCTTGTGAACCGTGTAGAGGGTGAGCCCTGCTTTAACGGACCTGAGAACCATGCTTGTGAACCGTGTAGAGGGTGAACCCCTGCTTTAACGGATTTGTGAACCGTGTAGAGGGTGAACCCCTACTTTAATGGACTTTGTGGGATTGTTCTGTCAGTGATTCTAGCATGGTGTATGTTTGCTGGGGATATGATGATTGATTGTATGCTAGCTAAGAATTGATGGTATGATGATTGATGGCCTGCTGGGGAGTTGAGAATTCCTACTCGCTAGGATAAAGGCTGAGAGTTGATGATCTGCTGAGGATATGAGAACTCCTACTAGCATGGATAATGGTTGATGTGCGGGTTAATGATCTGCTACGGAAATGAGAATTCCTACTGGCTAGGATAATGGCTGAGGGTTGATGCTGAGGAGGTGAGAGTCTCATAGAGAAAGAGTTCCGGTGTGATTTTTTTTTTTTTTTTTTTTGAAAAGAAGTACTTTTGGCTGGCCTCTTTTTCCTTGAGAAATGATTCGAGTTACGTTCTCTCTGTTCTCGAAACCTCGTGTATGAATTTTGGACTTTGCCTCTTGCTCAGCTTCCGTGGCATTTTTTCTTTTATCACTAGGGTGCGATTCTGCTTATTGTTTCCTGACTTCGCGAGAAAAGAATTTTTTGTGCCTGCATCATTTTCTGTTTTTTGATGCCCTTATTCCTCCTTGATTGATTGAAAGCTTTTTGATACAGCCTTTTTTTTTAGCTTACTTTTTTTCTTTTGCATGGTCAGCAGCCTTCCTCACCCAAGACGTAGCCCTGGGCTTTTTAGCCTAGCTGTCACTCTTGGTGTGGCTCTCGCTGCCATCTTTTTTCCTTTTTTTGTTTTTTTTCAATATTCATTTCTTTTGGCACTGTGGGATTTATCCTCTTTTCTACTCTTTCAATTTTTTCTTGTACCCACTTTGTTTCTTCTCACTTTGTCAGGTTTTCGTGGGCATCATCGTCCTTGCGATTCTGAGAATGTTTACTTTGAAAGTTTGCATTTGACATTGTCGTGCTGTGTTTGTGATTTTCGGTCCGAGAACCTTTGGGAGCGTATCTTGAAAACTTCTTGGGCGAGAAGAAGCTAGGCCAAAAGTCCTTTTTGTGGGGGCTTGGTCCCTGCGTTTTTACGAAATTTCTCATTCCAGTATTTCTCTCTATCTTTCTCTGATATCCTCTCAAAAAGGGGGCTTTTTGGTTTTAGAGAAGGCTTGACTTTGCCCGTAGGAAGGGCTTTAGTATGTGCATGTGGAAAGAGCTTGGGTTAGCGCTTGTGGAAAGGGCTTTGGAGTGGTGCTTGTAGAAAGGGCTTGAATTTGCCTGTAAAAAGGGCTTGGATTGGATTGGTGCCTGTAGAAAGGGCTTGGATTCGTGCCTCTAGAAAGGGCTTTGGATTCGTGCCTATAAAAAGGGCTTGGGATAGGTGCCTATAGAAAGGACTTGGGATTTGATTTGTCTGTAGAAAGGGCTTGTGAAGTGATTTGACTCTCTGGGAGACTTTGTGATTGTGTTTTTTTCCTCTCTAGGAGGACATGTGGAGTGATTTGCCTCCCTGGGAGACTTTGTGAAATGATTGACCTCTCTGGGAGAAAATGTGAAGTGATTCGACTCTCTGGGAAGGCTTATGAAGTGACTTGCCTCTCTAAGAGGGCTTGTGAAGTGATTTGACTCTCTGGGAGGGCTTATGAAGTGACTTGCCTCTTTGGGAAAGCATGTGATCTTATCATGACGATCTGGTCGGTGATGGTGGTGTGACTAATCATCGAAGTATATACCAGGATGCGGTGGTGAAGCCTGTCTGGTAGGCCATGAAGCTTAGTGCCTATGTGCTCTTGGACTGGTGCGCGGTATACTTATGCAAGTGTTCATGTGTGTGCACTATGCAAATGCTTATGCCATGCTTCCCTAAATTTTGAGTATTTGCATACTTCTTAAATCATCGCACCATTATTTTAAAAACTTGGTTTTGAAAAGGTTTTGAATCTTGAGTTGCCTGATTTATGAAGTATGTTACGCTACTTGAAATTATCTAAGTGCAGATGCATGCATGCAAGACTGACAATTTTCCGAGAACATAGCAATACTGAAAAGGCAAATATTGATTTCTGGTCAAACAGTGAGTGAGTGTAAGGTAATAAGAGAGATGGAGTGCTGCCGACTTGAGATTCTGCTGATCTTGCGTCATGCTTCCATCTTGACACGTTTCTCTCTGCTTCTTGATTCTTGGGCCTGTTAAGATTCATTCGCGTTGCTGTTTTTGCTCATACCCACAATCTCAGGAGGATTACCGATGTTCTGCATTCTCAGGAGTAGGTGTAGACAGGCTTGATTCTTGAGAGATGCGGGCTTTCAGTTGCTAAACCAATTGATTAACTTGATTTTACCTTCAGGATTTTTGGCTCTGCTGATAGGACAACAACAGGGTCATGGTGATGTGGGTAGGACATTCTCAATGCGAATGATGAATGGAGAGGCTAGTCTTTAGAGAGTTGTTCGGGTCTTCTCGTCGATACCCTCAGTAGATGTACCCTCGGCCCCCTCAATATGTGCGAACGATGATGGTGAGACTAGTTTTCGGGGAGCTGTTCTGGTCTTCTTGTCGAAACCCTCAGTGCATATACCCTCTGCACCCTCAGTGTATGCGAACGATGATGGTGAGGCTATTTGGGTCTTCTTGTCGATACCCTCAGTGCATATACCCTCTATACCCTCAGTGATGATGGTGAGGCTAGTCTTCGGGGATCTGTTATGATCTGCATCAAGGAAGGCTTGAGGATTATGGTTTTGAAGGGGTTGGTTATGTTTAGGGTTCAACCAGGCGGTTTGGGATCTTGCACCGGTGGTACAACGATGTTGGCAATGGCACATGAAGTGGGTGGTTGATGTTGGCAGGAATTGAGAGAATGTGTTAGAGAATGTTAAGTGGAGCTACTGGGTCTTGGGTTTGGTTACCTTAGGCTGGGTATGGATTTGGATTGAATTGGTTTGGTTCAGTATGTATTCTGACAGTGATTAGGGCTCAAGATGGGCTTGGGTGGCCACTTAGTGATCTTTCATGATGGCTACGAACTGGGTCAGATCATGGATTAAATGATAGATGTGTTCAAGGGTTAAGGTGCCACCCTCGGTTTGTGGGAGAACGGGACCAGGCGGCGGACCCGCTGCATGAGAAGCTTCACCGTAATTACCCTCAGTTTTCTCGACCCCGATTTGATGAAGTAGTAGCTCGTGTTGCAATGATGAGGCATGATCGGTAGTGAATCTGATCTCATGAGTCGTCTAGTTTGCCAGCAGTAGATAATCGGAGTGTGGTGAAGAATGGGGAGAAAGAAGTCGGGGATTTGACCGAAAAATCAATATTTTGCCATGGGTTGCATAATTCTCGGAAAACTATGACTCGACAAAAAAATAAAATCGAAAACCACTTTTTAGTGATTAGCGAAAACAGACCGACGGCAACAACTTGAAAGCCCCGTGGATAGGTTTAGGGTAGGAATATGAATTCCCAGGGTGCCCTTATAACCTTCCGATTTTAAAAATTAATTTTTGAAAAAATCATTTTTGAAAATGACTCGGTTTTTTTTAGAAAATATTTTGAAAAACATTTTTGAAAAATCGGGAAGTTCTCTCCTCTTGTAGTTGCTTTTCATGAAAATAGTAAAAGGGAAATTCTCACTAACTGGTTTTAGTGAGGGATTTCTACGGACGGGGTTGGACAGCCACCGACCGTACTTGCCAAACCAAGAGTTGGTATGTATGACAAGTCCTTTTGTTCACTAATCTCACGACCGACGGTCAAGAAAATATGCAGAAATTCGTGTGTACTAGGCTGACGCATCCTATATGCAAGCGTGGTTGAAAGGGGTAAGGTTTAAGGCTCCCTCCTATTTGGCTAGGTTTTGCTATATACCCCAAGAGCGAGTACGTGCAAGGACCTTTTGATATACATTCTGGGTACGTGAGTGTTCTCGTCACTCGATATACCTCAGTTTGGTACTTGGCCAAGGAGAGTGGTCCCATTCGCTTTCGGCTAGTGTAGACCTGCAAGTCCACGGCCTAATCACGACTTTGGTCCCGAGGTTGATAGGGTAAATTCACACTCGCGATAATGCATGATGATAGTGGGTGCGTGCAAAATAACAATTATGGAGGTATATTATGATAAGCGCTTTAGGGTTTGTTCGAGTACTTTCAATTTTTATTTATGAAAAGATTTTCCTCAAACAATTATTACAAACAAAAAGGAAATTAGGGTATCCACCTAAATCGCATCTATGTTATCCTAAGACTAAGGCCAAAAAAGAAAGCATGCAAACATAAATAATTATCCACGCATATTCTACTCTTGTTTAGAGTCTAATCCTCTTACGTCCCCAGCAGAGTCGCCACTGTGAGAACACGCGTCCTCGACGCCCGGGGGGTCCTCGTGGGCGGCGATTCCGTTTGTTGATTTGGAAATCAGGTTTTGAAAAGAATAAGAGTCGCCAGTTTGTTTTACTAAACAAACAAAAAAGGTTTGTGTAAAAGAGACGTATTTATGGAGTAAATATCCTCTTATACACAATATATGCGAAACCAGTTGATTCGAAGGTTCGGGGATTAAGTTACGAATCGGGAAGGTATTAGGCACCCAATTCGCCCTTTCGGTCTCTTGAGTAGGATATGCGTGTGTTATAATTCAGTTCTTGCATGCTATTTCCATTACTTTACAGCTTTCCGTGCTTACCTTAGAAATCGGGATTTTGGGGTTGGGATGAAAACGATGTGTTTCCTAATTCACCCATGATTTTGAAAATAAGTGTGTGTGTGTGATTTGAAAAAGAGAGTTTGATAATAATAGATGCAATGAAACAAGTGATTTTGTAAAGTATTGGGCTTTTCGGAAACTGATTTAATGTGGAATCTTATATTCGATATTATATGAGGCGAGTTGACCGATCGTATACCAAAGTCTATTAATTAAACCGGTATAGATGGCAAAAATGCTTTCATAATCGAGTATTTATCACATACACACCGTAATCTATGAGTTAGATTGGATATGTAGCGATTATCGATTCCTTCGTATAACGATACCGCTAATCCGGACTTTTGAAAAAGTAAAAAAATAATAACACTATTTTGGAATTGGATTATGGTTTATTATACGCCTTTAGTTTTGAAAACAATTTGAAAAAAAAAAGGTTTTGAAAAGCTATTAAGTAATAAAAATTATGCAAACAAGAGTATGAATTATAAAACTGACGAATAAATAAAAGAAGAGAGAGAAAATTATACCTGAGCCTTCTTGGAAGGAGAGAATAAGGATCTCTTGGTGTGTACCACGAAATCCCCTTGATTGTTGATGAAAATAATGAATGGAGGGGGGGTCTATTTATAGTTGAAGAAAATACTTGGAGAGCAAGAAAAGAGATTGCAACTAGGACTCTTGGAAATTATCGCGAGACATTCCCACCGTTGGATCATCCTGATTTTTGGATATGTGTTGTAAATAGGAATATTATAGATCGTGTAAAAATTTCAGGTCGATCGGATTTCGGGAAGGTTCCCTTTCGTTATGATTGGTACGAAGAGTTTGTGTCCGCGTAGGAAAGGTACTTGTTGTAGACAAGGTCCCTTGTTTGCACGAGAAGTCAGGTTCTAACCGTTGTATCAGGCTGAATTTTGGATATGTATTGCCAATATAAGTCTTTTACACCCTGTAAAAATTTGAGGACGATCGGAGTTCGGGAAGGACTCGTTCTCCTTGGCTTGGTACAAAGAGTTTGTTCCCGCATAGAAAACGTACTTGCGTACAAAAACCTCGACAACTGAACTTCCAACCGTTTGATTATGCTGATTTTTTGATATGTTTTCCCTCCAAATGTTTTCTAACTTGTGTCCAAATTTGAGGTCGATCATATTTCGGGAAGGCCACTATTTATTTTAATTTACTACAAAGGACATTTCAACTAGAATTGCACGGTAGACAAATTGATTCTTGAGGACCCCATGTCCGACAAAGATGAAATTTTAATATGCTCTTCCCCACAATAAGGCCTATCCACTTACCAAACTTCAAACCATTTTAACTTCGAGAAGACCTCCATTTGACCACCCGAAATAAACTCGCAATTTTTTGAATTTTCGGAGATCCGACCGTCGGATTTAGCTGATTTTCGAGTATGTTACTCCTTTTGATAATTTCCAACAACTCTCAAAGTTTGAGGATGATCCAAAGTACGTGACTCTCCTTTCACAAGTTTCCAGGAGTTTTGACGGTTTTCGATTCCGACAATTTTCGATAATTCTGTGACTCCTCATCCGGGGTCCTTTCGACTTTCTTCTTTGACCTGTATCACATGTACATAGATTTTGTGCATCCAACAATTCTCGTGCATGCGTGCATGTTCATTTTTTTGAAAATTAGGATTCTTGCGGGGGTCGCAAAATGAGGTGTTCACAGCTGTCCAACCCCGTTCGTAGAAATCCCTCACTAAAACCAGTTAGTGAGAATTTCCCTTTTACTATTTCCATGAAAAGCAACTCTAAGTGGAGAGAACTTCCCGATTTTCAAAAAAATATTTTTCAAAATATTCTTTCAAAAAATCGAGTCATTCTCCAAAATGAATTTTTCAAAAAAAAATTAATTTTCAAAATCGGAAGGTTATAAGGGCACCCCGGGAATTTATATTCCCACCCTAAACCTATCCACGGGGCTCTCAAGTTGCTACTGTCGGTCTGTTTTCGCCTAAACACCAAAAAGTGGTTTTCGATTTGCATATCATCGAGTCACACTCTTTTCCGAGAATTACACAATCAATTGGTGAAAAGTATCAGTTATCTAGTTCTGGCTCGTTGTCCTTATCTCAGTCTTTTCTCCACCACTCCCAGGTTTTTTTTTATTGCGGAAACACACTGGCCGGTTGGGCTGGTAGAGATCATACAGGCAGACTTACTCAACCAGATTCACCTCTCATCATGCCTCCACGACGTGCTCTCGATTATCACAATGACCAGGTAGAAGTTAACGAAGAAAGGGTTAATGATGCCGAGGGTCAACACCATGCAGCGGATCTGCCGTCCGGTCCCGTTTTACCAATCAATCCCGAGGCCCTTACTCCAGAACAGCTTTACCAAATGATACAGGGTCTGGCTCAGTCTATGAACACCATGACCAATCTGCATAGGACCACCCAGGCCCGTCTGGATACCTTACTTGCTACTCGGGCACCTGCTGAACTGAATCAACCAAATCCTAATCCCGCTCACAACCAAGGCCAAGGCCAACCTATTCCCCCACCTCAGCAAAATGTCCTACCAGTTCCCCAAATACGCCAAGGCCCACCAGTACCAGATGCTGTCAATGTATGGCTCCATCCTGAACATAATCAACCCCGACAACACCATAACCCACTCTTCGAAGGGCATGAACCAGATCCATATATGGGGCAGTACGCTGAGTCAGTAGTTGAACAGGCTAAAGAGAATGAAGCCATTACCCTACTGAAGGAACAAATGAAGGCTCTGAACCAAAAGGTGACGGATAAGGCGGACGACATAGCCGATCTCCAAAATATGTCTATTTTTCCTGAAGCCAGGTTGCCGGTGGGTTTTAAGCTCCCTAATGTGGAAAAATTCTCGGGAAATAGCCCGCCCCATCTACATCTTAAGGCCTATGTTCGCACTATGCAGTTGTATGGGTTGAATGAGACTCACTTGGCCCAAGGTTTTCATCAGACTTTAACAGGGCCCGCGCATAGTTGGTTTCTGGGGTTGGAAAAACACAGGGTGGCCGATTGGAAGAGCATTGTAAAGGAATTCATGGAGCACTACAAGTCAAATGAAGAACTGAAGGTTACTCGTAAACACCTTGAAATGGCTAAGCAGCGAGAAACTGAGAGTGTTAGTGATTTTATCACACGTTGGAGAGAGTTGGCATCACAAATGATTGACCGGGTCCCTGAGGAAGAACAATTGGGGTTGATAGTCAAGAATTTTAAGCCCGAAATCAGAAATGGCATGGGGCGACAGTACTTTGAAAAATATAAAGCTTTAATGCATGTGGCCAACGAAACTGAGGAAGAACTGGCAAAGGCCGCTGAGGTTAAGAAAGCCTCGTCCCAGTACAAGAAAACTGCTTCTACTATTAATCAAGTATGGTCTCAGCAAAATTCGGGGTCTTATCAGAGAAGTAATTTTCAGTATCCACGAGAACAGAAATCTGCCCAAGGCCAAGGGTTCGGGAGGAGAAACAAAGACCGACATTTTGCACGTCTGCCGGCCTCATTAAGCAAAACCCTAGCCGCATTACAAGAAAGTGGAATCATACGACCATTGGCCCCCGGGCTCCCCCCGACCCACTTCCTAATGGTTGGAGGGCCAATGAACACTGCGAATACCACCAAGGCCCAGGACACAACACTGATCGATGCATGGCCTTAAGGCACACCATCCAAGATCTAATCGAGTCGGGAAGAATCCCTGACCCAGAGCCACCAAATGTTGTGAAGAATCCGCTACCTAACCATGGAAGGGTAATCAATGCCGTATTAGTTGAAAATGAAGAATGTGATCCCATCTCCTTGATCAAGCTAGTAAGGGAGAATGGGGAAGAGGCTGTAGTAGTTTACCATGTTGAAGACCGTGTAGGCCGGGGCTGGATAAAGGAAGAGGAAGAAAACTTAGAAACCATGTTTCGAGATATGATGAAAGAAGCTCCGCAAGTTTCAAAGGAACCAGTGTATGATTCTCGTGTTAGCAAGTGGATGCGAGAAATGAAAATACTGCCCGGTCAAGGGTTGGGCAAGAATAATCAGGGCATTGCTGAGCCCATTGTTGTCAAAACCCAACTACGCCGGCAAGGTTTGGGTTACCAGGAAAGAAAAGTGAAGATTGAGCAAGATGCTTCCAGTAAGAAGTGGTCCATCTCAAGAAAAATAATTCGAGCACATGTTGATACAATCAGTTTTGACTGGTCAAAGGTAGCTGCAGAATCTGATGTGGCTGAAAAGGAAAATTTGGCTAAGTGGGTACAACAGCTCACACGATCAGGGAAGGTTTATCAAACCCAAGAAAAGGGAAAGGAAGAAGGTAGGAAGGAAGCGGCTCAGCCCGAAAAGAGCCAAGTTGTTGAACAGCTGAAGAAAACGCAGGCTCAAATCTCCATTTGGGGCCTGTTGGTATCTTCCAAGCCCCACAGAGCAGCATTTCTCAAGCTCATGGATGAGGCCATAGTTCCAATAGAATCAACCCCGGAACAACTAGCAGCAATGATCGGGACCCTAAGCCTACATAACAGTTTGTCATTTTCGGACGAAGACCTATCACCACTAGGGAGGAACCATGATCAAGCACTCCATATATCTGTTGAAACTAGAGGAATGGTAGTCCCGAAGGTACTCATTGACAATGGGGCGACTATAAATGTCTGTCCACTCAAAACCTTCAAGGCTTTAGGACTCGATGAAAGTAGCTTGGGAGAATCCCCGGTAACGGTAAGGGCATATGATAACACCAAAAGGGCAGTATTAGGATCTGTCGACTTGAACTTACTAATTGGGCCGATCGATTTCTCTGTTGAGTTCCAAGTTATCGACATACCATCTAGCTTTAACTTATTGCTCCGACGCGCATGGATACATTCGGTAGGAGCTCTTCCGTCTTCTCTACATCAAAAGATCAAGATCCCGATAGGAGATGAAATTATCGTGATACATGGTGATTGTGACAAAACCATAATGCCTAAAGACACGCCAGTCTTAGGCATAGGAAGCCAAGATGTACAGTTGGGGGGTTTCCAATATGAACCGAGGGTACAGGCCTTAACCTCACAGAAGATTACATACCTACCACCCGAAACAGTACCGTTTTTGAATGAGCAAGTAGTAGCAATAATGCATACCGTGGGCTATATGCCAGGTCGAGGATTGGGAGATAGACAAGTCGGGATAGCTGAGCCGATCGAACCCTATATGCAAGGAAGAAAATGCGCCGGGTTGGGTTTCCCATGCGACACAGAGGGTGAAATCTTGGGTGATTCGGGTTGCGAAATGATCAATACCTCCCTCAATGGGTTCTTTATAAAAGAAGGGGAAGATTTTCCATTCTGTGGCTTCCAAGAACCATGGGTCAATTCAGAAGGGAACAGAGTTCCGGGTTTTGAAATCTTTTTTATTGAAGATCTATACTACAAAGAAAGCCAGATGCACGATACCGAGGGTCGGGGTCATGACATAAAGCTTCAGGATGAGAAAAACGAGTTGGAAGATATAGCAAGTATGATGCAAAATCTGTTCGTTGAAGAGACACAGATCATGGCAATTACTGAGGAAAAGCAAATATTGGACCCGGTCACACTGATCCGTCCAGTTAAAGAGGTGGGAAATTTGAGTGAGAAAGGGAGTGAAATTGTAAGGGATAAAATTGTGGGTAGAATGAGCGATTATAAGCTCTTAGGAGAATTTCTTAATGTTTTTGATAGCATGGTCATTAATAAGATAGTATCAATTCCTCAGTATCCAAATGTGTCTCATATTACCTCAACAGAAATCGAATCCATGAATGATATCCCAGAAAAACACGAACAGAGAATCCAAATCGAGGAAGGTGAAACTATTACAGTTAACCTAGGGACCGGTGAGGATAGGAAAGAAGTAAAGATCGGGGCTGAATTGAGTAAAGCCGAGGGTAAAGACTTGTATGAGCTGTTGAAAGAATATGCCGATGTCTTTGCTTGGTCCTATGCAGACATGCCGGGATTAAACACGGATATAGTAATGCATGAAATCCACACTAAGCCGGAATGCCGGCCAATCAAACAGAAACTCAGAAAGTTGATACCAGAATGGTCATTCAAAGTTAAGGAAGAAGTAGAGAAACAGTTGAAAGTGGTGTTTATTCGAGTAGTAGATTATCCGACGTGGTTGGCTAACGTGGTGCCAGTGCCGAAGCCAAACGGAAAGGTAAGGGTGTGTGTAGATTATCGGGATCTCAACAAGGCCTGCCCAAAAGATGATTTCCCATTACCTAACATTGATCTCATTGTGGATAACACCACCAACCACGCCCTGAAGTCATTTGTTGATGGGTTTGCTGGTTACAATCAAATAAAGATGCATCCTGACCACCAGGATAAGACTGCCTTCATAACTCCATGGGGAACCTACTGTTATACAGTTATGCCATTCGGATTAAAAAATGCCGGGGCAACATACCAAAGGGTTGCAACCACTTTGTTCCATGATATGATCCATAAAGAAGTAGAAGTTTATGTGGATGACATGATCATTAAGTCTAAAGAAAGGGAAGGGCATCTTCCCGCCCTCAAGGTCTTCTTTGAAAGGCTCAGGCAATTTCAGATGAAGTTAAATCCACAGAAGTATGTGTTCGGGGTAACTAAAGGCAAGCTGTTGGGGTATATGGTTAGCAAGAAGGGAATTGAAGTGGACCCTGCCAAGGTAAAAGCAATTCAAGAAATGCCCGTACCACGCACCGAAAAAGAAATCAGAGGATTCTTGGGTAAGCTACAGTATATCAGCCGATTCATATCCCATCTCACGCAGAAATGTGAACCCATATTCAAGTTGTTGCAGAAGTCATCAGATGGCCAATGGAATGAACAGTGTCAAGCAGCATTCGATAAGATCAAAGAATATTTGTCAAATCCACCAGTCCTCGCCCCGCCACAACCTGAACTGCCCTTATTGTTGTATCTCACGGTCAATGAAACTGCTGCAGGGGCCATGCTAGCCCAACACATAGCCCAGAGTCGGAGAGAGCAGGCAATTTATTACATCAGCAAGAAGTTGTCACCTTATGAAAGGAATTACTCGCCTCTTGAGAGATCATGTGCAGCCTTAACCTGGGCCACTCAGAAATTGCGCCACTATATGCTTGTGTTTTCAGTCACTCTTATAGCCCGACTAGACCCACTGAAGTATTTGTTCGAAAAACCGGTGTTAACTAACCGCATGGCCAAGTGGGTATTCTTACTATCAGAGTTTGATATCACTTACATCACTCAGAAGGCGATTAAAGGGCAGATTATAGCAGATTTCTTGGCGGGTAACCCTATGTTAGAAGGGGAAGAAGAGGAAGAATCCAAATTTCCGGATGAAATGGTTATGGTCATAGATACAGAGGGTGAATGGCAATTGTATTTTGACGGGGCTGCAAACAAGAACGGTTACGGGATAGGGATCCTCCTAATATCACCAGACCAGATTCAGTCGCCATTGTCTTTTCGGCTCCAATTTGACTGCACCAATAATACTGCTGAATATGAAGCTTGCATCGTGGGTTTGGAAATCGCGCTTGAAAAAGGGGTAACAAAGATACAAGTATTTGGGGATTCAGCTCTTATCATTCATCAAATTCTACGAAAGTGGAAAATCAAAGAAGAAAAGCTCATCCCCTACTTAGATCGATTGCAAGACGTGGCCAACAGGTTCGAAAGAGTTAGGTTTCACCATGTACCCCGCTGCCAGAACAACTTTGCTGATGCACTAGCAACTCTGGCATCAATGGTAGAAATTCCCGAAGATATGCAAACAATACAAATAGCCATTGAGCAGAGGGAGATTCCTGCATATTGTCTAGTCATCGAAAGCGAAAATGAGGAAACGTTGGACCCATCGATCTGGTATTATGACATTTGGAGAATCTTAAAAGAGGGAAAATACCCTGAGGGTGCTGACAAGAAAACTCGGGTAGCACTCCGAAGATTAGCCGCTCAGTTCATTATTTGCTCGGGAAAATTGTATAAAAGGAGTCACGATGGGATACACCTCCGGTGCTTAAAACAGGAAGAATACTAACCAGTTATGGACGAAATTCATGGGGGTGAATGTGGACCCCATATGAGTGGGCACACCTTGGCCCGCAAGATTGTCCGACAAGGGTATTACTGGACCACCATGCAACAAGATTGCAGCGATCATGTACGAAGATGTCACCTATGTCAGGTTCATGCAAAATCTCAAAAGCTTCCTCCAAAAGAATTATACACTATGACGGCCCCCTGGCCCTTTTCAGTTTGGGGTATAGATGTCGTTGGGAAAATATCACCGACAGCAAGTAATGGACACGAATACATACTGGTAGCAATCGACTATTTCACAAAATGGGTAGAAGCTGAATCATATGCGAAGCTTGATGCAAAAAAAGTTGCAAAATTTATCCGAAGAAACATCATCTGCAGATACGGAGTACCACATGAAATTGTGTCAGATAATGGAACCCACTTTGAGGGGGAAGCCAATGATGTAATGGAAGAATACGGGATACAGAGACACAAATCATCCCCCTATAGGCCCCAAACCAATGGCGCAGTAGAGGCAGCAAATAAAAACCTGAAGAATGTGATTAGTAAAATGGTAAAAAGTGGTCGAGACTGGGCCGACAAATTGCCGTACGCGCTATGGGGATACCGCACTACCGAAAGGGTCTCTATAAACGCAACACCATTCTCACTAACATATGGAATGGAAGCAGTATTGCCAGTAGAAATGGAGATTCCATCGCTGAGGGTGATACTGGAGAGCTCGGTGTCCGAATTAGACTGGGTTCAAAGCCGTTATGAGGAACTGGCATTACTCGATGAGAAACGACTGAAAGCCGCCTATCATCAGCAGGGATATCAGAAAAGAGTCGCTAGAGCGTTCAATCAAAGGGTGAAAGTAAGAAGAATACAGATAAACGATTTGGTGCTGAAGGAAATCAGGGAACCAGCCAGAGATCCGAGGGGTAAATTCGCACAGAAATGGACTGGGCCATACATTGTTAAAGAAATCCTTTCCGGGGGAGTAGTCATACTCACAGATACAGAGGGGCATCAGTTCAATTCTCCGGTTAATCTGGATCGTCTGAAGAAATATTATCAATAAAGGACCTAAGCCAGCATCCCTAAGAACTATGTAGACCTGAGCCCCACAACCAAGATTTGAGATATTAGAACAAGGGGAACGTAGGCAACCTGAGAAGTGACTTCAGGCCCGGTCTAAAAAAAAAAAATATTCAAGAAAGCAAACATGATGGGAGAAATGGAAAAAGGAGTGACGTGAGGGACATAACCTCTTATCTGTTAAATAAAAGGACACCCTTTTGTCTTTCAGACAGAAGGTCTGCTTTTGTCTACAAGACAAAATGATAAATGATACTTTCTTAAATAAGTTGACATATTCTCGGAAAAGAGTCAGCATTGCATGCATTTTTCAAATAGCATATCATGCTTCATAAATCAGGCAACTCACGATTCACAACCTTTTCAAAACCAAGGTGCATGGTATGAGCATTTACATAGTGCATATATATAATCTCTAGGTTCCGTGACCTGCTAGACGGGCTTCGCCACCCCATCATATTCCTCCCAGATAATCGAATCATATATGAAATCCCAAAGCCTTTTTCTATAGGTAAGTCCAAGCCTTTTCTATAGGCACCAGTCAAATCCCAAGCCCTTTCTACAGGCACCATTCCAAAACCTTTCCTACAGGCACCAATCCAATCCAAGCCCTTTCCACAAGCACATACTAAAGCCCTTCCTTCAGGCAAACTCAAGCTCTCTCCAAAGCCAAAAAGCCCCCTTTGAGAGGATATTAGAGAAAGATAGAGAGAAAAACTGGAATGATAAGATTTCGTAAAAAACACAGGGACCAAGCCCCCACAAAAAGGACCTTTGGCCTAGCTTCTCCTCGCCCAAGAAGTCTTCAAGATACGGTCTCAAAGATTCTCGGACCGAAAATCACAAACACAGCACGACGATGTCAAATTCGAACTTTCAAAGTAAACATTCTCAAAATCGCAAGGACGATGATGCTCAGAAAACCTGACAAAGTGAGAGAAAACAAAGTGGGTACAAGAAAAAATTGAAAGAGTAGAAAAGAGGATAAATTCCACAGTGCCAAAAGAAAAAATATTGAAAAAAAAAAATAGAAAAGGAAAAAAGATGGCAGCGAGAGCCACACCAAGAGTGACAGCTAGGCTGAAAAGCCCAGGGCTACGTCTTGGGTGAGGAAGGCTGCTGACCTTGCGAAAAAAAAAAAAAAAAAAAAATAAGCTGCATCAAAAAGCTTTCAATAAGTCAAGGAGGAATAAGGGCATCGAAAAACAGAAAATGATGCAGGCACAAAAATTCTTCTCTCGCGAAGTCAGGAAACAAAATCGCACCCTAGTGACAAGAGAAAAAAAATGCCGCGGAAGCTGAGCAAGAGGCAAAGTCCAAAATTCATACACGAAGGTTCGAGAATTGAGAGAACGTAACTCGATTTTTTCTCAAAGAAAAAGAAGCCAACCAAAAATTCTTATTTTTTTTCAAAAAATATATCACACCAGAAATTTTTCTCTCTATGTCTGTTCAGAGACTCTCACCCCCTCAGCAAATCATCAACTTTCGTCACCTCAACAGATCATCAATCACCCTAATCTTAATCCCGCATCAGCATATTCTCAGCATATCACCAACCCTTAACCTTTATCCTAACCAGTATGATTCATCATATCCTCAATAGACCACTAATCATCATATCCCCAGCAGATCATCAACCTTTAGCCTTTATCCTGACCAGTAGGAATCCTCATTTTCCTAGTATACCATAAATTCTCATTTCCCTACCAGCCTTTATCCAAAATCACCAGCACCAAAGTAGTGTCTCCAGTTGATCATCAAACATCCCCAGCAGACCATCTTCCCCAGCCTCTCAAACACAAAGCAAAGTCCCTAATAGACCATCTGCCCTCACCCCTTCAAAAAGAACCAAATCATAATCAAATTATTGACAGAACCGTCCCTACCGATGGGAGTACATCAGCTCAACGCCCCAATCAAATTGTTGACAGAACCGTCCCTACCGATGGGAGTACATCAGCTCAACGCCCCAATCAAATTGTTGACAGAACCGTCCCTACCGATGGGAGTACATCAACTCAACGTCCAATCAAATTGTTGACAGAACCGTCCCTACCGATGGGAGTACATCAGCTCAACGCCCCAATCAAATTGTTGACAGAACCGTCCCTACCGATGGGAGTACATCAACTCAACGTCCAATCAAATTGTTGACAGAACCGTCCCTACCGATGGGAGTACATCATCTCAACGCCCAATCAAATTGTTGACAGAACCGTCCCTACCGATGGGAGTACATCAGCTCAACGCCCAATCAAATTGTTGACAGAACCGTCCCTACCGATGGGAGTACATCAGCTCAACGCCCAATCAAATTGTTGACAGAACCGTCCCTACCGATGGGAGTACATCAGCTCAACGCCCCAATCAAATTGTTGACAGAACCGTCCCTACCGATGGGAGTACATCAGCTCAACGCCCCAATCAAATTGTTGACAGAACTGTTCCTATCAATGGGAGTACATCAGTTCAACACCAAGTCCAAACATCGCCCATCCATCCTAAGGAGAGAGAGAAGCAGCATAGCACAGCATCTTTTGCATTGCATTGTTTTCAAAATATCATCTGTGATTCATGCGATTGCCGCAAAATGATGCGTTCTCATTATCGTCCTGGTTTCTTTGCTTCACAAAGAACCCAGGCCGAGAGGGTCTGTGAACACCTCATTTTGCGACCCCCGCAAGAATCCTAATTTTCAAAGAAATAAACATGCATGCACGCACGAGCATTCCTAGATGCACATGTATTTTTTTCATGTGATACAGGTCAAAGAAGAAAGCCGAAAGGACCCCGGATGAGGAGTCACAGAATTATCGAAAATTGTCGGAATCAAAAACCGTCAAAACTCCGGGAAATTTGTGAAAGGAGAGTCACGTACTTTGGATCATCCTCAAACTTTGAGAGTTGTTGGAAATTATCAAAAGGAGTAACATACTCGAAAATCAGCTAAATCCGACGGTCGGATCTCCGACAATTCCGAAAATCGCGAGTTTATTTCGGGTGGTCAAATGGAGGTCTTCTCGAAGTTAAAATGGTTTGAAGTTTGGTAAGTGGATAGGCCTTATTGTGGGGAAGAACATATTCAAAATTTAGCTTTGTCGGACATGGGGTCCTCAAGAATCAATTTGTCTACCGTGCAATTCCAGTTGAAATGTCCTTCGTAGAAAATTAAAATAAATAGTGGCCTTCCCGAAATCTGATCGGCCTCAAATTTGGACACAAGTTAGAAAACATTTGGAGGGAAAACATATCAAACAATCAGAATAATCCAACGGTTGGAGGTTTAATTATCGAGATTGTTGTATGCAAGTACGTTTCCTACGCGGGAACAAACTCTTTGTACCAAGCCAAGGAGACCGAGTCCTTCCCGAACTCCGATCGTCCTCAAATTTTTACAGGATGTAAAAGACTTATATTGGAAATACATATCCAAAATGAAGCATGATCCAACGGTTAGAACCTGACTTGTCGTGCAAACAAGGGACCGTGTCTACAACAAGTACTTTTCCTACGCGGACACAAACTCTTCGTACCAATCAGAACGAAATAGAACCTTCCCGAACTCCGATCGACCTGAAATTTTTACAAAATCTAGAAGAGTTCTATTCCTAACACATATCCAAAAATCAGGATGATCCAACGGTGGGAAGGTCTCGCGATAATTTCCAAGAGTCCTAGTTGCAATCTCTTTTCTTGCTCTCCAAGTATTTTCTTCAACTATAAATAGACCCCCCCTCCATTCATTATTTTCATCAACAATCAAGGGATTTTCGTGGTACACACCAAGAGATCTTTATTCTCTCCTTCCAAGAAGGCTCAGGTATAATTTTCTCTCTCTTCTTTTATTTATTCGTCAGTTTTATAATTCATACTCTTGTTTGCATAATTTTTATTACTTAATAGCTTTTCAAAACTTTTTTTTTTTTTCAAATTGTTTTCAAAACTAAAGGCGTATAATAAACCCTAATCCAATTCCAAAATAGTATTATTACTTTTTTTACTTTTTCAAAAGTCCGGATTAGCGGTATCGTTATACGAAAGAATCGATAATCGCTACATATCCAATCTAACTCATAGATTGCGGTGTATATGTGATAAATACTCGATTATGAGAGCACTAGTGCCATCTATACCGGTTTAATCAATAGACTTTGGTATACGACCGGTCAACTCGCCTCATATAATATCGAATATAAGATTCCACATTGAATCAGTTTCCGAAAAGCCCAATGCTTTACAAAATCACTTTTTTCATTGCATCTATTATTATCAAACTCTCTTTTTCAAATCACACACACACTTACTTTCATAATCATGGGTGAATTAGGAAACACATCGTTTTCATCCCAACCCCAAAATCCCGATTTCTAAGGTAAGTACGGAAAGCTGTAAAGTAATGGAAATAGCATGCAAGAACTGAATTATAACACACGCATATCCTACTCAAGAGACCGAAAGGGCGAATTGGGTGCCTAATACCTTCCCGATTCGTAACTTAATCCCCGAACCTTCGAATCAACTGGTTTCGCATATATTGTGTATAAGAGGATATTTACTCCATAAATATGTCTCTTTTACACAAACCTTTTTTGTTTGTTTAGTAAAACAAACTGGCGACTCTTATTCTTTTCAAAACCTGATTTCCAAATCAACAAACGGAATCGCCGCCCACGGGGACCCCCGGGCGTCGAGAACGCGGGTTCTCACAATATGTCATAGAAGCGCCCACTTATACACTTTTCATCATTGTAAACGTTGTCATCACGCTTATATTCCACAGGCCTATTATTCCATGATTATTCTCATATTAAGACAAACTAGCTCATTAATGGTGCCATGTATGCAAAGCTAAGGCCATTTGTGTTTAATGGTAGCGTTCTAGTCACAATGTTAAGCTAAACCATAACTATCGTATTTTTAGTCCAACCAGTGTTCATACAGTGCATTAAGCTAACTACACACATATGTTACTGGCAACCTAGGCCCTACCAAAGTATGTTTATTATATTATAAAGGAGTAGCAGGGTCATATTCTCGTTACTAGTACCTATCATGCTTCACACAAGGCGCTAGACTCAAAGTACGTTGTGTCTTACCCGCCCTAATGGATTTTTAGTGTAAATCCCATAGATGTTACCCTACAATCGTAACTATGGACATATCTATGTATTTCTATCCTTAATAACCCCTAATCGTCCATTGTATGTGCAGAAAACCCAAAACCCCCACTCTCTAGGTTAAACATATAAGTATAAAATGGGTTCTTGATGAATAATGTGATGTAGAAGTGAAGACATGTGTTTAATGCTTCAATCACGTAATACAAGTGATGCTATATCAATATCTAACACTAATTGAAGATTAATCAAGCCCAACCAATTATAATGCAAACAACCTAGGATTTGTAAAGAAATCCCCAATTTCTTTTGAAAGCAGTAATGTAACAATTAAGGGTTTGAAGAAGAGTTTTATTAATAGTGTTCCTACCTTAGAGAAGCTGATTCAACGATTAGATGAAGCATAGAGGCCGTCTCGCGTAACCCTAGCCCAAACTAGAGGTCCAGTGGAGGAAGGAGATAATGAATAGTAACTTGGAAGTCAATTTGTGGGATTTGGAACTTAAATCTTTGATGGGTGATGAAAGATGAGTAGAAACCTCTCAAGGAACTCTCTCCCACGAGCTCTCACCTCTCTCTAACCTTTTCTAAAGTTATGGCTCCAAAATGGGGAAAATGAGGCTTAAAATGGCGTATAAATGGTGAAAACTGACTTATTGTTGTACTATGATCGATCATGGTCTCCCCATGATCGAACATGGAGTCCACTGCCTGCATAGGCATTTTGGATCCAAAGCACTGTTTGTAATTCTACCATAACTTCTTGCTTAGGACTCCAATTGAGGTGATCTTTATATCCATGAAAAGCTAATTCAAAGATTTACAAGTCCCTAAGAGGAAGTTTCCTCAAATTATGGCTAAATAATTTTTAAAAATTCTCCGAAATAGTGCTCTGCCAAAGCACTGCCGAACGAACATAATTTACTAACCGGCCTACTTCGCACGATGTTTTGACCAACGAGGAGTGTGAATTGGACTTTGGTCAAAACACAAAAGTATAGAATCGTATAAAATCTAAACACAGGCGCAAATGGTATCCAAATTGGATAAAAGACGAGGAAGTTACGATGCTTCAAAGCTAGCTAAAAATAAGGAATCGCGTAAGACCGAAACTTATGATTTATAAATCAAAATCGATTCGGACCACTCGTATCACCAAATGATCACTCACATGAGTGTAAGGAGACTAACATAACTAGTACAAAGTGTTAGAACTCTACGAGGCTCCATGAATCGAGATTTCATCACCCGAAGTGAAATGAACGGATAAACGAAGGTGAATACGGTGGAATGAAAGTACGGGGTGTTACAACAGGTGCGCCCCAAGGAGAGACATTAGGTCCAATAAATCCTTTTCACAATAATTCATTAATTTGAACCTTCAACTCAGCAGGTGCCATACGATATGGTGCTAACGACATCGGAGCATTACCCGAAATAAGATCAATAAAAAATTATGTCGTCTGATGTGGGGGAAGACCCGGAAGATCATTAGGAAACACATTAAATATTCCCTAACCATGGGAAGATTAGAAGGATAAGAACTACCCTCCTCTCGTGCCACCATATTAGCCAACCACCCAAAGAAATCTTGTTGTTCATTGGGTCTCAAATACGTACATGGAGTATGTGACTCAGACGTGCAATGGAAGATCAGCATCTCACTATTAGGCAATGGAATTGATACTCGACGTTTAGAACAATCAATTACATCGTGAAAACTAGCCAACCAATCCATTCTAAAAATAAGATCATAAACCTCCATATCCATCACAATAAGATCGAATTATATCAAGGATTCTATCATACTTAAGGAGCAATTTCTACAAATAAAACTCAGCCGTACATCACTCGCCAAAGGCGAACTAACACATATCGGTGTATCCAAACGTTCAACATTTAATCATAATCTATTGACTAAAAGCCAACGAAATAAATGAATGAGAAGCATCGGTATCAAACATAATTTTAACCCAAGAGCTAAAGAATATAATGGTACCTTCCATCACTTTAGCTCCAAGTTGCTCCACCTAACTCAAAGTAGACACTTAACCTGAAGTCTTACCGCCTCCCCGACAATACGAACTTTCACCCCCATGGGACTAACTTTGACCACGGCCTTGACCATTAGAGAAAGATTGGCCCATTCTGCTAGTATGGCTCGAGCCATGAGCTCGAGATTGACTATAGGGAGGTTGAGGCAGCTATTGCTTCTGACTCACGCCTAGACAATCCCTACGAATATGCCCCGGTTGACCACACCCATAATAAATCCTTCCTCTCGATCTGTAATTCTCACTACCGCTTCCCGAGAAGCGAGCTCTGCCTGCACTTCCACTCGAAGACTTAGAATCACTTCTATACTTCTTCTCCTGATTACCAGATTTCTTCCTTTCGGTACCCCTCTTTCTCTCCAGGAATTTACTGGCATCGGCTCTCTCTTGCTCGACTTTCATGGCCATTCTCACAGCCTCAGTCACACTACTATAGTTCAAGTGATACACCTTATCTCTAATAGAAGGCTTCAACCCTTTCAGAAACAAACGTATCTTCTTCTCAAGATCACTGTCTAAACCTTTCTCAAAATGGCTCAGACTTTAAAAATTTGCCTCATATTCCGTCACAGATATATTCTTTTGGATAAGGGAACGAAACTCATCCTTCTTAATACTACGGTGGACCGGTGAGAAGTAACGCTCCAAGAACAATGGGGTGAATTGCTCCCAGGTAGTAGGAGAATCAGCTCTCCATGACACATTCCTCCACTAGACACCCTCCTGATCAATCAACTGACATCAGGTAAGCGCATGTGTGACGTCCCGGTTAATTATCTCTTACAAATTATGATTCATATCGCGTATAAGGCATAATCGGGCTTCGGATAGCCAAATTGGGTTCTAGAAAGGTTGGCATGGCTTAAAAACTTCTAACAAGTCATATTAAGGTATTTAAGTGTGTTATAATGACCATAAGTCATTTCGGGTTGCTCGGACGAAAATCAGCTCGAAAATCACAAGTTTGGTCTTACACGTTTTTTTTTTGTTTCGGGACAACTTTGGAACCCTGTAACTTCTTCTTCTTATATCAAAAATGGTATTTGTCTTTTCATATACCTATTTTTCATAGCATTCTATAACTTTCATGTTTTGTTCGTGACCTAATTCACACTCCTTGATGATGAAAAGTGCAGGCGAAGTCAACTTGGTGACCAAAAAGCTGAAGGAAGCAATTCTGGGCCATGCAGTCTACTACATGGGAAGTGAAGTAGTCAACTACCTCATGTAGTCGACTACATGATATTGAAGTAGTTGACTACTTTGAGCTGGTGAGATTTTTTATATATTTCTTCTTCTTCCTTCCTTCCTTTCTCATTTTACCCCACCATTTTAAGAGCTCTTAGAGAGAGAGTGGGGAGCGAATTGAAGGGGTTAAGAGGGATCATTCAAGGCTTTTTATTCCACATCTAAACCACGCCATCATCACCATCTTCATCATCTTCTTCTTCCTTTGGTTAGCCATGGCTAGGGTTTTGGAGCTAAATTGGGGATTTTCGCGTCTACACTTCTCCGGCTCATTTCTTCAGCAATTCTTCGAGGGATTAACCCTCAATAGGTGGGAATAATAGTATTCTAACATGTTTTCCAATGACTACGACTTATTCATTTCAAATCCAACAAAAGTGATGGTTTCGTATATAAATTCCAACATTTGCATGTTCATGAGGGCTTGGGGCTATTTTATTGAGATTTCTTGGTTTGATTTTCATCATTTATGACTTCAATAGAACTTTGATACATAAAGCCCTAATTATTTACATATTATGATGAATATTGGCACATGACCTATATATATGCAAATAGTTGTATAGACAAAACTATGATACACATGTATGTAATGTTATACATGGATTTAAAAGTATAATTAGAGCATAGTAAAATTTTATTTATGGTATTATTGTTGTAGTTGAGCTCGTGGTTCATCTTTTATGAAACTTATGATTTAGCAAGCCAGTCCGTAACTATGCTAGGCAGTATTATGATCATGTTTTGAGTAAACATAGTATTGAGAACTAAATGGATGGTTTATATAAAACTTATATACCATGAAAACAATATTCTACTTGGCTTGGTGCCAAATTGACAGAAGGCTTAGAAACTTTCCAACCCATGACATTCTTGACTTACTCACTAGTTGACGGGCTTGGTGAAAAGAGAGATTTATGAAGGAAGAACACTTATAGATATGCATCATATAAGTTAAGTTACTTTCATCATATGGCATGGCATGGCATGCATGGTTTCATAATCTATTTTCTTATACAAACGTTATAGTTCCCACTGAGTCCGTTTGGCTCACTCCCATTTTCCAAACTGTGTTGCAAGTGTTTTCGGGGATGGTGTGCTTATGGAGTCTAGTAGCTCTGATGATTGTTTACTAAAGTCGTTTGAAAATAACTTATATGTTAGTTCGTTATTCGATAAAATTTATTGTATTGTATTATTGTATATATTGATATAAAGCTTTGAGATTGAGGACATCACTGGAGGATGTTTTGGCACAAGAATTGTTTTATTTATTTTATTGATTGAAGACTTTACAAATGTGGAGTATATACTAGAAATGGATTTCTTATATACAGTTTGACAGGTTTTGGCTTTGTTTTATGAACAAACTCCACATGCCAAAATTTTCTAAAATTATGGCTTTACATGAAATTTTATTTTTATATAAGTTATAATTTATACCATAACACCCATTGTCGCATACGACACCGTGACTAACTGGGTCCCGGAGGTGAAATCCTCAAAACAGAATTTCGGGGCGTCATAGCATGACATCAAAGGTCCTATCTATCTGATCGAGCCACGACTCTGCAGTATCGAGACCGGACATCTTATTAAAAATAGGAGACAAATTCTTGAACTTCTCAAGGGCCACCATAGCCTAATTCTCCTGAACTCTCTCTCAAGGTTGTTCAGTATGAGCAAACACATTGGCCAACTCCTGGGCTATCGCATGAATAGCATCTACCGACTCCCCTCCCGAGGTGAAACTCTCGTGAGTGGCATGGTTTTCTCTATCATCTAGTGGGGTCGCTATTCACTATACGAAAACAAGAAAAATATCATAATAATCTGATATATACATCACAAAGAATACATTCATCTCATATTCCACATATTTTGTCCCACAATCCAAATAAATCACAAACCTATACACTAATACCAATTTGTAACACTCCCGCCTTAATTAGTAGGATAACACTAGTGATTAAGAACTAGAGCATCACTAACCCACCTTAGACTAGTTAAAGAAGGTCTAATATAAATAATGAAACAGTGAATCCAGGTAGGTCACATAGCATACATGATATTAATGTTGTGGGCAATAATAACAAACATGAATGTAAAATACATCCATACACATATCTGTGATCCAAAGGACATGCAAACCATGTCAACATGTATTGCAAGAAAAACAACAACTCAGGCTAGCTGTGGCTTGTCTTATACATATACGTACAGTAAAAATGAGTCGGTATTAGATGCTTCTACTTCGTTCCTGACCAAGTCGCTTTTTCAGTCTTATCTATCTTATGGATAACTGAATTTGTTTACATAAAATTGGGTGAGCTCACAGCTCAGTAGGGGGGATGTAGCAGGCAATATTACATACAAAACATAATTAACTATTTAATCATAAATCATGGCTCAACCGATAAAACAATGCATGCATGTGCATATGCAGAAGCAGGTTACCCCCTTATATTAACCATTATACTGAGAGAATACCGAAGCCGAACCGAATCAAAATAATAATAACAATGGGTCTAACCACCCCCAAGAGATACCAAAACTGGGGTAAACCATAATCATAAGAATAAGAACATGCTTGACCGCCCCATAAAATAAACCGAACATAATCACGATATAACTTCATTCGGCCCATAAAAGATCATCATCATATCATAATAAAATTGGACCATATGTCCATCCATATCATATCACAAAATCATAAGTGCTTTGCTCAAGTCTAGATTTTCGGGCTACTCGCCACTGGCTCTAAACAACTGACCTCATTCTTGTCCCCCGAGGGTTTAGGAATTTGCAACCCAAGGGCACCGAACCCCACTTATTTTCACACCGGCAAGCACTAATAAATACATATTCCCTTCATTATAGAAGGACCGCAATAAAAATCATAATCGGATCCATCATGGGATCGTATCATGTCCCAGAATGATACAATAGACATAAGAAGCTTTTGACACTATAGATACGTGATATATGCCCATATGATAGGCCATAAAAATAGTCCGAACTTGTAAAAAGATCTCCAAGAATTCAGTTGACACAATAACGATGGACATTATGCATAACATGCTAACAAATGAACATTTGAAACAATTTATGCCATATAACTACAACAAATCTCTATACATGTCCCTTGATGTATATAATTCATTAATTCATCAATTCATCAATATATAACATCTATACATTCAAAGGATACTTCATGTATATCAAATAACACATATATATCAAGTATAATGGCATATCTTGCTTCAAAACACATGCCCATGGCTTTATAAATCATAAAACATCATCATCCTCATTATATAATGATTCTTAAAACAAATAAAATTAGAACATAATGATTTATACAGAATAAAATCATATTATCAGGTTTTAAAAACAATTAAACCCCTACCTCAAAATATTTCGCCCCAAAGAATAAAATTTGAGATGATAACCCGAACCCTGACCATCACAACTTTAAAATTCTTATACCCTTGTGTAGCCCTTGATGTATAGAACAACTTTCCCTTAAGGACCGACTCGATTTGGCAGAGTTTGGATGACTAATTTACAGAAAAAAAGCTTTGCATTTTTTTTTATTTCTATCTCTCGGCCACAAAAATGAAAGGATGAAAATGAAGGAGCTGTCATTTAATCAAGGCTAGGTCGGTTGTTATAAAAAAATATAACTTTTTCTTAATTACGACATTCACCCTGAAATTTCATAACTTTATTATTTTAACCCTGAACTTTTACAACTTTACATTTTAGTCCATACTAAACTTATGAAGTTTTACAATTTGGTCCATGATTAATCAAGATTCAGAAACTCTTAAAAAAATTCACTTAATTAAGGTTAATGCGTATCTAATTTTACACTAATTATATTATGGGATATTATAAGCCAACTGTTAACACGCAGATCGGTACAAGAAATCTCATAATGGGTTTGCTCTTTGTTTTGTCGAATTTTCTTTTTTCGCTCATTTTAAATCCGTTCGAACTCCGATTCGACCCAAATTTCAAAAGCAACCTGAGAAACATGTTAAGAACATAATTTAAGAATTTTGCTCATGAATTTGTTTCAACAAGACTTCTTGGACATTAACAAAACTCAATAAAAACACTTAAAAGCAAGTTTAACTCAAAAGGCTTTTGTTTTCGTTTTAAAATGCTCAACCACCACATAGAATTTGAATCAAACCAAATGCAATGCTTACCTAACTTACCTTGATCCCATTCATGCTCTGAATTCGATCCTTGAAGTTTTGGAAGTTTGACTCTTCTTTGCGTAATTGCATATTCACTTGAGGTAAGTGACTCTAAACTGTATCAACTCTTTTGGCATCGGAATTAAGCCAATCTAAATTAAGTCCTTATAAATTTGGACTTTACATCTTTTAATGTCTAAAAAAATTAATAATTTAAATAATACAAACTATACAGCCTTAAAAAACAATCGATGAAGTGAAGAGAAACATGAAAAATATAAGATAAAGTTAAAAGCCCAAAATGCAAATGAAGAAGTGAAGAAAATTGTGAAAAAGTCTTAAGACAAGGTTAGCTTATATAACACCTCCGCCTTAATCTATAGGATAACACCCGTAATTAAAGCCTGGAGTGTCACTAACCCATTTTAGATTAACTAAAATGGGTATATATGTAAATGCATAAAGAAATACAAACAGTAATATCATGCATGTCAAACAACTGCTTTATAATCATACTGATGATAGTACTGCACACAAACATACAAACATATACATATTCACTTTACACAATCCAACTGAGTAACCCAAGATAGTCTACTACACTTTTGGCTAGCTGTGGCTCCTCGTGAGAACATACACATGGCAAAAAATGATTCCGTATCAAAGCCACTAACACATCCCCAGTCCCGTCGCGTCCCTATCCTCCTTGGACTCCTGAATACCTGTATGGTTTTAGGAAAATGGGGTGAGCTTATAACTTACTAGGGGGGATAAGGGATATCTTGTTTGTAAAACATAATCATTATTTCGATAATATTTTATACTTTACCCATTAATCCAAATAAATATCATAATTTCACAAAATAATGCATGCTCGTGCTAATGCATGTTACCTCCCTTGTGTCAACTGTTACGTCGAATCACCAGAATATGAATGAGCCGAGATAGAAGATGATATGGATCTGCATGCCCAAGACCATAGCCGGTCCTTACTAAGAAATATAACTAAACTGAATCATAACCGTAATAATAATCGTGGGCCTGATCGCCCAGAAGAATAGATCGCCACCAGAAGATTAATCCGTGAACATTTATAACATGGGCCTGATTGCCCCCAAAAGATATAAGTATCAAGATCAAAATATTACCATGAAATGGCCCCTCCGTCTCGGGTGAATATTAACAGATAATAACAACTAGACCACAGTCCACATTATCAAATACACAGATCATTTTTATATAAACCAGACTATTAGTGTCTTACCGTTATCTAGATTTTCGAACTTCTCACCGCGGGCTCTAGACAGCCAACGACTTGCTGCCCTCCGGAGGTTTAAGAATTTTCAACCCAAGGGCACCAGGCCCTGTCTATTTCTCATCCTGGCAAACATTAATCACCATTATTCCCCTTCACCGATAAAAGGCCAAACATAGATATAAAGAACTGTGGGCAACACCCCACCATAATACATTACCAAGAATATATCCCACATAAATAATGAGTTCTTGAGAATAATAATATCTGTCAAAATCTAGAAGTAGATAATTAACCAATCAATAAGTGAATATTGGTGAATAAAAAATAAATGCAGTGCAATAATGAACACACGATATTTTTTATTAAGGTAGGTTCCCCCGGTGGCGCTTATGTTATTCAGGCAGTACGTCCTCCTTTTGTGTGTGCTTGCTTTGTATTAGCTCAAAGGCAATCAACTTGGATGAGAATACAAACTACCAACCTTTCTCTCTACAACTTTCTCTAATTCTATTTATAAGTATAGAATTAGGACTACAAATATTCTAATAAAATGAGTAATACGATGATTGGGGAGACTGTATAAAAGTTGTCGGAAGAAAAGAATTGTGTCTTGAATGAATGAATAAGAGAATGTATTTATAGGTAAATGGAGAATGGCAAAAAATATAAATTTGGTAAAAATGAGGTGTAAAAAGGTAATTTGGTAAAGGTTAATGGAGGTAGGTGAGGTGTAGAATTTTCTTCCAAATTTAAATGAAAGTGTATCCACCGAAAGGAAGTAACTCCACCGAAAGCAAATGTTAAAGCCACTGAAAGCCGAACATTTTGTCTTCTCCTTTTCATCAAAATACCGTATTATTCACCAAGATTTCATCGGTGTTGACTTTGTAGGCCAGGGATAAAATTATTATTTTATCCCATCAGTTGCCTCTTATCTTTTACTTTTAAGCTGAAAGCTGAATGTGAAGGATAAATGTCTTTGCTGGGTTAGTGGTCTGGCTCAACGCTAAGGCGTGAAATCGGGTACTTGTTGAGGAAGATAATCATGGGGAGAGCTCGAATAATCGATGTGTAGGATTTCGTTAACCCTTGACCGTAAGTTTGTGGAGCTCGGAACATTAATGTGTAAAGCTGACTAGACTTTTGCTCATAAGTAGGGGAATTTTGGGCATTAGTATAATAGTTTGATTGTACTTGGCCCTTTTCCAACTGTCTTCAAATTCTCGAATTTCTTTTTTTTAGAAAGAGATAGCTTTCTCTTCTTTTTCGACTTTAAAATCCATGGGAGACAGCTTTCCATCCTTTTTCTACCTCGAAATTCGTCTAAGGCTAGAGGCCTATTGTCCCTTCTCCCCTTTCATCTCCCTCAAGATCCCATTTTCTTCTTCAAGCTTTTAAAAGGATATCCACGACTGGACCAGCCATATCTCGAACCATTACTCATTTATTACATAGTTTCTCTTACGGAAGAAAAAGTAAACCAAAATAATGTCGAGCACTTCCCATTTACAAGTTCTCCATGTGTAGCTTGCACTTATAGCCACAGGAGATATCCTCCATTTTGTGAATATGCTAGAATTTTTTAAAATATGATTGATCGTCAAGATTATCACACAATCTTTGCCATTTTCGGAGTGAAGAACGTTGCATCTTTTTCACAAGATGTTCCCGAACACCAATATCTTGAGACTCTTAATTCATATATTTTTGAAACTAAGGCGAGAGTCAAAAATTCCACTAAAGGCTATACGACTTTCCATGCTTCTCTTGAACAGAAGATAGAAAAGTTGCAAACACGTGTGATGGCATTAGATGCTCGACTGGAAGGAGAGTCTTCCTGCGTAACCCATTCTTTTCCTTTGCTCCTTCTGGAGGTTCTTCAAGGCTCATATCGTCGGCAGAAAATATTGTACTTGATATTATTCCGACTGTCGTGAATCTTCCAGGACATGAGGTGCTTTCGGGCTATGCGAATTTGTTGGCATATCCTTACTCTGGAGGTTTTTTAACGCTCCTTATGTCGGCAAAAGAGGGTGCACCTGATATTCTTTCGATTGTCGTAAATCCTCCAGGACATGGGGCTCTCTTGACTGAAGTGAATTTGCCAACATACCCAGTTCTGCCAGATTACCAAGCTCTTTGGACAGTTTTACATTGCAACCTTCCCAAGTTGGTTCCGTTAAGGAGGTTGCCGAATCGTTGAGTCCCGACTGGACAACTTTAGTAGATCTAAGATGCAATTTTTCTAATTATCCTTCTTCTGATCTCGATGATCTTTTGAATTTTAGTGCTGATGAACTTTGGATTCTTTAGCCTTTTTTGAATGACTAGATAATATGTGTACCTCTAGCAAGGGCTTTATATAAGTATTCCGAAGATATTCCACTTATGATTGTTTAAAGTATGCCTTTTTTTTGCTTTAATTCTTGTCTTTTTTTTCTATCTAAGTTGTCATGTGAGATGTAATGAGCTCTGTCGATACTCTAATGCCCCCACAACATAGAAAAAAGTAAAACATAATTAAACAAAATGACAACTATGCCCCAAAAGAGGTCTTAACCAAATTCTCAAGAGGTCATCAATCTATTTGGAGCTCATACAATTGGTTATTAATGGATCTCTTAGTATGAAATGAGCTCTAGGCATTTTGATTAAGTTTAAAAGAGTCATGCCCCCTGAACTTTAAACAAAATGTGTTCAAGAGATCTCAGACGTCACTTGGACTCCTCAATGTGTAAACTTGCTCATTGAGCTAAGTCGGTTACTATATCGACCTCTTTGGTAGAGGAATTTATTCAGTTTTCAACAGGCCTACATTGAGGTCCTTTTATGCTTAGTGACCGACCTATATGGTAATAGGAATTTATTTATTTTTGAAGTCCTTGGTGTCTCAAAAGGAAAATTTGTTCGTTTTGGTTAAGTCTTGAGTAGAGTCATGCCCCCTTCTGACTTAGGCAAATTCTGACAATTTTCTCATTTGTTACCAGGCCTCTTTAGTTAGCAAACCGACCTCTTTGTGATTGGTTTTAATAGTGAAATTGTGCTACTTTCGAGTTGAGCATTGACCTCTTCGTGAGAGGGTTTTGACAAAGTGTAATTTATAGGGAATAAAGTAGTAAACAAAATATTTCGTATACACTTATACAAAATAAAAACTATTACAAAAATATAATATATTCTATCTCAAGGATAATACCTCTTGAGGTGCTCTATGTTCCATGGTCTCATGAGCTCCACGCCATCCATGGTCCTCAAATAGTAAGTGCCAGGTCGGCTGACCTTGGTGACCACATAGGGACCTTCCCACTTGGCAGCGAGCTTGCCATGTTCAGAAATCTTTGTTGCTAGGGTGACTTTCCGAAGTACTAAGTCACCTACATTCAGACTTCTGTGCTTGACCCTTTTGTTGTAACTCTCGATCATGCTTCTGTTATATGCCTCTTCTTTGATTCGAGCTTACTCTCTTTTTTCTTCGATGAGATCTAAGTTAGCCAGTAAGTTTTCATCGTTACGGGCTGGGTCATGATGGTTAACTCTATAAGTTGGCACTCCTTTTTCCACTGGAATAATTTCTTTTGCATAAGTTAAGGAGAAAGAAGTTTCACCGGTTGGGCCCCTGATGGTGGTCCTATAGGCCCGCAGTACCGACATGAGCTCTTTAGACCAGTTTCTTTTGGCATTATCAAGTTTCTTCTTTAATGAGCTCAGTAAGGTTCTGTTGGTGACTTTCGCTTGGCTATTTGCTTGAGGGTGGACAGGTGAGCTGTAATGGTTCTTGATTCCATACCCTTCGCAGAAATCTCTAAAGAGGTTGTAGTCAAATTTCTTTTTGTTATCAGTGATCAACACTTTTGGGAGACCAAAACGACAGATAATGTTTCTCCACACGAAATTCTGAATCTTCATGGTGGTGATCGTTGTCAGTGCTTTAGTCCATTTGGTGAAGTAATCGATGGCCACAACTACGAACTTGGTCTGTCCTTTGCCCAGAGAAAAAGGTCTCATTATATCCATGCCTCGTTGAGAGAAAGGCCAAGGGCTGCTAACAGGGGTCATGAGCTCTGCCGGGAGCTATTGGATGTTGGTGAACCGTTGGCACTTGTCACATTTCCTTACCAATTTCTTGGCGTCTCATAGGATTGTGGGCTAGAAATAACCCTGTCTACCCACTTTGAAAACTAGTGAGCGAGCTGCTAGGTGCCCTCCACATAAACCCTCGTGAACCTCTAGCATAGTTAATTGGGCTTGGTGAGGGTGCAGGCAAAATAAAAAGGGGAGGACATATCCTCTCTTGTACAGTGTCGCTTCGATGACCACATATCTATTAGACATGTATTTTATCCTTTTAGTCATCTTCTTATCATCTGGAAGGGCTCCACTCGTGAGGTACCTCAGAATTGGATCAATCCAGCATTTGCAAACCTGCACTGGAGCTGCATCTAACTTCACGAGCTCATTTATGGCTTTTCTTTCTATGTATTCTACATGGATGCCACTCGGTACATCTGAGGATGTCGCGAGCTTTGCCAAGCGGCCTGCCTTATTGTTTTAAGCTCTAGGGACTTTGATGAAAACTAGGTTCAAGTACCTCCGAGCTACAGCCTTAGCCTTGGTCAGATAGGCAGCCATGTTGTGGCCAAGTATTTGCCCAGTCACTACCGTGGAGTCGTTGTAGACCACCATTTGTCTCGCTCCCAAATTTGCGGTTATTCTCAGTCCTACAATGATGGCTTTATACTCTGCCTCATTGTTGGAGGTTCTGAAGAGGAATTTGAGAGCTATTTCCAAGCTGTTAGCTTCAGGGGTGATCAGCAACACGCCAGCACCAGATCCTTATAAGTTGGATGCCCCATCCGTGTGGAGTATCCATATGGGAATTTCTGATCGTAAGTTTAGAGAGGTGGGACTCGAGGTGCTTGAGTCTATAGGTGGCAGTAATTCTGGAGGCTCAGTAACTTGCTCGTCATCGTATGTGAACTCCGCTATGAAGTCCGCCACGGCCTTCCCTTTGATAGATGTTCAAGGTTTATAATTGATTACGAATTTCCCGAGCTCTACAGCCCAGATAGCTAACCTCCCTAATTGGCCTGGCCTATCTAGGATTCTTTTTAAGGGTTGGTCGGTGAGCATTGATGGAGACATAAATATAGGATCGTTTGATATTGCGTATAGATTGAACAAAAAAAAAACTTATGCTAAAACCCTATAAGAATAAAGGGATTTCACCTTTGTGGATCATGTAGAGGATCCATATAAGGAGACTAAGGTTTGAAAGCATCAGATTGCGATTTGGTCAGATTTTTTTAATTCTCGCTGGGCTGCAAAAATTAATTTTTTTCACAACCGAAACGACTTCTGATCGTCCTGATTTTTTGCATAAATGTAGTAACTTTGCGTTCCGAACCACATATCCAAAAATCAGCCCGATCCAACGGTGGGATCAAAAGTTACGATTGATTTACGACTGCTGTGCCGAAAAACCTAAAGATCTTCTATCGTATTCCTTCCACCATCAAATCTTGCACCGAGTGTGGGCTACGGTATCACCAAGATTTTCTCCTCTCTCAATAGAACAAACCCTAACTCATGAGAATTATTGTTATCATAAGAAGAGATTAGGCCGATGTATATATAAGGCTACGATAGGGACCTTAAGGAGAAATAAGTGTTTGGGCTTCCTATGGAAAGTTGGAATCCTAATTCTACTATGAATTAGTTCCTTCCATAAATTATAATTCATACCACTAAAGAATTATAATTGCACTCCCGTCCTTATCTCAAAATTATATTTCGAGCTCCTTATTATTAAATACTTATTATTCTCCCCACGTTAAGATTACAGATAACCGTCATTTAAATTAAATTACTGACAATTATATTTAAATGACTTCTTAATCCTTGAGCCTACCACTTAACTTATTTGATATGTCGGATTAACATAATCCACCTGCAGGGTTTGACATGATCAAAACTTATAAGCTTCTCAAGGGGCTATCATCAATCCCTATACCGGGACGTGGATTCCGTCAATAATTAATATTCATCATACATATAATGTCATCATCCAATTCACGAAGATTATTGATCCATAAATGAATCTCACTCTTAATGAGTCAAAACAACAAACACTACATATATATGTCTATTAATTATTTCAAGATTAAGAGCATAAGTAATCATAATAACCATGGGATTTAAATTGTTTTATATAGTTAGTATAAAAACAATTAACCCAAACTGGTCATATTCAATACACACAAAGTGTACTAGCACAACGAGTTAAAACTATACTGTTTCCTGTAGTTAAGATAAACTACTAAAACTTGTGCTACAATCCTACCGATGGGTGTCCAATTCTATCTAAGACTGTGAATCATTAAACTTATATTCCACAAGAACCGATGATATGATCTTCTGTGTGTAAGCTATACTCTACACACCAAATCATCTACTATATGGAATAACAGACACACATGCACAATATTTAAATAAATAATATAATGCAACCATTGCCCATAAAGATTCTCATTAAAATAGCAAAACCAAGTTTATAACATATCCAAACCAATAAGAAAATTATGGCTTTTAGTATATCACTCTAACACATCGACAGCATTGGCCTGGAAGTAGGGTCTCAGATTCTTGGAAGTGAGGAGAATGGCGTGAGCTAATTTCTCTAACCTTGGATAATTCAGCTCGATAGCATGCAGAGCTCTACTTGTGTAATAGACAGGAAGCTATGCTCCCCCTCGTTTCTCATCAGTGCTGAGGTAATCCCCGTTCGTGAAACCGCCAGATTAAAACTCAAAATATCCTCTTTCTTTGGTGAACTGAGAAGGGGTGGAGCTCCAAGATACTATTTAAGTTGTTGAGGGTTTTGAAGAAGGGGTGGCACTTGTCGGTTGCTCTGAAAATGAACCTATTCAGAGCTGCTACCCTTCCTGTCAGACTATGGACTTTTTTCGACTTTGATGAAGATCTCAAGTCAATAAGGGCTTGTATCTTTTCAGGATTAACTTTAATTCCCCTCTGAGTGATCATAAAGCCCAATAATTCGCCCTTACTCCAAAAGCACATTTGGCTGGATTGAGGGACATGTCATTCTGCCTGAGTATGGCAAAGGCTTCATTGAGGTCGGCTACGTGATTCGAGGCTTTAAGGCTCTTGACCAACATGTTGTCAACGTAGACCTCCATGTTTCTGCCTATTTGAGCTTTAAACAGTGCGTTCATCACCCTTTGGTAGGTAGCCCCTGCATTTTTTAGGCCAAAAGGCATGGCCCTATAATAGTACGTGCCTTTATTGGTGATGAATGAGGTATTCTCTTTATCTTCTAGAGCCATTTTAACCTGATTATAGCCAGAGTAGCGTTCATGAAACTCAACATTTCGTGGCCCGAGGTTGCATTGACGAGCTGGTCGATCTTTGTGAGTGGGAAGCTGTCTTTTGGGCAGGCCTTGTTGAGGTTTTTGAAGTCCACACACATTATCCACTTTTTATTGTGCTTCTTCACGAGCACTACATTGGAGAGTTACTTTAGATAGTGGACCTCTCGAATAAAACCACCTCAGATGAGCTTCTGGACCTCCTCTTTGGCGGCCAAATTTTTTTTTGCAGTAAAATTCTTTTTCTTTTGCCTCACAGGCTTGAAAGTGGGGTCGTCGTTCAACCTGTGCACCATGACTTCCGGGCTCAACCCCTTCATGTCATCGTGGGACCATGTGAAGACATCGACGTTAGCTCGTAAGCATTGATAAAGCTTTTCTTTAATCTTTATGCCAAGCTAATCGCTGATTTTTAGGATTCTATCGGGCTGCTAGAGGTCCAAAATTAAGTCTTTTAAATCTTCCACTGGTTTGCCACGGAGCTTTTTCTCTTCATCCCTGGGGTCTAATGTGTCAATTTTCCACTTCTCTGAATTGCCAAGTCCTCCCGTACCCACTAGTTCTTCCGCAGTCACGATTTCGAGCTCGACAACCGTAATGTCTGAAGCTCTGACCTCTTTTAGAGTCCCGAACTAACAGCACCGTGCTTCCACTTGGTTTCCTCTGAGTTCACCGAATCCGTGGGGGGTAGGGAATCTCATAGTCAGCTACAAGTCGAAATGGTTGCCCTGATCTCGTTGAGTGTACCCCTACCGAGGATAACGTTATAATGGGGAGCTCTGTCTAGTACTAAGAACTCGGCGATAGTGGTGATTTGCTTTGGAGCTGTACCCAGAGTTACAGTGAGTTTGATGGTCCCCAAAGACTTAGTATTCTCCCCTAAAAACCAACCAGAGTGACTGAGGAAGGGGTTAGGTGCTTTGTAGTGAGACCCATGGCTATGAAAGTGCTATAGTACATGAGGTTGAAGGTGGCCCCTATGTCTATGAGGATCCTATGAACATTGTGATTGCCCACCATTACTGTCACTACCAAAGGGTTTTCATGTGGGAACTCTACTCCGCTTACTTCTTCGTTAATGAATACGAGCTCTTTGATGTCATATTTCACCATCTTGGTAGGTCTGAAGATAAACTACTCTGCCTCCGAGCTTGAAGACTTAGCCTGTCTGATATAGGCCTTCCTGGACCTATTGATGTTCCCAGAATAAGAGGAACTCCCCTCAATCATGAATATCTCATTTTCTGGTACCTTTCCTTTGGCGTATGGGGGGAACCTCCCTCTTCCTATCTACATATTGCCTGAGTTGCCTTCTCTGGATGAGCTTCTCAATTTCTTCCTTCAACTTCCAGCAATCATTTGTCTCATGGCCATGGTCTTTGTGGTATTGACAATGTTTAGTCGTATCTCGCTTTTTGTCAGACGTCTTCATCTTTTGAGCTTTTGGGATCTGCTCTAAATCTAATTGGGCATAGCTTTGCCTTCCCTCGACTCAGGCTTGTCTAATTCCTTTTTACCCTTCTTACCCTCTCTCTCTTGATCGTGGGGTGGGTTGTGCCCCCTTTGGCGCTTGGAGGAGGATAAGAAGGTTGATAGGCCTAACAGGTTCCTTCCTTGCAGGGTTTCTTCTACGCCAATCTGCTTATTGACTTCATTTAGGAGCTCGGACATAATCTTTGGGGCCATTCTCGCCAGAGTCATGAGGCAGTATAGGGAGCTTACCCCCTCCATAAAGGCTGCTACCGCAACACCTTCATTTAGATTTATGACCATGAGGCTTTCTTGGTTAAAGCGGCGAGCGTATTCCTTTAGGCTTTCGGTAGACCCTTGATTTATGGTGAAGAGGTGAGTAAAGGACTTAGACTGCCTCTTGGTTCCCATAAAATGCAAAATAAACCTAGTACCGAGCTCCTGCGAGCTCAAGATTGACCCCAAGAGCAGGCTTTTACACCAAGTTTATGCTGCCCCCTTAAGAGTGGTAACGAAAGCTTTGCATATCATGTCGTCTGGGACATTTTGGAGCCCCATCATATTTTCTTATTATTGCCAGTGATCCATAGGGTTGGTGGTTCCGTCATAGGATTCCAGCACCGGGAGCTTAAACTTCTTAGGGACTAGGCAATTTTGAATGTGATATGCGAAAGGGGACTTAGAGTCCCTTACAAGAGCGGCCAGATAACCCACAGTCTTCATCATTTCTGCCATTTGAGCCTCCATCCTCGACATCAATTTTTTCTTAACCTTTTCTACCGACTATTTGTGAGAGATCCTATTGAACACGGACCCTCGAGGTCTGACCTCCACCTTTCGTTCTGGTATCCGAGCTGATGGGGGGGAGGTAGGCTTGTGCTTGGACTCCAATGTCACGAAGCCCCATCCGAGCACTCCTCACGAACCACGTTCACCCATGGGTCTCTTACTGGTGTGGGAGGGAGTGTAGCCAAGATTTCTTCATACAAGGTCTCCCTAGTAGAGCTAGAGCGGTGGGATTCGAGCTCACCAGTTCTGCTAAGGCTCGCCCTAGATTCTTTACCACGGTCTCTAAGTCTTTCTCTGATTGGGACTTATGGAGGGATTGGGTGAACCTCAATAGACGTGGAGGCTGAAAATGACCTACTTCTCGAGCTGGCTCGGGGAATCTCTTTTTGGGCTAAGAGTCTATCAATTTGGACTTGAATAGCAGCTTGTTGCTCTTGCAAGGCCAGTATAGGATCTAGTTGGGTGTCTCTAGAAGACATGGTGATTTTTAAGTGCTTTTATAGCTTTTGGGAAGGTATGTGACTTTGAGAAATTGTCTTTCCCATAGATGGTGCCAATTGATGGTATCAAAATCTAGAAAATAGATAATTAACCAATCAATAAGTGAATATCGGTGAATAAAAAATAAATGTGGTGCAATGATAAACACATGACATTTTTTATTAAGGTAGGTCCCCCAGTAGCGCAAATGCTATTCCGGCAGTACATCCTCCTTTTGTGTGTGCTTGCTTTGTATTAGTTCAAAGGCAATCAACTTTGATGAGAATACAAACTACCGACCTTTTTCTCTACAACTTTCTCTAATTCTATTTATAAGTATAGAATCAGGACTACAAATACTCTAATAAAATAAGTAATAAGATGTATTGGGGAGATAGTGTATAAGAGTTGTTGAAAGAGAAAAATTGTGTCTTGAATGAATGAATGAGAAGGAGTATTTATAGGTAAATGGAGAATGGTAAAAATGTAAATTTGGTGAAAATGAGGGGCAAAAAGGTAATTTGGTAAAGGTTAATGGAGGTAGGTGAGGTGTGGTAATTTAGTGGAGGTAGGTGAGGTGTGATAGGTGAGGTGTAGAATTTTCTTCCAAATTTAAATAAAAGTGTATCCACCGAAAGGAAGTAACTCCACCGAATGCAAATGTTAAAGCCACTGAAAGCCAAACATTTTGTCTTCTCCTTTTCATTGAAATACCGTATTGGTCACCAATATTTCATCGGTGTTGACTTTGTAGGCCAAGGATAAAATTATTATTTTACCCCATCAATATCCAACAGTTCCATATGAACATAGAAATCTCTCTATCATCACCGATATGAGATATTTGCCTCCCAAGAAATATATAACAAGCCATGTGCCATGATAATACTCCGAGCTTGTTTTGAATATCGCCAAGGATGCCGGGTTGACACAATAATTATGCATAGCGTGCAATTCGTGCTCTAAATATAGAATAGAAACAACATATGCCACACAAACCCCATCAACATCGTTCTTGTCCCTTGGTGTATACAAGAATCATTCATTAATTCATCCGTATCAAATTAACACATATACACCCAGGGGACATCCCGTAGAAATCAAATACAACGCGAGAACCGAGTTTATATGGCATATCTTGCTTCATAGCATAGATTCATATCATACATAATTAAGAGATATCAATTAACATGATTTTCCTTAGTAATCATACATGTATAAATCATTCTTGTATAATCAAGAACATGGAACATGTGCTCTATACTAACATATATATATATAAAATCATTTATCTCTCGATAAATAAAATCATATTTACGAGTTTTGAAAAGATATAAACCCCTTACCTCAATTTATAGACCAAAAAGAGAGAAGAAAAGATGATAATTGAAGCTTTGTCCGGCGAAACCCCGAATCTCTCGCGTCACTACATTCCTAACCCCAAATAGAAGAAGCTTAAACTCCAACCCATGCAGCCCTAGATTACCCTCGAGCTCCCATGGCAAATAATCAAAGTAGGAGATGATGAATAGTGCTTTAGAGGTGGGTTTGTATGATTTCAAGCTTTGATCCTTGGTGTGGGAGGATAGATGCGTAAAAATCTATTTCTTTCTCTCTCTAGAACCCTCTAAAACTCTCCTTAGATGTGTGTGGATGTTTGCCTCGAAAATGGGTTGAAAAATGAGTGAAATGGCTTTAAAACGAGCTTAAGTCGGTGGAAATAGTTGACTGGCAGACCGGTATGCAAAATACCCAATATCGGTCCGCGGGGCTCAAATATGACATTTTTTAAAGGCCGGACCGGTATGCCAAAATTGTTATACCGATCCGGGGGTAAATTTGGGCCAGGCGCACTATTTTTGTTTCAGCTATAACTTTTCTCTTGGAACTCCGATTGAGGTGGTCTTTATATTCACGGAAAGATAATTCAAAGATATGCAACTTCCTAAGAGGAAGTTTTCCCAAATTATGGAAAGATAATTCCCAAAAATTCACCGAAGACAGCGCTCTGCCAAAACGCTACCAAATGACCAGAATTTATTAACCGGCCTACTTTGCACGCTATTTTGACCAACGCGGAGTATGAATTAACTTTCGGCCAAAACACAAAAGTTGTAGATTATCATGTAACCTTAACATAAACGCAAACAACAACCAAATTAGATAAGAAACGGAGAAATTACGGAACTTCAAAGTTAACCAAAAATAGATAATCACGTAAAATCAAAACTTCCTATTTACCAACCAAAATCAATTCGGACGACCCGAATCACCAAACGATCACTCACATGAGTATAAAGAAGTTAATACAAATAATACGAAACATTAAACACAATGAGGCTTCATTATACGAAATTTCACCCCATTTAAAACAATTTAAAGTATAGGGTATTACAGTTTAGGTATATACAAATATGAGCATGATGTTTTGAGCTTGCAACCTCGCAACTAACCCAACACAAACAAAGCTGGACGAAAATACTCTAATGGCCCTTAAACTATTGATCTAGTATCACTTTGGCCGCTAAACTAAAAAACGTGCCACTTTAGCCCTTGAACTATTAGAGAGTGTGACTTTGGCCCTTCTGCCCACATTTTTCGTTAAGTTAGATGAAAATATGGGGCATTTTTGTCATTTCAATTATTTTAAAAAAATTAGTTAGATTTTTTATTAAAAAAATTATAAAAAACAAAATAAAAAAAAGAAAGAGAGAAAGAAAGAAAAAAACAAAAAATAAAAAGAAAACAACAGAAATAGAGAGATGGAGAAACCAGCTCCCCACCTCCATCTTCGGCCACCTCCTTACCTCCCCACGAAAAAACCAACCATTCAACATCGCCACCTCCCCTCCTCCATCTTTGGGCTGCTACTGCCGAAGAACGTGAAGATCGCTGCTGGGATAGAACTCGACCTTCCTTCTTTATTACGGCTAGTAAGTTCCTTTTTGTCCATCACCTTAGCGGCAAATACGGCATCGTTTGATGGGGAGGATTTGAATAATTAGTATGAAATAAAACTAATAACATTGAAACAAAACATAGTATCAAGTGTAAAATTCAATTAATAATTATAAGAAAATTATAAAAAAAATTCGCCTTGAATTTTTTTAGTAAATAGGTGGCCATAAAATAATGAGAATGAAAATCAAGAGGACAACTATGAGAATGAAGAAGGTTATGATAATCATAATGATGTTTTAATGGAACAGTATGAGCTTTTATAATGTATTTCGTTAATTATCTTTACATTTTTGATAATATTACTTTAAACTCGTAATTAATTTATTTTATTATTTGTCTTTTAATTTTTTATTTTTTTTATGAACTTATTAAAATTTGCATAAATCCAAAAGAATTCCTTCATTAAAATTTTTCAGTTTCTATAAGAATTTAAAATAATGTACAGACTTAACAAAATTCACGACAATCTTTTAAAATTTAAATTATATACATCTATTTAATGGTTAAAATAACACTGCATCAATAATTTAAGTGCCATTTTAATAGTATACTCTATTATTTATCTAGAGTAAATACCACGAATGGCCATCCAACTATTATAAAAGTTTTAAATTGGTCACCCAATTAATATTGGTTCCAACTTACCCACTCAACTATATAATTAGTTTTAAATTGGTCACTCCGTTAGTTTTTGCTGTTAACCTCTAACAGAAACATGTCACGTGAGAAATACCATGCCATTCCCAGGGGCTTTTTTGTCATTCTCCCTTCTCCTCCCTCATTTCCCTCCTTTCCCTCCAGAAGTTCCCTCCAAAACACAGTAAATATGTGTATATATCATCTTCCATCCCCAAAAACAGAGCAAAAACGTAAAAAAAAAAAAAAAAAAAGAAGGAGAAGAAGAAGAAATCTAGAAGGAGGAGACGAAAGAAGAAATGAAAAAAATGAAGACGAACCTGAAACCTTCGGATTAACCATGACCGTCTATTGCTTCTGTGGAAGAGTGGCAGAGCACTACACCTCAAGAACTCCCCAAAATTCGGGTAGAAGGTTTTTAAGATGCCCAGAACAGGTAATTTGCAATATTATAAAGTCAACCACAAATAGCATTCAATAACCCAATCTGAGTGTTTTTGTGCAGATTGGATGCGGATTTTTCATATGGGAGGACATGTATCTTTGGATTACTAAAGGGGGAAGGCCCAAGACAGGAAGGAAAAATCAAATATGGTTGATCATTTGTGTTTGTGTGGTAGTAATTTGGTTCCTTTTGAAGACAACTGATGAGGTTGAAGGAAGTGGAGAAGCATTGTGCAAGTGTAGTGGGGTTGGAAACTGATTTCTCTTATGTACTCTATTTTTTTTTTTTGGAGCAGTCACTTTTATGATGAAATGTAATTCAGTGATATGCAAGTGTGATTGTAAGTGTGCTGTACTCCAATGAAATGCTATTCGGTGTTATTCAAGTGTTGTGGTGTGTGAAGTTTGCATATATAAGAATACAAAAACCAACCATTAATAATAAAGCATTTCCAACTCTAAGTTAAATACGAGTATATATATTGCATTATGGCCTGCAAAAACAACCATATACTACCAAAAAAAATGTCCAATAGTTGTCATGTTGTAACCAATTCAAAAAAAAACAGTCCAATATGTAGTAACCTATTCCCAAAAAAACAGTCCCATTAAAGTGTGTTTGAAACTTTATGTTCCTTCTTAACAATGTCCCTCAATGATTGCCATGGCATATTTGGATTCGAAACAAACAACCCCTGATATGTGTGTGCCAACCAATCTGCAGTTATACTCTTGTTCTTGGTAGCATGTCTACATTTAGTGTGTTTATGGTTAAAGGTCTTCACTTGCAAATTGGTAGATAACTTGTTTTGCTTGGAAGCATAAATCATCCACTTACATGGTGGTTGGCACTTTGCTCTAACCCTCCACTTTTCATTTGTGGTCAATGACAAATTATTTCTCTGAATAATGGAGTACTGCCTCAATGCTGTTTTAAACTGTGCGGCTGTGCTAAATAGTTGTCCCAATTCAAATTGTGGGTTGTCCATTTCTTTGTCTTCTTTGAACTCTGGAAATCTTGGTTTCTTCCTCGCACTTCCATCATCATTCTCCACTTCTCCATCTGACGAGTCCAAGCTCACAAGCTCATCAGAATCATCCAATTCAGGTTCTACAAACTCAGGTTCTGTTAACTCAGGTTCTGCTAACCCAAGTTCATCTTCCTCTTCACCTTCTTCTTCTTCCTCTACACTTTCATCATCTTCACCTTCTTCTTCTTCTTCTTCTTCTTCTTCTTCTTCTTCTTATTATTATTATTATTATTATTATTATTATTATTCTACACTTTCATCATCTTCACCTTCTTCCTCTACACTTTTACCCCCTTCACCTTCTTCATCTTCATCATCATCACTGATATTAACATACTCATCTTCATAATATTCCTCGGGGTACTCTGAAGATAATGGTTCTACGTCCTCTACGAATTGGTTATGAGTGCAGTACACATCAATAACTCTATAAGCAGGAACCTATTTCGTCATTAAAATAATGTCCCTATCTGTTGATAGTTCAGTTAATCCAATATGTAGAGGTTGTGTTGGATTTCTATACCAAAATCCAGTAACATGGGGAGCCCCTACTTCTTTAGCCATTTCAATAACTTCATGCATGGAGAGAAAATCGGGGTCTATCTTATCAGCAAAATTAACAGTACCCCCAATGTAAATCAAAAAATCATTACCCTTCTCGTAATCAAACTGTCCACTATGGTGTATTGCCAATGTGAACAATGGCGAGTCTTTTGCTGCAAATTTAAAACATGCTCTTGTACATAAGGTTTTGCACTCACAAAACAGAGCATATTAAACAAAAAAAAAAACACTTGCTATAACATCTCCAAAAAACAGAATATGATGGCAAAATCCATTCATATTAACCAACAAAGAACATGAACCCATAATACTTGAACCTTAAAAATTGAATGCAACGATCAAATAAATAGCAAAAATAAATAGCAAAAATAGTGGATTTAACTTACAATACATGTCTTCCAGGTTAATGCGCGGATCATTATACACCCTCAGTGACCAATCCATCGATAATGATGATCGTCGTCTCTTCTTCAGTTGATCGTCGTCGTCTTCAGTCGATTGTCGTCCCTTTATCTCTCTCGCAGTTACACGTGCTTTTGGGGTGTAGGATATGTTTTTGACTGGGGTTGAAACACGTGTTCTTGTGGTGGGAGGAGAAGGGATAATGACAAAAAAGCCCCTGAGAATGGCATGGTATTTCTCACGTAACATGTTTTTGTTAGAGGTTAACAGTAAAACTAACGGAGTGACCAATTTAAAACTAATTATATAATTGAGTGGGTAAGTTGGAACCAATATTAATTAGGTGACCAATTTAAAACTTTTATAATAGTCGGATGGTTGTTCGTGGTATTTGCTCTATTTATCTAATCAATGTGAAACATATATACGTACCGCAGTTGTTCCCCAATCCAGACTCTAAACAGAAGTTGGGGGAGAGAGAGAGAGAGAGAGAGAGAGGATGAGTTACCAGCAAGCTCCCCAGGAACCCTATCCGCCACCAGGTAAGTTCCTTCTCCTCCCTCCTCCTTCATCCAATTGAATTGATCCCCATGCCCTTCGTCTTCTTCTTCTTCTCTTTGTTTCAACTTTGATCCACCCTTTGACTTTCAATTTTGCTGCTGTCGTCACCATCTCTGAAAAGGTTATGGGCGTCCACACCATCATCATCCTCCACCAGGGTACCCGTCTGCACCACCACCACCACCACCGTCTCCCTACGAAGGTTACCGCCACCACCAGCCGCCACCACCACCACCGCCTGGGTATCATCAAGGGCCTGGGCCTGCTGGGTACCAAGGCTACTTCACTGAAGGATATCCTCCTCCGCCTCCACCTCCGCCTTACCACCAGGTTTATCATTGCGACCATTACGAATACCACCACGATGATCGCACTGGTTGTTCCTCCTTCCTTCGTGGCTGGTAATGTGTTTTCTCCTAATGTATTTACTATCTTGTCTTAACATACTTACATACATCTATCTATCTATCTTTATTAATATATTATATAAATATAAATAAATAATAAGAGAGAATGGTTTTTTAATCCTAATGATGCATATAAAAACTAAAAGATTGGATACTCTTGAGATCTAAGACCCATTTCTTTTGGGTTTTTTTTCCTCTTCTTCTTCTTTAATCTGAATCTTTATTGGAAATGATTTACTCAGATGGATTTGTTATCTTGATTCCCATTCCTTGTTCAGTAAATGAACATTGATCTACGAGAGGAGTTTATTATTAGGCACCCCTGTTTATTTGACCCCCTGTGAGACAAAATTGTTGGACAATTCAAGGAAATATCGTAGGCAGAGCCGTATTGATACTTGGAAGTACTAGGGAATATTGATAATTGATACTCCATCGATCTCAAATTAAGAGTCTTAGTTTGACGGTCGAACATATTAAAAAATGTTATGAACATTCACTACTATCTTCCATCTATTCAAATCATGGGAGAGAAAGTAAATGGATTAGGAGGAGCGGAGACTTTTAATTTGTGACTTGGGGAGAGATTAAATCACCCAAACGCTACATCAGATGATAAAGGGCCAGGAACATGTCTTTAGTGTAAAGCACCACAAGTAAAAAGTATTAGAAACAGTTTTGAGGTTGAATTCTTAAATTGAAGAGACGTTTCTTTACTGTCCTCTTTTTTTACTCTTTTCTTTTCCCTTTCTCCTGGACACCCATCCTGTTTCAAAGCAGTATTACATCCACTCTGTCTTCTCTAAGCAGCTGGGAAAAAAATATGTTTAGTGTCTCTTGAGTTGATAAATAATTAAGGTCGTTGCAACTTTTTATTGGAGTATGAGTTACAGTAATTATTAGGTTAATTAGTTAAATTAGGAGTCACAATAATGGGTCCATAGTTGTCAGAATCGTACGATTCGGTTCGATTCTTGGATAAAAGATACAGAATCGTGGGTAGAATCGTTTTTGTCCATGAATCGTAAAGAATCGCTTGAATTGTGAATCGGTGAATCGTGAATCAGTGAATCTCTTGAATCGAGATTCAGTCACGATTCACAAAACCTAGGGTTTGGGTCGGGTTCTGTTTGGCCTGATGACAAAAAAAGGCTTTCAAAAACTTTTCTTTTTTGAACTTTTCCCCGTAAAACTTTTATGGGACTCCAAACAATTATCAAAAACACACACACACAAAAAAAAAAAAAAAGATCAACCTCTTTACCTTTCAAACGATCACCGGTCGAAAAACTCTCATGTAAAATCATCTTCAGTCAACTTTCAAAAGCTACTCCTCTGTTCACCGCTCAAGCACCTTCTTCCTCTCTGAGTCTCTTCACGATCAGAAACTGCGCAGTGGCCAGTGGGTCCTCTGGTTGGTTGCTTTCTCAATTTTCTTTTGGCACTCAGATAGGATCAGTTGTTTTTCTTTTGAGGTATATTACTGTCTTATTTTCCATTCCATTCCTCCCAGTGGGTTTGTAGTTTTTATTTTCTTGTCTATTTTGTCTCTTGGAAAAAAATGGTTTTGAGAAAGAAAAATACCCCCAATCCGACATGGCAACATTGTACTAAAATTAATTATAACCTTTTGAATAGACAATTTTATTTTGGTACATCTTGTATGAAATATGAACATGTTTTGTGAATAGGAACTTAAAAGAGTTACATGAAGGCAAATGTCGTACTATTTAGATGATTTGTAATGATATCCAAAACTTTGTTTTAATTTCTAATTAGGTTTGGTACTTATTCAAAAGAGTTTTATAAACATTAATTAGTTATTTAAATCTTTTTTAAGGGTTTTGTACCGAATCTTATGATACGATTTGCGATACGTGATTCATAGGTTTTCGATTCACGATACAATTCATGATTTGACAACTATGAATGGGTCTACTATTATAATTGTGGAGCAGTTATGTGGACTAGTAATCATATGTTTGTAATTTCTTTTCAATTACTAAGAATTGATTTTATCAGTTGTGGTTTGTTTTTTATACCATAAAGAAACACTTGTATACTGGAAGTGGGACATTTCTTATGGTACATTTCTACCTGAAAGGAACAAGGTTGTATCACGTTTAAGCTAGATTTGTACCACCTTGATCCCTCAATCTTACTGGAGGGAAATATTCATGAGATAAAACAGCGACATTCTAATTTGAAGATTACTCATTGGTTACTATGAATTGTGATAAGCATGAATTTCATATGGATCTTATAGTCTAAATGCTATGTGGTAGCCATATTGGATGCCAGTCTTTTATCTCAGATTTATATGTCCCTCTAGAATTGTTTCCTTAAGCCCATTACATTGCATGCTATATTTGGGGTAGCACTGATAAATCATTTTTAGGTTGTAAGAAAAACACTAGATCAAAAACCCATAACTTTACTAAACTACATTAATAACACATAATCCACATGGAACGAGAGTTAGGATTTGTATTAATCTAATTGCTTTTATATTACATAAAATTAACATCACATCGAAAATTAAATTGCACATTGATCTAATACAAAATAAAAATAAAAACAATATTACTAAGATAGTTGGACGAAATTCCAAATACTCCTCTACTTCGAATTGCATACAATGTTTTAAAATACGAGAGGTGTATTCGAGGCGTTTTGCTCGAATGTGGCAAGGCGTACGCCTCTAAGCGGAACAAGGCGTAAACCTCAGTTTTTTCCAAAAAAAAATATAAAAAATTATAAAATAATAAACCAACACAAAGTTCAACAATAACAATTAATAAATACTAAATACTAACAATAATAAATAATATAAGTTATATAACAATATTATTTGTCTTACTAGTTTAAAAATAAAATAAATAAATAAGAATAACAAATCCACAAGTATGTATCATATGCCATACACAACTACAATATTATTTGTCTTAGTAATTTAAAAAGTATTTGTCTTACTGATCATAGGCATATACACAACTACAAACCCACATCAAATCATCAATCACATAGAGGGGTGGAGGGAAGCTCGGAATTGAGTTCAAGAAGTTACTTTTAATTATAAAAAAGTTACTTAAAATCGAGTTCAAAAAATTACCAGAGAGAAGAGAGAAGACTAGAGAAGGAAGCTTGGAATTTCTGGACAATCAGAGGGATGGAGGGAAGCTCGGAATTTCTGGAGGGATGGAGGGTGAGATTTGATCGGCGTAGAGAGGGAGGGGTGAAGAGAGATGAGTAGCGTAGAGAGAGATGGTGTTCATTTTTTTTTTGGGAGGAGAGTTCTGTTCGTTTAGGACTTGCTAAAAGCCTAAAACTAATAATAGAAAGTACAAAAAAGATAGAAAAGTAAAGTAAAAAGCACATAGCATATGGCTAGTCCACCTTTTACGAGTGGTCACCTCACCCAACTGAGGCGTAAGCCTCAGAAATATCACTTGACTCGCAAGCCTTGAGGCATTACTCACCTGCCTCGCCTCGACTCGACTCGCGAGTCGACTTGTATGAGTTAAGCGTTTTTTAAAACATTGATTACATCTGATAAAATGTACAGAGAACCCTCCGTAGACTTGCACGTGGAACTTCCTTCCCTTCCTAACCCTCACAATACAATTTTAATGAAAAGACATATCTCTTAAAAATACAAATAACCTCACCACCTAATATTGTATCATGAAAATTAAGTCTCGAAATCTCATTATGTTCTTTAACCACATAGATATATTCACTAAAAATACAAACATCTATGCGGCATCGCATAATGTTGATTAGGAGTTTCCAAAACCCTCACCATCTTTCCCTGGTGGAAAGATACACCTGCTAAAATCGCAGACAATCTCTTAAAAAGAGTTGCATAATGGGAGTTGGGAATTTAAAGTTTAAAATTGAAGGATTGATGGGATATTTCTTTATGAAGAATAATTCTATAAATATGAGAAAAGCTAGGGTTTAATGAGGAAAATTTAGAAAGAGGTTGAATAAGGATATATTTTTGGAGGAGTAAGAAGTAAGAAATTAAATGGAGGCTCAGGTTTTATGTTTTGGTGAATGACTGCCACTTCTTATTTTTCGTCACTGTGCACTGTCAGTAGCTTCGGGATTATTTTCGGCAAAGTAAACCTCCGAATTTGAGAAAACTCAAAACACGAAAGTTGTAGGCCTTCAAATCTTCTTTCCAACTATATAAAGAACTTCAAAATCTAAGTTCTGAGCGAGAAGATATGCTCCAAATACCGAACTGCTGCATAACATTGTCAAATACAATTCTTGTTTCGAGATTGATACGCTTCGCTTCTTCTTGACTTCGATACTTTTTTTAATAAATTCATCACTTTTTCGATGTTTTCCTCACTAACTATATAATTATTACAATATACTAAAAATAAATAAAATAAAGAACTTTTACAACTGAAAGTGGACAAACAAAGATTAATAAGTGGTATAAAATATGCACTAAATCGTGCACATCAAGCACGCATTTGTTGTTTGCAAATGCTATTATGTTCTCGTTTTAAAATCTGCATGGCTGTGAGTTTTGAGTTGTAAAATGAGATGAATAATGCAACCTGCATAAGAAAAGTCAATTACAAAAACTAAATATCACAAGCTTGTTGAGACTCACTGTCTCTTGCATGGTTCAAAGTCTTAGGAAAAATTGATTAAATTTGCCAGATTAATAATAGAGAAGTGCTCGTGCAAGTCATCCTTAGTACGAAGCTGATATACATAGATGTTACAAACTTTGGATTTTGGTTTTATATGTATATAGTATAACAGGAATTAGTTGAATCTCCGACCAACACTTTTGTTGACTGGGAGAGAAGTCACATAAACATGGGACAACTCAACACCTGCTTTACTACTCTCTCTTCCCTCACAACCTTCAGATGTTTTCTTCTAATTTCCATTAAGAAAATGTCTCAATCTGCTTGTGTTCCAATAGGTATATATAGATAGAAATGTGTGGAAATATGTAACTAAATAACGTGTTATATTAGTACAGGGTAATTGGTTTTATGCACTAATGAAACTGATAACATAGTGTGCCCCAAGCTCAACGAATGGAGGTTTGCCAATTGCCATAAACACCCAGGGTGGAGGGAAGGACAACACGTGCTGTAAGCAGGAACAAATTGGAACGAATTTGTGACTGTGCGACCGCCATAGGCATCAACTAGTGTTCTTATATGCTTCGAGAATCTTATATGTTTGGCATTTGACAATCAAACTTGACAATACCACTAAATTTTATTAAGACCTCAGTCTGATACAAAATGTGGGGAATCCCAATTATTAGATGATAATTTCAATTAGGCTTGGTTGAATTAGTTTTTTTGCTACCAAAAAAGCTGTCTGAAACACTAATAACATGCTTTTTTGTGTACGCTGAAGCCCTCAGAATAACTCCAACCCTTCCCTATATGTCTCCCCAAAATTAAATATGCGGAGAAATATTATAAAAACTCACTCCAACCCACCCCTATCATCTCCCCTTATTTTTGGGTTCCTTCCCCAAATGTACTTCCAGAGCTTGTTTTTATGGATTTCACTTTAGAATTTCTTTTATTCCCTTAAATTTATCTCCATATTTGAAGAAAATCATGATTGGAGAGCATTTGTCTCTAAAATTTTCATCAAATCTAGGCTTTCTTAATTTGGGGTGGTGGAACAGACTACTCATTTTAGAATTAAATTATGTAGGATTAAATCCTACCCAACATGCAAAACAAGGAATAGCAGTGTTCTTAATCAGAAAGTTTGCCATCTAGGCATCTGAGCCAGTTCTCACAGTAAATAAATACTCTCGCTGCCTCTTAGAATAGTCCATCTTGACTTTGCAGAAAGTAGTTTCAGGGAGTGAAATACGTTAATGCACAGTCAGGCAGGGAGCTATTTGAATGCATTATTCTCTTTGCCCCAGTTTCACCCTTTATGTAGTTTTAGGGTATCTATTTGTCCGTTTTTGAGTTTAAATAAATGGTACATATAGAGGATTAATGGATTATTGATTGTTTTTTTACTTGTAAATTGGGAATGTCGCACAAAGGCCTCCTAGGCTGTCTAGGTGGGGCATAAGCTCTTTAGGTGCTTAGGAGGCTATCCTTTTTGTATCATATTTAAAATATAATAGAACCAACCAATCAAGCTTCTTAAAAAGGCATAAGGGTGAAAAAGCATGCTAATTAAAACATTTCCAATCTTCAGACACAAACCAAGAGACTCAAAATACCCAAAAAATGAAATAGTAATAACTGTTCCTTTTCAATGGGACTGGGGCCATCACAGTGCTCTGAAATCCAGGTCTACCCAGATCGGCTATTCACCGCCAAGTTGGTCTAGGTGGCCACCTTTAAGAGCACTGGAATATGGGTGCATATCTCAAAAATTGTAGACGACTTTGGAAGTACATAGTTTGGAGATGTGGGGGCCTTTTTTGTTTTGTTTCTTCTTTTTTTTATTCCTTTGGGGGGATTTTGGGGGTTGGGGAGGGGGGACTGGAATATGTGAGATTTAGAGGACTGCAATCGCCTATTGATACACTATTGAGATTCTTTTGTTTATCTCCCCTTTTTCTTTCCTTTCATTTCCTTCCACATGGTGCATATGTGTATTCCTCATTTTTAGCTTGAGTTGATCCTTTGCTATGTTTTGCTCATACCGATGACAATGTTTTGGATACCAGTCTGGCCACTTGCTTTATTTAGGTGATTGATTGACTCAAACCTGATGAATGATCGGGTCAATCAATGCAACTAGTTAATCTGTAATAATTCAGGTAGTTATCATCTATGAAGCAAGGACACTCTCTTGGACGCCACGTGTTGGGCCCAACACTTGTCGGACACTCCGACACTTTCCGACACTTGGATTTAATTATAGTCTCTAATACTTGATACTTGATAATGATAATTGAGGATAAGGCAACTAAGCCACTTTTTATATTTCCCTTTTGTTTTCTATCATTCTATAAAACAATTTAGTTTGTGTATGCTTTTTGATGCTTTAATTATAGAACAATTTAGTGATCATGTTCTGAGTATTTCGGTTATTAATGCAATCTAGTTTCATTTTATTGAATTCTTAAATATTTATAATGTTTATTGCATATATACATATAATTAATTAACAACGTGTCCCCCCCCCCCCCAAAAAAAAAAAAAATGTTGTGTCCTGCATTTTGGAAAAATTGACGTGTCGCGTGTTGGGTCTATGCTTCATTGGTTATAATTCATGAGAAGGGGAGACTAGCTTCAATAGTCGATACTGTCAATGGAACTAATATATCCATGGTAAAGAAGTTCACCTTTAAGCTATTGTTTTCATTAATGACCGGTTAAAGTTGGCTAGTTTTATCTATCAAAAGTTATAATGTTTTTGCCAAAGCAGTGTATAGCTGTTGGGAGTAAATGTTGCAATCCCTAAAACACGACTTGCTCTGGCAAAAAGACAAAATTCCTTAAGTCGTAGCTTTATCTGGAATGATTTATTGTCATTATATTCTCTATTTTTATTTTTACTTTTTTTAAAAAAAACTTTCGTTGTTGGGGAACATTATGTTTGTGTCTTATTTCTTGAAAATGTTCTTGATGTATTTCTACGATATTTTATTGTTGAGCAATTGGCTTGAGTCATGTTAGAGGTTATTGGCTTATACTATTATTCTGACCAAGTTTCATAAATTTGGACCGGAGGAAAACGTTAAATCTAGTGAGAGCAATGCATCTCGGCTGAACTCGGTTCAGTTGGCTAGTTTGAGTTCAGTTTCAAAACGTTGATAAGATGCATTCCTCAACCTGGTTATGTCCTCGAAAATTATAAGGATCATAGATCACATATATTTGCTCAAGTTGGTGTAAATGTACGCAATTTGTTTATGTTGGCTCTATTGAATCACTACAGCATCACTTACTTTGTCAGAAGTCATTGCGACATTTCCATTATTGCTAGTAATTCATGTTCTCAGATGTAGCGATTTATATTGTTCCCAAGTAATTAGTAGTAGCTTCTAGAAATTTAGCTCCAACATTATTAGGCTTTTGTAGATTAAAAACATGGCATCAATCTGAAAAACAAGGCAGGCTTTCCCATGCGAGGTCTTGCTCGGTAATTTTTTTAACTTTCTATCATTATGTTTAAGCTTAATGCTTGGACCTTTGATACCGAATTTATATGATTCGAGCACGGTGATTGATTATTTGTTTTAATATTTACAGTTTGGCTGCACTTTGTTGCTGCTGTGTGTTGGAGGAATGCTGCTTCTGAACTGCAATGAAATTTAGATGATGTATTTGTATGTATGGAATTCTTCTGATATTTGTGCTCCTCTCTCTGACTTGTTCTATATATATAAATCTGTAAAAATATATGTTGTCCTTTAACTTTTGGAAATAAAATGACTCAAATTTGAATTCTAAAGTATTAATATCCTTTTTATGTGTACATGGCGTTGAAAACTAGTGCGACTTTGAAACTATTTAATGCATGACAGCTTCAATTAGAAGTAAGAACAAGGGTAGAAATTATTACTTAGGCAACTTTAATAAAGGAAATAATCTATAACGACGTATTACTCTACCGGGCGAGTGCAAACATTGAGATATAAAAGCAAGCACAAATTCGTAAAAATTGGGACTTGCGAGAATGCTTTCGTTAAACAAATTTCTGTTGCTGAAAAATGTTGTACAAATGCTTTTCTCTTTCAATTTTTCACTACATTGTCCTCATTTCTTGTTCAGCGGATGGAGCATACATATGAATATATAGAGAAGGGGATTTTAAAATATGAATGTACATGAACTAAAAAACTCAGTATAATGTTGTTTATAACATTCTCTATATTTTTGTTTTCTGTTTTCTGAGATAAGTGTAACGTATATAACAACATTAGCCCGTGGAAATACCGTTCCTGATAAACTCTAGTAAGAAAATGAATCTGCTTACTCCATGGAAAAATTGATGATGATGAACATGGAAAAACAGAACTCCTGTATTAGGAGAGACATAAAGGGCAGCGTTAAGTTTAACTGACCATATCTCAATGGATATTATGATATATCCTAATATCAAATTTTCGTTCACGTTAAAAATATTCATAGAGCTCATCATATGTAATTTTTTGCCTTTCATGCGTGTCCCTTGTAGATATTTCTAAGACGCTTTTAATCCCTTTTGATGTTTTTGTATGTGAATGTAGTTCTTAATGAAATGGAGATGCAGGAGACTTAAAGCTTAATAAGTATACATATATACGCACCTTTTGTACTTCATTTTAAATTTTATGACATTGCACTAAGTCCCAGTTGTGGCTAGTGTATTTATATATTTAAAAAAAAAAAAGAAGTAACATATATAGACACGTTGTCTTTTTTCAGATAGCTTCTCTTCAATTTGATTCATTGATCTTGTGAAAAATAAAAGTGGATTCATTGGTGTATGTCGATATGTTTATATTGAACTAGGCACCTCTTATCTGTAAAGTACTGCATAGATAATCATACGCTCTTAAAAAAAAAAATTAGTAATATAAGGTGCACGCACCACCAAATTAAGCAAAAGGTAAGTAACTTACTTTTCTTTCAGTACGGAGAGACTCAATTAGAACTTGGGTGAGTGAGACAGTAGAATCTCTCCCTTAGAGTTAGCATCCATGATGATATCTTCACCCTCCATCACTTCACCTCTGAGGATTCTCTCGGCCAAGCTGTTTTCTAAAAGCCTTGTAATGGCCCTCTTCAAGGGCCTCACTCCATATCTCTGGTTGTATCCCTCTTCAATTATTCTCTTTCGAAACATGTCTGTTAGCTGTACCTCGATATTCTTGAGCCCCTTGACCCTCTCATACACTTGTGCCAGCATCACATCCAATATTTTATTTAAATCATTGTAATCAAGATGCTTAAATACAAGCACCTCATCGAGCCTGTTTAAAAACTCTGGCCTGAAATTCTTCTTCAATTCGAGTGCTACTCCTTGTTTCACTTTTTCAAATTGGCCGGTCAAGTGACCCCCAATGTTTGAGGTCATTATTATAATAGTGTTGCTGAAGTCCACAGTCCTTCCCTTCCCATCGGTTAGCCTGCCATCATCTAAAATTTGAAGCATTGCATTAAAAACGTCTTTATGTGCCTTCTCTATCTCATCAAACAGCACCAAGTTATGCGCTCTACGACGTATTGCCTCAGTCAGCTGCCCACCATCATCATGGCCAATGTATCCAGGAGGCGACCCAATAAGCTTTGAGACTGTGTGCCTCTCCATATATTCACTCATGTCTATTCGTACAGTGGCTTCTTTGGATCCAAAATATTCAACAGCTATTAACTTTGCGAGTTGTGTTTTTCCCACGCCGGTAGGCCCGGTGAATAAGAAGCTAGCAATAGGCCTGCTGGGGTCCCTCAACCCAACTCTTGCGCAGCGGATTGCACAACTTACTGCTTTAACAGCCTCGTCTTGTCCAATCATTTGCCTCTGAAGAGCTTCTTCCAACTTCAAAAGCCTAATTGATTCTTCACCCGATACTTTCTCTACGGGTATCCCTGTCTTACAATATATCAGATTTTGTATTTCTGCTTCAGTCACGACCGGCACTACTTTGCTGCTGGATCCTTGCACATTTTGAAGCTGTGAACTCGAACCAGCTTCATCAATCAAGTCTATTGCCTTATCAGGCAAAAACCTATCACTGCATGAATGAAGCAAACAAATGACGAGAGATTAGACCTAGCTACATATTATACTTTACAAGCACTTAGCTAGCTAAGACACAATTAACAAACCTTATGAATTGTTTTGAGAGGCGTGCAGCAGCAGTTAAAGCCTGGTCGGTGTAATGGACATTGTGGTGAGTTGCATATTTTGGGCAGAGACCCTTGAGAATCTCTATGGTGTCTTCAATGGATGGTTCAGGAACATCAACTGTCTGAAAACGTCTTTTTAGTGCAGGGTCTTTCTCAATGTACTTCCTGTATTCATCAAGTGTAGTTGCACCTACGCACTGCAACATGACCACACCCACATCAAATTTATGTATGAATGTTTATATATGGTAATTAATACTATGCTTGTTGGATGTATGATATATAATAAACACCTAATATATGTAAGCTGTAATGTATTTGGTTACTAAAACTAGCATTTGAGCACCTTTAGTTCCCCTCTTGCTAGAGCTGGTTTCAGGATGTTCGAGGCATCCAATGCTTGACCACCCCCAGTACCGATGAGCGTGTGGAGCTCGTCTATGAACAGAATTATGCCACCGTTACTCTGCTTTACTTCATCAACTACTTTAGTGATCCTTTCTTCAAACTCCCCACGATTTGATGCACCCGCAATGATACGGCCCATGTCTACTGAAAATACCTGCTTTTGAATATGTATGCAATTAAATTTTGAATTACAACAATTTTGCAAACCCAGACAAGCGACGTATATTTATCATAGCGTATGATTGGTGGCTACAATTGAAGGGCCGGCTAACGAACCTTCTTTTCACGGAGTTTTAGGGGGATGCTAGCATTTACATTATGCTGCGCAATACCTTCAACAATGACAGTTTTGCCAACACCGGGATCACCTGTCAGGCATGCATTATTTTTCCTTCTCTTGCAAAGTATTTGAGTAACCTGCTCTATTTGTTGCTGCCTTCCTATTACAGGGTCGAGCTTGCCCTAAGCCAATAATGCATTTGTCAATTCATTGACAATTAAAACCAATTCATTCATGCTTAATTCTTTTATGCATAAGAATTAATTAAGGAAAAAGAAAAAAGAGGCGTGCCTGGGCAATATATTACATGAACAGATGTATGCTCGTACGTACGTCTTTATCTACATACATATGGTGTTAATTTAGCTAGTTGATGGTGTTAATTTAGCTAGTTGCCAAATAAATAATTACCTCTTGTGCCAGCTTCGTTAAGTCTGTTCCGTATTTGTTTAGGGCATCAAGGTTGAAAGAAGCCTGTTCTAGCTTCTCCATAGATAGTTTTAATTGATTTTAAAAACTCCGAGGCGCAGGACTAGTACTTAACTGAACAGCACTACTTACTTGCTCCCCATTTTATACACATTATTTTAATTTAATATATGTTAATTTCAGAGATCACAAATGTTTCTAGCTCATTTCCAATGCAGCTAGTATTAAATTCATTGTGGCTCTCCCCATTCTGATACCCATGTTTCAAAGTACGTACAGCTTCCAAAGAGTCGTATATGTATATATTTTTATTACTTACAAGGTTCAGGTTCATGCATGCAAATTCCTTAGAAGTGATGTTTTCCCTCTTAAGGGTTTCCTTTTCTTATTTCAAGGTGGATTGATGAAAATGATGTGGTTTAATGTGCTGATTGATTTTGCATATATTGTATATTTTGTACCAATATTAAATGACATCTCCTACCCTTTCTTTTTTATGGTACATAAATTAGAGTAGTGCTAAATATAATATTTTTATTTTTTTTTATATACAAATTAACCAGACAACAATTAAATAAAAGGATATTATACATGTTAAATATGTGCTCCTCCAATTCAGTTAAATAAAATTAATTAAGCTAGGGACTTGTATGCACAAGGTGATGTTGATGTATATTTTTTGCGCATGTTAATACTTGTCATTTTTCGATCTTGACCCACTTGTGGTGAAATCTAAAACATCCTCGGATCCCCTGAGCAGTACTCAAATCAAAACTCCCTAGCAAAGGAGAGTGATCAGAGTTCGCTCTGCTAAGATTAAAGCTTGAATCTCATACCCCAAAGCCATTCAAACTCTAATCATACAAGTAATAAATTTATTGGTACAATACAGAGAACACCACATCACAATTGTGGGTCTTCCTCAGTTAATTTTTATTTTTTTTAATTAATTTTATGTCACAAAAAATAAAAAGTTAAAATTATATTTTGGCCTACTAATTTCCAAATTATGTATCCACCACTGAATATCCCCTAAGGTTCCAGAATAGAGTTTTACTCATCAATGAGAAGAGCCAACAATGTTTTGAGGCTTTTGCAAGGCAGTCCTATAAAACCAGATCCGATCATTTTTCTTCCAAAGTTACAGTTCTTTTTATTGTTACTGTACTTAAGTGGACGTAAATGCTCTTTTGTTAAAATTTGACAAACAAGAATGTTACATACAGTTCACACATAAATATAGTATTACAGCTAAATGATAATAAAAATAAAATAAAAATATAGTAATATACTGTTGGTTTAATTTTTATATTAATCTAACTTTGGTCCACACTTGTATATTATTAATGTGTGTCATCATTTACAAGCCTAAAATTAAGTGATCTGATTTAAAGTTTTTAAGTAGGCTTGAGGTTATTTGTCATGGAACTAATGTGTAGATGACATTATGTGAATACTATTTCTATGATTGGCGGAAATAGAATTATCAGAAAGTTCAAGGTGAACTTATGTAGTTAAGGCATTGGTCCCCAACCCATCCATCCTTATATAAGTTGTCTTCTATCAATGGAGACATAGTGCTATTCTCTACATCCTCTTAAGGAGTATATCAAAGGGCTATAGAAGGGGAAAGAGTTGGAAGATCAATTGCCATACGGAGATTGGCGCTAAAGTCCACTGCATCGATCAATCAATTTCAATGGAGACAGGTACACACACTTCTCTTTTGTAATCTCTTGGCACTAGATATGATGCACGATCCTAGAATTTACGTTGTCTAGGACAATCAATTATAACTAACAAGTGGTATCAGAGGAAGTTTTAGTGTTGTATCTATTGTTAGAGATTTAATATGCATAGAATTCATGATTATAATTTTCTATAAATCGTTGAAAATAATATTTTTCATGAATTGGAGAACACTATAAAATTCAAAGAATTTTAATTTGGTGGTATTGTCTTCATATTTATGGATATATATATATATGTATGTATATATAATTTCGGATATGTTTACAATTATATGCATAAATAAGGAATCCTGCATATATGGCCGATTGAATTTACGGCAGTTGGTATCACCCTTAATTTTTTTATTTTACTTTTTTGAATTATGACAACTCTTGGAACATTATGAGATTGCACAATTTATGTTATATATATATATATATATATATATATATCTACGGTTGTGTATATATACATAAAATTGCTAGGTCAAAAGTAAAAGTAAGATATATATTATATATAGAGTAAACAATTCAAATGGCCACTAAACTTTTTATCAAGTACTATTTTAGTCATCAAACTTTATGATGAGGTTAAATACTAATTTTACTATTGGCCTACAAAGGTAATTCAACATTTTTTTTACCTCCGGTAAAATTCTATTTTTACCCCCGGTAAAATATCATTTTTACCCCCGGTAAAATCTCATTTATACCTCCTCACCTACCACACTTCACCTACCACATCTCACCTACCTCACCTACATCCACCAAAGATTAACTTATGCCATTCATTTTTATCAAATTTACGGTTTTTGCCATTCTCCATTTACCTATAAATACCTCCCACCATTCATTCATTCAACACACAACAAAAACATATCTTCTTTCTCTCTTAAGATCCATCCATCTCTTCCAAAAGATATAAAACCATTGGCAATACAAATACAAGCCAATTCGGGAAGAAATAGAGGAGTCATATACTCTCTCTTTTCATACCCCCCAGAAATAGAAGGATCTTATACTCTCTATTTTCATACCCCAAAAAATAGAAGGGTCTTATACTCTCTATTTTCATACCCCAAAAAATACCAACAACCCTTATACACTCTCTCCTACACAGTTTATTATTTATTCTGTTGAAATATTTGTAATCATAATTCTATACTTATAAATAGAATTAAGGAAATTATAGAAAGAGAAAAGTTGGTGGCTTATATTATCATCCAAATTCATTGCCTTAAGAGCTAATACAAAGCAAGCACACACGAAAGGAGGATATACTGCCGGAATAGCATAAGCGCTACCGGGGGAACCTACCTTAAAAAAAAAATGTCATGTGTTTATTATTGCGCCGCATTTATTTTTTATTCACCGATATTCGCTTATTGATTGGTTAATTATCTATTTCTAGATTTTGACATCATCAGTTGGCGCCGTCTGTGGGAACGACAAGCTCTCTAAAGCTCTCGTTCTTTAGAAATTACAAGTGAATTTTCGGTGAAAAGCTCGAAATCCCGCGGGTCTACGTAGCTCAATATTCTCGGGGGCATAACTTTGTGCTCAGAACTCCAAATCATGCAATTCTGGAGTCCATTTTGAAGAAAATTTCAAGAGCTACAACTTTTCAGTTCAAGCCATTTTCAAATTCGTCCATCTCGGGGTTCAAAACTTCGATTCAAACTTTATGGAACAAAATTCCGCGGGTCTATTTCTAGATTTTGACACCATCACTTTAAAAATAACCACTTTGACCATCTAACTTTTAAGTGAGTGCCATTTTGGTCATTCCTTCCAATTTGACTGTTAAATTGAATGGAATAAAATCATGTGCAAGACACATGACTTCATTTAAGCGTATTTTGATCATTTTGGTTAAACAAATAGCCCAAGTTGTGTAGTTTGTTGAAAATATTTATATGTTTTATACATTTTGCGTGTTTCATTTTGGCGGGCATTAATGAACGGAAAGGCTGTTTTGTTGCAATATGACTAAAATATCTTTATATGAAGTCATTTGCAACGCAAATGTATCAAATTTAACAGCTAAATTGGAAAGAACGGTTAAAGTGGTTCGTTTTAAAGTTTGATAGTCAAAATGCTACGATGAAAAGTTTAGTGGCAATTTGAATTGTTTACTCTTATATATATATAAAGAATATGCCATAATGATGTTTTTCTCTTTTATATTATTTATGTATATATTAGTTTAAGTAAAAGTAAGATATATTATATATATATAAAGAATATGTCATCATGATGTTTTTTTATTTTATATTATTTATGTATATATTAGTTTAAGTAAAAGTAAGATATTTATTTTATATACATAAAGATTGTGCCAACATAATATTTTATTTTATTTTATTTTATGTTATTTTATTTATTATTAAATAAAGAATGGCTTATATATATGTTGGTTTCATTTATTACATGGTGGTAATAGTTTTATGGTAAATATATATATATATATATATAGAAATTTTAGAAACATCAGTGAAAATGAACAAAAAAAAAATTCGCGTCAAAATTGTCACTGTTTATAACAGTGACCATTTTATCCAGAATTGTCACTGTTTTTTACAGTGACCAGTTTCATGTTGTCACTGTTTGCAGCAGTGACAAAATAAGATAACTTTTTTGTTATAATAAATTCGATTAATTACATGTGACATATATTATTTATATTGCTTGTCTAAACTTCTATTAAGGAATATTTACACAAGATGTTACCAAAGTGACATCTCTTTTGTAGATAAAGAATGATTAGATATTTGTGTTTGTTTAATTCATACGAATATTAACCAATCCAAATAGGGGTTCATATTTGGCCGAATTTCATACACACTTGTGATGGTAAATATGTGACAATTATCAAGGTAACCTAATGTGAATAATAAATCAATCCAAAGATAGATTTGTTATTTGACATAACTTATTGCCAATATTTGATCATTATAACAAGAGTACCACTTATAATTAATATCATTGTCTAAAGACTTGGTATTAATGTTGTACTAGGTATCTTGAGATGTTGCAATAAAATTAATCAATTTAAAGACTATTTATTTGGTTATATGATGTGAGCATTATTGTTAATTTACTTTACTTTTGTTCTCTATTCAGCTTTAATGTCTACTACTTCTATATCTGCCAACATGAGCAACGTTCTAATTTTAAATGGAACAAACTTTAAGGACTGAAAAGAGAATATATTGATTATTCTTGGTTGCATGGACATAGACTTGGCATTAAGAATGCCAAAACCGAATGATCTCACTGAACGAAGTACTCTTGAGGAAATTGCATGCTTTGAAAAATGGGATCGTTCAAACAGGCTGAGTCTTATGATCATGAAATGTGGGATTCCAGAGGCTTTTCGAGGTGCTACTTCGGATGACAAAACTCTTGCCAGTAAATTCCTTGAGGAAATACAGGAACGTTTTATTAAAAATGATAAGGCTGAAATAAGCACGCTTTTAGCGAACTTGATTTCAATGAAGTATAAAGGCAAGGGTAATGCCAGGGAGTACATTATGGAGATGTCTCATCTTGCTTCAAAACTTAAGGCATTAAAGCTCGACTTATTAGATGATTTGCTCGTGCATTTAATATTGACCTCTCTCCCTGCACAATTCAACCAGTTTAAGGTCTTTTATAACTGTCAAAAGGAGAAATGGACTCTTAATGAGCTCATTTCATTTTGTGTGCAAGAGGAAGAGAGATTAAAGTAAGAAAAGACTGAAAGTGCTCATTATGTTAGCACCTCTAAGGGCAAGGGCAAACGTAAGGATAGGGAAATGAAGTTGCTATTCCTAAGGGTCCGGATGAAAAAAAAACAAAAAATCGAGGCCGGTTATTTCTTCTGTGGTAAACCCAGACACAAAAAGATGAATTGTGCCAAATATGCCGCTTGGCGAACTAAGAAAGGTACAAATTCGATTTTGGTCTGTTCCGAGATTAATTTAACTTCAGTACCAAGTAACACTTGGTGGGTAGATTCTGGTGCTACTACTCACATATGTGTTTCTATGCAGGGTTGCCTGCACTCCCGCAAGCCAATTGATGTTGAAAGACACATCTATGTGGGCAATGGAAAGTGTGTGGAGGTGGAAGCAATTGGGCATTTTAGATTATTGTTGAGTACTGGTTTTTATTTGGATCTAAAAGACACTTTTGTTGTACCGTCGTTTAGACAAAATTTGATTTCTATTTCTGGATTGGACAAATTTGGTTTTTGTTGTTCATTTAAAAATAAGAACTTCACTTTGTCTTTAAATTCAAATGTTGTTGGTACCAGTATTCTTAATACTTTTGATAATCTATATTTGCTTGAAATAGTTTCATCTTATAATGAAACTTTAAATGTTGAATGGCGTGGTACTAAGCGTAAATTGAATAATGAAAATTCAGGCTCATTATGGCATAAACGCCTAGGTCACATCTCTAGAAATAGAGTTGAGCGACTTGTGTCTGATGGGATTTTAGGTTCCCTTGACTTTTCATGTGTTCAGTGTGTCAAGGGAAAGCAGACTAAAACAAAGAAATTAAGTGCAAATCGAACTACGGATGTCTTAGAACTTATACATACAGATATCTATGGGCCATTCCCTACAGCTTCTTGGAATGGTCAACGGTACTTTATAACGTTCATAGACGATCACTCTCGGTATGGCTACCTATTTCTTATTATTCATGAAAAGTTATAGTCTTTGGATGTGTTCAAATCTTTTAAAGCCGAAGTTGAGTTACAACTCAATAAACAGATAAAGTGCGTTAGATCTGACTGTGGTGGTGAATACTAGGGCAGGTATGACGGATCAGGTGAACAACGTCCAGAACCATTTGCTAAATACCTAGAGGAATGTGGAATCGTCCCACAGTATACCATGCCGGGTTCGCCTAGCATGAATGATGTATCTGAGAGACGAAATAGGACTCTTAAGGATATGGTTAGAAGTATGATTAGTCATTCTTCTTTACGCGAGTCCCTGTGGGGTGAAGCTCTAAAGACAACAACTTACATTCTCAATAGAGTGCTAACTAAGGCGGCTGCTAAAACACCTTATAAGCTTTGGACTGGGCGAAAGCCTAGTCTAAAGTATTTTCATGTTTGGGGACGTCCTACTGAGGCGAGGCCTTATCGAACTCATGAGGCAAAATTGGACTCCAAGACAGTTAGCAGTTACTTTATTGGCTATTTGGAACGATCACGGGGCTATAAGTTTTATGATCCCACTACTAAGTCCATTTTTGAAACGGGAAATGCCGTGTTCTTTGAGGAAGTTGGTTTTTGGGAAAGAAATCGAGTTAGGGACATTGTGTTTGAGGAGGAAATGGGAGCAATCCCAATTCCTACTATTACTTTTGACGATGTACAAGTTTCTACACCTGTCATTAATCAAAGAGTAACTTTGGAACCTCAAATAAACAATGAGGATCAAACTCAACAACCTCAAGAACCTGCGCCATTAAGGCGATCCATTAGAGAAAGAAGAAATACAATTTCAGATGATTATGTTGTATATCTTCAGGAACATGAGGTAGAAATTGGAATGTCGGAAGATGATCTTATCAACTTTCGACAAGCCATGAATGGTTCCAACTCTCAAAAATGGATTGAAGCCATGAATGAGGAGTATAAGTCAATGCAAGACAATAAAGTTTGGGAACTTGTCCCATTACCGGTTGGTGCGAAACCCTTTGGTTGCAAATGGATATTTAAGACCAAACGGGATTCGAATGGTAATGTGAAAAGGTATAAGGCACGTCTTGTGGTTAAGAGCTTTACTCAAAAGGAAGGAATTGACTTTAAAGAGACATTCTCTCCAGTTGCTTCGAAGGACTCTTTTAGGACAATCATGGCACTTGTGGCACATTTTGACCTTGAGTTACATCAAATGGATGTCAAAACTGTGTTTCTTAATGGTGACATTGAAGAAACGATTTATATGGTGCAACCAGAAAAATTTGTGTCGGGAGACCCACAGAATATGGTTTGCAAATTGACTAAATCAATTTATAGACTCAAATAGGCTTCTCGTCAGTGGTACTTTAAGTTTCATCAAGTTATTATTTCGTATGATTTTGAAATGAATTTGGTTGATGATTGTGTGTATCACAAATTCAGTAGGAGTAAACATATATTCCTGGTTTTGTATTGTTGGTCGAAAAACAACCCTAGAGGGGGGTGAATAGGGTTTAAAAACTTTAATGCGGAATTAAAAACTTTTTCAAAATTTTTAAGTAAAACAATTTAGTTAAATAAGTTTATCAAGGAAAACAATCAATCAAACAATCAATCCCAAGAATAAACAACAATATGAGCAACTTCAATCAATCAATATAACAAATAAATAAAGAGATTGAGTAAGAAAGATTGAACTAATTTGAAGTCCAAGGTTTTTTGTCCTCACGGTTCGGTTTCTTCAACCATACGTCCGCGCTCGGTTAGTTCCCCGAGAACTTCCACTATTCAATCTTCTTCGGGTGAAGATCAAACCTCAATACAAATTTTGTTATGCACACAACACTCACAATGTAGCTATACCCACTACACTTCTCACAAGATATGCTCTCTTGCTTTACAAAGAGACAAACTCTCTTTTGAAATGAAAAATGAATTGTTTATGGTGATACACACCAATACAATAACTCTCAAGTGTATTTGAAGATTACAAATAAAGCTCACACTAGAGTTATCAAGATTGATCAAAAATATATAGCTCAAAAGATGAAAGATTGATCAATGAAATGAATTGAATACTTGAATAACTTTGTATATATGTAAAATGAGTTTGTAGAATGATTCAAGTGTGTTATAACATGTCTAGGACCTTATATTTATAGCTTGCAAAATCATATGGCCGTTGGGGGTGATTAAGAAAGGTTTTGGCTCCAAGGTATACATTTTCAAACTTTCTAACAGCTAGTTTTGACAACAAATTCAAATTTGTTTTGTTAATTTCTCCCAATTTGACCGTTGGATCATGCTCAAATTTTAGTCAAAATTGCCAGGAGATGTTGTCTAACTACTGTAAAATTTTCAAAATGATCGGAGTTCGGGAAGGCCTCCATCTTACCGTTAGATTAAAATTGGGCAAAAATTGAGCGAATTTTTAATGTAAAATAAAAATATTTTTGCAATTTAACAATTTAGTTCCAAATAAAATTCTAATGATTTTTGAACCTCAAAGATATGTTTCTAAGATACCTATTTTTATTAGAGCTTAAAATATGATCATTTAAAATTAATATGAATTTATTTTGAAACTCGGTCTTTGTAAAATGATGTTTTTCAAATAAATTCAATTTCAAGCTTGTTTGAATCAATCTTTTAAAAGATGCATGAATATGTTTGAGCTATAAGAATTTGATTAATAAAGTAACTTTACATAAATCTTAAGCACTCACTTAATTACTGAATTAACGAGCCTTCGAATGCTTTGATTTGTTTCTTCGGATTGATCTTCATTTGAAGCTTTTTCCTTGAAGCTTTTCATATAGTCTTTTGATCCTTTGTGCTTCATGATTTGAATTGAGATATTTGATCTTCCTTGTCTTGTCCAATGATCGAATAGTGAAAGATTGATCCTTGTCATGTTTTTCTTAAATTTTCCAAGTAAATGAACTGTATACTTATATTAAGAAACATGTTAAATTACACATGACTAATTTATTGTTATTATCAAAATAAGATTAAGACCTTAGGTCAACAATTGATTTGCATTGAGAGATTTGATATTCCTTGTCTTGTCCAATGATCGAATAGTGAAAGATTGATCCTTGTCATGTTTTTCTTGAATTTTTCAAGTAAATGAACTGCATACTTATATCAAGAAACATGTTAAATTACACATGACTAATTTATTTTTATTATCAAAATAAGATTAAGACCTTAGGTCAACAATCTCCCCCTTTTTGATGATGACAATAAATTGATGTGTGTTAACAATAAGAAGCATAAATAGCATATAAATGTAAATGAATAATATGCTTCCAAATTACATATGATTGATTTATTGTTATTATCAAAATAAGATTAAGACCTTAGGTCAACATGTATGTCGATGATATTTTGCTAGCGGCAAATGACATAGGCATCCTGCATGACACCAAGAGATTTTTATCAAAGAACTTTGAAATGAAAGATCTTGGTGAAGCATCCTTTGTATTAGGAATCGAGATACACCGAGACCGATCTCGAGGTACTTTGGGATTATCACAAAGGAGTTATATTGAGAAAATCCTCAATAGATTTGGCATGCATTGTTGTAAACCATGTGAGACCCCGGTCGCTAAAGGAGACAAGTTCAGTCTCAATCACTGCCCGAAGAACAGTTTAGAAATTAAGGAGATGCAAAAGATTCCTTATGCCTCAGCTATAGGGAGTCTAATGTACGCTCAAGTATGTACGCGTCCGGATATTGCATTCATAGTTGGCATGTTGGGTAAATACTTAAGTAACCCCGGCATGGATCATTGGAAAGTAGTCAAATGGGTTATGAGGTATTTACAGAGAACAAAAGAATATATGCTCACATATAGGAGATCGGATAAGTTAGAGATCATTGGATATTCTGACTCCGATTTTGTTGGATGCCAAGACAAGAGGAGATTCACTTCAGGCTATGTTTATCTGTTAGCTAGTGGAGCGATTTCATGGAGGTCTGCCAAGCAGACGCTCATTGCTTCGTCCACCATGGCTACAGAATTTGTAGTATGTTATGAGGCATCCAATCATGGAATATGGCTGCAAAATTTTGTCACTGGCTGTAAATTTTAAAAGGTGTTGAAAGACCACTCAAATTATACTGTAATAATAAATCAGCTGTTCTATATTCAAACAACAATAGAAGCTCAACTAAGTCAAAGCATATTGACATCAAGTTTTTAGTTGTAAAGGAAAGAGTACAGAGTGGTCAGATTTTGATAAAGCATATTGGGACAAACTCCATGGTTGCGGATCCGCTTACAAAGGGATTAACACCTAAGGTCTTTCACGAGCATACTGCTCATATGGGTGTTGTCTTATTTGAGGACACTTTGGTTTAGTGGGAGTTTGTATTTAAGCTTGTGTTGTTGCTCTATGTATGCTTTGGATTACATTTATATGTATTTGGTTTAGTTTTTGCAGAAACAAAGTATTCGGTTTATTACACTCTATTTAAGTATTTTGAGGCTTTGATCTCAATAAAGAAGACCAGTTGGAAATATGCATGTCTGGATCACATTACATGTAACGTCCATGCTGCGCACCATGATTGATCTATGTCGTTTGATTGTGTTGGTATACATGATCATTGATGGGTCGAGTTACGATTAATATAACAAAGGCCGCTTTGGTTCTATATTGGCATAATTGATGGACGAGATTGTTTGATAACCTAAGGTTATGATGACAAGTTCTGAGCTCACTAAGGTTAAACACATTTGGCAGGATACATATGTGGCCTAGTGGGAGATTGTTGGATTAATTTTTATATTAATCTAACTTTGGTCCACACATGTATATTATTAATGTGTGTCATCATTTACAAGCCTAAAATTAAGTGATATGATTTAAAGTTTTTAAGTAGGCTTGAGATTATTTGTCATGGAACTAATGTGTAGATGCCATTATGTGAATACTATTTCTATGAGGGGCATAAATAGAATTATCATAAAGTTCAGGGTGAACTTATGTAGTTAAGGCATTGGTCCCCAACCCATCCATCCTTATATAAGTTGTCTTCTATCAATGGAGACATAGTGCTATTCTCTACATCATCTTAAGGAGAATATCAAAGGGCTATAGAAGGGGAAAGGGTTAGAAGATCAATTACCATACGGAGATTGGCGCTAAAGTCCGATGCATCGATCAATCAATTTCAATGGACACATGTACACACACTTCTCTTTTGTAATCTCTTGACACTAGATATAATGCACGATCCTAGAATTTATGTTGTCTAGGACAATCAATTATTCCTAACATATACTTGAGTACTCTATACTTTATTTTTTTAGTTAATTGGGTTATGGAATTTTTTTTAGTTGATCATAGAAATGAACACTTCAATGTCAACCATTAAATCTAACTGTTAGGATCCTTTAAATCAAGTAACGGAAAGCTGAAATTATTTATACAAACCAGCTTCAAGTTTCTAATAATTTACACAATCTACCCCCAATTTTTTGATTTTATACTTTATATATTTACACAGAACATCACTCTTACCAAAATCCTTCAATTTCTTCCCCTTTGTATATATATAATTTCCCAACTTCTTTCGCTGTGTTCCCCATATCATCACTTAAACCCTCCAGCCGCTTTTTCCCGCTTAATCCACTACCCGAACTCTTCCCCAATTCACTATCCGTCGTTGACGGCCATTTCATACAACTAAATTATTTTTCTATTTCGATTTCCTCTTTCTGCCTCTAAATTCCCCCATCTCAATCCATGCTTCTCTGTATCCCATCGTGTAAATCATATCTTTTTTTCGATTCAAAAGATTTCGTTGTTTCTTGAATTTTTTGCTTTTGGGTTAAATTTCAAAAAAACAAAAAACATAAAGCAAATTTTCTAAAGAATTTATTGAAAAGAGCCGTTATTTTCATAACCGAGATTTGCTTTTCTTGTTTATTAGTCCATTAAATACATTTAATTTTTTTCTTAGAAGGGCTTATTTTTGGTCCCTTTAGGAGGAAAAATTGTTGTCATTTGAAAACCACTTTTTCATTCCCGTTGATTTTAAAATCTCATTTTTTTTCTAGGTTTCTCTCGTTTCCCTATAAACAAATAAAAACATGTTATTTTTTATATCTTTTGTAAACTTTCTCTTAATTTTATAAAGAAATGGCTGATACAATGAATTTTAACAATAGCAAGAGTGAAATTGATGTTTCATGTTGATTACATGATGTTTGGCTTCCATCAAATTCCAATTTCCCTCATATGTATCTAATTTAGTGGAATGGTCATGATTATGTTGTAAATGAATTTGGTTGTGACAAAATGGGTGATCAAGCAATTTTGGTGAATTAGTATCGAATCAATTAAAATTGTTGCTCCTTTATCGCCCAGAAGACTGGAATAGATAGAGTTGAGCAAGTAATAGGCCAGCCTAGTTGGGGAGGCGCCTACTCAGATTTGGGAGAGATCCCAAGTTTGAATCTCATCGGGGGGTTTGGTAAGATTTTTGTTGTTTGAAGTTTAAGGGAGAGACATAAACCTTGTTTAGGGACAAAAAGGTTGGAATAAAGTATTGTGAAGAAGGAGAGAAGATCTAGGCATGTTTCTAAAGGGATTGAGTGAATTGGGGTGATTTGTGTAAATACTTGAAAAATTGGAGGTGGTTTATATAAATAATTCCTGATTTCTGTCTACTCATTTGAACAACATAGCAGTTGGACCTAACCACCTTCTTCATTCCATCACCGCCCAACCTTTTCATCCCACCACCACCACCACCTCCACCTCCACACACACACACACACACACACATATATATATATGATTGTATATCATTAAATCCTCCCCTTTTCTCTCTCATCTGCACCACCATTTTCACATATTTCTCTCTTCAAACCCTTCCCTTTCTTACTCATCCCCACCAAAATCAAACCATTTGATTTATCCCCTACATTTACATTTGATTTAAACGTTTTTCAAATCACAAAACAAATAAGTATTTTAAGTTACACCCATTGTCACTTCTTCAAGTTTTGTATATAGCTGTATAAACAAGATTATGGTTTGTAACAAAATCATCTAGGTTTTGTTGAAGAAAACAAATTAAGAACAAATCTAATATATTAGAACAATTATAAACAACTAACCTAGAACACAATCACCATTGAGAGAAACAAAGAAAAACTCATCAAATTCTCCATCTTCATGAGACCTTTGATGAAAGAATCTTCATAATATTGACACGATGTAACTCAATTTGATCTCATTTTCCCATCTAGGTCTACCCTCGCCATTCTCACTTTCTCTATTTAGAAAAGTGACTCGTTGCATTTTTTTCTCTCTTCATATCTATCAGTTGTTTTATGATTTTTTCTAAGATAGAAGTATGGGATGATTTAGGATTTTGTATAGAGACAAAGGGGTGGAGATGGTGGGGAGAATGAGAGAGAAATGGAGGTTTAGAAAGAGAAAGATGTGAAGATGGTGGTGGTGGTGGTGGTAGAGTTAGTGTAATATCCTGTATTTATGTTAATATTAATTATGTTGTTTTAATTAGTTATGGTGTGAAATTCATATTTTTGAAAAATTTATATCCATAATTTGGAGAAAAGCTCCCTCCGAAATTTGTAGATCTCTGAATTACCTTTTCAGGGATATAAAGATTATTCCAATCAGAGTACCGAGCAGAAAGTTATGGCCAAAACAAGAATAAAAAAAAGTTTACTCGCGAATCGGTATGGGAAATTTGGCATACCAGTCCGGCGTATGAATTTTTGGAAAAAATTTGGCTACGAACCGATATGGGTTTTTTGACATACAGGACTGGCGTGTAAAATTTAGGAGAAATTTATGCTGCAGACCAGTACTCCATTTTCAGCATACCGGTCCGCTGTCCGGAACAATGCACCAACTTAACTCGTTTTAAGTGTGTTTTATCCATATTTTTCCACTCATTTCGACCAAAACACATCCCCCCCCCCAAACTTCTAGAGAGTTATAGAGAGAGAAAAAGGAGTTCTTAAGCGATTTTCACCTTCGATTGGAGATTAAAGTTCCAAATCACTCCAATCCTCTTCTCCTTCATTATTCATCATCTTCTTCCTTAGGATTCCTTTGGAAGGAGCTTGGATCATCACTCTTCTTTTTTTCCTTTTGGCTTGTAACACGAGGTAGGGGTTCTCTTACTTCTAAAACTCGATGAAATGATTTCATAGCTTGATAAATTATCGTATTTGACTCATTTTGATTTAAAAATTTATGTGAAATGAAACCTATGACGTTCTATGACTTTTATAGTTATAAATGCATGATTTGAAGTAAGATATGCCATCTACACTTGATATAAATGATTATTTGAGTTATATGAATTATCTCTGGGTGGTATGGGTAATTTTGTTGATGAATTTGGTTTATTTATGAATTATATACACTAAGAGATATGATGTGAGATTGGCTAAAGTGTGTATGGCATTAATTGCCTTATGTGTCCATAACTAGCATGTTTTGCATAATGTATATATTATTATTGTGTCAACCGACATCACAGTGAATCTTTCAGTGACTTCGGGATATTCTTGTGATTCTAAAAAAGTTGGAGAAGTCTTGAAAGAATTTATATTTCTTATTGCTGATGAGGAGGGCTCGTTATGCCCTTAGTATCTAAAAATGAAATGATATAATGATGTAGTGCTTGCCGGAATGGGAAAAATAAGTAGGGCTCAGTGCCCTTGAGTTAAAAATCCCTAAACCCCTAGGTAAGCAATGTTTGGCCCCCCCTATAAGCCACCGGTGAGGGGCCCAGGAACTTAGGCAATTAGCAAAGCACTATGATTTCTGTTGATATATATGTTCATATGAAATTGGGATGGTTAATCCCATGGTATTATTATTATGATGGCCCTTTATCTCTGGTGACAATGGATCTTATTTCCACTTCAAGTTCTGTATTATTCAGTAAACGGTTGACACGGGAAGTAACCTGCATTAACACACTAATGTATCGTTTATTGGATGATATCGATTCTCGTTTGCATTACTGAACTAAACATGATTTGAAATTATATTGATAAACCTGTTTTGAAATACCATGCCCTGTATTCCCCCTCCCCCTACTGAGCAAATAGCTCACCCCTATTTTCTTTTAAATGTTACAAGTATTCACGAGTCCCATAAGGACAAAGAGGAGACGGGGTCAGGGACAAAGTAGAGGCTCTGATAAACAAGTATTTTTGTGATGCATATGTTTTTTTTAGGAAGTCACGGCTAGCCCGAGAACTATATATACTTTGGGAATTTATGTGGTTTGGTTGTATATATAAATGTGTTGCATGTTTAAATGTTATAATATATTTTTGTACCCCATGCTTAATAACACTTGATATACATGTTGTTGTTGAATTATTTTCTTCTTACACACCCATCTTAGTCCTACTAAGATGTGTTAGTAACACTCCATGTCTTAATTACCGGTGTTATCCTATAGAATAAGACGAGGCGTTATAGTTGGCCGGAGATTGTAGAGGCGGCCGGAGATTGGATTATCTCCCTTTTTTTGTCATTATAATATATTTTTTAAAAAAATAATAATCTAATTAAAATGTTTTTTTTAATGAAAATAGACAAAAATACCCTTAATTCTGTCCAACTTAATGCAAAAAAAATGATGGAAATGCCAAAGTGAGACACAGTCAATAGTTTAAGCGTCTATATGAGGCATTTTTTAATTTAAAGGCCAAAATAAGACTAATTGAATAGTTTAAAGGCTATTAGGGTAGTTTATTCTTAAATATTCATTTCACAATAATATATGATAGTAGTGGTCTAAGCTGAATATGTAATGGGCTTGTTTTAAGGATGGCTTGTGTTTTTATTATTATTATTATTATTATTATTATTATTATTATTATTATTATTATTATTATTATTATTATTATTATTATTATTATAATATAATATATTAAAATATAGTAATATCTGTTCAAAAAAATTCTTCATTTAAAAATAATATTATATATATATATATATCCCTAAATTAGAAGCCACATTTTTTAACTTGAAAGTCGGTTAATTACAAAATTGAAATATATATGTCTATGCTAAATATCATAAAAAAATCTAGCTATTTGAGCTCTCAACCACCCAATCTGTAGCAATTGGTCCTTAAGTTAAGATCTTACTTGAAATTCACCATATATATACATATCAAGTTTAGTGGATTGTTGTTGGAAGTAGGGGTGTTGTGGCAAACCCGAAAACTGAACAGCTAAACTATACTGAGCTTAACCAATCCGTAAAAAAATGCACCAAAAAATTCGAAATTGAAACAAAGAAACCGAATATGTTTGGTTTGAGTTTGAGGCATGACATTGTAAAATTGAACTAAACTGACTCATTAAATATATGACTCGAAAATAAAATTACTCCACTATTTACAATTTTATTTTCCTAAAATTTACAAAATCTAATGAGAAATCTACTTTTTGGGTAATCATGAATATTGAAATCGTTGGTGCGAAAATCTAGAGCTGATCTATTTTCGACCACACAATCAAATGATTGAATAATAATTAAAATGATAACAAGTTAAAAAAAACAAGATAAGAATGTATAAAAGAGGTTCACCCTATATGAGAATATGGGTTAGTCCTCCTCTCGTGAATAGAACTAGAAGCTCGGGGCTGCTTTGTATTATAATGAATGGGTTCAAATTACAAGTGAATATTATCTCTCTAGCTATCCTATCTCACAATGTTACAATTAGAGAGGTTATAGGTTCCTCGGAGCTTGATTACACTGTTTTGAGAACTCTGCGATACACATTAGTTTTCCTTATCTCTCTCTCTCTCTCTTTTCCGTATTCCTGTGTTAAAACTTTTGTAGTAAAAACTTGATTGTGAAAAGCTTGGTTGTTAAGGGAAGTAAATGCTTCTCATATAAATGATAGAATGAGAAACGTGTGGGAGGGCTCTCAGAGCAAATCGTGAGCCATCACTCATCGTTACTAATTCTAATCTTACATCTCCTGGTGTGAGAATCTGAATCTCCGACCCATCCTCTGCGGTTTCTTTGTTTTTTAGGAAAATGTGTTTTATAGAGTCGACAATTTGTTTTACAAGAAAACAAACAAAAGATCGTACGAAGGATAATTCGAAAACGAACTATCTTTCATACATTTGAAACCAGAGTTAAAAATATACTTTGCTAGGGTTCGGGAACTACGTTACGAATTGGGAAGGTGTTAGGCACCCAATTCGCCCTTTCGGTCTCTTAATGAATCATGTATTTAATTCCTATTTTAGATATTTTGCAAGTAGTTTGAATAGTTTTCAGAATAGTCCTTTTCGGATAAATTTAGTTTAAAATTATATTTTGAAATCAAACTCGAGCTTTTGCGAGTACCTACGTATTCATTCGTAGAATGAAATCAGAGTCTCGTAGTTCCATTTGTTTGGAAACTATTTTTGTATTTGATTTTGTTTTGAAAACGTGTCAAAACGAATTTTAGATTTCTTGTAAAACTTAGAAAAGACTAGTTTTGAAAACAGTGAACTTCTTTACAAGTTATCTAACTTTCTATATTAAAAATGAATTTAAATGCAGTATTGAAATTTAGGAGAGTTGTAGAAAGACGTACCTAAAGCGCTTGAAGAAGACTGACGACTGCTTGTTTGTTTCTTTCTCTCTCTAACTTTCTCTCTCTAAAAACTCTCTCTAGAATTTCTCTAAAAGAGACTCTCTAATCTTGACAGAGTTTTCCCTTACTAAGAACACTATTGAGTGTTGATGCCTAAAATGAGAGCCCAATGGTCCTATTTATAGGAGAAAAAATGCAGAAAAATGGCATGGGTAGCCGCATGGCTAGGAGCCAGCCATATGGCTAGGGAGGGCTGCGGCTAAGGCGTGCGGCTAGGGTGTGCGGCTCGAGCTTGCGGCTCAGAGCCAACTGTGTGGTTAGGGAGCGTGCGGCTGACTATAAAAAAAAAAAAACTCAATTTTTCTAACGGGGCGCTGCCCCGCACCCCGCGACTTGACCGGGCAGGTCGATCTCCGTCCTAGTAAGCGAAGAGGCAACATGGTTGTGGTAGACTCCTAACGCGCTCGAAAATCAGGGTTTTTCTTAACGGTTTTCTATATGCATGACGACTCAAGACTTGATGCGGAATGCTTATTAGGTTCACACGAGAGTCGTGGATTGGGGTGTTCACACCTGGTATTTCGGTGCATTTAATAAAGTTAAGGGACATTATGTGGTGTTGGTGGAGTTGGCAGCAGTTGCCCATACTGTCTGCACATATTCTAACACATTGGTTGGCTAGAGACCTCCAGAGCTCACTGGAAGAGCTCTAGCGTTCGACCTCTAGAATCTGGTATAGGAAAACAATATTTAGGCCAGATACACATACTCTCTAGAGCTCTAACCTCCAAATGGTACTCAAACCAGAGCTCTTGAGCTCTCCTCGTCATAGTTGATTTGGCCGCAAATAGGGGCGGGCATGTGTCATTTTGTTACTAGTAGAGTAAATTAATTTATTATTTTACTCTATATCATAAACTATATTATAATTGTAAAAGTTAATATTTTTTTCAATTCAAAATAACTATTTTTCTAACAAAAATAAGTATTTTCTTATCATTTATTTAGTTTAAAAAAATATGAAAACCGAAATAAATCGAATTGAAAAGTTTGGTTTGGGTTTGGATTTGGAAGATTTAGAAACCAAAACCAAACCGAACTGAAATTGAACTTTCAAATTCAGTTTAGGTTTGGGTCTCCTAATGTTTACTCCGGTCGGCCAAAACCGAAAACACCCTTAGTTAGAGGTTTGGAACACTTATTTGTTTTTAATTGTCCATGCTAAGGTTGAGCTATTTTTTGTTCGTGTTTCCTGGAATTATTAATGCATTATCTAAATGAATATTTTCTACATTCCATTATATTGTTTGTTGTTAAAATTTATTATTATTATTATAATAAAAAATAAAATAATATTTCTTATAAAATTTGGACCGAATTATCGGATTCGTGGGAGGTTAAAAATGGAGTTCTTATTTGGGCCGAATATTCTGGGGCAATGTCCGAATATGCCAGACGTTCTGGAGCCGAACCCAAGTATGACACAAGAAATGTGATGGTAAGAAGAGGTCGTGAGTCTCTGGCCTAGTAGGATTGCTTTAGCCAAGTATAATTTTGATAGTTGTAAATGATACAAGCGCCGATATGGACACTTGTACTTGTGGACATGTTTGGCGTTCCCAATTGAGATCAGTGCCTGAACGAATAGTCAGTGGACACCTGTAAAGTGCAAAGTTAGTTATAAAAATGTATCCCATGTGAAAAGTGCTAGATTGATGCACAAGTTCTACCTTAATGAGTATTTTGACCCTAATTATATACGTACAAATAGAAAGGAATAGTTCATTTTTTAAGGATCCTACTTTTATCACCCTTATATTTTTATTTTATTTTATTGGTCTACCACCCTTATATTTCATTCTCATACATTCTCTCTATGAGAAAATTCGAGTTGCTATAACTACTTCCCATAAAGCCATTAGAGCCAAGGGAAAAACACACACTAAGGAGGATATACTGCTAGATTGGGAATAATAGCTACAAGATGAATCTATCTTACAAACAAATTCCGTCTCTATTTACTGCGATTTTACTATTTAAGTTCATCACATTTGTCACATCTGGTTACCAAATCCTTTATTTCTAGGCCGATTCTCTTTCTATTGGACTTGGTCAGATTTCTACCAAGCACGGAATTAGATATCTATTAAGCTCACAAAATTAAACATGAATTTAATTATTAAATTATAATTGAATTTTTTTATTTAATAAACTAAATCGGAACGAATATAAAGTAACCCGGTCAACATCTAATCCATTATTGGATAAATATACAAGCGGATGAAAAATTTAGAGGCATCTCGACTCGCGGGGCTGGCCGTCTACAAAGCCCGCTTAGCCCAGTAACTACGGCCTGCGAGGGATTGGGCTCTGCCTAAATATATATATATAAATCTTGTTTCCTGCCCTAAAAGCCTCGGTTAAAGCGTTTTTAGGGCACGAAAGTGAAAAGAAACCCTAGTCTTGATAATTTTTGATGGCGTGCACGATCGATTTCAGGTACCTGGACGAAGGATTCGGAGGCAAAACATACAAGCGGAAGAGATTGGAACAACAGGAACAGCAGCATCAGCGGCAACAAGATGAAGAAAAAGATATGGATACCGCCGCGGCTGGTGGGGGATCTATGGAAGTGGATGCTCCTGCATCGAAGAGGCAAGCAGTAGCTAGTTCCGAAGATGCTAACAAACCGGCTGCGGTGGCGGTGTTCGGGAAGGCAACCTACGACGGTGTAATAGGAGGGAAAGTATCAGGAAGGAAATGGAAGCAGGCGAGGACCAGACGGTCTTCGGCGTCGAAGGTTAGCCTGAAGGGAACTAGCTTCGAGCAGAGGGCGAAGCAGAAGGAGATTAAGAAGGCGTACAAGGAGAGAATGACGGAGCTGAAGGAGGAGATAAGGCAGAACAAGGTGGAGAAGAGGAAGAAAAGGGAGGAGAGAGAGAAAAAGAAGCAGGAGAATATACTCAGATCTGGTACTAAACTTCAGAAGATTACTAATCCCAAGACACTCAAGAAGATTTCCAAGTCCAAGCAGAGGAAGCTCCTCAAGGTTGTTCCTGACAATATTCTCTCCAAAAAATAAATGAGTTGTAGTCGCAAAATGGCATTGGGAGAATATAATTTTGTTTTGTTTATGATTGGCGAGTTGATGTTGAATTTGGATTTCTAGTTTATTTATTTTTTCTTGAATGGATATCATTTGATTTTTGGTGACTCTGTTCTTGTTCACGTGCCAGAAAAAATGTCTCTCTTTGATGAGAGATTGTCTTTTCGCTTTTTTGAATATGAAAATGAATATGAATGGCTGCTAATCAATTGATAGTGAAGAGCGGTGGCTGCAAAATGGTCGGGGAGAGGAGAGTAGTAGATCATTTGGGTTGCGCTTCCCCTACTAGCCACATCAATTCGAGCGGAATGGAAAGGGTAAAGTTAATCCTTTTTAAATTAGCAGAGGAAAGGAAATAATTCTTTGACGGGGAGGTGTAGCCTTATAGAAGATCGAAATTCTAACTTTATTTTTTTCAACAAAAAAATGGAAGTAGGAGTGGTACATTTTATAGCCCAACAGGAAAGTTACCAGGCCACACTTGAGCAATGGTAAATTTACCTTTTGCTGTTTCATAGGAGTGCATGGTAGATTTCTGTTTAGCTAAATTCTTTATCACACGCATTTGTGATTTGTTTTGAGGCGCTTTGTGTTACGAGTGGGTGTGTTTCTCTCAATCTCATATTATTTTCTCCCTTGATGATAATTATTGTATCTATCTTTGCCTATATTATTATTATTTTAACATACAAATAAGTAGGGCATATTATTTTATTTACCATACTATTGCTATTGTGAATTCTCTTATAAATGTGCAAGTACTGCATAAATTTATTACTATCTAGCCCAATTGTAAGCGAGAGAAACAAACATCCATTACGGTGAAGTTTTGAATTAGGCCTGAGCACGTGAATTCAAAATCAGGTCGAGCTTTAAACTTCAAGCAAATCGGCCCCAATTAAGTTTAACTTGCTTAGTTAAGATGGATATGGATGGATTGGGGTTGATAGGATGTGATTGATAGTGATCCACTTATCGTAAGATAAGCGTGCGTTTTGAATATTTGATGAGATGGTTGAATAACATTAGCACACGGTACTAAAGTTGGATTTTTTTTTTTTTCCCTTCCCCCTCTCCCCTAGAAAAAATATTATTTATAAATTATTTTCAATTAGAAGGTCCAACTTAATTGTAAACTAAGATTAAATTTTTTTAGCAAATATACAATAAAAATTATGATAAGAACTCTTTTTGGGCAAATAGAAATACAAACATTTTATTCTTGGAATTCCTACGTTTCTCTTTATTAAGTAGATAGGATTTTAATCCATGGTCCCCCCTCCACCCTTTATAAATGCAAGCCAACCAAATGCTATAAACATTTTGTTTTTTATGCCAAATCCCTAACTTTTAAACGAGTAGAATACTAACAAATGCACACATTAAATTTTATATTTTTAGTTCTTCTTTTTCAACAAACACCATAAAAGAACCTGTAACTTCCTATTTAATATGCGTTCTGATAAATAAAATATTAGATTGAATTTTCAGAATATTATGTGAATTATTATTCACAAGGAGGGCTAGTTTTCCTGTGTCTAAAGCACCATTGAGCGGATTTCTCTTTCCCATTCTCACTTTATTTTTATTTTTAACCGGTTGGTAACATAAAGCTAGTCTGTTCTCAATAGGTGCAGTCATTCTCAATAAAACATAGTAGAATGACTGAATCCGATATTAGTCCATACTTCAGCTTATTCTGATGCAGAAATTGAACAACCATAAGTTAAAAGTCAACCAAATTTCATGTCATCCGCATAAATGCTAGATGCAACAGAACAGAATGAACCTTTACTACAATTTCAAGCATGAAGAAATAGACAATTCAGTAGCGCCGAACACCAGCAGTTGACAAGAGGACTCTATTTGGTTTCTTCCCTTTCTTCCCCAACTCACTCATCTTATTATTGGGTTCAACTGGTGGGTTTGCTCTCGATATTATATTGGCAAATGATGATGACGATGATCTACCTGCATTCCTCAGCCCTACAAACAAGTTCAGAAATCAGAAAACCAAATCTGCCTCACGACTGTGCAGATAAAAAGAACAATGTCTTACTGTTACATCATACCAGTTACACCAGAAGTATCGCTGCGGACCTCCCCTGTTTGCAGAGTATGAGGTTCCTCATTTTTCAATGCTGGGGAATCATGTGCAGCAGCAAAACCAAGCCTGGCAACATTCGAGAACAGTGGCCTTTCCCCAACAGTTGGAGGGCTCGAAGATGTCACAACAGAACTTCCCAAAGCTTGAAATGGCCAAACATGGAGAATGAACAAACAATTTTATAGCAAGATTAAATATTCCCAGATCATACACGGCCATGTAAAAGAAGCATTAATAGTTATACAAGTACAGTTTTGCACTTCAATTTAAGGCAGGGCAAACAACCAGTTTTCCTTGCCATTTTTTTTTTTTTATTTTTTGGAATTTTGCTCTGTAACAACATTTTTTTCTGCATATTATACTAGTTATGTTTATTGTTTACACCAATTGTAGCAACACTTATTGCAGATCTTTTGCTGCCAGGATATAGCTTAAACTAGTTCCTTTCTAAGCATTGCAAGAGTATCTTATGCCATGAAGCACAAAACCTTACGCAACACACACGTATACGTATATGTTGAAGAGCATGACATATATTATTGGCCCACTACCTAACAGCTTAAGCTTTTGAGTGAGACGGTTTCTAACATAGTATCAGAGCTCAGGTTCTGCAAGGTCTAGGGGTTCAAATCATCCCGCTTGCATTTGTTTCCCCCTTTGTGTTTGTGCAATATGCACCTTTGGCTTGGTTTGTCTCTCCATGTGCGAGTGGGGGTCGCACGTGAGGAGGAGTGTTGAAGAGCATGATATATATTGTTGGCCCACTACTTAACAGCTTAAAATTTTGGGTGAGATGGTTTCTAACAGTATACATGCCTGATACACTACAACATTTTACTTATATTTTGAGTATCCAGATTTTTAGTTTGAAAATAAAAATACATGTTGGGATATGCTTGGAGGTTATCTTTTAATCTAAAACAGAAATTGGCGAGGTCAATTTGTACTTCTAATCTTATTGATGCGTCAAAATTTCTTGTTTGGCAAACACATTACAGAGCTTGCGTTTTCCTGCCCCTTAAAATAGTAAACCACAAGGATAATGAAAAGGCAATTCATGTTGGAAGGTAGTTTCATGGATCCAATAGCAGCAGGAAGATAAAACGGAAGGGAAAAAAGATTTTTTTTTTTTTTGATAAGAACCAAGATTTTATTGCAACAAAGAAAGAGAATGTATAGAGGAGAGCAAAAAAAGCCCAATGGATGAGGAATCCATTGAGGCTAAACCAACTACCACCTGCTAACAACCACAGAAGCAACAGACCCTAGGCACAAAAACAAATCCTAATACAAAAGGCTATCACAATCTAGATCAAACAAGAAACGATCAACAGAGTTAAAAATATTCAAGGCTATCCCATGGCCCAACTAGGAAAATACAATGATTCCACACTTCGTCCGGGAAGCTATATCTATCATCAAACACTCTTATGTCCTCTCTAGTCAAACTGTCCATGCTACTGCCATCAACAGGTGCCTCCAAATCCACTTCGATCTTCTTCCAGATTGCTTAAAAGACCATTTAATAACCATAGTCTCGGCCTATTTCCAAGGAAGTACACCCACTAAGCCAAACAAACTAAACAATCTACTCCACAGAACTTGAGTGAATTTGCAATGGAGCAAAATATGATTAATGTCCTCTCCAGGATTCTTACAAAGAACACACCAGGAGGGAGACACACATATAAGGCCTCCACTTTTGGAGTAAGTCACACGTATTCACTCTACCCAATAAAGCAAGCCAAGCAAACACCTTAATCTTAGATGGAACTCCACGCTTCTAGATGAAGTTAAATTGTGGGAAAGGGACTATATCTTGCGGACTTGATAAGAAGTCAAAGAAAGATTTAAAAGAAAACTCCCGAAAATGATGAGCGCTCCAAAACCTTTTGTCTGACATATTTTGGTTGAGGCTGGCATCATGTCAAAGGTGAAGCAACGACAAGTATTCCGACAATTCCCTATCATTGAAGTTCCTAAAGAAGCTAATATCCCAGGAGAAAACATTGTCCGAAGGGAAAAAAGATATTACTAAAGACCTGGTGGATGCAAATGATTTCAAAAGCGAACAGTATAATCAGGAAGTGATACCACCGATGTTCATATCTAATCATGTAAATCAAGCTAAGGGAGTAATGAAGGTATTGATAATGTTTGTCGAAGAAACAGGGGCAGAATGATGAGAGTTCTGAAACTAAACCTATGTCTGAGGATGTTATTTTGAATGATCAAGTGCAAATGATTCCTCTTCTGAAGCACTTGTTGCTTGTGCTTCTTCTACATAATTTGAGGTTTCGGAGATATAGCCCTAAACTAGTGACAAGTACTTGGATTTGCACTTGATCATTCAAAATAACATGCTTCCTCTTCTGAAGTACTTGTTGCCTGTGTGCCTTCTCTCTCCAATAGACCCAGTTTAGTCATGAAAAACCGAATTAAGAGGGTGTTTTGAATGACAAAGACTAAGACAAACACAAAACACTGATTTCTGAATTGATGGTCACATTCCTACGGTCCTCCCAATTCAGAATAAAAAAATCCACGATCAACAAGTCTGGGAACGAAGGAAGAGAAAATTAAAGAATCTAGTGTCAAATAAATTATAACAGAAATAAGTCAGGGCATCAAAAGGGGTACAGTAAAGTCTTAAATGAAGATAATTAGCTGGAATGTCAGATATTTGGGGTCCACAAGAAAAGAGGGTTATTAAGAAGGTGTTGTGTAAAGACGAGCTGGATTTTGTTGTTTTAAAAGAGTCCAATGTTTTAAAAAGTGTACAGCGTGATTAGATGGTTGGCAAAAAGGGTATATGTCTAGGGAGGGTTATTGGTTTTAACTTTAACTCAAAAGTGCTTGATAATGTTCCTCTTTATTTTCTCTCTTCAAAATTCCTGGACTTCTGGCCAAAGATTTAGAAAAAATGACGAGAAACTTTTTTGGGGAAGGATGGGTGATGGGAAAAAAGATAATTTTGTCAATTGGAAAGTTGAGTCTAAACCAAAAAACACCTGGGGGGTTGGTTTGCTATTGGCAATTTACCCAAAAGATATATGGCTGCTTTGGGAAGTGGCTGCAGAGATTTCCTTTACAACATGACTATCTTTGGTGTAAAATCATAGTGTCAAAAAAAAGTAGAGAGAGTGAAAAGAACAGAGTTGCATTGCATATATCTTAAAGCATAGAATACAAAAGGATTATGTAATGCTCCTCAAAAAAAAAAAAATTAGGAATACAATTGAATTTATAGGCCAAGCCAACATGTTTAAATAAGTTAAGAATCCTTGATGATGTGATTACATCAATCAAGGATTTACCATATCTAAACTTACAAATGGATTGCTTAAATCTTGCTTGCCAACAATCATGACAAAAAGTATATAGGGGTTCATGCCAATGGTTGGGATTTTGAAGTGGCGGATAGGGCTTCGTGTGTTTCTTAAAGTTGGGAGGGGATGTACAGTAAAGTTTTAGGAAGATTGCCAGGGTAGGTAGTTCCCCTATGGAATCGTTTTTCCCCTCTTCATATAGAATTCCTCGCAATATTTCGATCCCTATTGAGTTTTTCGTCTCTCACTAAGCTTCCAACAATTACTAATGTCACCTTTAAATGCAATCTTAATTACTAGGAGTACGAAGATTATGACTCCCTTTTCTCTATTCGTCATGGTTGCCTCTTCATTCTCAATCTTGTGATATGAGATTTGAAAGGGGGATTCATCCGATATATTCTTTTGCAAGTTTCTTTGACATATTGGTAATCTCTCCCTCTTTTTCTACTATTTGCCTAATCAAGTGATTTGGAAGGAAGAAATCCCATGAAAAGTACAGATTTTTGCTTTGTTGGCTTCCGAAGGGGAGATTCAATACATGTGATTGAGTTCAAAAAAGGAGACCACCTCTTTGCATTTCACCATCCTGGTGTGTTTTGTGCAAAAGCAGCGGGAAAGTATTGATCATATTTTGTGGCACTGCAAGATTTCTAATTTTAAATTTTTAATATTTTATTTGGGCAGTTGGGCCAAAGTTTTCAAAGAGTTAGGTTTATTCAAAGCTCCGCCTCTCGCTTGGCATGATTTTATTTTAATGGATGGTGTGCTTTCAGGAATAAGAAAAAAATTCAAATGTTTATGGAGATGTATCACAATCAGTGTCGCTTGGGGAATCCGGTTGGAAAGAAACGGGTGAATTTTTTAAAACAAAGCTACTGATAAGGAGGAAACTTGGGTGAATGTGAAGTTTGTGGCATCTCTTTGGGCCTCCCCTATGAAATATTCAGGGACCAACATCATTGGGCTTAACTGGAAGGGGATCTTATGGTAATTTGCTGCATTACTTGAGGTTTTGAATGAGTTTTGTCTGCTTTTTTTCTTTAGATCCTTATTTAGTTGTATTCTTAGTGGACATATTGTCCTCTACCGCTAAATGATTTTCCGGTGTATCAATAAAGTTCTTTGTTTTCTATCCAAAAAAAAAAAAAGAATCCTTAACCCACAGTTAACCTGTTCAGGAACATGCAGGTTATCTCCAATGTACCATCCATTAAAAGGATTAGAAAGTAATAAAGTCACATGGATGAGTTTTCTAGCTATTCTTTAACCCATGTTTGGCAATGAAAAACAGAGTCTGGAGAGATAAGGAGTCTCTCATGCTATTACTAAAGATTGTAGGGATCTTCTGGAACACTTGCTTAAAATGCTGCGACTCATAATCATCATCAAATTGTGTCTGTTCAAGCTAAGCATTTCTCTATGGAAGGGAATTTGAATACTGCGGTATTGTATGCTAATTGTGGCAAATCTGAGAGGAGCACATTTCGGAATAGGCTTTCAAATCTTCGCACGATGAATAATACTTAAGTAATGGACGGAATCTTTTCATGATGAATAACCATGTGAGTATTGGAGGGGTTTTTAATATAGTAAGGAACCCTAATGAAAGATTGGACGGCAAACCGATTGATTGGAGTGTTGCCACTGATTTTAATGATTGAATTGCTAATATTAATTTGGGATTTAATGGACAAAAATACATACAAAAAAGGCAAGCTTGCCACATGTGGGAAACAGTAGATTGATGTGCAACATTGAGTGGTTTCACATGTTCTTTTTTAATAAGGTGGCCCATTTGAATCGAAACAACTCTCTGATAATTATCCTCTATTGCTTACTAATGGAAATGACAGTTCCCCACATCTAGGTTCCTAAATTCCAGGATATAAGGGTCAAACATAGAATGATTTTTGACGTTGTTCGAGATAGTTGCCAAGGTGCCATGTAGGTTTTGAAGTTGTTGATTGAAGATTATTATTATAACCAACATCAAACCAGAAAACAATATTACCTTCAAATTCATCTGCGGAGAAGGTAGGGGTATAGTCATTAGAGGACTGAACAAAGTCCGCTGGTAAGACCATGTATTGTGCAGCAGCTTCGGACTTGATTTTCTCCTCTTGTTCCTGGAAATAACAATAGAGTTATAGGAATGAAAGCATTCGTGGCACAACTTTATACGGAAAGCTAAACAATTAAAAGAAAATCTTTCTGTTTCACGATCAGTTCACAAAAGGTGAACCCTGTCGATACACCAGATTTTGAAACTTTAAACTTGGAAAATATCAATATCTAATAAAATGACAATCAAGACATGGTGACTAGAGTTTGAATAGTTTCAACCAGTGTTTTCAAAGGCTTTCGCCTTAACACATTGATGCGCGCATCAGGGCGCTTTTTCTAGTAAACGCACAAAGCTCATTAATGAGTGCGTGATGCAGAAAAGGCTTGTGTTTCTTTCTACTTTTTACACCTTTTTGTACGCCTCGTAGGCTCTTTGTGCCTTTTACGCCTTTAGGACGCTTTTTGTGCTCTCTTTGCTGTAACTTTTACATTTTTATATAGTTTTTTCTCAGTAAATTCATATTGGTTGCTGCTATGTAGATATGAATTGATAATTATACTCATTCCTCCTATATATATGAAACCTCAATTTAAAAGTTCATCTTTTTGCTGACATATGCACTCCTATTTTATTTTATTTTGATAACCATGGGTATCGGGGCCCCACCCCCACTAATCTCATGAGGCCCTGGTTGCTCGACCGGGAGACGCCCCCAGTGGCCCAAGAAAGGTTTCACGCAGCGGGGAATCGAACATGAGATCGTGCGCCTACCCACACAGTCCCAAGTTCGCCGTTACTACTGTGGCAACCCCTTGGGTTAACATATGCACTCCTATTGCCATTAGAAAACATGAGGAAGAAAGATAGGACAAAGTGCTGAGGATCTATTTATCTATTACTTATTTGAGTATTATTTGCTACTCTAAAAGATGATTGTGTGATTGTTATTTCTTTGTTTTTAGTGTTAGACGTGGCTTCTAAGTTTTAACTACTACTTTTTTTAATAAAAAACCAATATATTTAAAAAGAAAATGGTAGAAGGGGCAGAAGCCCATGTACATGTAAGGCCTAGCATGGGTCCCAATCTATACCCCAAACTTAGAAGTATACTTCTCATTTCCCACCAATCTATATCCAACCATGGGAACCACAGTACAAATTAATTAAGCGTAAAACGACATAAAAGCAAAGAACAAGTGGCAACACCTTCCTAGCAAGCCGCTTCCTCTGCTTCTCCCGATTCTTTATTTGATCTATGAATGGAGAAAGAGCACCAGGAGGCAAACTCTCATAGAGATCAATTTCACAAAGCTGAAAAGTAGGGAAAAAATATCAGATAGAATGCAAGCACCAATGATATGGGAGGTTCTACAAAAGTGCCTGAAATATGGCAAGAAGTCCTGCGCATGAATTTTATACAAAAGTGTATGAATTTAATATGATAATAAGTGCTACCGAGATTTCCAATACCCTCTATGAGTTTCTGGTGCTGGCACAACAGCAACTACAGCAAAAAAACAACACAGTTGTTACTTTTTTAGTTTCTGTTAAGAATATAAAACAAATTTGGTTCCATGTGCCCTTTTTCGAGGTATTTTCGAAACCTACTCAAATCAAAATTTATCAAACAAGATCCTGCGCAAATGTAAAATTCTATATTAAAAGTGGACAGGTTAATCTATCTAGTTGCAAACGGTGACGTTTATCTGTTTGCCAAGCAGTGATATTTATCTACGGAAAACATTGCAACTCCATGGTAAAAATGGAAAATTCATTGTTTCTAGATAAAAACCAATATGGGAAATTGGGTAAAATAGAACTCCTTTGAATTGGCTGGGACATAAATTTCTCTGATTGTCGACCGGGCTAGATACTACTAATCAACCCAAGCCCCAAGGCGTACAGATCCTAGATTTGTAGCCTATCGATTTTAAGGGTAATATGAACTAAATTTTAGAAAAAGATTCCCATGCAACAGAGTGGGACTTGTAAAGAAGAAACCTAAAAATATGAAACATATTAAGTAATTGATAATATAACATGGGACTTTGTACAATATGCTCCAAATATTTAGAAGTAATAGGTAGTTACCATTTCTTCTATGGGGGGGCGAGAAAAAAATGTGGGTACCTGAAATGTTGTTGTTAAAGAAAAATGACTTAAATAACGATAGCGCCTCCTCATGGCTTCTGACTGCGTCACCGTCTCCAATTGCAAAATCTTCCCACAAATTCTGCAATCCAAATATTTTAGTTATACAAGAAAGAGCTGATGATCGATGAGTTAAATCATCAGACAGAGTTGACAAAACCCAAAAATAAAGTAATAAGTCAAATAATTATTAAAATAAGGCGTAAATCTCAGCAATCAACACCAGATTATTTTTAGAGGTAAAAGACAAAAGAAGGTCAATATAAGTTATAATCCACAACAATACTCATATAATCCCCAGTTCACAATGAGAAACAGGGAAACGAAGTGTGCTGCACAGCAAGCACATAATTATCTCCATCATACATAATCATGAAGTAAATTGTTGCGCTAATGTTAAATTTATGACAAGAAACAAAGTTCTGTGTGACTACAAAATTCATCTTGAAAAACTTTCCGCATAAAATTTTGAGAGAAAAAAAAAATCCAATTATCCAAACACAAATTGCACTGTAAATAGAGATTTATGGGGGATTCGAAGGAACAGACAGGTTCCCTTTCTTCTCCATCACCTGAAAAAACACATGCAGATGAAGTATTAATATTTTTCAAACCTGTGTGGAAGATTTTCATAGCTCCCATAGTGGTGTAGAAGACACTTCATATTCAGCGGATGAAGGATTAAATGCTGACCATCAACTGCCTGAAATAGGAAAACATTAAGAACCATTAAGAGTTTGTAACTTGTCAGGTTTGTATTAAAATTGCTCAACCCATACCAGACTATGTTAAGAGCTGTCTTATCAGATTCCGTTCAAATCAATTCCATGCCGTGTTTAAAGCATGTATTACTTATATATGCAATAGTATGTTCTGATCAATCATTTGTGTAAGCATGTCTAACGGGTTAACCTTCAGTTTTAGATATCCATTTCTTTTGGCATGTAATTTGCCTTGTTTGGCATTTAACTGTATCAATAGGGTAAAGGAATTCCTGAAATTGAAGAAGCAGCAATTACCTGGTAAAAACTGTAAGAGTCCTTCTCCATTCTGTCCCCAATGCTAATAGTGTGTGTCTGGGTACTCTTGCTATCGTCGTAAGAAGAAGATAAAGCTCCATCTTGGTCTTCGGACGCTTCAACTACATCAGCAGTTGGATCCATACAAGGGTCTCCGTGTATCTTCTCTGAAATTGAGTTATCCAACCACAATGATTTATCATTGGCACCAGCAGAATGTGCCCCAGGAGTGAACTCATATGCTCCACAATTAGCGTTAGTAGCACTTGATGTTGGTGAAGATCTTGTATGACAATCACTAAATTTACAAGCATCACGGCTGTTAGAACCCTGGTGACAATTCCAATACTTCTTCCTTTCCTCTAATTGTTCCATTGCAGCACAAACATATGGAAGTCTCTCCAGATCATCAACAAGACCTGAATCTGCTCTTGCTAGCCAACTATCCAGCTCTGAAATTGCTTTTCTAACTGATAGGTCCACATCCAATGTCAAAGTGAACTTCGAAAAGGAGTCACACACTTCCTCATTTATATCCATCCCTTGTTTATTTTTCAGTGATAAAATGAATGAATCCTTTCGGCGGGTTAGAAGCATAAATTCTACTGTGTCACCAACGCTGTGCTGCATAACATTCTCAACATAGATGGTGTACAAATCCTTTGAAGATATCAACATGAAACATAAAGGGCACTTTTTCCAGCATTCACCTTTATAATCGTCTTCACCATTAAAAAAGTACCTCAAAATACAAGGGAAACAAAAGATATGGCCACATGACGTTATCTGTGGACACAAAAGATCTTCCAAACATATTGGACACTGTATAGGAACGGGTGTAGAATACTTCACACATACAATATCCTCCCACCGTAATGTTTTATCAGGATCCATTGACTCAGTTGAATTGTTTCCTGAATCTAACAGAACAAACTTATAATTCGCCTGAAGAAACAAATCTTTGTTGTAAGGCCGTTTTCTCTGTTGCCTTCTTGGAGGAGGAGCCCGTGGTTGTGCCCGAGAGATGGGATCATAATAAAAGTTCAGTAAATGGTTACCATTAACGATTTGATTTTTTCTTCCAGCAGAATGTGCAGCAGTACCTTGACTGCTAGTAGACCCATAACCCTGCTGATTGCGTTGGGAAACAATGGTTTCAGACAATTTTCCTTTGTGTTGATCAGATCCATTACCTGCTCGGTTGTAAGCATCACACTGAGAAATATTACCATCTTTTTTGTAACCTGAACTTCTCTTACCATTGTGCTTCCCAGCTTCATTCACCTAGAGAGTTGGGATGAAACATCAAACTATTTTCCTTTTTTCTTTATTCACTGTGCAATTTTCTAGTCTTTCAGAGTTCTCCAAGGAAATTGTTTTAGTTCACTACTCATAACTAATATTGCATAAATCAAACTTAATGGTTCACAGTGGACATTGCTTTTCGCAGCCTGGGCATCCTAAGAAAACTGAATTCATCAACAAAAGAGGCTCAAAGAAGTACCTTTTTGGAAGATCCACTAGAATCTTGTGGAGCAGGAGCCACTGGTCCTGTTAAAAGAACCATATAAGTACACCCAAAATACACTAAATATGCAATGAAACAGATTTTGCACACAAATAAGCATATAGTAGCTCTTCACAAACACAAAAATTGTCAAAGCAGTGTGGTAATCAATATGAAAAGTTTATAAATTAAGATTACTGATACTAATTCAAGCTACCCGCCTAAAGTTCTAAATCAAGTAGCCGGATAAAAAATAGAGCTAAAAGTAACAGTATAAAGTAAAAAAATTCTAAGTCACAAAACTTTGAATTGAATAAAAATATTCTAGGGTTCTATCAGAACAAGAACGGAAACCAAAAAAAAAAAGTCAAACTACCAACTAAATACAGGGGAAGTTCATTCACCCGAAACCTTGTCCGATTTGGCGTTGGGAGGTCGAGAATTCGAGATCTGAACTGATTGAGAGCTCTGAGTCCGGTGAGAAGAGGGTGAGTCTGGAGGTTGATTTCGTTGTGGATGTGGTTGGGAGAAGATGGGTCCATGATTGGAATTAGGGTTTGGAATCGGAGTATGAGACGAAGATGACGATGTTGAACCTAGATTTCGTGAAGGCGAGATGGACATGAAAATTGGCGAAGAATCGGAGGGCGGGTTCGTTGAGTTAGCGGCGGAATTTTTACAATTTGCCTCAATAATTACGAATTCACAATTTATAGTGGATTTTTGTTCCATTTTTATTTTTTAACTTTTTTTTTATGCACATTCAGGGACCCCCCCCCACCCCCCCCCCCCCCCCCCCACCCCAAAGCTATTACACTATGTCGGTTTGTCATTTTGGCCCCCCATCAAATTATTAGCCAAATTCTGTCAAAAAAAACTAACGGAAAGGGAAGGGGGTGTTTAACTCGGAAAATGACCAAACTGCCCTCTTTTTTTGTCAATTTTTATCTGTTCATACAAGAATGAATTTACTAAACAGCGATCGGGAAATATCGAGTTACGTTGCGGACTAAGTTGCTCTTTTTAAGATATTTCGCGAGTCTACTCGGTGTTTGTGCTATCAGTTCTAAATAGCCACGTTGTCTTTAGGATACAACAAGCTTAGATAATTCCCTCTGTCTCGATTTCTTTTGCACGACGAGAAATCGGAATTTTGACTCCCTTTATAACTTGGTCAGAATCAGTAAACTACTCCTAGTGAAGGTAAAAAAAATTTGGAAGGATTTTTTAAAGCTCAAATTCGTAAATAGCGATGGAAGATTGTTTTTCATATATCTTTTTGAGGAAGAAGACTAAACTTTAAAGAAAAAATCTTTTCTTTCCGTTGAGCATCGTTGCGTTGAGGGAGAGTCACTTATCCACAACAATTGAAAGACTAAGTCAAAGAACAATTTCGAAATTCAAAAATAAAATTTTTCAAAAGAATTTTGTCTAAAAATATAATATTTTACTCAAACTAAGCCCGGGTCAGTTCGGTTCGATTTGGTCAGTACGAGCGTGTGGTGAGCCACACCATCTAAGTTCTCACCCAATAGCACAAAAGTTTAATGCTCAAAAGGCTCAACCCCTTAGGCAAATTCTTTTTTATAAAAACCTATAAAAGGTTTTATTACTCTCATATGTCAAAAACTTAGGAAAACACAAGAATACTCACTTTGTGCTTTCTTTGTTTTTTTTCCTTTCTTTTTCTCCCATGTTTTCAAACAAACAAAATCTTCAACATTATCAATTGAAACGTATTAGACCATCTAGAGTGGGTAATATAAAAGGCTAATTTTACACTTTGTGATGGCTTATTCAGTAGTGGAAAGGGGTAATAAGAGATGGAAAAGTGTAAAACAAAGATAAAAGTAGCAATCGACAAAATTTTACTTTACACAATTTATCGTCTGTCGTGGTAGGAAATGACCATTCTCACAACACATGATATGTCGTGTGATGTCTCCCACGACACATGATATGTCGTGTGGTGTCTCCCACAACACATCATATGTTATGAGAGTGTTAAATGGTTTGGCCAATTTATCATGTGTCGTGCGACACATGATTTCAAATTTCCTGCAATGAAAAATTATGGTGGCTCTTCAGAGTGGCTGAGAAGGAAGGAAGGAAGCAGAATTACCCTGCAGTGAAAAATTATGGTGGCTTTTTAAAGTAAACATGTGAAACAAGGAAGCAAACAAACTTAACCTACCACGACACATCATGTGTGGTGACTCTTCAAAGTGGCTGAGACGACATAACATGTGTCATATGTGTGGCAACTGTCTCACGATATATCATATGTCGTGCGGAATTATTTTACACTTCTCCGCTGCAATCCAACCAATATTAATAGGCTAAATATACCATATTAACTTACATTTTTACCTTTAGCATTGCAGATGGTCTTGTAAAAACTGTCTAAATATATCATTGCCTTTTCTTAGTTTATTTTCCCACTTTTTAGCCTTGTTTAGTTTGTAAAAAAAAATAGACTTATTTCTTTCTCTAAAATCCATTCCTCTCCCCCCCCCCCCCCCACCTCTCCCATTTTTTATTTTTTTTTTCAATTTTTATGTGCAATTTATAACCCAATTTTTTTTTATCCTATTAGTAGTTGTTTAACATTAATTTTGGGGGTGATAAATACACCCCCATTTTTTGTCACAAACACCCTCTAAAATTTTTATTAATATTAAATTAAAGTTTATTCCTACTACTCTATCATTTCACAAAGATTATACAAAGATTAACTATTAATTAACTTAATCATTAATCGCATACACCCCATCACCACCCTCTTCTTTTCCTCTCCTCATCCTCCTTCTTTTTCTTCTTCTTCTTCATCAAAGCATACACACACACATATATATATACATACACATATACATATATATATATATTCAAAACATACATATATACATACACACACATATATATTTTAAAATGAAAGAAAAAAATAAACGAAAAAAATACATATATATACACAGACCTCTTCTAAAAAAAGGCCATAGATCTGTTTAAGTTTAAGATGCTTAATGTAGAGTGAATAACAATGAAGATAATCTCCCAATGACGGAAGAGTATTACCACCTTTACTCTTCCAATGACAAGAAAATATATCTCAAAAATTGGGCCGTCGCCACTCTCTTCTTCTCCTCCTCCTCCTCCTCTTCTTATTGAAAAAGTAAACGGATTCGAACCCAAATTTGAGCAACCGAGAATTTTGTATCTAAGCTAAAATCCGGCCTCCATCTATATACTCTAATCGGAAATTTCGTAAGGATTCTTCTTCATCCTTCTCCTCATCCTCCTCATTCTTCTTCTTCAAAACATACATATATACATACATACATACACACACATACTACATATATATATATATATATATTCAAAAGAGGTATAATTTTTTCATTTTTACCATATCTTTATGCATTTTAACCATTATTTGATGAACATTATAAAATCATAATAAAAAAGTTTGTCAAAAAAAAAAAATTAAAAAAATTAAAACAGAGCTGTGAGTTTTAAACCTAGCAATTACTCTCCCTACATTGGCCGAGTGATATGTACATCACTCACCATACATTGGCCGGGTATGTAGTGCTTTTGAAAAAATCTTATTGCTGAAATTTCAGGTGCTCAATGTCGAGCGAGTGGAAAGTACTCTCCGAATGACAGGAGAGTACTACCAAAGTTACTCTCTTTAATACAAGAGAGTATATCTAAAAATATGGCACGTAACTAAATAATTGCTAAAGTTTCAGATGCTCAATGTCGGGAGAGTATAAGTGAAGATATTCTCCCAATGACAAGATAGTATTACTTTAATTATAATTCTTAATTAGAGGGTGGTGGAGGGGGGTGTTTGTAATAAATTTTTAAAAAATAGGAGATATAAAGTGTAGAGAGTGTTTGTGACAAAAAATGGGGGTGCATTTATCACCCCCTTAATTTTTTATGTTTTTGCGGAACCCAAGTCCGGTCCAAGTAACACGGATCGTGAAGAATCAAGGGAGGTGTTTCATGATTTGTCCAAATTAGCCATGGATAATGCAATCACTAATGTACAAATATAGAAGTTTTTGTAGAACAACAAAAGTCATAGAATACTTCATAAATAAGTACCAATAAAAAATTTATTAGTTGTGTCAAATAAATTTATTTTTTCTGCTTATTCTCTCTATGCATCTTGGATTCTTGCACCTTGTTCTCTTTTACACGTTTATCCAACAAAAAATCTGCATAGAGAATGTCTAGGCATATGCACCACCCACATTTTTTCAGATTTGAATTTAAATTTAAGTACTTTGTGGATTAATGTAGTATCATCTTGCCTAAAAAAATTAATATTTTCAATCTTATATTGAACTACCAAAAATATACTAAACAAAACAAAAGGTCATTATTTTAAGAGCATGCAAGTTTATCCGAGTGGTGAAAAAAAAATAAAAAAAATAAAATAAAATTCCCTTAAGCTATCTCAACAATTGCATATCAACCTATATTTACGTTCCGAAAATAATAGTGCAAATTTGCTAAAAGAAGAATTTTTGATAAAAAAAGAGACAAAAAAATTTCCTGATGGACCGCATTAATTATACATATTATATTTCCCATTGTCTCCAAAAAATTGTTTATTACGTCAACCGCTCATCTTTTATATTTTAGTCAAGTGGACCGTTAAACTGTTAAATCTCTTCTGAAATATTTTCTGATCGCAAAATACCCTCCAAAATACATTTTGCTTTTAATCCGTTATGTCTCTCGTGTTTACCTTAAACCAACATTCACCCATTAACATTTTGCTTATAATTTTAATTGGAATGAAAAATCAAAACTTCTTAATAAGATTAATCTTTCTAAAAGGTCTCCCCACCAAAATTCCTTAATTATCAACAATTAGTAGTAGGTAACACCATGAAAGATTTGGTCCGAACTGTCCGTATACGAACCACACCAAATCCGTCGCTGAAAACAACACTTCTCTCTCTATACGTGTGTGTATATATATATGTATATATATATAATGTACATTTTTTCCATCTCCAACGCATTAGCAACAGAAGAAATAGTGACTAAAAAGTACGTCCAAGAAGGATGATCCACTTTAGAGCTGCACCGTGTGTATATCAACTGCTAAGAAATCAATCCTCACGATAGCCTCTACGACAGTCTATACCAAAGTTGTACTACCGTTGTTGTTAATGCAAAGGAAATCCCAGTACTTATTTAGCATATGGTCGGTTGGCCTCACCCGTTCCCACTTCCCTGTACAGAATATCGCATATGCATCGGCTGCATACCTGCCCATTCAACAATCGTGTATAAAATATTAGCAAAAAATGAAAAGTTGGGAACAAAAATAAATGTCTTCACTGCTCATAATGAGTTTTTTATGAAACCTAGCACTATTTCAAAGTGATAGTTCCACTTTGACTAGTATTTTGTAAGAAAACGCAAATTTCAGCGTAATCACTAGGGGTGTGCACGGTTCGGTTAACCGAAGCGTGCAGCTTAAGCGTGAACCGAACCGACATTTCGGTTTTGGTAGATCGGTCAACCGAACCAAACCGGTGTAGGCTTAAAACCGGTCGGGGTCGGTTTTGTCGGTGTCGGTTCGGTTGGGGTCGGTTATTTCGGTTTTGGGCTCGGACAATTGGGCCTATTTAATATTATTGGGCCATGACTTAAAGTCATTTTTAATGAAAAAATTAAGCCACATTTCAACTCCTACAAACTCAACAAGTCCAACAAAAGCATAATCCAACTCTTACAAACCCAACAAGTCCAACAAAAACATAATACAACTCCTACAAACCCAAAAATAAAGACAAAAATTACAAAAACATTTAATCCAATTATCCAAAAAAATAAAATCCAACAAAATTAAAAGAGTAGCATAATATAGCCACATTGTCTTTTAAGTTTTAACATTATATATTTTTATTTTATATTTTTTAAAGGGAATAAATTTATACAACGAACCAATAGATGCATGACACGTGTAAAGTCGGTTCGGTTCGGTTTTGACCGGTTATTTAACACCGGTAACCGACAACCGAACCGAGCCATATCGGTTTTCATTTTTTTCAACCGAACCGAGACCGAACACTTCAAAAACCGGCTAATTCGGTTCGGTTCGGGCCGGTTCTGGTCAGTTTTTCGGTTTTTTTACACACCCCTAGTAATCACTGATACAAATTATTTTCTATTAAGATTTGGTACACTGATCATGTCCACTTTGAATCTTTAAGAAATCAAGATTGAAGGAGCTCAGTGAACTCTTTTGAGCTTGGCTCTATAAAAATTTAAAATACTTGAGTTCTGCTAGACATAGGTTTACTTTAATTGGGCTGGATAGGGTATACAAACAAGGTTAAACAATCTCGAGCCCAAGCTCACAAATAGGATTAATTAAAGGTATGCTAACCTACTTCAGCTTGGCTTTAGTATATATGAGTCAAGCCTGTTTGCAAACTTAACTTTTGTTCACGAACCTACTCGAGTCTAGCTTAATTCTATTCGTGCTCAACTCATTTGACAAACAGAGAGCATTCATATATGGATCCAGCTTGGGTTTGTTAAATTTACAAGGGACTTTGAGCTGAGGTTTAAAGGAACCAAACTCGAGCTGCTCTGGAACAACTCGGTCCATTTACTGCCCTATGAAATTTCCATTCAAACAAATGCATGAAAAAGGGTATAATGGCCATTTTAGCATGTGGTTGTTGAACAAAGTTTATGACTTTTTAACTTTTTGATGAAATTTATTTTAGCCAAAATGAGGACATAGTGTGGACTTACTTGCCAATGCCGTGCAGCTGAGTTACGTGGGTCCAATTTTCAAACAGATATTCCTGAGATAGGCGTTGAATCATCATTGCCCTCTTCTTCTGCAAGCCGAGAGTTTTTATCACCTTTTCTATATCCTCTGCAGGAACTTCTGTAGCAGTCTTTGCATCTGGACAGAGAGTGAATAGCTCTGATATAACTCTTCCGGCCTAAAATCAGTTCAGGTATAAATAATTTCCATTAGCAGCCAAAATCATTTTTCACCACTACAGTGACATACACAACGAACAGGCAATCAGTGGCAAATTCAGAAATTCAGGGGGGCACTTTTACACCTATAAGATTATGTATGACATATGAAATGATGAAGTATTTTATCTGCTGAAACATAAGAATGTATTCTAGATATGATTTAATGATACAAACTGTTGCGCTACTTCAATGTCGCAATCTTAGTATTAAAGGAATGAGTATTCTGTATAGTCCGACTCCAACTCTCCAAGTACCCCAAGCCTTCACCATCATCACAGTTTCACGAGCACTAACCAGTGTTCTAAAACTCGGGACTCGATCGGCAAGGTGGGGAGTGGGGAGTTTTCGATTACTCGGGGATTAATCGAAAAAAATCGGATAGGGCATATTTTAATATAAATAATATTCTAAATAGTATAATATGATAAAAACTCAGGCATACATACAACAAACATGCATATAAATAAAAAATATTAATATTTTATACATATTTTATTAAATATTAAAAAGCCCAATATAAAAAGTGAACGGGCTTCGAAATAAATAAGTTCCATATTAGCTTAGTTTTGTTTACCACCACTATTTTAAATACATAATAAAATATTGTGGGCCTTTTACTGTTCCGATCCTCCTCCACTTTCAACTTTTATGTCAGAGAAAAAATAGAGGTTGGGTTCTTTTTCTCTATCTATCTATATATAAAAATTATATTATATATACATATATCTTCCTCCCTTTTCTTTGTTTTCACTGACATCCTCCTTCTACTTCTTCTTCTTCCCCCAACTCGCTGCTGACCTCTTCGCCGCTGGTAGCAGCAAATCAGGTACTCTCTCTCCTTGTTGCCTGATCACCGTTTCTCTCTCACACAGAAATGCAAGGTTTTTCTCTCTCTTCTTCCTCTTTTTTTCTCTTCTTCTTCATCTTCCCCTGTTCTTCTTCCCCTTTTTTTTAAAAAAAAAATCTAATACTCAACCGAGCCTCACAATTCGCAAGTAATCGGTGAGTTTTATCGAGTAAAGTCCGAGTTTTCCACTGGCCAAGTAAAGCCTACCAAGTAGGCATACCCGAGTCGTTTTGCTGGTGAGTGCCGAGCAATCGGCAAGTTTTAGAACACTGGCACTAGCACTAGTACTAGAATGCTCTAAAACACTCTTTGCTTGAAACTTTAATTCACAACCTTTTCTTGTTTTCATGTCGTTGCTTCTGCATTCACACCCCCATTCAGGGAATTGAGCACTTAATTCGCAATCTCTATCACAAATACGGATAGTTCAAATTTCACCGGCATTACATTCAACAATCCTTCTTTACTAATTTGAGTTACACCAACTGAAAGTAAAAGGTTCACTTTCTTTTTGGACATCTCAAATCAAGAATTTGCTTCCACCCCTTTTTTTTCTAAAAAAAAAAAGAAGAAAAAAAGAAAGAACATTAATTTGAGTTACCTTCATCTCAAATTAAAAGTCTCACTTTCCTTGTTGGATATTTCAAATTAAGAGTTTTAGTTCCTTTTTGGGACCTAATCAATATACCATATCTGACTAAATTAATAATTAATAAATAATATTTCTTCTTCCCCGTTGAGTATGTTGAAATTATTCTCTCTTAAAAAGTGCAAAAGTAGAAGTGAGACTCTTAATTTGAAACCGAGAGAATAATTTAATTTAGTTCTTCCAATTACTTTACAACTTGGAAATGAAGAAACCCACATTGCAACTAATTTTGCTTAGGTATTGACACTAATTCATCTATATACAACTATGTCAGAGAGAGTGAAGAAACGGGGGAGGGGAAGGGGGGGTGGTCATGTGCCCCTCTGGGCCTTGAGTGTCCACCATTGCATGAAATGCTTGGAAAACTCTTCTGCACAAAGGGGAAAAAATTATAATTCACACCATCCCAGAATCATGGACAAATTTGTCAAAGTTAACACCTACCTATATTTTACATACCTTTCTCTCTACATACAGAATCTACAGATTGCGCAAAGTCAAAGAGAGTCCACCAAAAATTCATTGTTTGGTCATTTTCTCTCCCCTTACCCTTCTCAAGATCCCGATACTCAACCCCTTCATGTCATCCTAAGTGTTTCAAGCCGCTGACTCGGAGTACCATATCCTCATTCTTTTTTTATTTTATTTTAATTTAATTTCCTTCTTGGGTTTGGTATACTTTCTAGCTTTTATTTGATCAAGATAACAATGCGGGTCCATTTGATAAAAAAGATGAAAATATGATCATGTTTTATGAGAAGTTGGAAAAGGAGATTAGTAATATGGTGAGATGATCTTCATCTTTTCCTCTTTCTTCATGGAAATTTCTTTTTACCCATTTCCCAAAGAATTAGATTCCTTGAATAAAGCCGAAAAAGTAATAAGACATTTCACCAAATGACACATCTCTTTTTCCAATTTCTGATAAAAATTAGTAGTGTTTTTTATTATTTCCAAGTTTTTATCAAACGCACCCCAAGTATTTCCTGCCTCAGGTTATTTTTAACCTTTTGTTTTTTTAGGCTTACATATACAAAATCATTAACGGTTCCTCATAACAAAAGTCTTTGATCCTGGATTCTTTATAACAAACTTCTTTGGATGTCGTTTGCCTAAGAAGAAAATTTCTTCCAACCTGTTATTTGGTTTTAACATAAAGAAACCTTCTTCTTTTTTTAACTTTGGTTAAGATGTCTTTCTTGTTATTAGCTTTTAGTTTATATATTGTGCAAATTGCTCTTTCTTAGCTCTATCGAATAGTCTTCTTGGCAGCAGGTAGCGATATATACAATGGAAACTTTCTCCACTTAAGGAAGAGCTCAAGAAAGAAGTTCAACCATGGCATTTCTTTGACACAAAAGAAGGGGGGCTTCAGCTTATGTCAGGAACGATTATAATTAATAGTTAAGCTCGGGAGAGATTTTTGCAAGGCTAAAAAATGGAAATCTGGATGGGTCAAAATATCTCTGATCCACCTCCCTCCGGTGCAAATGAATATCTGTTTCTCTGGTTCAAAATGTGTTTGAGGTTTGGTTCAACTGATATCCTGAGTTGATTTTGACACCTTTGGCCATAGTCATGTGCCAATGCACATGAATAATTTATGCTGATGAAAGAGATTGAAGGATAATTTTAAACCATGTCAGGCTGAAGTGTTATTTCCTTTTTCTCTTTTTTTTTCTTTTTTCTTAAAGTTTTAAGGGCCATTTATCTTTTTTCTTAAAGTTTAAGGGCCATTTAGTTTAAAGGTCATTTGAGTAATTTACTCTTTTCCTTATTTTCACCTTAGGTAACAGTCTGCCACATTAGAAGATAGGTGCACCCAGCCTTAGAACTCTGAATTTCACAAGCTCATAAACTTGCTTTTAATAGCTTGTCATCTGTGCATTTAAAGCTTTAATTCTCACTCAAGCTTCTTTGTATTCCATGTGGGATATACTTGGATTCAAAGTATATTCCTCTTATTTTTTTCTCCAGTTGAATAAAGTTAAACAAAACAACATATACAAGACGCAGGTGACATCAGGGGAACATAATAGTAAAAGAACAAAAGAAAGAACAAGTAACAAGTATGAATACACTAAGGGTGTGTTTGATAGACCATATTTTCCATGGAAAATATGGCTTTCCATGGAAAATATGGCTTTCCACCCAAATTCTCACTTTTGTAGTGTTTGATTGCATTTATTTTCCATGGAGTCAAACTCCCACTTTTTTTACTATTCATGTACTTTTCCTTGTAAAGGTGGAAAATATTTTCTTTGGGGGGGGGGGGCTGGTTTTTATTTTCCAGGCAATTCGCACAAAGACCGAGGCAATTAGCACAAGTGTAGTCTTAAAAAAAACTGTTTCTTGATGAAGTAAACTTGTTAAAAAAAAAACTGTTTTAAAAAAAAAAACTGTTTTTTGATGAAGTAAACTTGTTAAAAAAAAAAAAACTGTTTTAAAAAAAAAACAGTTTTTTGAAGAAGTAAACTTCTTAAAAATAAAAAAACTGTTTTAAAAAAAAACAGTTTTTTGATGAAGTAAACTTGTTAAAAAAAAAAAACTGTTTTAAAAAAAAAATGTTTTTTGATGAAGTAAAATTGTTAAAAACAACTGTTTTTTAAAAAAACTGTTTTTCAATGAAGTGTGGTCTAAAAAAAAACTGTTTTTTGATGAAGTAAAATTGTTAAAAAAATAAAAAAACTGTTTTAAAAAAAACTGATTTTTGATGAAGTGAAATTGTTCAAAAATCAAAATACTATTTTTTGATTAAGTAAAATTGAAAAAAAAAAAAGAAACTGTTTTTAAAAAATCTGATTTTTTAGGTAAGTTCCATGTAAAAAAAATACAAGTTCCATGGAAAAAGGTTCAAGTTCCATGGAAAATAATAGCTATCAAACAACAAAAGTTGGAAAAAGTTACAATTACCATAGAAAATAATGTCTATCAAACACCAAAAGATGGAAAAGTACACTATTTTCCGGGTAGAAAATTAAGGCAATCAAACACATTTAATTGACATTTTCCATGCAACTCAATTCTAGGCAATTCAATTGCCTGGAACTTATTTTCTTTCCATGCAAATTCCATGCTCACAATCAAACGCACCCTAATAGAAGAAAGTACAACGTTAACAATCACATTTAACATGGAGAAAATGACGAAAAAAAATATGGGAACCAAGTATTGAACACACATACAGAATTCCAATTCATACACAAACACACACACACACACACACAGAGGATGTCTATGATGAAGAGAATAGAGATTGTAGAGCCAGAGTGAGGTGCCTTGAAGCCCTATATTTTTGCCATCATTGACGTACATGTTGAAGCTCAACATGATTGTAGATTATTCTTCGTTTGGCTATTTAAAGCAGGATACAATTATTCTTTTCTAATCAGGATTGTTAGAAAAGAGGCATTATGCAGGAGTCTCCCTGCAAATCCTGCGGTGGTATGATAGAATGTTCAAATCATATTTTCAGAGAATGCACTCCTGCTAAAAAAGCTTTGGAAGGCCTTCTATAAGGCACGCTTTAAAGCTAGACAAGGAAAGAAACTGGCTCAACATCTCAGCAGAAAGTGATTGTCAACTTTCTGTGCGGCTCATCAACAGCAACAAAGAGGAAACATATCATCCAGACACACAGAGAATCCTAATGGGAGACTGCAAAATGCGGCTAATGGAAATAATAGGTGTGCAAATGTTATGGCAGTGCTGGGGTACATAGTTTTTTTGTGTTTCTTTTTGTGTGTGTGTATATATATATATTTGGTTACTGTACTGTGAATAAAAAGCCAATATGCCCAAAAACTTATGAGGTACTTGACTAACAAGGAGGACTATCTTTATTTGTTCAAGTGGTGTCATGTATAACATGATCAAAGACAAAAAAAAAATGCCTTCCTACCAGCAAATGTAACCAAAATGCTTCTTGAACTTTTGGCAGAAACTCTTAAATAACTAAGGGACAGTCTTTCATGCTTATTGTATAGAATATATAGGGTGGGAAAGCAGACACATATATGTTCGCATGGAGTGATCAAAGAGGTTCTTTAAATAGTACTGTTTATGACGCCAAAAGCAGTACTGTTAAGGCCTTTTGCAAGCCTTAATAATACATGCAACCCAACTCACTATAACATGGCATCTATACCCCAAAACACCAGTACCTAAGCCATTCCATTATCCATCCCAACTCACCCTCCACTGCATCCAAATATTTAGCAGGCAAATTTGGCACTGATCGCATTTTCACCATGCATCCAAATATATGCAATCTAACAAACCATCAACAAAATTACAGAATGGTGAATAGTTTTTTGTTTATTAGTTACATGTCCAAGTTTCACCGAACTCCTGAAATTTATTAGCATATGAAATTTTCAATCGACTCGAGAAAATAATACTTATCACAATATGAATATGGCATTTAGGTATTAGCCAAATGTTTCAAAAATCCTCCATATCAAATTTCATGCACGAATATTCTGCAAACAATTACTCATCATAAAATAAAATGTCATATTGTTGTACCTCCTCTTAAACAGAATTTTCCTTTTGTAGATCAATTGTTTCTTATTTTATTTTATTTAATTTTTTTTGATCGGAAACATAAATTTAGTGGAAATCAGATTGACTTGGTCAAAGATTACATTATGAACAAAACCAAACAAAGAACCCAGAATCAATCATTTAAGGAAATTAAACATTAGCATATCAAATACGCATGAATTGGTTATCTTTTAGTGACAAAGATACACGCACATATAAAAGTTGGTGATTTTGAAACCAACAAGTTGTACGGAGCACACAGTAAGAAGAACACAAAGATATCTATCAATTACTGTTTTTTAAGAATCAACTATTATATTTTTTCTGTGGTACTATTGCCAAAGTAATTATGTATAACTTTAGAAGCATCCAGTACAACTTTTCAAAGCAGTACTATACTCTAGCAAAGTGCTCATTGCTTTGGCAATAAGGGTAGCCTTTTTTTAGTGTATAATACCATCAAAAGATTGAGCAAGCAATTCATTTCTGATCTTTTATCTATATATTGTCAATAAATTCAGCCAAGTTGGTTGAGTAATTAGAACATAGTTGTATGTAGTCTTGAAGAGATGACAAAGACAGAATGCATATAGGTAGAATGGATAGCGGATAAAAGGAAGGAGAAGAACCCAAGAGGTTGCCAGAGCGGTAAGGGTGAATTTGGGACTGTGTGGGTAGGTGCACGGTTTCAGGTTCGATTCCGCGCTGCATGAAACCTTTCTTGGGCCATTGGGGGCGTCCTCATGGGATTAGCGGGGGTGGGGCCCCGATACCCATGGTTATCAAAAAAAAAAAGGAAGGAGAAGAAGAGACAACAAAAGAAAGCTACTTCGAATGTCAAGTGAAAATTAGAAAAATTGACCATTAGATATACTTCAGCTTTTACTCTGTCATAAGGGTGGAGCCAATAATCTGTTCAGAAAAAGTATACTCCATCTAAATTGAATTTACAGCTTTATATTAGTATGAAGTTACACCTTCATCTTTTATATTAGTTAATGTTTGGTGTCTTCTAAATTTTTTTTCAGAAAAAGTATGCTCCATCCAAATGGCAAAAGCCCAGTTCAGAAGTCAAATCATTCCATGAAATATATTGACCTTTCACAAATAACCCATGTGTACTAATAAGTCCCTACATTAAGGTTAATCGTTAGCTGTGATATTTGGATGTAATAGAAGGTTAATTTTGATAGATCACATGATTTTATAGCCTATTTTAGAACCAGGTCTCTTACTCAAAGACGTACTGAAAAGGAAAGCGTTACTCTTAATTTGAGAGAAAGAATTTAAGTACTAAAAACGCCTCCTTTATAGATAGTAGTTCTTAAAACGTACGATGTTGAGCGTATATATATTTGGCATATTTCATGTGCATATGGGTGCACCCCTGCTTGCAAAGCATTTTATGGTATATTCAGAATAGAATATTTTAGTCTACAGTTCATCCAAAAACCGAAGGATAATAATTTCTAGCTGTTTTCAGTAAATATTTTGTGCGTGTTGCAGTTTGCCCAACTTTGAAAGGATCTGGTTATGCCCTTCAGCCCTTGTACGGCCCATTTAGGAAGATAAACAAAAGCCTTTTGAATTGTTATATAATATATATACATATACATACAGAGAACAATCAGGATAGTGACGGAATTAACAAATAATAACTTCCTTCCCACAAATACATAGCACATTGTTTGTACTTCTGCGCGTGTTTTAAGTAACCAGACAGGACATACTCAGCATTGATATCAAGTTTAACTAGTTCCAAGAGTACTCCAGAAGCATAATTTGTCAGGCATGAACAAACTGATAACGATACGTATGTAAAATTACTTTATATTCAAACGAAGTTGAGAAACACAAAGGAAAAAGAAGTAAGTTACCTGCAAACCAGTTGTGCGGTTAAGAAGCATGCATATGACCAAGACCCTCCATGGATCGTGGGCATGATCCTCCTGCAGCAGATTGAAATGCGAGCGTGGCGGCTTCCAGTTGTTATCTGCACTTCTCCTTTGGTAAGCCTCGTCTAGCTTCTGGGCAGCAGAAAGACCTTGCTTGATGGCAACTGTAGTTTTGGCCTTTTTACGATTTATTACAGTGCACTCAGTATTAGCAACTGATTCCTCATTTTCTTTCACATTCTGGAAATAAGGTGAAACTTTGGTTGGGGTCTTGGAGTTGTTTGCACGAGGTTTTCGTGATTTGACTTTCAGATGCTTCGCCTCACTTAACACTACTTGTTCTTCTGCTGGCTTCACAAAGTAAGGAGAAACAACAACTCCAACTTCTTCACTCACTTTCTTGCTCACTCGTTTTCCATCTTTTCTCCTTTTGGACGAAACCTTTTCCATTTTCAAATTTTCTGAAATGGGAGAGGAAAGCGAAGCCACGATTTCAGTCCCCTTGTTGCCAAGAGTGATTTCGACAGCCTTCTTTATCTCTTTACCCACATCCCCTTCTCTCTCCCTACATAATTCCTCCATTCCTGTCCCTTGGAAAGTAGTAAAGCAACTTTGCAATTGTGTACAATTAGTATCATCCTCGCCTCTCGTCCTCTTTGTACATCGACCACCCTTGTACACAAATTGCGAAAGAATATCATCAATCTCAGTCTTATTGGCTACAACAGGATGGCCATCGCTTGCTGAAATCGAGGTACTACTAATACTTCCCATAACTGAAACACCGGGCAGCTGCACCTTCTCTTTGCCCTCGTCCTCATTTATTTCTTCTTTCACTTTTTTATGTATGCACGGAGCAATCAACGCGGAATTTGAATCCTTTTTCCACTTCCTCTTCTTGCTGCCATCGGCCCTAGAGTTGTCAGGCAAATGCACACACTCAATAGCTTCACTGACATTAATTTTGATTTCTTGAGAGGAACCGTAATTCATGCTAAATTTCACATCGCTTTCATTGCTCTCTTCTTTGCTAATAAGTTTGTGTTCATTTAAAGATACCACCTCCGAACTCAGAGTTGTGCCCTTTCTCTTCTTGTTCTTTTGGGAACCAACCTCGATAGTTTCTTTTACTGAAAAAACAGCCACTTTAGTAGATACATTATTATTATTATCACCTTTAGACTTGATAGACTTGACCTTGAGTTTTTTAGTTGGCACAATGGGTTTCATATTTTCTATATCATCCATCTCTTCTTCTTCATTAGCTACTACTTTATCAAAATAAGGCGAAGTGATTATTACCTGCAATTGCTGAAAATTCTCAGAATGCTTCCTGATGCTAACCTCATTTGAGGAATTGGGTTTTTTCTTCTTCCTCATATTCTTCACATGACTCCTCCTCTCATTTCCTTCAATTGCCTCTTCACTGATTGATTTCTTATTCTTATTCTTCTTGGTCTGGGTCTTTTTCTTCTTGAAAGTATTACCATTATGGGTTATGATTGGTTCAGAATAAATTAGGGTTCCTCTTCTTCTTCTTCTTCTTTGAAGAATCAACTCTCCCAATCTCTTGGTTTTCAATTTCATCATTTCTCCTATTCTTCTTTACGCTACAATTATCTACCTTAGAAGAACAAACAGAAGATAAATCACAATCATAATGATGATGAGGATGAGGATGAGGATGAGGATGAGGATTAATTAGAGAGGAAGAAGAGAATTGCTTACGAGCTAACAAGGCCATACTTTTCTTGCTCCTAAATTTAGAGGATCCTCGCTTCTTCCCCCTTCGTTCGTCTGTCTGTGTTTTTCATTTCCAGATCCACAAGGGTTCCCCGCCCAAGCTTATTTTTTATTTTTATTTTTTACAGAAACAAACCAAAACAAAAATGCCCACAGGTTCGGGTATCCGACCCAATAGAAGCAGGTATGAAGGAGGCGGTTTGGATTTTGTTCAATAGGGCTGGCCACGGTTCGGTTACTGAACCGATTTGGTCAGTTACAAAACCGAACCGACATGGTCGGTTAATGCACCACAGAAACCGCTACCAAACCGCTAGACTCGGTAAACCGACTTTCGGTTTTACCGAAATTGTCGGTCGGTTCGGTTAACAATCGGTAAAAACCGACCATATATCAAGCAGCAAACAACCTCAGCATAGCACTTCAGCAGTGTACTGTGCATAGTGTAAAGCAACAATTTAAGCAACAACAGTAGCAAAAAATCCAAGCAAATTAAGAGGCAAATGATTTACCTTTTCTCTTCTAGATTATGCATACCCATACACGGATTTGATATGTGACCTACTGACCTGTGAGAGAGGGACAGCGGAGAGTGACGGAAAGAGAGGAATGGACGGAGTCGGAGAGTAAGGGACTACGAAATCGAAGAGTACGTGGCAGAGAGAGAGGGATGGACGGAGTCGAGAGTGAGTCACGACGGAATCGAAGAGTGACGGAGAGAGAGGGATGGACGGAGTCGAGAGTGAGTCACGACGGAATCGAAGAGTGACGGAGAGAGAGGGATGGACTGAGAGTGAAGGCTGTGCCACCGTTAGGGGTGGGGCTTGGAGAGAGACGAGACAAGGAGTGGAGCATGAAGATGGCGTTGTTTTTGACTTTTGAGTACTCACTACTGAGATTGAAAGTGAGATGAGGTACTGAGATTGAGATATTAGATAAAAGTTGAGTTTACTGGGTTATATTTTCAATTAAGTAAACTTTACTAAACTAAATAAATCAGTGAGATACGAATTGTGTTACTAATTACTAAACTAAATAAATTAATTACCTAATTAAACTTTTAAAATTATTATTTTTTTGGTAATGGTCGGTCGGTCGGTAAAAACCGAACCTAGGCAAATATTAAACCGTTACTGTTACCGAGTTTGTTCAGTAACTGAGCGGTCGATTACCGACAAAATAATGGTCGGTTCGGTTACCGACCACAAATGGTCGGTTCGGTCGGTTAGCGGTCGGTTTTCGGTTTTCGGTATAAAATTGCCACCCCTATTGTTCAAGTACATTCAAAAGTGAACGGGTTTAGTTTGGGATATGGGTTGAAGTTCTCACCCCTAACCCGTACCCGATTTCATATATATATATTTATATATCTTCTAAAACTATATAAAAATAGAGCCTTTTGAACCTTTTTCAAAAGTCAACGTGGCAGCTTCTCAGGGTCTCTGCATTTATTTACCATTTTTTAAATATCTCTTTTCCCTATTTTAAATTCTAAGAACTCCTCATCTTCTTTTATTCATTTTCTTTCCTTGGTATCTATAATAACAATAGAGAATTATTTTTGAAATACCACAAAAATCCCGCCCAAATAAAGTAAGCAATCTCAGCAATCCAATTTTTCGGATAACCTTGTCCACTCAGTTTTTTTTCTCTCTATCTCTCTAATATCTTGCAGCCACTCATATCTCTCTCTCACTCTTCTCTACACATTTCTTCTCTACACATCTCTCTTTACTACACTACTCATTTCTCTCTCTACACAACACTCCGTAACGCGCCTCCGTAACAACCAACATCGCCACCAACCGACCTCTCTGTCTCTCACTGCCGACCAACCTCTCTGTCTCCGGCCGCCAAACGACCCACCTCACTAAGACGGCCAACCCACTCACTAAGGTACTATTAAAGAGGGTGTTTTTGTTGAGTTTGTTTGATTATTGGCTGCGGCACATTTAAGTATACAACATTAACACCGAGATTTTGAATTAGCATCTAAAAAAAATCTCATCTCTCTCCTTTTAAACTGATTGTATTTACATTGACGGAGAGGTCAAGGGGGTGAAGGTGGTGACGGAGGGAGAGGTGAAGGTGGTGATGGAAGGAGAGGTGGGTGATGACAGTGAAGGCCAAGAGAGAGAGTGTGTGAAAAATGGGGGCAAGAACAAAAAGATAGAGAATGAGAGTATTTCAAAGGGTGTTTTTGTTGGGTTTATTTGACTATTGGCTGTGGCACATTTAATTTAAGCATACAATATTAACACCTAGACTATATTTTGAATTAGCAAAGTTTATTCATCTCTCTCCCTTTAGATTGATTGTATTTACATTGACGGAGAGGTCAAGGGGGTGACGGAGGGAGAGGCAAAGGGGGTGAAGATGACTTAAAAATAAAATATAATTTTTTACCACATTTTAAATGATATTCATCAATTATAAAATGCTGTGGTTTTGACCACAATATCCTGAAATTCTCTAAGAAAATAAAGGGATCCCAAAAAATGCTATTCAATTATAAAATTTTGAATTTGTAAAGCAAAGGGCTTATATAAATAACCAAGGGGAAAATATTGGTTTACATGGAAAAAAGAATTGGGTTTCTTGGAGTGGATACATGGAAAAAGTCTCCCAAGGAAAATAACCTTAAGCAGAGCTGCTTAAGTCAATGAAAATTGACCTCATTAATAGTTGTGAGTTATCTGGAAATTGAGCACGTGAGCTGCTTAAGTTAATAGAAATTTACCTCATTAATAGTTGTGAAATTAGGAGAAGTATATCATTAACTTGCTAATGTTCGATTAGTTTGTCTTTGCAGGAGTTTCGAATGCTGTGGCAATAAAAGCATGCCAAAGTTCTACTATCTTTTCCTTACTAGTGAAGGTAATCTCATGTTCATTGCTTTATAGTTTTTTGGAGACTAAGTATAATCGACAAGTTATTCTTGTGCAGTTAATGTTTAGAATTTAAAGAAGTAGATAAAGTTACCATTTTCACAATTTTTGTTAGATTATGTTTGGAAATGCTAACAGCATGCTCGGGAATCTATTGTTGGCATTATATATTCTTTGTAATACCTAACCAAGTAAAATAGTCTATTTTTTTTTTAATTTGGTTTTTGTAAATAATAGCCCCATTGTGACTTAATGTACTGAAACTGATTTTTTTTTACCAATCATCAATGTATCAAATCTCGCAATAATAAAGTTATGTTCTTAATCATTAATGAATTGAAATTTTGTATTCAGAAAATTTCCAACTCAAACACAAACTTTTAAGTTGGGATTTGGGGAGAGTCACACTTGAGTTTTGGAGCTCAGTAATTTTTTGTTACCTATCTTTGTTTTTCATATGAGTTGGCAACATTTTCCATCGTTTCCTGTGACCATTGGTACTATGCATAAACCTACTTGTGTTCCTTAACACAAACCTAGCAAGACCAGTTTGACATTTGACCTTTTGAGCTCCTAAAGCCCAACATTGTTGTACAAGAGATTGATTTTTGTATTTTGGATCAATATTCTTTTTGATTGACCATTTATACTTTCCAAATATAATTTGTCCATTAGTGTCATAAGCATATATTGTGAATATGTAAAATTGTTCCTAGGAATCAATTCCACTTTGCCATGTTCAGACTGCTGAACAAAAATAAAAGAAGTGCATTTATAATAAAGTGGCTTCTAGCAAGGAAAATCCATTGCTGAAATTCTGTTGTATAACCTTGTAATTTGTTTATATATCTCTTTAGAATGACACCATTCAATGGCCATTTTATTGCTACAATGGTGACCATGATATTTTGTGGCTTGAAACATATGAGCTATTGAGGGAAATTATATGGTTTTAGGGTGTGATTGAAACATAAGTAATTATATTGGTTATTTATCTTATTTCCATATTTTCTTCTCTGAACTTTACTTGCACAATGACTTGAATTTGGACCAATTGTTAGAGTTACACATTGAACTGTAGTGGTGTTTGTTTTGTATTTCAATGAATGATTGTTGTACCTCTATGTAAAGTGACTGATTACCCTTGGTTTGGTTAATTGAGAATTTAGATTTGGTAAAAGGCATATATATAGTTTTCACTCTCTTTTTCTAAGGAATTTGCTTAGTATATAATTGAAGGTGGAAAAGTAAGTTTATAGTATAAATAACCTAAAAAATATTTTACCATTTTGGCAGGTGCATTTGTTCAAAACTCCCCTTTAAAATGAAGGAGCTAGCAATTTCTTCTATTCATTTCAAAAGGTTGAAGCTTCAAAAGCTCCATATTGAAGTAAATATCAATTTTCCTTCCTTCCTTTCTTTCCTTTCCTTTTATTTTGTTTTATATTTTGTTTTTAGTTATATATTGGCTCCATGAACCCCAAGTTTGAGTTTTGCATTTGCTATGCGTACAATTTCAGCAAATAAACTCTTTTGGTTTCCTTTATGTTTTCTTTGTTTTTGTCTTTGTTTTATGGTGTTTTGTTTTTGGGTTAAATTCTTAAAGGTGGTTAAAATTTGTAGCATTTCAGAAACTGAGTTGGACTGGCTACTTTCTCGATTGTAATTCGGTCTCTAAGAATTGATGACCGTGTTAGTCGATGGGGACTGGACTCAAGTTTGGGCATCCTGTGTGAAGATTCGCACTTTTGTCACAAATTTGTAAACAAGAACAAAAATAATAAAACCAATGAGGAGAAAATTAATAGAATCTGCCGTTTTTCTTAGCATATTTGGACATAACCAATGCCATAATAAAACTTATTCTTAACTTTAATTTGATTAAAATTAGTGGTCTTTAATGTATGAATGCCAAAATATGGCTTTAATTTGGGATGGAGTAATTATCATAAACATATGAAATTAATAGTATTGATAATAATGGAAGAAAAAGCACAAAAAAAGAAAAATATTAACAATAATAAGACCTTTAAGCTATAGAATTTTCACTATTGCTTTTCTTAGATGGAAATTGCTGAAAGGTTCTTTTCACAATTATATTTAAGGAAAGACACCTTTTTTATTTCTTTCTTTTTATATTTTTTTTTAAAAAAAGTTCTAAATCTTATCAATTAAATTAGTCTACTAGCTCAAAAGATATGACACTTTACTTTTCCATGATATATGCAATTTTTCTTTAGAATTTTCAATTACATCATTTCCGAGTTTTCTTTCTTTATTCTCATAGATGGTCATTAAAATTCACTAACCACCGCTATCCATTGTTAGAATTCCAGGGAATGCTTCTGAACTTATAGTAGTGGTCACTATAGCTTGAGTGAGCGATCGACAGTGGTGGTAGATAGTAGTTTGTATCAAAAAAACCTATAGTGATAAACTATATTTTTTCTAAAAACATAAAAATAATGATGTAAGAGTATTTTAAGTAAAGAAAAAAAATTAAGTAAAAAATAAAATAAAGAATCATTTTTCTGAATATAATTATAAAAAGAACTCTTTAAATTCATAGATGCTTTTTTTAAATAACATTTATTTAAAAAAAAAATTATATTACAGTGCCATAGGCACGGGTTACCCCTAGTAATAGTATAACGAAGGAAGTTCCTCCTTTACTACCTTTTTTAATTTCGGTTCTTTTAATTCACGTGGTTTCCTATATCTACAACGTCATTAATTTCCTTAACCTTTTAGTTTCCATATGCAATCCATGACCGTCAATCTCTCTGGCTACTAGAGATTCGCCCGTTTAATTATTTCTTTATTGATTTGTATAAATTGCTATATGTTTCTCTTTCGCTGCTTCTCTTCCGTTTCCTCTGTTTAAAGGGTTAGTAGAGACAACCAGGAACTCTCCATTCTCTATATGTATCTCTTTTTATGTTTTCTTATTTGTTTTACTGTACCCATGATTATGGATGAAGGATTAATTAATAATCTATAATGCTTCCTTGAGATTGCACAACACCAGCTACCCCATCCAATTGTCCCCACGGTTTGCTCTGTTTTGTTCTATTATCTATTTATCTACAAATTACAATTTATCTCTTTAACAAAAAAAAATTATCAAAATATGATCCACCTATTTGATATATATATATATACATATTTTCTTTTAATGTTGCTTTTTTTGATTTCTAATATGCAGCATGGAATAGGCTTTGACGTCCTTGCAGTTTTTAATACCAATTCATTCTTCACCTTAAAGGTATCCCTTTCTTTTTGAACGTTTGTAATTTTTGTACATTTTATGTTTGTTTTAGTTATAGCCAAACATGTTAAATTCTATTAAAAGATATATCATTGAAATGTTCCAAAGCCAACATGGTATGTCAAAGTTTGTCAATTATTATGACTTTTGCTTTTAGAAAATAAATTCTTTTTTATTTACTTCTATAGAATTTAAATTTTGGATTGAAATTTTTTGAGCTATTTTGGTATTTAGTTTTTTTTCTAACATCATAGAACTCACAATTTAGTCTCTCTGATGCTTATGTTTGTTCTTTTTTTATGAACACTATGAACAGGTTCATTCGAGAACTTCATTTTTTATATTCTTTTATAATTTTTAAAATTTAATGGGTGCAGAATATTTACCTACAATTTTTTTTTATCACGTTGGTCTATTTTTTTTGTTATTTTTTTTATCACGCAATTTCAAATTTCATAGGTAGCTAGGTCCATAAAGTGTTACGTTTATACAACCATTTTATTATGTCAAGCTACTAACATGAACAAGTTAATTTACCCACTCATGAGTCATTCAAAAGTACGGATTCATATTTAATTTCATGCAAGATTTGAGTCATGGATATTAGATTTGCTAAGGACTATTACTTTTAAGTGAACTCATGCTAAGAATGCACAATTGGTAATAGACATTAATAATTATATTTGAACTTTACAATATATATTATAATACTTAATTTAGCTCGATGGAAACATTAGATTTTACATGTATACTTCAAATGTTTGTCATTTATCACACCAATATTTACCCAAGTACATTTAAAAGTGCTCTTCTACGAAAACTTTCGAACTTCATTACACATTTTTCATACACTAGCATCATATATGTGCTCTTTAGATGAATTGAACATAGCTACATGTCATAAGTTAAAGTCCCACGAGAAAGACTTTATGGTATGAAAGATGTTACATTTGAGAGATAAAAGATGCTTGCGAAAAATATTCATTTATAGATAACTACGCTACTAAAATGTATAAAGTATTCTTTTGCAATTGTATAATTTAATTATAGCACTTGCCGTAAACGTTTTTATGGGTAAAAACTTCTACCTTTCTAACTTGATCAATGTTAATTACTTCTTACTTTTATTCTCATCTTAAGTTCCCCCCCCCCCCCCCCCCACCCCTTGTGCTCAAATACTTGATGGACTTAAATATTTGATGCATCTAAATATTAGGCGCGCGACGGGTCTTACTTTAATTTAATTATTATTGGCAAGTATTTTTAGTGATTTTATTTTTATTGTTATTTGTATTTACATAGATGTATGTGAACATAATTATTTTGCAAGTCAAGTTACAAAACTTTTTCTAATGTTAATATGCAAGCCATGTGACTAGAAAATTCAAAAAATGTTTATAGAGTTGATATGTAGCCTTTGATTATTTAAAGAAATTAATTTGTGAAGCGCCCGTGCATCGCACGGGTTGCAAACTAGTAATAATAATATGGTAGTCGTAACAATCATCTCATCAAGACAACCACTACTTATCACTTATTTAAATATTATATATATATATATATATATATATATAGTTGTCACATGTCACACTACAATTTTTAAATCTTAAACTTTTGTATATCACGTTTTCCGCATCTTTTATTCTTTTCAATTGGCAATTGCATTGTTTGTAGTATTAAATATTAATTAATTTAAATAATATATATTATATATTAATGAAAGAAAGATTTTTATTTAAATTTTTATATTTTACCAAATTACAACAGTCTAGTCAATTAGTCATTAGGGTTTTTTTTGACTACTTAGGTGGTGTTTGGTTGAAATTTTAAAATCAAGTTTTTAAAATTTCTACCAAAAAGTCAACTTATCACATTTCTCAAAATTCACTTTACTTTACATTTTATCTCATAATTTTTTTAAAACACTATAACTTTAAATTCAAAAATTGGAATTAGATAAAAAAAATATTTGAAACCTACTCATCGAGATCTATAAAATAAGATCTATTGTGACTATTTTTTGAATTTTTTTCATGAGTTTTTTTGAATTGTTTGAAAAAAAAATCTAATGAAAATTAAATTCACTTTTCAACGTATTTTCACACTTCCTAAAAACTTATCTTAAAAACATGTTTTAAAATCTTAACCAAACATGCCCTACTATTTCCTTTCATCTTTTAGTCTTAGAATAACAGAACCAAGCACAAGCAGCCATAGCCACTGCTCCTAACCAAACGTCCGTACACTTCCAACCCTCCACCTTCAGACCTTCTCTTAGTCTCTCATTGCTGTAAATAGCCGAGCTTCAAGGCATTTTATGTTCCTCTCATCTGCGCCCTTTTTGCTTTTAAAGGTTAGTAAAATTTCTCTTATTTTAGTTTTTATTTTCTATTTATTTTAGTTTTTTTATATATATTATTATATTGCAATGTCTCATTTTATTAGTTTACATTTTACAAGTTATATATGTCACTCAATGTTTCGTTATAATCTTAGATCTTCTAAGTTGTGATCTTGTTAGAATGTTAAAATCTTAAATCTTGTGAGTTGTGTGATCTTATTAGGATGTGATATTAGATCTTGTTAGAATCTTTAACAAATTAGTAGCTTAAGTAATTTAAATATTTATTAGAAATTAATTAATTAATATTTATTAAAATTAATTTTAATATTTATTAGAAATTAGTGATAGTGATTTTAGTTTGTGAATAAGTAATTAAATTGCCTAATTGATTTTAATTGCATCTTTGGTTGTTTTATTTAGGTTAAAATGTTTACTTTGTCTCCAATGAAAAAATGAGATAGAAGTGTTAGGTTATTTTTATTGGCTTTATTCTCTCGACAAAATCACATATTTATTTTATAAATGTTTTGTTCGTGTTCACACTCGATGGAGCGCAAAAATTCTAGAAGTTGCACTCTCAAGATCATGTTCGCATTGGCTTGGAAAGGTGTGAGATCTTTTATCATAGGTGGTGGATTTTCATTGGTTCTTAAAAAAAGGTTTTTTAAAAGCTTCATTTGAAATTCAAAGGAGAAATTCAAATTGGATTTCTCTTCCTTTTTAAATCAAATCTTTTTTGTAAAAATCCATCCATTAAATCAAATACAATGTTTTAAGACAAACTTTAACCGACTTTAAATTGTTGTGGATTCTCCTAATCGAGTACAAATCACAGCAAATAAAAAAAAGCAGTTTTTATAAACTGCGGACTGGTATGCCCAAAAGCCAATACCGGTCCGGCAATAAAGTTTGCCTAGATTTTGTAATGGCAGACTGGTATCCCAGTTTTCCAGACCGGTCCAGCAATAAACTTTCCCTGAGTTTTGCAACTGCGGACCGATATGTTGTTTTGCCAATACCAGTCCAGAAGTTAACTTTTGCTGAGTTGTCTTTTCCATCCACTTGCCCACTTGCCCTTCTTTAAAACTTGCATCACGATTTTCAAGGCACGAAATACATTGAACTAAGGCTCCTTTTTGAGATATTTTCAAGCAAGTTGCATAGCATTTGAACCTTGAATCTTCTATATAAACAAGGCTATGCTACATCATTTTAATAAGCTTTTCCTTTAAAGAAAAAAAATCCATATTTCATATCTTTGAAAAGAAAAAATCCTCCACCACCTAGGATTTGATTTTACATGCCAATCTTTTGAGTTCTTCATAAAAATAACAACACATCCCAAATTGTGAGAACAGTGTGATATCGTGACGAGTGATTCGTTGTAAGGCTATTCGTGTGATTCGAATAGAAGGACTATAAGCACCGGAGGTGGAGACTACAGCTCTTCTTGTGTGACTCAAGTTTGTAAGTCTGTATTTGTGATTAAATTGTTTGTAAACTCTTGTGTTTTATGGTGTGAAGTTATTGAGGATCAGTCCTACATAAGTAGGGATACCTCGTTAATTTTGGTGTTGTTTGATTGCTTTTTGTGTGATTGATTTGTGCATGCTAGACAATATCAAACAATCTTTTTAGAATTAAAATTGGTAGAAACCTACAGTTTACTTTTACAGGTTTTTTTGCCGATCAATTTTATTCAAGTACCAGAAAATAAAATATCTAGGTAATTTTTGTTTCTGCACATGCTAGCCTAACAGCTTCTTTCATTTGGTATCAAAGCAAGTCCCTTAAGTTATTAGGGAGATCCTATCCTAGATTTTTCTGGTCTTCAAGAGTAAAAATGAGATGTCTTCCGCCCCTATTCTCAATGGTTCCAATTATCCATACTGGAAAGCCAGGACGCGAGTTTTTCTAAAATTCAAAAATGAACGCGTTTGGCTTGCAGTAATGAATGGTTGGAAAGCACCCATTATAACTACCACGATTGAGAATGTTACTTCGATTAATCTTAAACCTTCTGAAACGTGGAGTACTAGTGAACTAGAATCAGCAAAGTGGAACTCTAAAGGCCTAAACACCATCCAAAGTCATATGACGGAGGATGAATTTAAAAAGATTACTACATGCAAGACTTCAAAAGAGGAATGAGAAATCTTAAAGGTGGTTTATAAAGGTACAAACACTGTCACAAATTCTAAAATACAATGTTTAACTTCCGATTTTGAAACAATTAGAATGAAAGACAGTGAAACCATCACAGAGATCCACATTAGGCTAAAAGATATAGTTAATTCTCTTTACAACCTAAATGAAATAATTCCCGAACATAGAGTTGTAAAGAAAATTCTAAGATCTTTGTCCGACTAATTCGTTCTCAAAATTACTGCTATTGAAGAGAGTGAAGATCTTAATATTTTGAAAGAAAATGAACTTTTGGGTTCTCATCAAACTTTTGAAGCAGATATGCTTTCCAAATCCTCATCACAAAAGAAGGATTCAAATATTGCATTCAAAGCTAAATTTTTTCAAAATTTTGATGATGAGGATGCGGATCTTGATCTCAATGAAAAAGAGATGGCCAATCTTGCCGAAAATCTCAAAAAATTCCTTAGGTTGAACAAAAATTTGAAAAATCATTCTAAACCTAATGGAAACAAAAACAATGATTGGTCGTCAAATTAGAGAGGCAATCAAGGATTTCAAAAACAATATGGGAATAATGGTGCTAAGAGCGATGAATGTTTTGAATATCATGGGAAAGGTCATCTCACGAGTTAAATGATGCTTCCGATGAAAAAACTGAAGAACTTGATCTTTAAACAGCTTAAGACTAGCTGTGTGAAGAATTGATTAAGACCAAGAAGAAAAAAATCAAACTTAACAATAAGTTACAAATTTTTGATGAAAAGATGATTCTCTTACAAATGTGCAAAGGTTTAATTGAAAATCTTAATGTTGAAAAGACGCACTCTTGGTCAAAATGTCTGAATTTGAATTATCAAGGTAGTCTCTCCTTAATGAGAATGAAAAGTTAAAAGATAACCTTACCTCTTTAAGTAAAGACAATGATAGCTTTAAACTTAAAGTTATGCATCTCGAAAGAGAACTTGATAAGGCTAAAGTTGTCAAGGTTGATCTTTAGAATATGTCCAAAAAACTCACTCACATGCTTACAAGCCTTATTCGCTTATTCGAATAACAAAAGTGGGTTAGGTTTTGATAAATTTGCTCCATCCACGTTGAATTCTAAGGAACCAACTTTTGTTAAGGCAGACATTGCAAAGAAATTCTTGAAAAGAAAACCCGTTAAGCAAGTTTAAGCCATTAGAATTCCTAAATAGGTTTTCCATTCACAAAAAGAGGTTTTTAACGTGGTCCCTTTCAAAACATTTAAGCATACTGTTGACCTTGAAGGTCTTAATCTTATTTTGATAATAACAATAAATCAATCATGTGTAATTTAACATGTTCTTGATATAAGATTATAGATTTCTTATTTGGAAAATCAAGAATAGCATGATTGCTCAAAGGAAGTTTGACAAGGATCATTCAATCAATATCCAATTAAGTCAACGAAGCATTGGATTAAAATTGATCTATCCGAATCAAGATCATTCTTCTACAAGCGTTGGACAAGACAAGAAGATCAATCTCATCACTCACAAGCTAGAAATACATTTCATGAAGCATAAAAGATCAAGGATCATATACTAAAGCTTCAAGGGAAAAGCTTCAAGTGAAGAATCAATTTGAAGAAACAAATCGAAGCATTCGAAGACTCACCTATTCGGTAATTGAGTGTTTGCTTAGGATTAATGTAAAGTTTCTTAATTGATTGATTATATAGCTCAAATATGAACTTACATCATTGTTAGATTGATCAAAATCAGTTTGAATCAAAATTTCTTTGAAAACACCATTCTTGCAAAAACCGATTTTCAAATAATTTCATATTAAATTGATTTGAGCATATTTTGAGCTCTCATGAAAATATGTGTCTTAGGATAATATATTTGAACTATCCCAAGCATCAAAATTGATTTTGGAACTTAATTGCAAAAATGTTTATTTTTTCCCTTTCTAGATTCGCTCCATTTTTGCGCAGTTTTGATCTAACGGTTTGAAGGAGGCCTTCCCGGACTCCGATCACTATGAAATTTGGACAAAAGTTAGTTAACACATTATAGTACTTATATCCAAAATTTCATCAAGTTCCAACGGCTGGATAATGAGATATGATCAAAACAAATCGGGAAAAATTTACTGTCTGCAGCAATCTATCTAAACAGACCAGCAGAGGTCATCAGTCGACTGATGGGCTTTGCTTAGTCGACTGATGGTCACTCAGTCGACTAAGGAGCCTTGCTCAGTCGACTGATGACCTGAATATAGCCGTTGGGAGTTGTCCTTTTGGCCTTTTTGAGTCTAAATCTTCACACAAACCCTTCAAACGGCTATATCTCTTTTGGGACTATATATAGGACCTCCTAGACTCATTTTGAGTAGCTTGAACACTTCTACAAATATATTTTTCATCTATCCAAAGTCAAGTTGTTTTATTGATCATTCATATTCATCATTTGAGCTATCTATTTGATCAATCAAGCAAACTCTAGTGTGAGCTTCATATTGTATCTTATACACACTTAGATAGAGTTGTTCATTGGTGTGAGTCACCAAACAATTGTATTAGACAATTTATGAGAGGTAAATCTCATAAGATAGACAAGAAGGTAAATTCTTGTTGAGTGAAATTGTGAGAGGTAAATTTCATAGTTAGCAAGAGTGTTGTGAGAAGAATTAGAAGAATTACACTTGTAGAGGTTTGATCTTCTCCCGGAAGGAGATTGATTTTAGTGGAAATTCTCGGGGAATTAACCGAGCGCGGATTATGGTTTGGTAAACCAAAACCGTGTGGACAAAAAGCCTTGAACTTCAAATCGGTTCAATATTTCTGACTCAATCTCTTTATTTACTTGTTGTATTATTGTTTGCTTGAGATTGTTTATTTGCTTGATTGTTTATTTAATTGCATTCCTTGATACTTTGTTTTGTAAATTTGTTTTACTTAAACATTGTTAGAAAAGTTTTTAAATTCCGCATTAAGTTTAAAAAACCCTATTCACCCCCCCTCTAGGGTTATTTTCCGACCTACAATTGGTATCAGAGGTTGTACTCTTATTTTTGATTTCACAATCTTAGAGTCCTCGATCATGTCTTATTATCAAGGAACCGGCCTTTCCAAAGGTGCTTCTACTTATAGACCACCATTATTTGATGGCAAAAACTATAGCTATTGGAAAAATAGAATGCGTACATTTTTACAAGCTAATAATTTTGAACAATGGAAGGTTACACTTGTTGGACCTTATGAAATTACAAAAACCGACGAAATGGGAAATGTTATTCCCAAGTCTATATCCGAATACAATGAGCATGATATTAGAAAAATTCAATTCAATGCTAAAGCTTTAAATTCATTACATTGTGCTTTGACTATGGATGAATACAATAAAATCTCTAGTTGCAAAACCGCAAAAGAGATTTGGGACAAGCTTAAGGTTACCTATGAAGGAACCTCTCAAGTGAAGGAGGACAATATTAATATTCCTGTTCATGATTATGAATTGTTTAAGATGGAGCATAACGAATCACTTGCTTCCATGTATAGTCGATTTTCTATTCTCACTAACGCTTTGGACCTTCTTGGCAAGGTTTACTCTAATGAAGAGAAAATTCGAAAGATTCTTAGGACTCTTCCTAAGAAATGGAGACCTAAGGTGACGGCCACACAAGAGGCCAAGAATCTCAAGACTTTGAGCATGGATGAGCTATTAGGTTCTCTTAAAACCCATGAGAAAGAGTTGGAAAGAGAAGATGAAGTAAATGCAAAACCAAAAAAGAATCTAGCCCTCAAAGCAAGCCAACATGAGGATGGCCTTGAGTCAATGGGAGAAGATGAAGACATAGCACTTCTCTCTAGGAAGTTTAAAAAATTCCTAGCAAAGAAGAAATTCTCTCAAGGGAAGCTCGACAACTATCCCTCATCCTCAAAGAACTTCAATGATGGATCAACTATCTCAAAAGTTGATAATGAGGAAAGGAAATGCTTCCATTGTCATGAACCAGGACATTATAAGTCAAATTGTCCGGTTAGAAGAAAGGAGAAGAGAGCAAAGAAGGAAGAATTGTACAAGATGTTGAAAAATGCTCTCAAAGGGCATTCAAGTGAATCAGATGAAGACGAATCTGATATTGAGTCAAGCGATGAGGAGATGGCACACCTTTGCCTTATGGAAAAAGATGGAGAGGCATACACATCTTGGCCTCATCGATGAAGCACTCATGGAGGCTACCATTTTCTCTCCGTGGCCTTGGCCCTTTTTGATGTTGCCATAGGGGGAGAAAATGTGTGTTGGTGGCAATCAATGTTGGTAAGACTATTAAATGCTTTATGTCTTTAACATTGATAATTGTTTTCTTTTGAAAACTTTATTTGAGATCAAAATTATTTTATTGATTTTAAAACTATATCAAATATATGCAATGCTTTTTACAAATCATTTATTTTATCTATGCATAAATTGAGGGGGAACTTATTTCAATTATTCATATGCTATTTATGCGTGTTATTGAAAACACACATTAATTTATTGCCATCATCAAAAAGGGGGAAATTGTTGACCTTGAAGGTCTTAATCTTATTTTGATAATAACAATAAATCAATCATGTGTAATTTAACATGTTCTTGATATAAGATTATAGATTTCTTATTTGGAAAATAAAGAATAGCATGATTGCTCAAAGGAAATTTGACAAGGATCATTCAATTAATATCCGATCAAGTCAAGGAAGCATTGGACTAAAATCGATCTATCCGAATCAAGATCATTCTTCTACAAGCGTTGGACAAGACAAGAAGATCAATCTCATCACTCACAAGCTAGCAATGCATTTCATGAAGCATAAAAGATCAAGGATCATATACTAAAGCTTCAAGGGAAAAGCTTCAAGTGAAGAATCAATTTGAAGAAACAAATCGAAGCATTCGAAGACTCACCTATTCGGTAATTGAGTGTTTGCTTAGGATTAATGTAAAGTTTCTTAATTGATTGATTATATAGCTCAAATATGAACTTACATCATTGTTAGATTGATCAAAATCAGTTTGAATCAAAATTTCTTTGAAAACACCATTCTTGCAAAAACCGATTTTCAAATAATTTCATATTAAATTGATTTGAGCATATTTTGAGCTCTCATGAAAATAGGTGTCTTAGGATAATATATTTGACCTATCCCAAGCATCAAAATTGATTTTGGAACTTAATTGCAAAAATGTTTATTTTTTCCCTTTCTAGATTCGCTCCGTTTTTGCGCAGTTTTGATCTAACGGTTTGAAGGAGGCCTTCCCGGACTCCGATTATTATGAAATTTGGACAGCAGTTAGTTAACACATTATAGTACTTATATCCAAAATTTCATCAAGTTCCAACGGCTGGATACTGAGATATGATGAAAACAAATCGGGAAAAATTTACTGTCTGCAGCAATCTATCTAAACAGACCAGCAGAGGTCATCAGTCGACTGATGGGCTTTGCTTAGTCGACTGATGGTCACTTAGTCGACTAAGGAGCCTTGCTCAGTCGACTGATGACCTGAATATAGCCGTTGGGAGTTGTCCTTTTGGCCTTTTTGAGTCTAAATCTTCACCCAAACCCTTCAAATGGCTATATCTCTTTTGGGACTATATATAGGACCTCCTAGACTCATTTTGAGTAGCTTGAACACTTCTACAAATATATTTTTCATCTATCCAAAATCAAGTTGTTTTATTGATCATTCATATTCATCATTTGAGCTATCTATTTGATCAATCAAGCAAACTCTAGTGTGAGCTTCATATTGTATCTTATACACACTTAGATAGAGTTTTTCATTGGTGTGAGTCACCAAACAATTGTATTAGACAATTTATGAGAGGTAAATCTCATAAGATAGACAATAAGGTAAATTCTTGTTGAGTGAAATTGTGAGAGGTAAATCTCATAGTTAGCAAGAGGGATTCTTGTGGGAATATTGTGGTCAAGCAATATTTGTAAAGAGTGTTGTGAGAAGAATTATACTTGTAGAGGTTTGATCTTCACCCGGAAGGAGATTGATTTTAGTGGAAATTCTCGGGGAACTAACCGAGCGCGGATTATGGTTTGGTAAACCAAAACCGTGTGGACAAAAAGCCTTGGACTTCAAATCGGTTCAATCTTTCTGACTCAATCTCTTTATTTACTTGTTATATTATTGTTTGCTTGAGATTGTTTATTTGCTTGCATTCCTTGATACTTTGTTTTGTAAATTTGTTTTACTTAAACATTGTTAGCTAGAAAAGTTTTTAAATTCCGCATTAAGTTTTAAAAACCATATTCACCCCCCTCTAGGGTTATTTTCCGACCTACACATACACTACCACAACCTTTTTGGTATGAGTTCTGTAACCACAAGGGTCACTTAAAAGATTTTTGTTGGCAAGATAAGAAAAAGTTGTCAAAAGCTATCCTCAATAGACCTAAACCTAATATTAGATTCGATAGTTTTGAGGATAAGGTTAAGGTACTTGTTTCCGAGTCTAATAAGATTATCAATCAGCTTAGAGCCTTAGGAATTGATGATGATTCTAGATTTAGACATTCTAGGGGATATGAAAAGGTTAGAACTCCTCGTGTTGTTAAAATTTGGGTTCCCAAGGGGTCCGTTGCACCTACTTAGGTGCTTAAGAGTTCGCCTAGCATACTTGGGGTTGGTTGGTTGGCTATGCTAAGAATTTGTGTATAGGATCAGTCTTGTTTTAGCTCATTGCTTAGATCCCGATTTTTATACTTGTTTGGATTTTTACTACAAAATTTGCTAAATTTCTTTAAATCCAAGATTCTTTCTTAAATACTTGCATGCAATGTGATTGTTACATTTCAATTCTGGATATCTCATGATTTTTTCATATAAATGCTTAATTTGAGATATATGTTCTTTATTGCCTTAATTGATTAAAACCGATAGTATGTTATTTCAATCACATAAGAGTATGCATGTATATTCCTCTCACTACACTGCACGATCTGCATTAGAATATTTGAATAATCACATGGGTTAGACATGGTTCTTTAAATTGAAAATTCATAAGCTCCCAAATATGAATTGTTTAGGGAGAAGTAGTCTAAGTATTGTGATTATACGTAGTGAGTTTTGTTGATGGAGTCTTTGAGTGAAAATTTAAAAGACAATCAAAGTGAAGAAAAAATGTAGATGGGATGGAAAAGGGCTACCATAGTGGAAGGAGAACCGTAGCTCCCAAAAAATGGTGTATAGCTAGCCTCCAATACGCGATGAAAGCTTCCATCAATTTGATTGATTGCTTGCATAAAAACATTATCAACTGAATGCAAAAATTTGCATATGTGAGAGAAAAGATTGCTTCTCAAGGAGAAATAATTGAAAATTTAATGACTTAGAGGCTTTCTAAATTTTCATGCATATGGGTGCATGAATCCTTCAAGACTTATGCTTATTCATATTGCACTTTGTATAATCCAAAATTTATGCACAACGGGATATATTTGAATACTCTTTATTGCTTGGCGTATATATACTTACTAGTTAAATATCATACTTTGGCCATAGTACATATATCAACCTAATGAAAATCACAAGTTTTTCATCTTAATTGATAATTTCCGGATTTGATATATATACATAGCAATACATGTTAAGTTGTGCTAAAATTATTTTTATTTGGCACATTTCTGCTTCAAATCCCCAAACCTTCATGTATTCCTTCTGTGACTTTCTTGTATTTTCTTTACTTTGGGGGGAGAATACATAGTAAGGGGAATTAATTAAGGGGGAGAAAATTTATTTTTCCTACATGTTTGTATTTTCCTTTGTCTATTCCTCACAAAAGGGGAGTAGAAATCAGAGATTTTGTTGGGTTAAGGGTGTATTTTCTTATTTTATTAATTAAGGGGGAGAAAATTTATTTTTCCTACATGTTTGTATTTTCCTTTGTCTATTCCTCACAAAAGGGGGAGTAGAAATCAGAGATTTTGTTGGGTTAAGGGTGTATTTTCCTATTTTATTAATAATTCATCTCTCGGTAACCCAAATGCTTCTCAAATGTTTTGTTTGAGCTTCGATGATTCAGATTGAAGAGAAGCATGAATTTGAAGCAACTTTCAAAAAGATTTGAGGTGTTTGCATGTCTCAAATTTTGTAATTTGTAATAGGCTTTTTTGATTTATGTAATTATGATATTGTACGGGATTGCATCGTTATAATTATCTAGTCTGTTTAGGTTGCAATGTGTTTTGTCTCGGAATAGCCAAAGGGAAAGATTGTTAGGTTATTTTTATTGGCTTTATTCTCTAGACAAAATCACATTTTTATTTTTGTAAATGTTTTATTCGTGTTCACACTCGATGGAGCACAAAAATCTAGAAGCTACACTCTAAAGATCATGTTCGCATTGGCTTGAAAAGGTGTGAGATCTTTTATCATAGGTGGTGGATTTTCATTGGTTCTTACAAAAAGGTTTTCTAAAAGCTTCATTTGAAAATTCAAAGGAGAAATTCAAATTGGATTTTTCTTCAAAAAAGTTTTCTAAAAGCTTCCTTTGAAAAGTCAAAGGAGAAATTCAAATTGGATTTCTCTTCCTTTTTAAATCAAATCTTTTTTGTAAAAATCCATGCATTAAATCAAATACAATGTTTTAAGACAAACTTTAACCGACTTTAAATTGTTGTGGAGTCTCCTAATAAAGTACAAATCACAGTAAATAAAAAAAAGCAATTTTTGTCAATTGCAGACTGGTATGCCCAAAAGCCAATACCGGTCCAGCAATAAAGTTTGCCTAGATTTTGTAATGGCGGACTGGTATCCCAGTTTTCCAAACCGGTCCGGCAGTAAACTTTCCTTGAGTTTTGCAACTGCGGACCGGTATGTTGTTTTGCCAATACCGGTCCGGCAGTTAACTTTTTGGCCAACTTTGAGGAAGCGTAACATCTTTGTTCCTCATCTGATTGAGTTTCCTTTCATGTAGGTGTCTAGATTTTTATGCAATCCACAACTTTCATGTTTTGGCCAAAGGCAAATTTAGACTCCTACTAGGTCGAAACTGAGTGCGAAATAGGCCAATCGCTAACAGTTGTTCATTTTGTAACTTTGTGTGTAGTGTTGACTTTGACGCGTTACTGTGGATAATCCGTTAAGAATTTGGTAAAACTTTCTGTTGACCTTAAAGTCAATTAATCTTATTTTGATAATTACAATAAGTTAATATAGTGTTATTTAACTCGGTTGTTCCAATGATGATAGCCATTAGCCGATATCTTTTCCAACCAAGTGTGACGTCAAACCGATATAGTCAAACTCCCACACAAAGCTCCACAAATGCTTTCACTCACAAGAAATGAACTCAAATGATCTCCATGTGCTTCACAAAGGATCAAAACCAAGAAAGGATCAAGAACATCAAACAAGTAAAGATACGCACAAGAAAATCAAGCATCACGAAGACTCGAATTATCATTAAATGGAGTGAATGCTTAGATTTTATGTAAAGATACTTTATTGATCAAATTTCTATAGCTCAAACATATTCATGCATCTTTTAAAGATTGATTCAAACTAGCTTGAAATTGAATTTATTTGAAAAACATCATTTTACAAAAACCGAGTTTCAAAATAAATTCATATTAATTTTAAATGATCATATTTTAAGCTATAATAAAAATGGGTATCTTAGAAACACATATTTGAGGTTCAAAAATCATTAGAATTTTATTTGGAACTAAATTATTAAATTGAAAAAATATTTTTATTTTTCGTTTAAAATTCGCTCAATTTTTGCCCAGTTTTAATCTAACGGTAAAATGGAGGCCTTCCCGAACTCCGATCATTTTGAAATTTTTACAGTAGTTAGAAAACATCTCCTGGCAATTTTGACTAAAATTTGAGCATGATCCAACGGTCAAATTGGGAGAAATTAACAAAACAAGTTTGAATTTTTGTGTCAAAACTAGCTGTTGGAAAGTTTGAAAATGTATACCTTGGAGCCAAAACCTTTCTTAATCATCCCCAACGGCCATATAGTTTTGCAAGCTATAAATATGATGTCTTAGACATGTTATAACACACTTGAATCATTCTACAAACTTATTTTACATATATACAAAGTTATTCAAGTATTCAATTCATCTTATTGATCAAATTCTTCATTTTTGAGCTATATATTTTGATCAATTTTGATATCTCTAGTGTGAGCTTCAAATTGTATTCTTACACATTTGAGAGAGTTATTGTAAATTGGTGTGAATCACCAAACAATTTTGTATTCAATTGTGAGAGGTAAATCTCATAGGAAAAACAAGAAGGTAAATTCTTGTTTAGAAATTGTGAAAGGTAAATTTCACAAGGTTAGCAAGAGGGTATCTTGTGAGAGTATTGTGGTGTAGCAATACTTGTAGAGTGTGTGAGAAGAATACACTTGTAGTGGTTTGATCTTCACCCGGAAGGAGATCGGTTTTAGTGGAAGTTCTCGGGGAACTAACCGAGCGCGGAGTAGGGGTTTCCAAGCCGAACCGTGTGGACAAAAAATCTTGACTTCAATTGGTTCAATCTTTCTTACTCAATCTCTTTATTTATTTGTTATATTAATTGATTGAAGTTGCTTATATTATTGCTTATTCTTGGGATTGATTATTTAATTGATTGTTTTCCTTGATAAATTTATTTAACTAAATTGCTTTGCTTAAATATTTTAAAAACGTTTTAATTCCGCATTAAGTTTTTAAAACCCTATTCACCCCCCCTCTAGGGTATTTTCCGACCTACACTTTCTCTTAGGGACTTGTAGATCTTTGAATAAGATTTTCGTAAACATAAAGATCACCTCAATCCGAGTCCCGAGCAAGTAGTTATGGCCATTCGAAGTTCAGCGCTACAAGTCCTAAAACCCGTGAACAGTACCTGTAAGTGAGAACGGGATTTTTATATACACTTTCCTCTCCTTTTCTTCTCATTCTTACACAGAACCTCTGAGTGCTTTAGAGAAAGATCTAAGAGATGATTTAGGGAGAGACTTTGTGAGTAATTCAAAACCACAATTCAAACCCCATCTACATACTAATCCACACCTACTATTCATCTCCATCTTTATTTCTCATTCCTCCATTGATAAAGCTTGAAGAACGAGATTTGGGGTTTTTCCGATTCAGCTTCATTCGGCTAGATTGTTGCTTTTAACTCAGAGATATAGACCAAGTTGTTAGAGTGATATACTAAAAGCCATGATTTTATTATTATTGGTATGTTATATAGACTCGGTTTTGCTATTTTAATGAGAATCTTTATGGGCAATGGTTACATGATATTATTTATTTAAATATTGTGCATGTGTGTGTCTTTTATTCCATATAGTAGATGATTTGGTGTGTAGAGTATAGCTTACACACAGAGGATCATATCATCGGTTCTTGTGAAATATAAGTTTATTGGTTCACGATCTTAGATGGAATTGGACAACCATCGATAGGATCGTAGCACAAGTTTTAGTAGTTTATCTTGACTACAGGAAATGGTGTAGTTTTAACTCGTTGTGCTAGTACACTTTATGTGTATTGAATAGGACCAGTTTGGGTTAATTGTTTTTATACTGACTATATAAAATAATTTAAAATCCCATGGTTATTATGATTACTTATGCTCTTAATCTTGAAATAATTAATAGACATATATATGTAGTGTTTGTTGTTTTGACTCATTAAAAGTGAGATTCATTTATGGATCAATAATCTTCGTGAATTGGATGGCGACACTATATGTATGATGAATATTAATTATTGACGGAATCCGCGTCCCGGTATAGGGATTAATGATAACCCCTTGAGAAGCTTATAAGTTTTGATCATGTCAAACCCTGCAGGTGGATTATGTTAATCCGACATGTCAAATAAGTTAAGTGGTAGGCTCAAGGATTAAGAAGTCATTTAAATATAATTGTTAGTAATTTAATTTAAATGACGGTTATCTGTAATCTTAACGTGGGGAGAATAATAAGTATTTAATAATAAGGAGCTCGAAATATAATTTTGAGATAAGGACGGGAGTGCAATTATAATTCTTTAGTGGTGTGAATTATAATTTATGGAAGGAATCAATTCTTAATCGAATTAGGATTTCAGTTTTCCATAGTAAGCCCAAACACTTATTTCTCCTTAGGGTCCCTATCGTAGCCTTTTATATATGCTAGCCTTGCCTCTTCTCTCGACACATATAATTCTCATGAATTTAGGGTTTGTGCCGTAGAGAGTAGAGGAGGAGATCTTGGTGATACCGCAGCCCACACTCGGTACAGGATTGCACGGCAAAAGGAATACGATAGAAGATCTTGAGGTTCTATCGAGCCCGTGTTCTCGATTTGTCTCCACCAATCCCTGTTCGTGCTGAGACGAGATCAAATCAGAGAGATCTCGAAGGTAAAATCCGATTCCACACTAGGGTTTTACATAAAAAAAATTTGTTCGGTCTATACGCAATATTAAACGATCCTGGAACTTAGTTTCCATCACAAGTAAGGTGTGAATCTACTAATTAAACCTCTTGTATTATTTATTAATTCTCATATGATGATTTTGCTCTAAATTGTACAAAACCTAGCTTTTTTTTTTCTCTATACATAGGTTTTAGGGTTTTGAGTGAGGTGAACTTCCTATGGTGAAATTAATGATTTGTATTAATTAAATTACACTATGAAATACATGTGGAACAAAGGATTACAATTGTTAAGCGAGTTTACAACAAAACCCACTCGGACCCTTTTTATATTCTTGCCGTGTGATGTTGAGCGTGTCAACCCATCAAAAAGGGACTAAATGGTAGATTTGTAAATTGAAATACATGTTGAGCAACTAGCTATCTATTTCTAACTACCTATATAAGGCTTGCCCTTTACGCATTTATTAGTGGTGACCTGTACATATATATATGCGTGTATGTTTATAAAAAGAAAGATTATTAAATTAAGATCTTGATATGCCCCTTCACCATATAAGCCAATTGAGATATGTTCGTGAGGACACGTATGCGCTAGACCATGGAAGGTCCCAGGTGGGTCTCACAGACGGGGCCGGAAGCGAGACGATGTCTCTTAGGTGCAAGACCCAAAATCGTGCACGAGAACGATTGGGAGGCCTTGCTGCCGCGTGGGTGAAAGGCCATGAAATGCAGACCTGGTAGAACGCTTAGCTAGTCGCGAGGAGCTTCGAAGGGATGACTCGAGGACGATGAGTAAAGGATAATGCAACACCAAATGGTTTTATGTAAATAAAAGGGTTTACTTCACGTATTCATTATTGTTTAATAAATACTGAGTTCTTATATATATTTATCTGATTCCCATTTGGTCCTTTTGACTCATTCCATTATTTTTCCTGCACAGGTACCTTAGCAGGGTCGTCGGGAAAAGGGAAAGGAAAGGAACCGTCTTCTTAGATTGCCTCTGTACCTAGGTGTTGTCCAGGGTCCTTCGTGGCTGAAGGACCACAGTTCTTCAAGTTTTGCTCATGTTATATATACATATACACTTCATGGATATTAGAACTTGGTTTGTTGGCTCTATATTGTTAGCTTATCATGTTGGTACCTCGTTGGAGGTTTTGTTGTTATAATTTTGCTTGTTTCTTAAGGATTAGGTTTGTATGTTATAACCATGCTTAATGTGGCTCTTAATATCTAGATTTGAGTATTTTATTCTCGTATACATGTCCAGGTTTTTGTTAGAGAATTTCCGCTGTTAGCATACGGCACCCGTGATGAATCGGGTCCCGGAGGATATTTCCTCAAAACGGGATTTGGAGTGTCACAAGAGAAAGATTGCTAAAAACCTTTTTTTTTTTTTTTTTTTTCTGAGAGTACCATTAGGATTTTTCTTAGTTTTTTTTATATTAGTTGCATGTTAGTTGATTACTTTGAAAACTTGAAGGTTACTTTATTTATATGGAACACGATTTTTGGTTCAATTTAATTCAAGATTTAGCATGCTTTTAAATTAATTCGTGGATCCAAGTAGGTATTTATTTTTATGAAATTATGTGTTCTATTATAAACATGCGCCGCTAAATTCTTTTTAGGGTTAGGATGAAGTTACATGCCTAAGTTATTGTGTAAACTTATGTGATTCAAATCCCCTAAAACTTTATGGATTATAATTAAACTAATGTTTTTCTTATTCACTTGTCCGTTTTAATTGATTTATTAAAGTTGGATTCTCGTTGTGTTTTGTTGGATCTACCTTATAATTTGTTGAGAGCGGATATATGGTGTGTTTTGATGGATTCAATGAATGTTTCAATCTCTATACATAAGTTTGACGAAAGAAGAACCAATTTTATAAACTAATTAAATTAAATTGGGGATTTGATAAAACATAAGTGAACATAATAATCGACGGTAGTAGCGGATTCCAAAACCCTAAATCATTCACTTATTGATTTTTATTTTATTATTTATTCTAATATTAGTTTAATGCGTGCTTTATTTTATATTGCCTTATTTTATCAGTTTTATTTTATTTGCACCAATTATTCTTCGCTAGATTAGGGATTAGTGGAAAATTAACAAGACAAAATTTAAACTTATTGTATGAGTCTCTGTGGGATTGACCTCGCTTATACGCTATAGTATAAACTGATTCGTGCGCTTACGAGTATATTAAAATTTATCACAACAAGTTTTTGGCGCCGTTGCCGGGGACTCTAATTTGATTTTGTTAATTTAGTAATTACATTTTTTCTACTAGCTTCCTAAACAAAAAAAATGAGAATTGTTTAGTTTATGAGTGTTTGTTAGAAACGATGAAAAGTGAGACTTAATAGGATAGAACATTTGGAGATTAATCCTTTATTTGAAGAAGAATTAAAGATGGTAGAATGTGAAGACAATAGGACTTTAAAAGAACTATTTGCTTCTATGTCTACTAATCGTCCCTCATGCATTGTTTTACGGGCTACTACGGTAGTTCACTTTGAATTAAAATCGCAAGTGATTCAATTACTCCATACTTTTAATGGCTTAGAGATGGAAGATCCATATCTTCATATAAAAGACTTTTTAGAAATATGCGCTACTTTTATATTTCAAAATTTTTCTGATGAATCCGTTAGGTTGTGTTTATTCCCATTTTCTTTAAAAAATAAAGCTAAAGCTTGGCTAAATTCTTTACCCTCGAGATCTATCACAATGCAGGAGGGGTTAGTTACTAAATATTTGGCAAAATTCTTTCCTATGGTTAAAACTAATGAACTTAGGAGAAAAATAATTGATTTTTGCCAAGAAGATGATGAAAAATTCTTTGAAGCATGGGAAAGATTTAAAGATATATTACTTAGATGTCCATATCATGGTTTTGAAACTTGAAGACTAATTCAATATTTTTATAATGGCCTCTCACAACTTAATCGAAATATGATATAATCTATGAATAGGAGTAGTTTTTTAAGTCTCAATGAAGATGAAGCTTATCAATTCTTAGAGAGTTTGTCTGAAAGTTCTCCACAGTGGGACTTTTCTAAAAGGGAAACACAATCTCAACTTAAAAAGGGGGAATTTATGAAATTCGTGAAGATGTGGAAACTAAAAGACAATTAGACAGTTTAATAAAAAAAGGTAAAAGCCTTAATGATGAGATTGTCGAATAATATGGTCAACCTTGTACAGAATGAAGTGTGCTCTGTTTGTGGTAGCCTTGTGCATTTAGCTGCATTGTATCCATCTATGTTAGGGTATACTGTAGACAATCCAGAATAAGTAAATGCTATGAATGAATATAGGCGAAATCACGACCTTTATTCAAACACGTATAATGTAGGGTGGAGAAATCATCCTAATTTCACATGGTCCCAAATTCAACCACTAAATAATATGAAAAATAAAAATATTTATGACCCTCATCAAAACCCACCAGGTTTTAAATCGCCTACCAATTATTTTCCTCTACAGCAATCTTTTATCACTCAACAACAATTCTCTACATTAAAAGATACTGTTAAGACTTTCGCACAAGACATTAAAAATAATTGTTTAATGAACACCCAAGCAATAACACGTTTAGAAAATCAGATGGCTCAATTAGCTAATTAGTTATTAGAGCAAAAAAAAGAAAAATTCCCTAGTCAACCTGTCCCTAACCCTAGAGGTGCCATTACTAATAATGTTAATCAAATTCAAAAGACACATAATGGAAAAAATCAAGGACAAGTTCAAGCGATCACAACTCTTAGATTAGGGCTTTAAATTGATAACCAAGTTAGAATGCCAGTAAGTGATGAAAAAGAAATAGTAGAAAAAGAAGAAGAAATTATCCCTGAAGAGTCTTCAACTTATGTGATAGATTTTAATCCTACAATTTCCTTTAATTAAGCAAAAGATATAGAAGATAGAAAGTTTGTGCCCAAACCCCCATTTCGTCAAAGATTAAAAGATAATAAAAAGGCAGCACAATATGAAGGAATTCAAAAAGTATTTAAGTAGATACAAATTAATATACCATTCTTAAATGCAATTAAACAAGTCATTTCTTATGCTAAATTTCTTAAAGATTTTGTAACTCAGAAGAGAAAAACTAATGTTCCTAAAAAGGCATTCTTAGCTGAGCAAGCTAGTTTAATAATCCAATTAAGGTCCCCATTAAATGTAAAGATCTTGGTTATCATACTATATCTTGTAAAATAGGGGATCATCATATAGAGCGTGCCTTGTTAGATTTAGGGGCTTACGTGAATGTGTTGCCATATTTTATTTATGAGCAATTGCAAGTGGGGGAGTTAAAATCTACAACTTCAATTGACTGATAGATCCGTAAAAATTCCTAGGGGTGTTATAAAAGATGTGTTAATTAAAGTTGATACCTTTTATTTTCCAGTTGACTTTGTTGTCATTGACACTCAACCGATTCTAAACACTAAGGGACAAATACTAGTAAGTTTAGGAAGACCATTTTTAGCTACATCTAATGCTTTAATAAATTGTAGGAATGGGGTAATGAAAATTTCTTTTGAAAACTTAACGGCTGAATTAAATGTATTTGATATTAGTAAAACCCATCTAGATTTAGATGAAGATGCCTAGGCTATTAATTGCCATTTTAACATAGATGAGTCCATTGAACAAGTAAACTCACTTTTAGAATTAGTGCCACTCATGGCGGAGTATAGTTATGCACCAAAAGTAGAACCTATTGCTTTATCTCCATCACTACCATTTCCATCCATAGTTGAACCACCTAAATTAGACCTAAAGCCATTGCCTGATATGTTAAAATATGCATTCTTAGGACCTAATGAAACTTTTTTGGTCATAATAGCTTCTAATTTAGATGAAAATCAAGAAAAGAAATTTTAAGAGGTCCTAGAGATACACAAAGAATCAATAGGGTGGTCAATAGTAGACCTTAAAAGAATCAGTCCTACTATAGTGATGCATAAAATTCACTTAGAAGATAATGCTAAATCTTCACGTGAACCGCAAAGGAAATTAAATCATGTAATGCAAGAAGTGGTAAGAGATGAAATTTTAAAATTACTAAATGCAGGAATTATTTATCCAATATATGACAGCCAATGAGTCAGTCCAATTCAGGTAGTTCCTAAAATCTGGAGTAACAGTAGTAATGAATGAACAAAATGAATTAATTCCATCGCGTGTCCAAATAGGGTGGCATGTCTACATTGATTAATGTTAATTAAACTTTATGACTAAGAAATATTACTTTCTCCTTCTGTGAACACCTCATTTTGTGACCCCCGAGAGAACCCCAAACTCTAAGAAAATGAGCACACATGCATGCACGAGAATTTCTAGATGCATACATACAATATACATGTGATACAGGTCAAAGAAGGAAGCCAAAAAGACCCCCAGACGAGAAGTTACAAGAATTACCGGAAGCAGCCGGAATCGAAAACCGACAAAACTCTTGGAAACTTGTAAAAGAAGAGTTACCAATTTCTGATCATCCTCAAACTTTTAGGGTTGTTAGAAATTTCCACAAGGGGAAACATATTCAAAATTCAGCTCAATCCGATAGCCAAATCTCCAGGAATTCACAAAATTGGGAGTTTACTTTGGATAATCAAAATATGACCTTCCCGAAGTCCAAATGAGCTCAAATTTGGTAAGTAGATAAGGTATATAATGGGGAACAACATATTAAAAAATTAGATCGATCCAATAAGTCGTTTTAAGGTAATTAAAGAAACTATCTACAGAAACACACCTCCAGGGGTCTATCCACACTACACACAAGGGTGGGTGTCGTGGGGACACAAGCCTCTGGGGCTTGTGTCCACGGATAAACCCCTCCCAACCAATTTTTCATTTTTTCTTGTTTTGATAATTCCTGACCTCCAAAAATTATGAAAGTTTGTGGAGAGCTAGGAAATGTTATTGGGAATAGCATATTAAAAAAAATTAGTTCAATCCAATGGTTGGATCTTCAGGAATTTAAAAAATTAGAAATTCAGCTCGGAAAATCAAACGGGGGCCTTCTCGATGTCTAAAAATTTTGAAATTTGGAAAGTAGTTAGGTCTTAACATGAGTTATAATATGTTAAAAAATTAGATTAATCCGATATTTAGTTTGACCAGAATTGCAAAAATTGTCACACGTTCAAATCAGGGGTCTGTCTGCAGACGCACCTTTTGTTCGCGGACACGACCAAAATGTTTGTTCGCAGACACACCCTTGTCCACGGACACATCCTTTGTCCACAGACAAACATTTCTAGACCTAGCCCATTAATTATTCTACAACTATAAATACACATGCATTGACCCCATTTAAAGCATGAGTCAGCTTTGGGATTTCGGGAATAGTGCTCTAAAATAGTATTATACTATTTTCGAGGCTCTCAGGTATTTTTTATCTCAATATGACTTTAATTTTTTATTTGTCTTTATTTTATCAGTTATAGTTGATCAATTGCATGTAAAAATTGTTGTTTATCTCAAAATTAGTCCAAATTTCACATTTAAAACCCGTTTTCAAAACCAAAGGCGTAGAATGAGCTGTAAACCATTTTTAGATATATTTTTATCAATTAATTTCATAAAATCTCAGTTTTATCAGTCTCGATTTACGAAGGGATCAATACACATTTGTACCTTTTTTAATTTATAAATCGCGGTGCTTTCCTAAATATCCAATATGAGAGTACTAGATTCATCAATGTCGGTTTAAATTATTAAACTGCGGTACACTATTTACGAACGAATATCTAGGATGTCGGATATCCAATTCCAAATCGAATTGGCTTCTGAAAAGCCTTAAATCTTTCCAAAAACACCCGTTTTGCTATTTATCATTATAAAAACCATTTTTCAAATCACACACACACACACACTTATTTCTAAAATCTAAGGGCGAATTACGAAGCACATGGTTTTCATCCCCACCCCAAAATTCCATTTTCCTAAAATTAGGAGCTGATTTACGATTACAACAATTAATATGCAAATGTTCGATTATAATTTCACGCATATCCTATTCAGAGATCAAAAGGGCGAATTGGGTGCCTAACACCTATCCGATTCATAACTTAATCCCCGAACCCTTTGAATCAACTGGTTTCGCATTAATTGTGTTTAATAGGTCGTTTAATCCATAAATGTTCATCTTTTACATAGACTTTTATTTGTTTAGTAAAACAAACTGGCGACTTTGATTCCTCTGCAAACCGCCACTTTTTCTCTATAATAAAATGAAATGTTTTTCAAAAAACAAACCAAAAAACTGGAGGAATTGCCGCCACGGGGGCCGGCGACAAAAGCGCGGGTTCTCACAGTGGCGACTCTGCTGGAGATTTTTTAAGACAATTAGACTCTAAACAAGAGTAGAATATGTGTGGATAAACGTTCTTGTTTGCATGCTTTTCTTTTCAGCCTTAGTTTTAGAATAACATAGATGCGATTTAGGTGGATACCCTGATTCCCTTTCACTTGCTAATTATTGTTTGAGGAAAATCTTTTCATAATTAAAATTTGAAAGTACTTGAACAAATCTCAAAGCGCTCATCATAATATACCTCTATAATTGTTATTTTGCGTGCACGCACTACCATTATGCATTATTGCGAGTGTAAAATTACCCAACTTAACCCGGAAATACTACTTAGTGAGTAGGGAGTTGAATCGTCTGGGTCAACATAAAATGAAAGCTCTTATTTCCACTCTCCTTGGCCAAGTACCAATTGAGATATATCAAGTGACGAGAACACTCACGTACCCGGGACGTATATCAAAAGGTCCTTGCACGTACTCGCCCTTGGGGTATATAGCAAGACCTAACAAAAAATGAGGGAACCTAAACCTTAACCATAAAACCACGCTTGCATATAAGATGCGTCAACCTAGTACACTTGAATTTTTGCATGTTTTTTTGACTGTCAGTCATGAGATTAGTAAACAAAAGGCCTTGTCATACATACTTGTAGGTCGAAAAATACCCTAGAGGGGGTGAATAGGGTTTTTAAAACTAAATTGGATTTTTAAAATCGTTTTAAAAATATTTAATGTCTATATCAATCAAGCAAGCAAGATACTAAGGTAATTCTAATCACAATGAAGATATAGCAATATATAATAGAGCAAGAGATAGAAAGATTAAACTGATAGAAGTCGAAGACTTTTTGTCCACACGGTTCGGCTTGTTAGCCCCTACTTCCACGCTCGATTAGTTTCCCGAGAATTTCCACTAATACCGATCTTCTTCAGGGTGAATATTAAACCTCTACAAGTGTTCACACTCTTATAAATGTTGCTATCTCACAACACTCAACACAAGAACAGCCTCTTCATTTTCTAAGATATAAACCTCTCTTAAATTTCGAAGAATAAGGTTTTTGTGATACACACCAAAGTACAATAACACTCAAGTGTATGAAGAATACAAATTAAGCTCACACTAGAGGTTATCAAGTTTAATCAAGAATAATAGCTCAAGAATTGATGATTTGATTAAGTGAAGATTTTGATATTTTCAAGTAAAACTCTCAAGAATGATTTTTGGAAATAGATGATATTCAAAGCTAGTAAGAGTGCCCAAAAAGTATTTTAGAAGTCATATATATAGTTTGGGAAACAATATGGCCGTTTGGGGTGGTTGAAGGTGGTTGAAGCACAAAACTAGTCTAGCAAGAAATCTCCAACGGCTATATTTTCTTGATGAATTCGACTCCCATGGAGTTCATGTAGTCGATTATATGAAATAGTCGACTCCCTGCACAGTGATGTAGTCGACTACATTGCTCTGGAGTAAGGAGGTTTTATGCAATTTTTCAACTTTTGTATTTTAACTCCAAAATTGATTTCAATGCTTGGAGAATGTCAAAAATAGGTTTCTAAGACTTCTAATATAGTTTTTGTATCAAAAATCATTCATATGAATTTATAGTGAATTTTTCAAGATGACTAGTTTTCGGTAAAAAGCTTTTTCAAAGTGAAAACTGGTTCCAATCAATCGTAACATGGCTAAATCATTTTAAGAGCTACATAATTGATCAATGATAACTTTTACATAAAATCTAAGCACTTACTCTATTTTGTTAATAATACGAGTCTTCAAAATGCTTGATTTTCTTGTACGTTTCTTCACTTGTTTGTTGATCTTGATCCTCTCTTGGTTGTGGTTATTTGTATAGCACATAGAGGTCATTTGAGTTCATTTCTTGTGAGTTGAAGCAAGTGTTGAGCTTGAATGAGAATTGTCGATTTCGGGTCAAAGTCAAACTTGGTCGGTAGAGATATTGTTTAAGAGCTATAATCATTTGAACACACAAGTTAAATAACACTTTGTTAACTTATTGTTATTATCAAAATAAGATTAATTGACTTTAATGTCAACAATCTCCCCCTTTTTTATGATGACAATAAAGTTAATGTGTGTTTACAAAAAGAGATCAATCATGAGCATATAAATAATATGCTCCCCCTAAATAGGTGTATAAATAAAAACATACAAACAATTAATGAAATGAAAGATACTTGCATAGATAAGTTAATCATTAGATAAGTTCAAACATCTTAAACCGAAAGTATAAATTTGAAAAGTATTTAAATAAACAAACCAAAAAGAGTTCTTGAACAAGCATAAATAAAAGTTGATACTAAAATAAATGAGTGTGTACCATTATCACTCATGACACACACACGCATATTCTTCTCCCCCTTTTTCTTCATCAAAAAGGAGAGAATCATTTTTGTGGAGGTGGAGGAGGTGGTGGTTGATCCCATGACATCCAACCCGGAAAAGCGTAGTCCGGATAATAATGTTGAAAAGTCATTTCAATTGGATTGAAGCATTGGTGCATCTCTTGACGGGTATTGGTCAAATTGATGTTGAGATTATTGATAGCATCCATGATTTGATCGTGGCGGTTCATTGTTCTTGGTTGGCGAAGAGGAGGGTGTTGTTGTGGAACTTGCTCTTCTTCTAGCTCTTCTTTCTCGTCATCATCGGATAGCTCAACATCATTGGAATTGTTAGGAATCTACCGTTCATTTTTCAAATGGTAATGCATGAGATGAAGCTATGCTCGGATAGCTCATACACATCCTTTTCGTCATCCAATGGAACATCATAGTGCTTGAAGAGACGGGTCAACACCATACCAAAACCGAGGCCTCTATTTGCATGACTCATGGTATCATAAAATTTATCAAACATGAGGCTTGCATAGTCAAGCTTATGAAAGCTAATGATTGCCCATGTTAGAAAAATATCAAGGTTGGTCACATTAGAGTGACTTTCGGTTCTAGGCAATATGCAATAGGTTATGATATGATGAATGAGGTGTGCATGATGGTTTAGCATAGCCACGGAGATTCTATCTTCCCAATTGGCTCCAACATTTCTAAAACGACGTTTCAAAAGCGGAGAAATAGCATTTCGCCGAGTGTACCTAAAAATTCCTTCAAAATTAGTTGTAACGATAGTAGTATCTTGCCGATTGAATCCAAAAATACGAGCAAGATCATCTTTTGAAAAAGTGATTAAGTTCCCCTTAATGAAAGTTCTAAGAAGCGATCTATCCACTTCGCGTTGGGGAGAGATTGGATGATGTAAGTTTGCATAAAATAGCCTAACCAATCTAGGATAAATATTCTTTTTGATGCATATAAAGCTTAGAATCCCTTGCCTACGAAAAACTTGCGTAATTCTTAACCCATTTTCAAAAAATAACACGCGATCGAAAAGTTTACCTTCAATGATTGCTCAATTTGTGAAGTCGTTATGAAAGTGAGCTTCTAGTTCTTGGGTGAGGAAGAGAGGAGGCATATCATCTTGACCCGGTTGAGGTGCATTTTTCAGTTTTCGAACATGTCTACTTGTGTTTCTTCTTGAGCTAGAGGCCATAGTAGATGTGAAATAGTTGGCGAGGGTTTTGAAAACTTGAATTTTTAAAATTTTGGTAGTGGGGATATGGAATATGGTTGAGGAAAGGAGGTTTAAATAGGATTTTATGTTGATTTTGAGAGGAAATTTAAAGAAATTTAAAGTTAAAATAGAGAGATTTGAAATTGGGTTGAGGGTTTGGTGTAGAGAGAGAAAATGGTGATTTGAGTTTATTTTGAATGGATTTGGAAAGATTTGTAGTTTATAAATGATGGATAGATGATTTAAAGTAGTTATGTAACAAGATTTTGAAGCAAATTTGAGTTTTCAAAGGTTTGGGAGTGTAGCAATGGAGGAATTTCGTGGGTTAGGCTTTGGAGGGGATGAAGAGAGTGAGAGAAAATGTAATATAATAATCTTGGCTGCTGAGTCGACTCAGTGAAAAGCAGGTGAGTCGACTAGATGGGGTGTGTGGGAGTCGACTCCCTTATTTAATTTCCTGCCAAATTTTTCAGAAATTGCACCAAAATTCTTGTTTGCTATTTGATCATCAATTATCATTCTAAAGCTGCAAAAATACTTGTTAATTTATACAATAACATGTAATATTAAGACAAGCACTATTCATAACAAAAATTGTGAAAAATTTAGCATAATTAACATAAATGACGTGTGCTAAAAAATAAGCACTAATAATCCTATTTATGAACTTTTTGGATTAAACTAGATATCACAAGCTTTAGTCATATCGAGTTCACGACGAATAGTACAAAAACGATCATCCGAGAGTGGTTTAGTGAATATATCCGCAAATTACGATTCGGTGCAATGAATTCAATATCAACATCACCTTTTTGCACATGATCACGAATAAAATGATATCTTATCTCAATGTGCTTAGTACGTGAGTGTTGTATGGGGTTCTTGGTCAAGCTAATAGCACTTGTGTTGTCACATTTTATGGGAATGTGGCTAAGACTAATTCCAAAGTTTTTTAGTTGTTGTTTAATGTACAATATTTGTGCACAACAACTTCCAGCCGCCACATATTTGGCTTTGGCCGTTGAAAAGGCCACCGAATTTTGTTTCTTGCTTGACTAAGATACTAATCCGTGTCCTAGAAAATGACAAGTGCCACTAGTGCTTTTTCTATCGATTTTGCAATCGGCAAAATTCGCATTGGAATAACTAATTAAGTCAAAGGAATTATCTCTAGGGTACCACAAACCCAATGAACTAGTACTGAAAAGATAACGGAATATCCGTTTTACGGCAAGTAAATGTGACTCTTTAGGATCCACTTGGAATCGTGCACAAAAACATACACAAAACTTAATATCCGGCCTAGAGGCCGTCAAATATAATAAGTTACCGATCATACTTCGATATTTCTTGATGTCTACACTTTTACCAATTTCGTCTTTGTCGAGCTTCAATGTTGAACTCATAGGCGTGCTCATGGATTTTGCGCCTTCCATGTCGAACTTCTTCAAGAGTTCCTTCACGTACTTCTCTTGATTGATGAAAAATTCCTTCTTGGCATTGTTTCACTTGTAATCCAAGGAAGTAATTCATTTCTCCCATCATGCTCCTTTCGAATTTCTTTTGCATACGTGTGGAAAAATTCTTACAAAGATTCTCGTTAGTAGAGCCAAAAATTATATCATCAACATAGATTTGTACAAGTAGCATGTCCTTATCATGATTTTTGATAAATAAAGTAGTATCAATTTTACCTCTAACAAAATATTGTTAATCAAAAATGAACTTAATCTATCATACCTTGCTCTAGGTGCTTGTTTTAAACCATATAAAGCTTTAGACAATTTAAACACATAATCCGGATAAACATGATTTTCAAAACCGGGAGGTTGTTTCACATAAACTTCCTTTTCAATAAAACCATTCAAGAAATCACTTTTCACATCCATTTGATACAACTTAAAATTCTTAAAACATGAATAAGCAAGTAGCATGTGAATTGCTTCTAAACGAGCTATGGGTGCATATGTTTCTTCATAATCAATGCCCTCCTCTTGATTGTATCCTTGGGCAACAAGTCTAGCTTTATTTCTAATAATTACACCACTTTCATCCTTTTTGTTATAAAATACCCATTTAGTACCTATAATAGTGTGATCATTAGGTTTGGGAACAAGTGTCTACACTTTGTTTCTCTCAAATTAATTGAGCTCTTCTTGCATGGTCATCATCCAAGATTCATCTTGTTTGGCTTCATTTATGTTTTTAGGCTCATATTGAGAAACAAATGGCACATTATTGCATACATTTTTTAAGGATGATCTAGTCATGACCCTACTAGATAGCTCTCCAAGAATTTGATCAATAGGGTAGTTGGACACAAATTTCCAACCCCTAGGCAAATTATTCGAGTTTTTCTTGATTTTGTTTTCTAACTTATTAGGAGGAGCGTGAGCACTACAAATTTCTACCTTAGATGTATCGTTAATTTGAATATTTGAAACTTTTTGGATAATTTCAACATCGTCATCGGAACGTACTATGGATGAGAAATGATTGGACTCATCAAATACAACATGCATAGACTCTTGGACTACCAAAATTTTCTTGTTGTAAACTCTATATGCTTTACTATTAGTGGCATACCCAAGAAAAATTCCTTCATCGGATTTAGCATCAAATTTTCTCAAGTGATCACGATCATTCAAAATAAAACACTTGCAACCAAAAACCTTAAAATATGCAATATTTGGTTTCTTGTCATTCCATAATTCATAGGGTGTCTTATTTAACTTTTTACGAATGCTAGTACAATTAATTACATAGCATGCAGTGTTAACGGCTTCGGCCCATAAATATTCTGGCAAAGAATGCTCATTTAGCATAATCCTAGACATTTTTTGAAGAGATATATTTTTTCTCTCAATAATACCATTTTATTGAGGAGTTCTAGGTGCTGAAAAATTATGATCAATACCATGCTCATCACAAAAGTTTTCGATATCAATATTATCAAATTCTCTACCTCTATCAATCATAACATGCACAATAGAAATACCTTTTTCATTTTGAACTTTTCTACAAAATTTTGCAAAAATATGTGGAATTTCACTTTTGTGGGAGAAAAAGAACACCCAAGTGAGTCTAGTATAATCATCAACAATAATAAATGCAAACAATTTGCCACCCAAGCTAGAAACCAAATTAGGACCAAACAAATTAAGATGCAACATATTAAGAGTTCTAGTTGTAGTGATATCCTTTTTAGACTTAAATGAAGATTTGTGTTGTTTACCAAGTTGACATGCATCACAAATTTTATCTTTAACAAATTTGATTTTAGGCAATCTTTTAACTAATTTTTTTTTAGACAAAGTGTGAATTAAGTCCATATTATCATGTCATAATCTTCTATGCCATAACCAAGATACATCGTTTATAGCGGATAAACATTTAATATCTTGTTGTGATAAATCATCAAGCTCAAGAGTGTACACAGTGTTTGTTGTGAATATTTTGATTACTCGCAAGTGCAGGAATCGGTACTTAGTATAGCTTAGGCAAGAGCGAGGTCGAACCCTAGGGACTTGATGGATGGAATGTACGAATCTCTTTCACTAATTCTAATCAATTCATAATCTAGCTTAAAAATTGATTGGGATGATTTATCAACTACAAATAAAATAATAAACTAATAAAAATACTAATGAAATAATCAATTAATAAAATACTAGGGTGGCGGAGTCATATATTTGATATCATGTTCCTAGTATTCATGCCCAGCAAACTCTACCCTCTGTCTCACACTAATTTGGTCTCTCGACTCTATTAGATGCGGAAAATAAATTCAATTAAGCCCAATTAAATTATAAAATCTCAGTGTTAATTATTCCACAGCCAAACAAATGTATAAAATTAAAACACTCGCTATATCCGTCAAAACACACCCTATATCCTCTCTCAACAAATCATAAGGTGAATCTAACAAAAAGTAGTGAGAATACAATTTTATTTTTATCAATTAAAATAGGCATTCAATAGGAAAAATTATTTTTAACATTAAAACATTAAATTGGTAGAGTCAATTGGCATGAATACGTACAAGGGAATCAATCAAATATACTCATCCTCAACCCTAGAAAATAACCTAACCTAGCATGCTTGTAATTAAAACGCAACACATAATTAAATAATGCATAATTAAATAAATAAAATATTTACTTGACACGCGCAAATAAATTGAAGAACAAATTAATGATTCTGAATTAATTATGCAAAAATATGCGGCTGTCTTTTGTCGAAAAGGAAGAAAGAAAGAATAGAAATAAGGTTTTTGTCTGTTGAAAATCGCACAAGAGGAGAAGAAAGAACAAAATTAAGATGTAGCTGTTTTTTTCGAAAAACGTGCAAGGAATTGAAGAGGAGAATTTTTTTTTTGCAAGGCTGTACCCTGATTGCTACGGCTCCTCTTTTTATAATTGTTGTAAGAGCTCTCGTAGGGCTTGGGTGGGCCGGCCTGCTGCTATACTTGTTCTTGAGCCCATTGGTGAAAGTGTTGGCTGCTATAATTGTTGCGGCAGTTATGCTTCTTAGACATTTTAATTTAATTGGCTTCAAGAATTAATAAAAGTCAAATCAAATGCGTTGCCTATGAGAATTGAACACAGGTCCACCATGAGAAAACTTGATAAGCTTGCCAACTGAGCTAGGAACCCATTTGATAATATCTTGCACTTTAAATTTTATTCTTCATTCTTGCCAAATTCTGATCCTCTAGCGCATTGATTGTACATTGGCCATAACTTTGCGGTCCGAACTCCGATTGACGAAATATTTTCGCCCACGCGTAGCTAACTCAAAAATCTAGAACTTTTATTTCTGGAGTTTTCTTTAAATTCGCTACGGATTAGTGCCAGAAATTTATTGAACTCAAGCCTTGCGCAGCCATTTTTTCCTTCAATTGCAAACTTCTCGATTTAATTCCAAATACCTAAAAAGCTCCAAAAACACAACAAATGTAGTAATATATGCTTCTTCAAGATATATATTAGTGCCCTAAATTGTAACAATTTTTTGGCACATCAAATTCCCCCTAACTTATACTTTGCTAGTCGTCGAGCAAAGCAAAGCCTTAAAATAAATTCTTTTATTAACCTCAAAGTTCGCCTAAGAGGACGAGTGAAGTCTCGTGATGGTTTGCAATGAATATACCAACAAAATTTGAATGTAATGGTTTTTTTTCAAATTTATTCCCATTCTTTCACTAATGCAAATAACTCAACAAAGATATCAAAACACCCACAAGCTAAGCAATGTGAAACACACGCGATATCAAAGTTCTCAAACTAGCAAGATTAATAAGAATATTTCTTTCTCTCCAATCTCATTATGTGTGTGAATTGACAACAACATAACATCATTGATATCTAACTAGGCAAAATTTTCAAATCCCATCCAAACTAGCTTTGACTCAACTCCTCACATGGCATACACTTAACAAATGAAACACTCAAGAATATGGTGTAATTGCTCTTATTACATGTGGGCTATAACGAGTAAATGTATTCAAATTCAAATGCCTCTCACATGTATATATGAAAAACGCTGTAAATGAAAGAATAAAAGTCTCATGAACGGATAAATTCCACTAGAAAAGCGAAATGCATAAATGGATTCCCTCCACCACTCTTACCTTAAAACCATATTCCAAAGGATCTTTAGGACTTTTTCGGGTTGTAACACAAGGCTTAGGGCAATGGCTAATCAAAAGAAGGGGTATATAGGGGATTCAAATATATAAAAAATACATTGAGATATAAAATTAACACTCCGAGCTAAATTTGACTTTATTCGAGCTTTTCTTTTGCTTCTCTTCTTCTTCTTTTTTCTTTTTCATACAATTTTTTTGCTTTTACATTTTGAAAGAGATTTCATCATTCATTTTTTTTTCACATTTTTTTTTCATTTTTCATTTTTCAAGCTCACTTTTTAATATTGCCCGTACATTGAATAAGTAATCTAAATATATTCTTAGATAAAAGGGTAGGCTATAAATATGGTTTACACTCCCAATTGGAGTAGGGTAAGGATACTGGGCTACCAAAGAAATGCTATAAATAAGACTCAAAGGGGTGACTAGCGGTACATATGTAAGGGTAGGATTAGGCTATATCGAGGTTGCCAAAGACGGCTTAAATCACTTCCTAAGGTTTAAAGTTCTTCAGTTCAAGTAATATCAAAAATCCTTAAAAGAATTGTATTTCATGGACGTACCTTTCTAGTGTTCAATCAAAACAAAGAATAATGAGACTACTCAACGAGATACGCTTTTAAAAAATTAAGAGTTGATGTAAAAACCCTCAACTAGGAACATTGGCTCAAATACTCACGGGCTACTTAGTCTCCACATTTATGTTCTTCAGGAATTTTTAGTTATGCTCACTCTTCTATCTAGTCATGCATAAGTTGTCATATGTGCTTAAATATAATGATGATCGAAAATCATGAAATTTCTCTTAATCATAATAGTAGGAGAATTAAGCATGCACATGTAAAGTATTAAGACAAATGCGTCATCGTTATCACATCAGCTAGACAAAGGGAAACTTAATATCAGTCCAAGAACCATTGCATTTTTTTTTGAACTGAAAAAAAGTTTGTTCAATTTATAATAAAGTGTAACATGTGAAGTGCGTGAAATGATAAGGTAATTAAATCCCACCCCCCAACTGGAATCTTACATTGTCCTCAATGTATAAAGACAAGTAATAAGAAAGGAAAGGATATCACCTGAAAATAAGGGAGCTCAATGAAAAAGATAAACCTGCACTTTTGTTAGAAAGAGAACAAAGAAAAGAAAAATAGAAAATCCAAATATACAATATTATACATAATAATATACATGAATCATGGCCTTAAAAATCAATCCCGATAAACGGGATCCTCCAGAAGCATAACTTCAACTTTTGGGTTTTCTAACTCCAAAAATGGTTTCAAACGATGGCCATTCACTTTAAACACACTACCATCTTTGGGATTCTGAATCTTAATGGCCCCATGAGGATAAACCTGTTGGACTATAAAAGGACCGGACCATTTGTATTTCAACTTTCTTGGGAACAGATGCAGCCGAGAATTATAAAGAACTTTCTGGCCAGGGTGAAATGATTTCCTAAGAATCTTCTGATCATGCACCCTTTTTCATCCTTTCTTTGTACGACTTTGCACAATCATAAGTATCATTCCTTATTTCTTCCAGCTCAGCAATTTGGAGCTTTCTATGAGCTCCTGCCTGGTCAATATCAAAATTAAGTTGTTTAACAGCCCAAAAAGCTCTATGCTCTAACTCAACAGGTAGGTGACATGCCTACAATATACTAAACGGTAGGGAGACATTCCAATAGGAGTTTTGTACGCAGTATGATATGCCCACAAAGCATCTGTCAGTTGGACTAACCAATCTTTCCTATTAGGATTTACCGTCTTTTTTAAGATATGCTTGGTCTCCTTATTCAAAATTTTAGCCTATCCACTAGTTTGTGGATGGTACGCAGTCGACACTTTATGAATCACTCCATACTTCTTCATTAGACCCTCAAATGGTCTATTACAAAAGTGTGACCCCCATCACTAATGATAGTGTGGGGTGTACCAAATCGTGCAAGAATATTCTCTTTCAAAAATTGGACCACCACTTTGTGGTCATTTGTTCTGCACGCAATAGCCTCGACTCATTTTGACACATAATCAATGGCTACTAAGATATAGAAATTGCCAAAAGAGTTAGAAAAAGGTCCCATAAAATCTATCCCCCATACATCAAAGATTTCCACTATCAGAATTGGATTAAGGGGCATCATACTTCGGTGTGTAAGACCACCTAACTTCTGACATCTCTCACAAGCGACACAATAGGCATGGGCATCACAAAATAAGGAAGGCCAATAAAATCCGCACTGCAAAACCTTAGCAGCGATTTTATTTCCACTAAAATGGCCTCCACACGGTTGATCATGGCAAAAAAGAGATAATTTGCATTTGATCATCCTCAGAAACATATCTCCTAATTACCTGATTGGGACAGTACTTGAAGAGACATGGATCGTCCCAGTAAAAGTACTTCACCTCAGACAAGAATTTGTACTTATCTTATTTCGACCATTGATTCGGCATTTCACGTGTGACAAGATAGTTAATGATGTTCGCATACCAAGGTGATTGAGAAATATGCATAAGCTGCTCATCAGGGAATGTCTCAGCTATGGGCAATGATTCACTAGAGAATTCAACTATGAGTCTAGAGAGGTGGTTTGCTACAACATTCTCAGTTCATTTCTTATCTCTAATCTCCAAATCAAACTCTTATAGCAATAAGACCCACCGAATCAGCCGCAACTTCGCATCTTTCTTGGAAAGCAGATATTTCAAAGTGGCATGATCTGAATAGACAAGGACCTTAGATCCTAAGAAATAAGACCTAAACTTGTCTAGAGCAAATACGACTGCTAGCAACTCCTTTTCTGTGGTGGAGTAATGGAGCTGAACATCGTTCAAAGTCCTGCTTGCATAGTAAATCACATGAGGGACTTTATCAATTCTCTGACCTAGAATAGCCCCAACTGCATAATTAGAAGCATTACACATGATCTCAAATGGAAGGTTCCCGTTAGGGGATCGAATGATGGGTGCGGAGGTCATAGCGGACTTCAATGTCTCGAAGGCTTTTAGGCATGCTTCATCGAACACAAATGGGGTGTCTTTAGCAAGAAGATTGCACAGGGGTCTAGCAATCTTGCTAAAATCCTTAATAAAACGCATATAAAAACTAGCATGGCCTAAGAATAACGAATCTCCTTAACCGTCTGCGGGGGCAGCAGGTTGGAGATTAAATCTACTTTAGCCCTATCCACTTCAATTCCTTTTTAGAGATAATATGCCCAAGAACAATTCCTCTTTGTACCATAAAATGACATTTTTCTCAGTTAAGCACGAGATTCTTCTCTTTACACCTCTCTAAGACTAGAGCTAGGTGTTCCAAGCATTCCTCAAAAGAAGACCTAAACACAGAAAAATCATCCATGAAAACCTCTAAGCATCGCTCTACTATATCAGAGAAAATAAATATCATACACTGCTGAAAGGTAGCAGGCGCATTGCATAGCCTAAAAGGCATGCGTCGGTAGGCGAATGTATTAAAAGGGCATGTGAATGTTGTCTTCTCTTGATCAGATGGATCCACTGGAATCTGGTTATAGCCGGAGTAACCATCCAAAAAATAGTAGTAAGTATGGCCGGCTAACCTTTCCAGCATTTGGTCAATGTAAGGAAGGGGAAAATGATCTCTCCTAGTCATTGAATTTAACTTTCGGTAGTCAATACAAGCACGCCATCCCATCTGAATACGAGAGGGAACTAACTCATTATGCTCATTGGCTACCACTATAATTCTTGACTTCTTAGGAACTACTTGCACGGGCTTACCCACTCACTATCGGATATCGGATAAATAATACCAGTGTCTAGAAGCTTGAGTACCTCGGCCCTGACAACTTCTTGCAACACTGGATTCAACCTCCTTTGTGGTTCACAAGAGGGTTTGGAGTTCTCCTCTAAGTGAATCTTGTGCATGATAACTGACGGGCTGATCCCTTTTAAATCTGCAATAGACCACCCAATAGTTTTCTTATGCTCGTGAAGGACTTCAAGCAATTTCTTTTCTTGAGCATTATCGAGAGTAGAAGCTATGATAACAGGCAAATATTCTTCTGGACTTAGAAAAGAGTACTTCAGATTATCAGGCAAAGGCTTCAGGTCCAGCTTTGGTGGTTTTTCGATCGAAGGAGGTCGAGGAGTTGATGAGAGATTGAAAGGCTCTGGTTTTGGTTGGAAAGAATGAGTACCCATAACAGGCACTAAATCTAAGAGTGCATTGACTTGCTCTATAGATTCATCTATATCGAAATCACAACCGAAGTGGGAAAGACAAGCCTCTAATGGGTCCTCTTTACAAGTTTACAAGAAAGATTCCTTTACTAGACTATCAATCAAATTGACTTGCCCAAAATCATCATCATCTATGTCTATTGAGGTCTTGTTGATATCAAAAACATTCAGCTCAGTAGTGAGGTTCCCAAAAGAAATTCTCATCACTCCATTTTTGCAATTGATTAGGGCATTGGATGTAGCAAGGAATGGTCACCCTAAAATCACAGGAATCTGGCCTCTTATGTTCTGAATAGGCTCAGTATCAAGGACAACAAAGTCCACTGGGAAGTAGAAAGTGTCTACCTTAATCAGAACATATTCAATGACACCCCTAGGAATTTTCACTGACCGATCAGCAAGTTGGATTGTCATTAGCGTAGGCTTCAACTCTCTTAAATACAACTGCACATAAATAGAATATGACAGTAAATTCACACTAGCCCCCATATCTACCAAAGCTCGCTCAATATGATGATCTCATATCTTGCAAGAAATTGTTGGACAGCCAGGGTCCTTATATTTGACAGGGATCTTGAATTGAATAATGGAGCTTGCTTGTTCAACTAAAAATGCCTTTTTCGGAACATTTGTCCTCCTCTTTCAAGTTACCAAGTCTTTAAGAAACTTAGCATAAAAAGGTACTTGCTTGATAGCATTAAGTAGTGGGATGTTTATCTGAACTTGCTTAAACACATCCAAGATTTCTTCGAATTGAGTACCTTTCTTATTGTCTTTTAGCCTATGAGGAAGGGCTTTAGGAATAAAGGTCCTATTTGAGGTATCTTCAATTACTTGCTTAGCAGGAGTAGCTTGGTTCACAAATTGAGGTGAAGACTCAACCTCAGTTGGAATATGCTCTTCTTCTTCTTCTTCTTCTTCTTCTTTCTCTTCGCTAGTTGGTATTCTCACTTTATTATCAACTATCTTTCCCGACCTAAGTGTGGTGATGGCTTGAACTTTACCATGTGTTGGTGCATTCGGTGGGTTATGAGTGGTCCCACTTGAGGAAACACCTTTAGGATTCGGGATTGGTTGACTTGGAAATTTACCCTTTTTTCTCTCACCCAATTGACTAGCTATTTGACCTATTTGACTCTTTAACCTAATGACGGGTTGAGTGTTCATGAGGCCGTTGTTCTTAACTTTTTGGAAAAGTTGGCTTGAAGTCTGATTATTTTGGGTGGTCACTTGGATGAATTGCTTGATAGTGTCCTCCAAAGATGAAAATTGCTGTGGAGTGACATGGGGTGATGGAGCAGGTTGGAATGATGGGGAACCCATATTAGGTATGGGTTGAGCTTGTGTCCACGAAAAATTTGGGTGATTTCTCCAACCCGGATTGTATGTCTCTGTGAATGGGCTATTGAATTGCTATTTATATTCATTCATTGCATTTACTTGTTGTGGCATTAATTCAGAGAATCCTACCATAGAGGGGCAAGTTTGCGACACATGCATAGGGCTAGCACACACAGAACATCCTTCGGCTTGAATTTGATTGACAGAATTGCTATCTAACCGCAGAGTTAACGCTTCAAGTTTCTTTGAGAGACTATCTAACTGCCTTCTAGTCTCTACACTTTCAGATAGCTCATAGGTTCCCTCTTTCTTGACTTCCTTCTTAACTTGAGCTGATGAATTTCTATAAGAAGAAAAATCCTATTGCTGAGAGCTCTCGGAGAGGTTTTCAAGAAAATTATAAGCTTCATCTTCCGTGAGACTAAGGAAAGTACCACTATTCATCAACTCAATCATATTTCGATTGGTTTGAGCCAACCCATTATAAAAGAACTAAACTAGTCTCTATTTTTCAAAACCATGGTGGGGACATCTCAAAAGTAGGTCCTTAAATCTTTCCCAAGATTCGCAAAATTTTTCATGATTCTCTTGACAGAAATCAGATATCTGACTACGAAGTTCATTTGTCTTGGACATGGGAAAAACTTTAGTTAAAAATTTGAAAACTAAAGTCTTCCAACCAATGATGGACCTAGAGGGTAGTGAATTAAGCCACGCTTTTGCTTTCCCTTTCAGGGAGAAAGAAAATAAACGTAAGCGAACAGAATCATCAGAAAAATTTTAAAACTTGAAAGTGGCACAGATTTTAAAAAAAATCCTTAATATGGAGGTAAGGGTCTTCTTGATCAATTCCATGAAAATTAGGAAGAAGTTGCATTACTTGCGATTTAAGCTCGAAATGGTTTGCGGTAGTGGCAGGCAAAACAATGCATGATGGTGGGTTGGTAGTGACAGGAGAGAAAAGCTTCTTCAAAGTTTTCGCCTCTTCTTGTTCATTAGCCATCGTTCATTCCTCAAACAAAGGATTGAGTTCTAAATTCTCTATCATATTCAATCTCTTAACACCGAGCTTCCAAACAATGCTCATGCACTACTCTACTCCTAAGAATTTTTTTTATGGGAACTAGTAGAAGAAAATAATCTAAATTAGTGAGATGGTGGAAAAACGAATTTTCAAGTCCCCGGCAACAACGCCGAAAACTTGGTGTGAATGTTTTAATTACTCGCAAGTGCACGAATCGGTACTTAGTATAGCTTTGGCAAGAGCGAGGTCGAATCCTAGGGACTTGATGGATGGAATGTACGAATCTCTCTCACTAATTCTAATTAATTCCTAATCTAGCTTAAAAATTAATTGGGATGATTTATCAACTAAGAATAAAATAATAAACTAATAAAAATACTAATGAAATAATCAATTAATAAAATACTAGGGTGGCGGAGTCATATATTTGATGTCATGTTCCTAGTATTCATGCCCAGCAAACTCTACTCTCTGTCTCACACTAATTTGGTCTCTCGACTCTATTAGATGTGGAAAATAAATTCAATTAAGCCCAATTAAATTATAAAATCCAAGTGTTAATTCTTCCATAGCCAAACAAATGTATAAAATTAAAACACTCGCTATATCCGTCAAAACACACCCTATATCCGCTCTCAACAAATCATAAGGCGAATCCAACAAAACATAGTGAGAATCCAATTTTATTTTTATCAATTAAGATAGGCATTCAATAGGAAAAATTATTTTTAACATTAAAACATTAAATTGGTAGAGTCAATTGGCATGAATACGTGCAAGGGAATCAATCAAATATACTCATCCTCAATCCTAGAAAATAACATAGCCTAGCATGCTTGTAATTAAAACGCAACACATAATTAAATAATGCATAATTAAATAAACAAAATACTTACTTGATACGCGCAAATAAATTGAAGAACAAATTATTGATTCTGAATTAATTATGCAAAAATATGTGGCTGTCTCTTGTTGAAAAGGAAGAAAGAAAGAATAGAAATAAGGTTTCTGTCTGTTGAAAATCACACAAGAGGAGAAGAAAGAACAAAATTAAGATGTAGCTGTTTTTATCAAAAAACGTGCAAGGAATTGAAGAGGAGAATTTTTTTTTTGTAAGGCTGTCCCCCGATTGCTGCGGCTCCTTCTCTTTTTATAATTGTTGTAAGAGCCCTCGTAGGGCTTTAAATAAAATAAATGGGCTTGGCCCTTTAATTAATTGGCTGCTGCTTTAACTTTGTTGGGTGGGCCGGCTTGCTGCTATACTTATTCTTAAGCCCATTGGTGAAAGTGTTGGCTGCTATAATTGTTGTGGCAGTTGTGCTTTGTAGGCATTTTAATTTAATTGGCTTCAAGAATTAATAAAAAGCAAATCAAATGCGTTGCCTATGAGGATTGAACCTAGGTACACCATGAGAAAATTTAATAAACTTTCCAACCGAGCTAGGAACCCATTTGATAATATCTTGCACCTTAAATTTTATTCTTCATTCTCGCCAAATTATGATCCTCCAGGGCACTGATCATACATTGGCCATAACTTTGCGGTCCGAACTCTGATTGACGCAAGGTTTTCGTCCACGCGTAGCTAACTCAAAAATATAAAACTTTTATCTCTGGAGTTTTCTTCAAATTCACTACGGATTAGTGCCATAAATTTATTGAACTCAAGCCTTACGCGCAACCATTTTTTCCTTCAATTGCAAACTTCTCGATTTAATCCCAAATACCTGAAAAGTTAAAAAAACACAACAAATGTAGTAATATATGCTTCTTTAAGATATATATATTAGTGCCCTAAATTGTACCAATTTCTTGGCACATCAGTGTTAGTTCTATATGCAACAAGTAAAATGGAATCATCGCTAACATTCTTAACAATGCAATGATCGGATTTAAAAATAACTTCATAACCCTTATCACACAATTGACTAATGCTAAGTAAATTATCCTTTAAACCATTAACTAATAGAACATTATCAATACATGTAGAATACTTACTAACCTTACCTATATCGATGATTTTGCCCTTGGCATTGTCTCTAAAAGTCACATTCCCTCCTCTCTTGGGAATAAGATTCAAGAAGTTTGTTTTTGTCTCCCGTCATGTGCTTTGAGCATCCACTATCTAAGAACCATTTGGATTTGCTACCTTTGGCTTTCAAGCACACCTACACCATAACCTTAAGTAACTTCTCCTTTGGTACCCAAAATGTATTGGGTCCCTTTGGGTTAGCAAACGTAATGGTTCCTTTTGGAACCCAAGCAAGCATTCTCTTAGGGAAACTTTTATTCCTATAGTAACAATGATCCATATAGTGAGCATTTCTACCACAATATGAGCAAAGATGAGTGGGATCATGAGGTATGTATGTTTTAAAAAAGTTTTTGTGATCCTTTTGGTTATCAGTTTGGTTATAACCCAAACCGGCTTTGTCGAATATACACAATTGCATTTCTAATAGTTTATCCAAGTTGTCCCTTCCATTGGTGAACTTCGCTAGACTATTAGTTAAATCATTCACTTGGTCTTTCAATTTGACATTTTCCACTAGAAGTGTGTTTGGAGTTTCTTTTCCCTTTCCTTTTTTCAAAGTTTTGATTTCATTTTTCAAAACCATATTTTCTTTCTCAAATGTTTCACACTTACTAGAAACCATAAAATTGTCCTTTTTGAGGCTTGCATACTTTTTAGATAAGTTTTCAAACTTGCTATGCAATTCCTCAAACATTTCATACAATTCATCATAGTCATTCTCATCATGTGCATCATTATTAATAGAGACATTATCATCGCTAAATGAATCGTAAATAGAGTCTACCTCATCGTCATTTTCCATAAGGCAAAGATTTGCAGTTTTCTCGTCGCTAAAGTCGGCATCGGACTTGCCTCCTTCGGAATCACTCCAAGTGCCTTTGAGGGCGTGCTTAACTTGTTTGAAAGCTTTGTCCCTCTTTTCCTTTCTTCTAACCGGGTAATTAATTTTGAAATGCCCCGGTTGATGGCAATGGAAACATTTCTTTACTATTCGTTTTCAACTCTTGGTTGAATAGATCGATCATTGTTTCTTCTTGAAGAAGAATTAAAGTTGTTTCCTTTTCCTTGAAATTTCTTCTTCTTAGTTAGAAATTTTATGAATTTTCTAGAAAGAAGTTCCATAACCTCATCTCCTCCCATCAACTCCTCATCATCATCTAGTTGAGTTGCTTTGAGAGCTAGTGTCTTTTTGGCTTTCGAATCACCCTTTTCTTCTCTTTCCAATTCCTTCTCATGGGTTTTAAGTGAACCCAAGAGTTCATCCATGCTTAGCGTCTTGAGGTTCTTGGCTTCTTGAATAGCCATCACTTTGGGTCTCCATTTATTGGGAAGAGTTCTAAGAATCTTTCGAATATTGTCTTCATTAGAATAGATCTTTCTAAGAAGATCTAAAGCATTAGTGATAATAGAGAACCTACTATACATAAAACCAAGTGATTCATTTGGTTCCATTTTGAATAGTTCATAATCATGAACAAGCATGTCAATATTGTTATCCTTAACTTGTGAGGTTCCCTCATGAGCAACCTCTAGTTTGTCCTAAATTTCTTTGGCGGTTTTACAATTAGAAATTTTGTTGTATTCGTCCATGGTTAATGCACAATGTAGAGAATTCAAAGCTTTAGCATTAAATTGGATTTTCTTAATGTCATGCTCATCGTATTCGGAAATAGACTTAGGAGTAACATTACCCCTTTCATCGGTTTTGGTAATCTCATAGGGTCTAATGAGTGTAACCCTCCATTGTTTAAAGTCACTAGCTTGTATAAAAGTACACATGCGATTTTTCCAATAACTATAATTTTTGCCATTAAATAGAGGTGGCCTAGTGGTGGAAGAACCTTCGTTAAGTCCTGTTCCTTGATAGATAGACATAATCGTAAACTCTAAGATTGTAGAATCAAAATAAGAGCACAACCTCTGATACTAATTATAGGTCAAAAAATACCCTAGAGGGGGGGGGGGGTGAATAAGGTTTTTAAAACTAAATCGGATTTTTAAAATCGTTTTAAAAATATTTAATGTCTATATCAATTAAGCAAGCAAGATACCAAACTAATTCTATTCACAATGAAGATATAGTAATATATAATAGAGCAAGAGATAGAGAGATTAAACCGATAGAAGTCGAAGACTTTTTGTCCACACGGTTCAGCTTGTTAGCCCTTACTTCCGTGCTCGGGTAGTTCCCCAAGGATTTCCACTAATATCGATCTACTTTCGGGTGAAGATCAAACCTCTACAAGTGTTCACACTCTTATAAATGTTGCTATCTTATAGCACTCAACACAAGAACAACCTCTTGCTTTTCTAAGAGATAAACCTCTCTTGAATTTTGAAGAATAAGTTTTTGGTGATACACACCAAAGTACAATAACACTAAAGTGTATGAAGAATACAAATTAAGCTCACAGTAGAGGTTATCAAGTTTGATCAAGAATAATAGCTCAAGAATTGATGATTTGATCAAGTGAAGATTTTGATATTTTAAGTAAAACTCTTAAGAATGATTTTTGGCAATAGATGATATTCAAAGCTAGTAAGAGTGCCCAAAAAGTGTTTTAAAAATCATATATATAGTTTAGGAAACAATATGGCCATTTGGGGTGGTTGAAGTACAAAACTAGTCTAGCAAGAAATCTCCAACGGCTATATTTTCTTGATGAAGTCGACTCCCATGGAGTTCATGTAGTCGACTACATACCTGCATGATGATGTAGTCGACTACATTGCTCTGGAGTAGGAAGGTTTTATGCAATTTTTCAACTTTTGTATTTTGACTCCAAAATTGATTCCAATGCTTGGGGAATGTCAAAAATAGGTTTCTAAGACTTCTAATATAGTTTTTGTATCAAAAATCATTCATATGAATTTATAGTGAATTTTGCAAGATGACTAGTTTTCGGTAAAAAGCTTTTTCAAAGTGAAAACTAATTCCAATCAATCTTTACATGGCTAAATCATTTTAAGAGCTACATAATTGATCAATGATAACTTTTACATAAAATCTAAGCACTCACTCTATTTTGTTAATAATATGAGTCTTCGAAATGCTTGATTTTCTTGTACGTTTCTTCACTTGTTTGTTGATATTAACCTCTCTTGGTTGTGGTTATTTGTATAGCACATAGAGGTCATTTAAGTTCATTTCTTGTGAGTTGAAGCAAGTGTTGAGGTTGAATAAGAATTGTCGATTTTGGTTCGAAGTCAAACTTGGTCGGTAGAGATATTGTTTAAGAGCTATCATCATTTGAACACACAAGTTAAATAACACTTTGTTAACTTATTGTTATTATCAAAATAAGATTAATTGACTTTATTGTCAACAATACCAACTCTTGGTTTGGCAAGTAGGGCCGGTGGTTTTCCAACCCCATTTGTAGGAATATATGTTGTTACCCTAAACCTGTCAATGGGGCTCTCATGTTATTGTTGTCGGTATGTTTTTACCTAAACACCAAAAAGTGGTTTTCGATTTTATTTTCTTGTCAAGTCATAGTTTTTCGAGAATTATGTAACTCTTGACAAAATATTAATTTTTTGGGTCAATCCCGATTTCTTTCTCCCCATTCTTAACCACGTTTAGATTATCTATCGCACTAGACGATTCACAAGATCAGACTTACCATCAATCATGCCTTCTCATCACAACACTGAGCTATCGATCGATCTGACCGGGGTCAACAATACTGAAGGTAACCATGATGAAGCCTCTCGTGCAGCGGATGTGCCGCCTGGTCACATTCTCCTATAAACCGAGGGTGGCACCTTAACCCTTGAACACCTGTGCCATATAATCTAGGATCTGAACCTGTCTATGGCCATCATGAAGAATCACCAAGCTGCCACCCAAGCTCGTCTGGACACCTTAATCGCTACCAGATACAAGCTAAACCAAGCCAACCCAATCCAAATCTATACCCAACCGAAGACAACTAAACCCGAGGCTCAGTAGCTCCACTTAACATCCGCCTCCCAGTTCATACCAACATCAACCCCCACTTCTTGTGGTCCCTACCAGTAGATATACCACCAGTGCGAGATCCCGAAGGCACCCGGCTGAACCCTGAACATAACCAACCAACCCTTTCAAAACCATAATCCTCAAGCCATCCCCGATGGAGATCCAAACCAGGGCTGATACCCCAAAACCGTAATCAATCAAGCCAAAGAGAATGAGGCCATTATCACGCTTAAGGATCAGATGAAAGCTCTAAACCAGAGGGTGGCCGAAAAAGGCTGATGACATTGCCGATCTTTAAAACCTATCTCTATATCCAAATGCCTGTTTGTCGATTTATTTCAAACTTCCTCACATTGAGAAGTTCTCAGGGAACACTCCACCTCACTTGCACCTCAAAGCCTATGTCCAAACCATGCAATTGTACGGATTGGAAGAGGATCACTTATCCCAAGATTTCCACCAAACTCTCACTGGACTAGCCCACAATTGGTTTTTGAGTTTGGAGAAGCACTGGGTAGCCGACTGAAAAAGTATAGTGAAGGAGTTCATGGAACGTTATAAGTCCAACGAGGAGCTCAAAGTCACCCATAAGAATCTCAAGATGATGAAACAGAGAAAATACGAGAATGTCAGTGACTTCATCACTTGCTGGAGAGAGTTAGCATCTCAATTGGTCGACATAATTCTCGAGGAAGAGCAGTTGGGGATAATTATCAAGAATTTTAAGCCCGAGATCCGAAGCGGCATGGGTCACCAATACTTTGACCACTACAAGGCCTTGATGCAGGTAGCTAATGCGACCGAGGAAGAACTTACCCAAATTGCCGAGGCTAAGAAAATTTCTTCTTAATATGAGGAGACCACTCCAGCCATTAATCAAGTCTGGTCTTACCAAAGCACGAGCCCCTATCAAGAAACCAGCTTCCATTATCCACAAGAAGAAGGGCTGAAAAAGAGGAGTAGTAGAAAGAAACACCATCCATTTTCATGCATATCAACTCCGTTGAGTCAAACTTTAGCCATGCTATAAGCCGAGGGCATTTTACAACTGCTAGCCCCTCGCACACCCCCCCAACCCAGCTCTCCCTGGCTGGAATGCCAATGAACGCTGAACTTACCATCAAGGATTCGGACATAGCACTGATTATTATTGCGCTTTAAAGCATGCCATCCAAGACTTGATTGACGCCAAGAAGATTACCCTTCCTTGATGAAAGAAGCCTTAAGCAGAGGCAAACACCATTAATTCAATTTACTTGAACAATCCTAAAGATAAGGGGAATTAAGAGAGAAAGGGAGCGAAATTGTAAGGGTTAAAGGTAGAATGAGGAATTTCTTATCAATGTACCCATTCATTTCATTAATAAAATCAATCATTTTTTCCCTTTCGAGTATCCTAAAATTCATGTATGCCTCTACTTCAACTCAATCCATAAACAATATTCCTGAAAGGACGCAAGCAAATTGAAGAGGGTGAAGCTACCATAGATACGTTGAGGGTGCAAGGGGCATACACTGAGGTTGCCAAGGGTATATGTACTAAGAGTATCGACAAGAAAACTTAAATAGCTTTTTAAAGACTAGCCTTTCCATCATCATTCGCATACATTTAGGGTGCCGAGGGAATATGCACTGAGGGTATCGATAAGAAAACTCGAGCAACTCCTCAAAGACTAGCATTTCCATCATCATTCGTATACACTGAGGGTGCTGAGGGTATCGACAAGAAGACTCGAGCAGCTCCTCAAATACTAGCCTCTCCATCATCATTTGCATACACTAAGGATGCCGAGGGTATATGCACTGAGAGTATCGACAAGAACACATGAACAATTCCCCTTAAGTCTAGCCTCTCCATTTACCATTCTCACTGAGGGTGCTTTAACATACACCACCACGACCCTATGATTGTCCTATCATCAGAACAAAAAACTCTATCTTTAGAGGTAGAATCAAGTCAACAAAATCAATTGGTTCCCAATTGAAGGCCCCCGGATAATCCACACCCACTCATCAAAATGCAGAATATAGATAATTCTCCTGAAACTAAGGATATGAGCAAAATCACCAACGCACACGGACTCGGACAAGCTCAAGAATCAAGAAGGAGATAGCAACTTATTAAAATAGAAGCATGACGCTGTATCGACAGAATCCCAAGATAGGAGCACGCCATTTCTCCTGTTACCGATATCACCTTGCACTCACTCACTAAATTAACCAAAAATCAGTATTTGTCTTTTTAGTGTTGCTATGTTATCGAAAAATGATCGGTCTTGCATGCATACATCTGCACTTAGATAATTTCAAGTAGCGTAACATACTTCATAAATCAGGCAACTCAAGATTCACGACCTTTTCAAAATCAAGTTTTCAAAAATAATAGTATAATGGTTTAAGAAGTATGAGAATACTTGAAATTTAGGAAAGCATGGCATAAGCATTGGATATAGTGCATACACATGAACACTTGCATAAGTGCACCACGTATCGGTCCAAAAGCAAGTAAGCACTAAGCTCCATGACTTACCAGATAGGCTTCACCACTGCATCCCGGTGTATACGTCAATGATTAATCACACTACATGCACAACTCTAACCAGAGCACTCTTGATCATCAGGATAAAATCACCTCACAATTTCCTCCTAAAGAGTCGAACCACGTCAGAACTCCCAAAGATTTGAAGCACCTCATTCCTCATAGAGAGTCGAACCACATCAGAATTCCTCCCAAATAGTCGAATCACTTCACATGTCCTCCCAGAGAGGCAAGTTATTTCACAAGCCCTCCTAGAGAGGCAAATCACATCACAAATCCTCCTAGATAGGTAAATCCCAAGCCTTTTTTTATAGGCACGAATCCAAAGCCTTTCTACAGGCAAATCCTAAGCTCTTTCTACAGGTACCATTCCAAAGCCCTTTCCGCAGGCACGAACTAAAGCTTTTTTTACAGGTAAATCCTAAGCCCTTTTTACAGGCATGAATCTAAAGCCCTTTCTACAGGCACCATTCTAAAGCTTTTTTTATAGGCACAAACCAAAGCCCTTTCTACAGGCATTATTCCAAAGCCCTTTCCACAAGCATGAACCAAAGCCATTCTATAGGCAATCCCAAGCACCTTATATATGAAAATCTCAAGCCCTTTCTACAGACAATTCCAAGCCCTTTCCACAGGCACACAATAAAACCTTTTTTACATGCAAACTTAAGCCCTCTCCAAAAATAAAAAAGCCCCCTTTAAGAGGATATCAGAGAAAGATAGAGAAAAAGACTGGAATGAGAAAATTTCGTAAAACACAGGAAACAAGCCCCACAAAAGGATCTTTGGCCCAATTTCTTATATTCTAAGAAAAGCCTTCAAGATACGCTCCCAAAGGTTCTCTAACCAAAAATCACTAACACAGAACGACGATATCAAATGTGAACTTCCAAGGAAAACTTTCTCAAATTACAAGGACAATGATGCTCAGAAAACCTGACAAAGTGAGAAGGAACAAAGTGGGTATAAGAAAAAATTAAAAGAGTAGAAAAGAGGATAAATCTCACAGTGCCAAAAGAAAAGAATATTAAAACAACAAGAAAAGCAAAAGATGGCAGCGAAAGCCATACCAAGAGTGACGGCTAGGCCAAAAGGCCCAGGGCTACGTCTTGGGTAAGGAAGGTTGCTGACCATACAAAAGAAAAAAACAAGCAAGCTGCATCAAAAGGCTTTCAAACAATCAAGAAGGAATAAGGGCATCAAAAAATATAAAATGATGCAGGCACACAAAAATTCTTCTCTCAAGAAGTCATAAAATAATAAGCAGAATTATACCTTGGTGACATGAGGAAAAAGCCACGAAAACAGAGCAAGAGACAAAGTCAAAAACATATACACAAGGTTCAAGATTCGAGAGAACATAACTCGATCCTTTCTCAAAAAAGAAGGCAACCAAAAGTTCTTGTTTATATTCAAAAAAAGATATCACACCAGAACTTTCTCTTTCTATCTCTCTATGTCTGCTCAGAGACTTTCACCCCCTCAGCAAATCATCAACTTTCATCACCTCAACATATCATTAATCCCCCACATCTTAGCCCCGCATCATCATATCCCCAGCTGATTACCAACCCTCAGCCTTTATCCTAGCCAGTAGGATTCATCATATCCTCAACACACCACTAATCAACATATCTCCAGCAGATCATCAACCCTCAAAATTTATCCCAGCTAGTAAGAATCCTCATTTCCTTAGCGGACCATCAATCATTATACCACCAACCGCCCCACACCAAAACAGGGCCTCCCATAGACCACCAATCATCATATCCCCAATAGATCATCAACCTTCAGCCTTTATCCTAACCAGTAGAAATCCTCATTTTCTCAATAGACCATCAATTCTCATTTTCCCAGTAACCTTTATCCAAAATCATCAACCTCTTTCACCAAAACAATATCTCCAGCAGACCAGCAACCATCAATTTAGATCACCTGCCCTCACCCCTTCAAAGTATCCCAATTAAATTGTTGTCAGAACCGTCCCTATCAATGGGAGTACATCAGCTCCACCCCCAATCAAATTATTGACAGAATTGTCCATACCGATGGGAGTACACCAGTTCAACACCTTAATCAAATTATTGACAGAACCATCCGTACCGATGAGAGTACATCAGCTCAACACCCCGATTAAATTATTGACATAACCGCCCTTACCGATAGGAGTACATCAGCTCAACACCTCAATCAAATTATTGACAGAACCGTCCCTACCGATGGGAGTACATCAGCTCAACACCCTGATCAAATTTTTGACAGAACCATCCCTACCGATGGGAGTACATCAGCTCAATACCCTAATTAAATTATTGACAAAACTGTCCTATCAATAGGTGTACATCAGCTCAACACTCCGATCAAATTATTGATAGAACTGCCCCTACCGATGGGAGTACATCTGCTAAACACCTCGATCAAATTAGTGACAAAACCATCCCTACCGATAGAAGTATATCAGCTCAACACCCCGATCAAATTGTTGACAAAACCGTCCTTATCGATAGGAGTACATCAGCTTAACACTCTGATCAAATTTTGAAATAACTGTCCTTACCGATGGGAGTATATCAGCTCAACACTCTAATCAAATTATTGAAAGAACCGTCCCTATGGATGGAAGCACATCAGCTCAACACCTTAATCAAATTGTTAACATAACCGTCCCTATCGATGGGAGTACATCAGTTTAACACCCCGATCAAATTATGGACATAACCGTCCGTATTGATGGGAGTACATCAGCTCAACACCCCAATTAAATTATTGATAGAATCATCCCGATCGATGGGCGTACATCAGCTCAACACCCCGATCAAATTATTGACAGAACTGTCCCTACCGATGGGAGTACATCAACTTAACACCCCGATCAAATTATTGATAGAACCATCCCTACCGATAGGTGTACATTAGCTCAACACCTCAATCAAATTATTAACAAAGCCATTTCTATCGATGGGAGTACATCAACTCAACACTCCAATCAAATTTTTGACAGAATTATCCTTACCGATGGGAGTACATCAGCTTAACACCTCGATCAGATTGTTTACAGAACGGTCTCTACCGATTAGAGTACATTAGCTCAACACCCCGGTCAAATTATTGATAAAACTGTCTCTACCGATAGAAGTACATCAGCTCAACACCTCGATCAAATTATTGATAGAACCGTCCTACCAATAGGAGTACATCAACTCAAATTATTGACATAATTGTCCCTACCGATGAAAGTACGTCAGCTCAACACCCCGATCAAATTGTTGACAAAACCGTCCTTACCGATGGGAGTACATCAACTCAACACCCCAATTAAGTTATTGACAAAACCGTTCTTACCAATGGTAGTATATCAGCTCAATCCCCCAATCAAATTGTTGACAAAACCGTCCTTACCGATGAGAGTATATTAGCTCAACCCCCCAATCAATTTGTTGACAAAATTGTCCCTATCGATGGGAGTACATCAGCTCAATCCCTCAATCAGAATTGTTAACAGAACCATCCCTACCTATGAGAGTACATTAGTTCAACACCCTAATCAGAATTGTTGACAGAACCGTCCCTACTAAGGGGAGTACATCAGCTCAACACCCAAATCAGAATTGTTGACAGAACCGTCCCTACCGATAGGAGTACATCAGCTTAACACCCCAATCAAAATTATTGACAGAACCGTCCTTACTGAGGGGAGTACATCAGCTCAACACCTAAATCAGAATTGTTGACAGAACTGCCCTTACCTATAGGAATACATCAGCTTAACACCCTAATCAAAATTGTTACCAGAACTGTCCCTACCGATGGGATTACATCAGCTCAACACCCGACTAAAATCATTGACAAAACCTTCTTAGCAAGCGGGAGTACAGCATAATAAAGTCACAGTACGGCACATGGCATGTCCCTAATAGTTCAAAAATACCCAGCTGAGATAAACAGCATAGCACGACATCATTCGCATATCATTATTTTTAAAATATCACTTTAATTCATGTGAATGCCGCAAAATGATACGTTCTTGTTATCCTCCTAGGTTCTTTGCTTCATAAAGAACCCAGGCCGAGAGGATCTGTGAACACCTTATTTTGCGACCCTCACAAAAACCCCAAACTCTAGGAAAATGAGCACACATGCATGCACGAGAATTTCTAAATACATACATACATACAATATACATGTTATACAAGTAAAAAAATGAAGCCAAAAGGCCCCTCGGATGAGAAGTTACTAGAATTACCGGAAGCCGCCAGAATCGAAAATTGTCAAAACTCCTGGAAAATTTTGAAAGGAGAGTTTCCCATTTATGATCATCCTTAAACTTTTAGGGTTGTTATACATTACTACAAGGAGAAACATATTCAAAATTCAGCTCAATTCAACGGCCGGATCTCCGAGAATTTAGAAAATTGAAGGTTTATTTTGGGTAATCAAAAGACGACATTCCCGAACTCCAAATAAGCTCAAATTTTGTCAGTAGACAGGGTATATAATGGGGAACAACATACTAAAAAATTAGATCAATCCGATAAATCATTTGACATAAATTAAAGAAATCGCCTACAGGCACACACATCCAGGGGTGTGTCTACACGACACACAAGGGTGTGTGTCATGGGGACATACTAATTAGAGGGTCTGTCCATATGACACACCACATATGATTTTTCATTTTCTCTCATTTAGATACTCTCCGACCTTCAAAAATCATGAAATTTTGTGGAGAACTAGGAAATTTTACTAGAAATAGCATATTTAAAAATCAATTACATTTAAAGGTCGAATCTTTAGGAATTTGAAAAAATGGAAATTCATCTTAGGAAATCAAACAGAGGCCTTCCTAATGTCCAAAAATTCTGAAATTTAGATAGTAGTTAGGTCTTAACATAAAAATTAGACTAATCCGATATTTAGTTTGGCCGAAATTACAAAAATCGTCACACGTTCAAATCTGGGGTTTGTCCGCTAACACACCTTTTGTTCGCTGACACGACCAAAGTTTTTGTCTGCAGACACACCCCTTATCCATGGATACATCCTTTAACCATGGACAAACACTTCCAGACCTAGCCCATTAATTATTCTACAGTTATAAATACACCTTCACTGACCCCATTTAAAGCATGAGTTAGCTTTGGGACTTCGGGAACAGTGCTCTAAAATAGTATTTTACTATTTTTGAGGCTCTCATGTATTTTTTATCTCAATCCGGCTTTAATTTTTTATCTGTCTTTATTTTATCAGTTATAATTGATCAATTGCATGCAAAAATTGTTGTTTATCTCAAAATCAGTTAAAATTTAACATTTAAAACCCATTTTTAAAACCAAAGGCATAGAACGAGCTGTAAACCATTTTTAAATATACTTTTATCAGTTAATTTCATTAAATTGCAATTTTATCAGTTTTGATTTATGAAGGGATCAATACATGTTTGTACCCGGTTTAATTTATAAATTGCGGTGCTTACCTAAATATCCAATATGAGAGTACTAGATTCGTCAATGCCGGTTTAAATTATTAAAATGCGGTACACTATTGACGAACGAATCTTGAGGATCGCCGGATATCCGATTCCAAATTGAATTAACTTCCGAAAAGGCCTAAATCTTTCCAAAAACACCTGTTTTGCTATTTATCATTATCAAAACAATTCTTCAAATCATACACACACACACACACTTATTTCTAAAATCGAAGGGCGAATTACGAAGCACATGATTTTTATCCCCACCCCAAAATCCCGTTTTCCTAAAATTAGGAGTTGATTTACGATTACAACAATTAACATGCAAATGTTCGATTATAATTTCACTCATATCCTATTCAGATACCGAAAGGGCGAATTGGGTGCCTAATACCTTCCCGATTCGTGACTTAATCCCCGAACCCTTTGAATCAACTAGTTTCGCATTATTGTGTTTGTTGACCTTGAAGGTCTTAATCTTATTTTGATAATAACAATAAATTAATCATGTATTTTTTAAGATGTGTGTTGAAGTAATTATAGCCACATTTCAATGATCATCATACGTGGACCAAAACCGATTAATCCAAACTGAGATCATTCCTCTGCAAGCTTTGGACAAGTCAAAGTAGATCAATCTCATCACAATGCAAATCCATGGAGCACGAAGATCAAAGATCACATGTAAAAGCTTCAAGACAAAAGCTTCAAGTGAAGATCAAATTGAAGAAACAAATTGAAGCATTTAAAGACTCGTTAATTCGATAATTGAGTGAGTGCTTAGGATTTTTGTAAAGTTTCTTATTTGATGATTATTATAGCTCATATACTTTGGTACAATATTCTTAGATTGATCAAAATAAAGTTTGAATCAAAATCATTTCAAAACATCATTCTTACAAAAATCGATTTTGAAATAAATTCATATTAAATTCAAACGATCATATTTTGAGTTTTTCTGAAATAGGTGTCTTAGGGATATATATTTGAGGTCCTCAAAGCATTAGAATTGATTTTGGAGCTTATATGCAAATGTGTAAAAATTGAGATTTTTGGCCTAAATGGCCTGATGGACAGAGCCTTGGTCAAACGACTAAGCAGCTTGGCTCAGTCGACTAAGAAACTTTTGATCATTTTTATATACATACTTCATCTATCTTCAATATCAAAAGATTCAAGAAATTATTTTTGATCAATCATTCTTATTGAGCTATAAATCTTGATCAAACAAGTAACTCTAGTGTGAGCTTTAATTGTATCTCTTAAACACTTTAGAGTTGTTGTTCATTGGTGTGAATCACCAAACAATCTATATTCAATTGTGAGAGGTAAATCTCACAAAGTTAGCAAGAGGGATTATTGTGAGAGTATTGTGGTAAAGTAATACTTGTAGAGTGTGTGAGATGATACACTTGTAGTGGTTTATTTTTCACCCGAAAGAAAAAATATTTTAGTGGAACTTCTCGGGGAACTAACCAAGCGCAGACGTATGGTTTAGGAAACCAAAACCGTGAGGACAAAAGGTCTTGAGCTTCAAATTGATTTAATCTTTCTTAACTCAACCGAGCGCGGACGCATGGTTTAAATTGATATTCTGGCTATGACCAAATCCCTGTTAATCTAGTGGATCAAGAGAAAACAACATTCACGTGTCCATTTAGCACATTTGCCTAGCGTCGCATGCCCTTTGTGTTATGTAACGCTTTTACTACCTTCCAAAGTTGCATGAATTTAATATTTTCTGACATGGTAGAACGGTGTTTATAGGTATTTATGGACGAATTTTCCTGTTTTCAGGTCTTTTTATGATAATTGTTTGCACAATTTAAAATTAGTTCTAGAAGGATGTAAAGAAAAGAACCTTGTTTTAAATTGGGAGAAATGCCACTTTATGGTACAGAAATGGATTGTTCTTGGACATATTGTGTCATAAAAAGGCATAGAGGTGGATAAAGCAAAAGTAAATTTAATATCTAATCTTTCGCCTCCAAAGATAGTTAAAGAAGTTTGATCGTTTTTAGGACATGCAGGTTGTAACACCCCCGCCTTAATCTACAGGTAATACTCGTAATTAAGACCTGAAGTATTACTAACCCATCTTAGTAGGTCTAAGACAGGTGTATAAGAAGAATATAAACCAGCAACAATATATATATATCAAGCAACGACAGGCATGGGTACAAAAGTGATACTATAACTTGTAAACATACATTATAGATATACATGGCCAAACCATATGAACAAAAAAAATATAAATAGTCTTCGGGCTAGACGTGGCTTCCTGGACAAACATATCCATTACAAAAGAGAACTATAGTATCAGAGGCTCTACTTCGTCCCAAGTCCCGCCATATCCTTGCCTTCATTTGACTCCTTAATACCTGGAAGTATTGTTGGGAAACAGTATGCCAAAAATAGAGTGCCAATCTATAGTGTAAATTTTTCCCAAATTTTATACTTCGGACCGGTATGCCAAAACTCGCACAGAAATAATTAAACAAGAAATTTTACAAGATTAACTTAAGCACTCACTTAATTTGAAATTAACGAGTTTTCAAGCGCTTAGAAAGTTTTTTTGGTTCTTCACTTGCTTTGAACTTTTATCCTCATTGATTTGTCATTGAATGTTTGCTTTGATTAAGTTGTTAGGAGTGATGCAAGACAATGAGATTTGGAATACATTTAGAGGATTGATTTCACTATCGGTTTTGTCGGTTTTGTTCCACGTATGATAATCATTAGATTGTGGCTATACTTAAAACATCACACAAGTTAAATTACACATTATTAAATTATTGTTATTATTAAAACAAGATTAGTGATTTTTAGGTCAACAATGGCTACTAAATATCTCATTACATTAGAAAATAATGTCAAAATTCTTACTATTTAAACAATAGTGTAACGAGCATCATTAATGATATATATGTCGATGCAATAATTGAGAATTGAATCTTGAAAAACTATAAAGTAGTAACATAATTTTTTTTTAAAAAAAAAACCTACATGATCTTAACATAAACGAAAGCCAATCAAATTAAAGAATTCAACCTTAAAACTAAATTTTCTAATCACTAAAAAGCAACTAAAACAAATCATTCAAAATTAGGTAAACAAAACAAAAGGTTTAAGAGCAACAAATAATAGTGGATAATATACTAGAACATTTTAGAATATAATCAAATGCATGCCACTTGCCATGATTATATTGAAAGATCTAATTTTGCATACTATATATAATGAGTTAATTAGTTGTGTTTGAGATCTTCCTATGAACTTGAATATTTCAAAATTTTATAAATTCATTACTACCTTTCTCTCAATTAACGTAATATTTCATATTAAATTTTTCATCTCAAATTAATAATCAAATATTTATAGTACAGTGTTGTAATTCAAGGTTTAGTTTTAAATAAATAAAAAAAGAAATATTTGATAAATAAGAAGAGTAGGCTAAATACCACATTATTTTAAGTCGACGTCCTAACCTTTTAAGCGGATTTTAAAATCCAGCAAATATAGGGGATTTTAAAATTTCATAATATCTCAAAAGAAAATTCTCGAATTATATAAATCTTAAAGATTATTTCAAAAGTAAATTCCTTAGGCAATAATTTATGGTTCTTTCAGTTGCGGACTTTAATGGAGAAATGGAGCTTTACTAGCGCAAATATAATGGTTCGGTCAGCTCATCCCCACATCAAAGGACTGGCCACCTTCCCCTCCAACACTTCGTCGAAGAACGTGTTTTCGACCTCATATTGCTCTATTTGCAGAAGAGAGCAAAGGACCGTGTGGCATTGACAGATTGGGGCTTTAACAAGGTTTCTAGACTCAGTCAAGATGTATGTCTCTACGTACATTTGACGTATATAAAAAGGGCTTGTAAGACCGTATAAGACAAGCTAGTACAGTTTACAAGATATTGAAACTCAAATCAAAATAGAGGGTAAATCGTCAAGCTTATCTTGTGGATGTACACACTGATCCTCCAGAGCATGCCGTGTAAATTAATTTTGCATAGATCTTAACATAAACATAATTTTGGATAACATTCATGCATATATACAAATTAAAATACAGATCTTGGACTAACATGATTCTACATAAATAATTTAATTGGAAAGATTCATTGATCTCAGTCTGTAGCAATAGCAAAATAATGGAGAGAGTGATGTTCTTTGAAGCAAAGCCATAGTAACATGTTTCTCTTTTTTGGCCTATACCTTTCTGTGTTGTATCGTAATGTTGGAATACATAACTGATGGAATGATACCTATTATTATAGGCAGAGAGATGACCTAATTCTCTATCTGTCTATGACTCCCATTTACCATCAAAGTAGGATAGAGGTTAATCTGTAACTAATAAAGATAATGGTTATAAATATCTAACTAATAGAGATTTATCTGCAACTGATTGTACAGTTTAAGACTTGGCCAATTCCAATAATTTATTTATTTAATAAATCATCAAATAATAAAATGAGCTAATTATGTGGGCCACATAAGATTTAAATAATTAATTCTTACATTCTCCCACTTGTCCCATATAATACATGATTTAAATAAATAATCATTATGTGCACAATATATTAGATTGGCGGTCTCCATAATTCGGTTATGATGAGTACCGTATTAAATAAACTACCAATGAGAGTCATGGAGGTTGTACATTAATAAGACGACATACTCCATTCCATATACTACAACACTAGCAATTTATCTAGCACAATCTATAAGCGAGAATTTTACTTAATGGTCCAATAATTGTCTTATCAAAGTATTTTCATGTTACCATTAATCCTTAACAATACATGTATATAAATTAATAAGATATTGAGCACTAACTTTTACCTTGATTATTTCTAAAACCTCGAATTAAGTTTTGTCTTTTTCGAAAAGTTATTTATATTTATCAGACTAATTTTGAAAAGTATCATTGTAATTGGGAAGTCGAATGAGCTAGTTCGCCCTTTTTTTTTCTTTTATTTCGAGAAAATTACATTTTGGTCCAAACTACCAGTTTGTTTTACAATTTGGTCCAAGCTGACAGCACAATTTTTTTTTACATTTTGGTCCACATCGTTTTTAACGAAATTGACCAACTTTGACCATCTTCTTCACTCCTTTAAACACCATTCCTGAACTTTTAGATCAGAGAACAAGCTCATATACTTCTAGAGAGAGATGGTCATTCATGGGTAATTTTTAGCTCAAATTCAAGGATTTTGACCCGAAATCTCTAATTTCACTTGCTTTTCGCGTGGCGAATCCAATTTTGGGGTCGGTTTTCTCATTTGGTTGTTATAGGTGGTCTATTAGGAGCTATATACTTCTGTCCAGAGGTTACTAAGGTGGGAACTTCCCTTCATTTCTTCATTATTTGCTTGAAAATTGTTGTATGAGTAGTAATACTATATTTTCGGTACCAAAATCTTACTTTTCTTTGCATGCATGTGGTTTATACTTGATATATAAAATCTGAGCATGTTGATAATTATTATATGAGTTGTTGATCATGAAATTAAGGGTTGATTATAGTGCATGTTGGTATTTATGGGTTATTTTAAGATTTTGGTACCGAAATCGCTAGAAACGCTGCTTGCATGTTTAATAATAGAATTTTCATCAAAATTTATCAAATTTCAGAATGTTAATCATTTTAAAATCATATTTAAGTTTTAGCTTAAATATGCATGAGGCGTTTGATAAGGTTATTAGCGGATCTAGTATTACTTTTCTCACTAGTTTTTGCTAAAATATAGAAATTGAGAAATTTTGATTAAGACAAGTAAAATTCATGGAAAATCTAAAAATTTGAATTATGTTATACTATTATTGATGGTTTTATTGTTGATCATTTTCGGTATAATGACATGATTATAAAAGAAAAGTGATATTCTACTAAACTTTAGTGTTAAAGGGGTAAATTGTGTAATTAATCCAAGAATTGAACTATAGTTAAACTTTATAATTATTTAAGCATGTGATAACATATTATCTAGTCGGTAACATTATTAAGATCACATGGGATACACTTGTTGATTTTATAAATATTTCCCTGAGCACAATTACTACCTAGTGGTTTGTTGATATCCGATGCTTACAACAGGAGGAAGAGGGGATATAAACTGATTCTCAAACTCCCTACAAAACACCTTCTAGGAATTCATCTCCACCATCCTACTCTGCATCCTTCACTAACCATGGGCAAACCCGGATAGCTTAGAAGCTGCTAACCTGGGGCGTAAGGCATCTGGAGCTTCGATCAAATCCAGTTTTTCATTTACATTGAACAACCACGATTTTGCGACTTCAGGACCTTTAGTCCCCTCAAACTTAGTAGGTTCTAACCGATTGAACGACCTCAGGAATTTAGCCTGATTTCCCCCATGATTCTGAATAGCTTCTTCCTCTACACTCCTATCATATTCTCGACTATCGAGATTCCTAACAGTTTGAGGACGGTTCCTATGGGCATCAGCAGCTGAACCAGAAGAGGCTTTCATAACATCCTTTAATTCCCTTATAAAATCCTTCATCATCATCTTCATAAAGGACATAAAACTACGGCTACTATAATGGTTCCCCGAACCTTCTCCCTCACCAGTTGAGGATTCAACAACAGGCCTGTTACGAGTCGAATGTCTAGGCGGCATTCTATAGGAGAAAAAATAGAAGAGTTCAATCCACAATAATGATCATAACCAAACAGGATATCAGCCAAGAAAGACATCAAAACAAATTCGATCAATAATATAGTGGGTCATTAAGTTCCACTCTAATAAGCTACAGTAGATAGATGCTTTATAAAATAATCGACTGTTGCGCATACAGTTAATTATAGTTTAATTCATCCGTCATCTGTGCCTACTAGTAGTGTTACTATAAATTTTCTGACTCGATACGGTCATGCACTGGAAGAAAAGAGTGATCCTAACTACCCGTACCCCGATCGAAAAAAAAATTGAACCTATACCTCTGATACCAACTGTAATAACCCGCCTAATTAAGCAGGTGTTAAAGAATGCTGCATTCAATTAATAGCGGATAAATAAAAGTATACAATCGATGATTTAATCAAAGGTAGAGAAATCCAACGAAAATTCGGCATAAAGTATTCGTAACTCGAGAAAAACCATCCTGTTGACAAATATAGCAGCTACATAGAATACTTCCAAACTGGATTTCAATCCAAATACAAAATAGTATAATATAATAATTCAAGTATAACCTTCCAACAGGCTAAAATCCAAACACAAATCCAAGTCCGGTAGTAATACGAATTAATACATCCATAGGTAGCAGAAAGTACTCAAACTAAATTCATTATTACAAGTACCACAAATTAAGATAAAATGACAACTAAATTCATAGAGGTATCAGAGACGACTCTAAGATGAACTCGGACCTGAACCACGACCTCTACCCAAAACACTAGGTGTACCTGAAAGAAAAATGAGGGAATGACCCACGACCGGCCTAGTGGGAATTATAGGAAAAGCGAAATACAATGCATGGACATATCTCAATATAAAAAATAATTCAATTTACCTTGAATTCATTAACAATAATTTCCAAGATTACATTAATTAATAAAGAAAATCCATTTATTATACCATAATATATGTCAAATATTATCCACGTGTAACATACACGGTAACTGCATAAACGTCCATCCACCACCTCCTCATCCTCGACCTAATACCGGTACTAGATGGAATAATACGCTCATAAACGCACCCCACCTTACCGTGGGCCTGTGCATTGGTAACCATATTTTTGGCACCCCATCTTTACCATGGGTCTGTGCAATAACATAACTTAAGCATTTCTATACCGGTGCTTATCCGGTTCCAACAATCTCAACATAATCAACAAACCACTAGGTAGTAATTGTGCTCAGGGCAATATTTATAAAATCAACAAGTGTATCCCATGTGATCTTAATAATGTTACCCACTAGATAATATGTTATCACATGCTTAAATAATTATAAAATTTAACTATAGTACCATTCTTGGATTAATTACACAATTTGCCCCTTTAACACTAAAGTTTAGTAGAATATTACTTTTCTTTTATAATCATGTCATTATACAGAAAATGATCAACAATAAAACCATCAATAATAGTAAAACATAATCCAAATTTTTAGATTTTCCACGAATTTTACTTGTCTTAATCAAAATTTCTCAATTTTTATAATTTAGCAAAAATTAGTGAGAAAAGTAAAATAAAAAGTAAAATACTAGACCCGCTAATAACCTTATCAAACGCCTCATGCATGTTTAACCTAAAACTTAAATATGATTTTAAAATTATTAATATTCTAAAATTTGATGAAAATTCTATTATTAAACATGCAAGCGGCGTTTCTAGCGATTTCGGTACCAAAATCTCAAAATAACCCATAAATACCAACATGCACTACGATCAGCCCTTAATTTCATCATCAACAACTCATATAATAATTATCAACATGCTCATATTTTATATATCAAGTATAAACCACATGCATGCAAAGAAAAGTAAGATTTTGGTATCGAAAATCTAGTATTGCTACTCATACAATAATTTTCAAGCAAATAATGAAGAAATGAAGGGAAGTTCCCACCTTAGTAACCTCTGAACAGAAGTATATAGCTCTTAATAGACCGCCTACAGCAACCGAATGAGAAAACCGACCCCAAAATTGGATTCGCCACGCGAAAAGCAAGTGAAATTAGAGATTTCGGGTCAAAATCCTTGAATTTGAGCTAAAAATTACCCATGAATGACCATCTCTCTCTAGAAGTATATGAGCTTGTTCTCTGATCTAAAAGTTCAGGAATGGTGTTTAAAGGAGTGAAGAAGATGGTCAAAGTTGGTCAATTTCGTCAAAAACGATGTGGACCAAAATGTAAAAAAAATTGTGCTGTTAGCTTAGACCAAATTGTAAAAAAAATGGTAGTTTGGATCAAAATGTAATTTTCTCGAAAATAAAATAAAAAAAAGGCCGAACTAGCTCATTCGACTTCCCGATTACAACAATACTTTTCAAAATTAGTCTGATAAATATAAATAACTTCTCAAAAAAGACGAAACTTAATTCGGGGTTTTAGAAATAATCAAGGTAAAAGTTAGTGCTCAACACAAAATTTAAGGTTTTAAATTAAAATCTTCAAAAGTTTAAAACTCGGAGTGTTACACATTAATTATAAAGGATTCTTCTTGGATGTATCAAAATTGATTTCACTTATAATCATTATTGCATTAGAAGTTCATTAGAACTTTTATGAAGTGGAGTTTAGTAAATGAAGTTGTATGATACAGATTAGAAATATACAAATACAGTATGAAAAATTAGGAAGTCAACTTATGTATTTTCGAAGTTAATATCCACAATGGAATTTTAAGTATAGTGATACCATTGTTTATTTTGGTTATAAGATAAAATCTTTTGATTGGCATGTATACCATAAGATAAATAGGAGTAAACTTATATATGATTATATAAGTTGACATTTTACTTGCTAATTGTAAATTTGTTTATTGCACAAGACTAAAAGTTTTCATCTACAAGAATTTTTGAGATAAAATATATGGAGACATCTACATGATAGGAATATAATAATATTCCATGATCGATCACTTGTATTGTTAGGTTGTCTCATATTTAAGCATAAAGTCAAAAGTTATAGAAATGAATATTTGCGGATAAAAAAATGTTCAGCCATTACAAAATATGAAGGCTGGATTTTGTAATATGCTTTGAGGTTACGAATCATGTTTAATGATTATGAAACTTTATTTCAGGACTTGGAGTCATGAATTATGTTTCTAAGCCGCTGAAATTAATTATGATAATGTCGCAATTGTCTTCTTATGTCAAGATGATATGTATTCTAATTGTGTTAAGCGCAATCGAATGCTTTATTCCTAAAAGGCGACATTCAAAGATAATAAGTGTCAATTAAGGACAAAGGTATATAGCTTATAAGTAATGTCCCACTAAATGACTGTCATAAAAACATTTAAAGAACATACGTAAAGAACGAGTCTTTAAGGTAGCCAATGGTGACTGTTACTTGTGAATTCTTATATGCTTTTACACAAGACACATTTAAGCTCAATGAAAGTATCTTTGATTTTAATATCTTATTAATTTATATACATGTATTATTAAGGATTAATGGTAACATGAAAATACTTTGATAAGACGATTATTGGACCATTAAGTAAAATTCTCGCTTATAGATTGTGCTAGATAAATTGCTAGTGTTGTAGTATATGGAATGGAGTATGTCGTTTTATTAATGTACAACCTCCATGACTCTCATTGGTAGTTTATTTAATACGGTACTCATCATAACCGAATTATGGAGACCGCCAATCTAATATATTGTGCACATAATGATTATTTATTTAAATCATGTATTATATGGGACAAGTGGGAGAATGTAAGAATTAATTATTTAATTCTTGTGTGGCCCACATAATTAGCTCATTTTATTATTTGATGATTTATTAAATAAATAAATTATTGGAATAGGCCAAGTCTTAAACTGTACAATTAGTTGCAGATAAATCTCTATTAGTTAGATATTTATAACCATTATCTTTATTAGTTACAGATTAACCTCTATCCTACTTTGATGGTAAATGCGAGTCATAGACATATAGAGAATTAGGTCATCTCTCTGCCTATAATAATAGGTATCATTCCATCAATTATGTATTCCAACATTACGATACAACACAGAAAGGTATAGGCCAAAAGAGAGAAACATGTTACTATGGCTTTGCTTTAAAGAACATCACTTTCTCCATTATTTTGCTATTGCTACAGACTGAGATCAATGAATCTTTCCAATTAAATTATTTATGTAGAATCATGTTAGTCCAAGATCTGTATTTTAATTTGTATATATGCATGAATGTTATCCAAAATTATGTTTATGTTAAGATCTATGCAAAATTAATTTACACGGCATGCTCTGGAGGATCAGTGTGTACATCCACAAGATAAGCTTGACGATTTTCCCTCTATTTTGATTTGAGTTTCAATATCTTGTAAACTATACTAACTTGTCTTATACAGTCTTACCAGCCCTTTTTATATATGTGAGGATCAAGCGCTTATCGTTGCGCCAAAAGTTATAGCTGTTGGCGAAGGCACAACTTTATTTCCTTATACGCAAGGCCCATTAGAGCGCCATGGCATTCGATAACCTGCACATCGGATATACCTTTCGGATTCACCACGGAGAGGAGCGCAATTGTGGATTTACCTCCAACAATCCCCCCCCCACAATGGCGCGCCCCAGGTATCGAATCCGTGACCTCCTCTGATACCAATTGTGAGAATCAAGTGCTTACCGTTTTGTTGGACGGAAAACAACCCTAGAGGGGGGGGTGAATAGGGTTTTAAAAACTTAATGTGGAATTAAAACGTTTTTAAAATATTTAAGCAAAGTAACTTAGCTAAGCAACAATATTAAGGAAATAATAAATTTCAAGTAATCAATCCCAAGACAAGCAAATTAATAAGGAATCTCAAAATACAAGCAATAAAAAGAGAGCTTGAGTTTAGAGAGATTAAACTAATTTGAAGCTTGAGACTTTTTGTCCTCACAGTTCGGTTTCCTAAACCATACGTCCTCGCTCGGTTAGTTTTCCGAGAATTTCCACTATTCAATCTTTTCGGGTGAAGATTAAATCCTTAATACAAATGTTGTTATACACACAACACTCACAATGTAGCTATACCCACTATCTCACAAGATATGCTCTCTTGCTTTACAAAGAGACAAACTCTCTTTTGAAATGAAGAATGGATTCTTTGTGGTGATACACACCAATACAATAACTCTTAAGTGTATTTGAAGATTACAAATGAAGCTCATACTAGAGTCATCAAGATTGATCAAAAATATATAGCTCAAAAGATGAAAGATTGATCAAAATGTATTCTTGAATCTTTGTATATTTGAATATATAAATAATAGAGTATTAGAATGATTCAAGGTGTGTTAAAATATGTCTAGGACCTCATATATATAGCTTGCAAAACCATATGGCCGTTGAGGATGATTAAAAGAGGTTTTGGGTCAAAGGTATACATTTTCAAACTTTCCAACAGCTAGTTTTGACAAAAAAATTAAAATTTGTTTTGATAATTTATCCCAATTTGACCGTTGGATCATGCTCAAATTTTAGTCAAACGTTCTAGGAGATCTTCTTTAACTACTGTAAAACTTTCAAAATGATCGGAGTTCGGGAAGGCCTCCATCTTACCGTTAGATCAAAACTGTGCAAAAATTGAGCGAATTTTAAATGTAAAATAAAAACATTTTTGCAATTTAACAATTTAGTTCCAAATACAATTATAATGATTTGTGAACCTCAAAGATATGTTGCTAGGATACCTATTTTTATTAAAGCTTAAAATATGATCATTTAAAATTAATATGAATTTATTTTGAAACTCGATCTTTGTAAAATGATGTTTTTCAAATAAATTCAATTTCAAGCTTGTTTGAATCAATCTTTAAAAGATGCATGAATACGTTTGAGCTATAAAGATTTGATCAATAATGTAACTTTACATAAATCTTAAGCACTCACTCAATTACTGAATTAACGAGTCTTCGAATGCTTTGATTTGTTTATTCGAATTGATCTTCATTTGAAACTTTTTCTTAGAAGCTTTTCATATAGTCTTTTGATCCTTTGTGTTTCATGATTTGCATTGAGAGATTTGATCTTCCTTGTCTTGTCCAATGATCGAACAGTGAAAGATTGATCCTGGTCATGTTTTTGTTGAATTTTCCAAGTAAATGAACTGTATACTTATATCAAGAAACATGTTAAATTACACATGATTGATTTATTGTTATTATCAAAATAAGATTAAGACCTTAGGTCAACAATATACATCATGCATATCATTTATGAGAAGCAGTTTCACTGTAAAATGTACGTAAAGACATACATCCTGACTAAGTCTATAAACCTTGTTAAAGCCCCAATCTGTCAATGCCACATGGTCCTCTGCTCTCTTCTGCAAATAGAGCAATATGAGGTCGAAAACATGTTCTTCGACGAAGTGTTGGAGGGGAAGGAGGTCAGTCCTTCTATGTGGGGATGAGCTGACCGAACCATCAGATTTGCGCTAGTAAACCTCCATTTTTCCATTAAAGTCCGCAACTGAAAGAACCATAAATTGTTTCCTAAGGAATTTACTTTTGAAATAATCTTTAAGATTTAGATAATTCGGGAATTTTCTTTTGAGATATTATGAAATTTTAAAATCCCCTATATTTGCTGGATTTTAAAATCCGCTTAAAAGGTTAGGAGGTCTACTTAAAATAATGTGTTATTTAGCCTACTCTTCCTATTTATCAAATATTTCTTTTTTTATTTATTTAAAACTAAACCTTGAATTACAATACTATACTATAAATATTTGATTATTAATTTGAGATGAAAAATTTAATATGAAATATTACGTTAATTGAGAGAAAGGGAGTAATGAATTTATAAAATTTTGAACTATTCAAGTTCATAGGAAGATCTCAAACACAACTAATTAACTCATTATATATAGTATGCAAAATTAGATCTTTCAATATAATCATGGCAAGTGGCATGCATTTGATTATATTCTAAAATGTTCTAGTATATTATCCACTATTATTTGTTGCTCTTAAACCTTTTGTTTTGTTTACCTAATTTTGAATGATTTGTTTTAGTTACTTTTTAGTGATTAGAAAATTTAGTTTTAAGGTTGAATTCTTTAATTTTATTAGCCTTCGTTTATGTTAAGATCATGTAGGTTTTTTAAAGAAAAAAAATTATGTTACTACTTTATAATTTTTCAAGCTTCAATTCTCAATTATTGCATCGACATATATATCATTAATGATGCTCGTTACACTATTGTTTAAATAGTAAGAATTTTGACATTATTTTCTAATGTAATGAGATATTTAGTAGCCATTGTTGACCTAAAAATCACTAATCTAGTTTTAATAATAACAATAATTTAATAATGTGTAATTTAACTTGTGTGATGTTTTAAGTATAGCCACAATCTAATGATTATCATACGTGGAACAAAACCGACAAAACCGATAGTGAAGTCAATCCTCTAAATGTATTCCAAATCTCATTGGCTTGCATCACTCCTAACAACTTAATCAAAGCAAACATTCAATGACAAATCAATGAGGATAAAAGTTTAAAGCAAGTGAAGAACCGAAAAAACTTTCTAAGCGCTTGAAAACTCGTTAATTTCAAATTAAGTGAGTGTTTAAGTTAATCTTGTAAAATTTCTTGTTTAATTATTTCTATAGCTCAAATATATCATATAGCATTCTTAGATTGATCCAAAAAAAGTTTGAATTGAAAAGCTTTTAAAAACATCGTTTCACGAAAATTGGTTTTTAAAATAAATTCATATTGAATTCAAACAAGCATATTTTGAGCTTTCATAAAAATATTTGTCTTAGGAACATGTTTTTAACATCCCCAAAGCATTAGAATTGAATTTGGAGCAAAATTGCAAAAATCCAAAATTTGGGATTTTGACTGGCAGGATAGTGCCTATTAGTCGACTGATGGTGCAAACTATAACCGTTGGATTTCTTAATTTTTTTACCATTTTGGCTCCAAACTTCTACCAACCCCCTAAAGCATCCATCTGTCTTTTAGGACTATATATATGGCTTCCTAGATACATTCAAACCATCCTGAATCACTATTCATTTCCATTCTTCATCTATTTTCATCATATAAAGATTCAAGCAATTATTTTGATCAATCATTCTTCATTTGAGCTAACATTTTTTTTTATCAAACTTGATAACTCTAGTGTGAGCATCAATTGTAATCTTCCAAACACTTGAGAATTATTGTACATTGGTGTTTGTCACTAAACAACTTCATTACTCAAAATTTTGAGAGGTTTATCTCATAGAATAACAAGAGGGATTCTTGTGAGTCTGTGAGAAAAATACACTTGTAGTGGTTTGATTTTCACCGGTAACAAAATCGATTTTAGTGGAACCGCGTGAACAAAACGTCTTAGGCTTCTTTGGTTTAATCTTTTTATCTTTAGCTATTTATTTTATTGCCACATTATTGATTGGGATTGGGATTGCTTATTTGATTGACTTGGTTCTTGATATAGACTTTAAATCTTTTTGAAACTATTTTTAAAACCAGATTAAGTTTCAAAAACTCTATTCACCCCCTCTAGGGTATTTTCTGACCTATAGCCATTATTGCTTTAAGTTCCAGTGTTGCTTGTATATATATAAAAAAAGTTTTATCTTGCCTAAGTTCTTCATGAATTGAATCCAATCATACAAAAAAAATATGATTTTGAAAATTTAAGATTTTGAATGTAAAATCTCATAGATAAAAAGAACAAAGAATTGATAAATCATGCAATTTTAAAATCACGATATTTTACAATTCTATGATTTATCAAATCCGGTGATTTTAAAATCTCTAAAAAAGAGCGCAACTTAAAAAAATGTCAAAAGTCTTGCAATGATAGTTCTAAGTTTGTAACTCTAAAATTCAGTCTAAGTTGAAATTATTTATGTAAAAACTCATTCAATTCGAAAACTTTTTAATATATCTAATATAATAATAGTAATAATAATAGAAATTTGTAGGTGGTGCAAAATTTAGGCCCAACCCACGATAATGATTTGAGGAAAGGAATTTCGTTATGGTAGTAAGAATGTGAGAATAGACAAAGGATTTTTTTTGGTACGTAGGTTCTCCCGGAAGCACTTATGCTAATCCGACAGTACGTCCTCTATTTCTATGTGTATGGTTATTATATTGAGCTCTCAAGGCTGTAAATCAATGGAGGATATGAATTACAAGCTCTCTCTCTCAAATAAAAAAGCTAGCGAGTAATCTACTAACAGCCAGAGTGTTCAACAACCGAACCTTATTCTGAGCCCTCCCTTTTTTATTTATATATATAGAATTAGGGTTACACTTACTCATTAGGGTTAATAGTAAAATGACCAAAGAGGGTAAGACTTGGATAACACTCCAACTTTTTCTCCCTTATCCACAACGAATAACTTCTAAAAATGTACGTTTGTAGTGGTGTAGTGGAGGTGTAACACTCTGTGTTTATTTTAATAAAAATTACGTTGTTTTAAGTAGACATGGTGTGGAATTTGCATTTCTAAATTTTTTTATCCATAATTTGGGAAAAAGTTCCTTCTGAAAGTTGTATATCTTTGGATTACCTTTCAGTGGATATAAAGATCGTCTCAATCGGAGTTCCGAGCGAGATGTTATGGTTAAAACAAAATGGGGAAAAAGTTTACTCACGGGCTAGTATTGGGTTTTTGGAATACCGGTCCGGTGCATGAGATTTTGGGAAGAATTTGGCTGCATACCGGTATGGGGTTCCTGCATATCGGTCCGGCGTATAAAAATTGGGGAAAATTTATATTGTGGACTGGTACTCTATTTTAGCTTAAACATGCATGATGCGTTTGATAAGGTTATTAGCGGGTCTAGTATTTTACTTTTCTCACTAATCTTTGCTAAATTATAAAAATTGAGAAATTTTGATTAAGACAAGTAAAATTCATGGAAAATCTAAAAATTTGGATTATGTTTTACTATTATTGATGGTTTTATTGTTGATCATTTTCTGTATAATGACATGATTATAAAAGAAAAGTAATATTCTACTAAACTTTAGTGTTAAAGGGGCAAATTGTGTAATTAATCCAAGAATGGTACTATAGTTAAACTTTATAATTATTTAAGCACGTGATAACATATTATCTAGTGGGTAACATTATTAAGATCACATGGGATACACTTGTTGATTTTATAAATATTTCCCTGAGCACAATTACTACCTAGTGGTTTGTTGATTATGTTGAGATTATTGGAACCGGATAAGCACCGATATAGAAATGCTTGAGTTATGTTATTGCACAGACCCATGGTAAAGATGGGGTGTTAAAAATCTGGTTACCAATGCACAGGCCCACGGTAAGGTGGGGTGCGTTTATAAGCGTATTATTCCATCTAGTACCGGTATTAGGTCGAGGATGAGGAGGTGGTGGATGGACGTTTATGCAGTTACCGTGTATGTTACACGTGGATAATAATTGACATATATTATGGTATAATAAATGGATTTTCCTTATTAATTAATGTAATCTTGGAAATTCTTGTTAATGAATTCAAGGTAAATCGAATTATTTTTTATATTGAGATATGTCCATGCATTGTATTTCGGTTTTCCTATAATCCCACTGGGCCAGTCGTGGGTCATTCCCTCATTTTTCTTTCAGGTACACCTAGTGTTTTGGGTAGAGGTCGTGGTTCAGGTCCGAGTTCATCTTAGAGTCGTCTCTGATGCCTCTATGAATTTAGTTGTCATTTTATCTTAATTTGTGGTACTTGTAATATTGAATTTAGTTTGAGTACTTTCTGTTACCTATGGATGTATTAATTTGTATTACTGTCGGACTTGGATTTGTGTTTGGATTTTAGCCTGTTGGAAGATTATACTTGAATTATTATATTAGACTATTTTGTATTTGGATTGAAATCCAGTTGAGAAGTATTCTATGTAGCTGCTATATTTGTCAACAGGATGGTTTTTCTCGAGTTACGAATACTTTATGCCGAATTTTCGTTGGATTTCTCTACCTTTGATTAAATCATCGATTGTATTCTTTTATTTATCTGCTGTTAATTAAATGCAGCATTCGTTAACACCTGTTTAATTAGGCGGGTTGTTACAGTTGGTATTAGAGGTATAGGTTCAATTTTTTTTTCGACCGGGGTACGGGTAGTTAGGATCACTCTTTTCTTCCAGTGCATGACCGTATCGAGTCAGAAAATTTATAGTAACACTACTAGTAGGCATAGGTGACGGATGAATTAAACTATAATTAACTGTATGCGCAACAGTTGATTATTTTATAAAGCATCTATCTACTGTAGCTTATTAGAGTGGAACTTGATGACCCACTTTATTATTGATCGAATTTGTTTTGATGTCTTTCTTGGCTGATATCCTGTTTGGTTATGATCATTATTGTGGATTGAACTCTTCTATTTTTTCTCCTATAGAATGCCGCCTAGACGTTCGACTAGTAACATGCCTGTTGTTGAATCCTCAACTGGTGAGGGAGAAGGTTTGGGGAACCATTATAGTAGCCGTAGTTTTATGTCCTCTATGAAGATGATGATGAAGGATTTTATAAGGGAATTAAAAGACGTTATGAAAGCCTCTTCTGGTTCAGCTGCTGATGCCCATAGGAACCGTCCTCAAACTATTAGGAATCCCGATAATGGAGAACATGATAGGAGTGTAGAGGAAGAAGCTATTCAGAATCATGGGGGAAATCAGGCTAAATTCCTGAGGTCGTTCAATCGGTTAGAACCTGCTAAGTTTGAGGGGACTAAAGGTCCTGAAGACGCAGAATCATGGTTGTTCAATGTAAATGAAAAACTGGATTTGATCGAAGCTCCTGATGCCTTACGCCCCAGGTTAGCAGCTTCTAAGCTATCCGGGTTTGCCCATGGTTGGTGAAGGATGCAAAGTAGGATGGTGGAGATGAATTCCTAGGAGGTGTTTTGTAGGGAGTTTGGGAATCAGTTTATATCCCCTCTTCCTCCTGTTGTAAGCATCGGATATCAACAAACCACTAGGTAGTAGTTGTGCTCAGGGCAATATTTATAAAATCAACAAGTGTATCCCATGTGATCTTAATAATGTTACCCACTAGATAATATGTTATCACAAGCTTAAATAATTATAAAGTTTAACTATAGTACAATTCTTTGATTAATTACACAATTTACCCCTTTAACACTAAAGTTTAGTAGAATATCACTTTTCTTTTATAATCATGTCATTATACCGAAAATGATCAACAATAAAACCATCAATAATAGTATAACATAATCCAAATTTTTAGATTTTCCATGAATTTTACTTGTCTTAATCAAAATTTCTCAATTTCTATAATTTAGCAAAAACTAGTGAGAAAAGTAATACTAGACCCGCTAATAACCTTATCAAACGCCTCATGCATGTTTAACCTAAAACTTAAATATGATTTTAAAATGATTAACATTCTGAAATTTGATAAATTTTGATGAAAATTCTATTATTAAACATGCAAGCAGCGTTTCTAGCGATTTCGGTACCAAAATCTCCAAATAACCCATAAATACCAACATGCACTACAATCAGCCCTTAATTTCATGATCAACAACTCATATAATAATTATCAACATGCTCATATTTTATATATCAAGTATAAACCACATGCATGCAAAGAAAAGTAAGGTTTTGGTATCGAAAATCTAGTATTGCTACTCATACAATAATTTTCAAGCAAATAATGAAGAAATGAAGGGAAGTTCCCACCTTAGTAACCTCTGGACAGAAGTATATAGCTCTTAATAGACCGCCTACAGCAACCGAATGAGAAAACCGACCCCAAAATTGGATTCGCCACGCGAAAAGCAAGTGAAATTAGAGATTTCGGGTCAAAATCCTTGAATTTGAGCTAAAAATTACCCATGAATGACCATCTCTCTCTAGAAGTATATGAGCTTATTCTCTGATCTAAAAGTTCAGGAATGGTGTTTAAAGGAGTGAAGAAGATGGTCAATTTCGTCAAAAACGATGTGGACCAAAATGTAAAAAAAATTGTGCTATCAGCTTGGACCAAATTGTAAAACAAAATGGTAGTTTGGACCAAAATGTGATTTTCTCTAAATAAAAGAAAAAAAAAAGGCCAAACTAGCTCATTCGACTTCCCGATTACAACGATACTTTTCAAAATTAGTCTGATAAATATAAATAACTTTTCGAAAAAGACGAAACTTAATTCGAGGTTTTAGAAATAATAAAGGTAAAAGTTAGTGCTCAAAATCTTATTAATTTATATACATGTATTATTAAGGATTAATGGTAAGATGAAAATACTTTGATAAGACGATTATTGGACCATTAAGTAAAATTCTCGCTTATAGATTGTGCTAGATAAATTGCTAGTGTTGTAGTATATGGAATGGAGTATGTCGTCTTATTAATGTACAACCTCCATGACTCTCATTGGTAGTTTATTTAATACGGTACTCATCATAACCGAATTATGGAGACCGCCAATCTAATATATTGTGCACATAATGATTATTTATTTAAATCATGTATTATATGGGACAAGTGGGAGAATGTAAGAATTAATTATTTAATTCTTGTGTGGCCCACATAATTAGCTCATTTTATTATTTGATGATTTATTAAATAAATAAATTATTGGAATTGGCCAAGTCTTAAACTGTACAATTAGTTGCAGATAAATGTCTATTAGTTAGATATTTATAACCATTATCTTTATTAGTTACAGATTAACCTCTATCCTACTTGGATGGTAAATGGGAGTCATAGACAGATAGAGAATTAGGTCATTTCTCTGCCTATAATAATAGGTATCATTCCATCAGTTATGTATTCCAACATTACGATACAACACAGAAAGGTATAGGCCAAAAGAGAGAAACATGTTACTATGGCTTTGCTTCAAAGAACATCACTCTCTCCATTATTTTGCTATTGCTACAGACTGAGATCAATGAATCTTTCCAATTAAATTATTTATGTAGAATCATGTTAGTCCAAGATCTGTATTTTAATTTGTATAGATGCATGAATGTTATCCAAAATTATGTTTATGTTAAGATCTATGCAAAATTAATTTACACGGCATGCTCTGGAGGATCAATGTGTACATCCACAAGATAAGCTTGACGATTTTCCCTCTATTTTGATTTGAGTTTCAATATCTTGTAAACTGTACTAGCTTGTCTTATACGGTCTTACAAGCCCTTTTTATATACGTCAAATGTACGTAGAGACATACATCCTGACTGAGTCTAGAAACCTTGTTAAAGCCCCAATCTGTCAATGCCACAAGGTCCTCTGCTCTCTTCTGCAAATAGAGCAATATGAGGTCGAAAACACGTTCTTCGACGAAGTGTTGGAGGGGAAGGTGGCCAGTCCTTTGATGTGGGGATGAGCGGACCGAACCATTATATTTGCGCTAGTAAAGCTCCATTTCTCCCTTAAAGTCCGCAACTGAAAGAACCATAAATTATTGCCTAAGGAATTTACTTTTGAAATAATCTTTAAGATTTATATAATTCGAGAATTTTCTTTTGAGATATTATGAAATTTTAAAATCCCCTATATTTGTTGGATTTTAAAATCCGCTTAAAAGGTTAGGACGTCGACTTAAAATAATGTGGTATTTAGCCTACTCTTCTTATTTATCAAATATTTCTTTTTTTATTTATTTAAAACTAAACCTTGAATTAGAACACTGTACTATAAATATTTGATTATTAATTTGAGATGAAAAATTTAATATGAAATATTACGTTAATTGAGAGAAAGGTAGTAATGAATTTATAAAATTTTGAACTATTCAAGTTCATAGGAAGATCTCAAACACAACTAATTAACTCATTATATATAGTATGCAAAATTAGATCTTTCAATATAATCATGGCAAGTGGCATGCATTTGATTATATTCTAAAATGTTCTAGTATATTATCCACTATTATTTGTTGCTCTTAAACCTTTTGTTTTGTTTACCTAATTTTGAGTGATTTGTTTTAGTTGCTTTTTAGTGATTAGAAAATTTAGTTTTAAGGTTGAATTCTTTAATTTGATTGGCTTTCGTTTATGTTTAGATCATGTAGTTTTTTTTTTTTTTAAAAATTATGTTACTACTTTATAGTTTTTCAAGCTTCAATTCTCAATTATTGCATCGACATATATATCATTAATGATGCTCGTTACACTATTGTTTAAATAGTAAGAATTTTGACATTATTTTCTAATGTAATGAGATATTTAGTAGCCATTGTTGACCTAAAAATCACTAATCTTGTTTTAATAATAACAATAATTTAATAATGTGTAATTTAATTTGTGTGATGTTTTAAGTATAGCCACAATCTAATGATTATCATACGTGGAACAAAACCGACAAAACCGATAGTGAAATCAATCCTCTAAATGTATTCCAAATCTCATTGGCTTGCATCAATCCTAACAACTTAATCAAAGCAAACATTCAATGACAAATCAACGAGGATAAAAGTTCAAAGCAAGTGAAGAACTGAAGAAACTTTCTAAGCGCTTTAAAACTCGTTAATTTCAAATTAAGTGAGTCCTTAAGTTAATATTGTAAAATTTATTGTTTAATTATTTCTATAGCTTAAATATATCATATAGCATTCTTAGATTGATCCAAAAAAAGTTTGAATTGAAAAGCTTTTAAAAACATCATTTCACAAAAATCGGTTTTTAAAATAAATTCATATTGAATTCAAACAAGCATGTTTTGAGCTTTCATAAAAATAAGTGTCTTAGGAACATGTTTTTAACATCCCCAAAGCATTAGAATTGAATTTGGAGCAAAATTGCAAAAACTAAAAATTTGGGATTTTGACTGGGAGGATAGTGCCTATTAGTCGACTGATGGTGCAAAATATAGCCGTTGCATTTCTTATTTTTTTTACCATTTTTGGCACCAAACTTCTACCAACTCCCTAAAACGGTCATATCTCTTTTAGGACTATATATGTGGCTTCCTAGACACATTCAAACCATCCTGAATCACTATTCATTTCCATTCTTCATCTATTTTCATCATACAAAAATTCAAGCAATTATTTTGATCAATCATTCTTCATTTGAGCTATACATTTTTTATCAAACTTGATAACTCTAGTGTGAGCATCAATTGTAATCTTCCAAACACTTGAGAATTATTGTACATTGGTGTTTGTCACTAAACAACTTCATTACTCAAAATTATGAGAGGTTTATCTCATAGAATAACAAGAGGGATTCTTGTGTGAGTCTGTGAGAAAGATACACTTGTAGTGGTTTGATTTTCACCGGTAAGAAAATCGATTTTAGTGGAACCGCGTGAACAAAACGTCTTAGGCTTCTTCGGTTTAATCTTTTTATCTTTAGCTATTTATTTTATTGCCACATTATTGATTGGGATTGGGATTGCTTCTTTGATTGACTTGGTTCTTGATATAGACTTTAAATCTTTTTGAAACTATTTGTAAAACCAGATTAAGTTTCAAAAACCCTATTCACCCCCCTCTAGGGTATTTTCTGACCTATAGCCATTATTGCTTTAAGTTCCATTGTATATAAATAAAAAAGTTTTATCTTGCGTAAGTTCTTCATGAATTAAATCCAATCATACAAAAAAAATATGATTTTGAAAATTTAAGATTTTAAATGTAAAATCTCGTAGATAAAAAGAACAAAGAATTGATAAATCATGCAATTTTAAAATCATGATATTTTACAATTCTATGATTTATCAAATCCGGTGATTTTAAAATCTCTGAAAAAGAGCTCAACTTAAAAAAATGTCAAAAGTCCTGCAATGATAGTTCTAAGTTTGTAACTCTAAAATTCAGTCTAAGTTGAAATTATTTATGTAAAAACTCATTCAATTTGAAAACTTTTTAATATATCTAATATAATAATAATAATAATAATAATAATAATAATAATAATAATAATAATAATAATAATAATAATAATAGAAATTTGTAGGTGGTGCAAAATTTAGGCCCAACCCACGATAATGATTTGAGGAAAGGAGTTTCGTTATGGTAGTAAGAATGTGAGAATAGACAAAGGATTGTTTTTGGTACGTAGGTTCTCCCGGAAGCACTTATGCTAATCCGACAGTACGTCCTCTATTTCTATGTGTATGGTTATTATATTGAGCTCTCAAGGCTGTAAATCAATGGAGGATATGAATTACAAGCTCTCTCTCTCTCAAATAAAAAAGCTAGCGAGTAATCTACTAACAGCCAGAGTGTTCAACAACCGACCCTTATTCTGAGCCCTCCCTCTTTTATTTATACATATAGAATTAGGGTTACACTTACTCATTAGGGTTAATAGTAAAATGACCAAAGAGGGTAAGACTTGGATAACACTCCAACTTTTTCTCCCTTATCCACAACGAATAACTTCTAAAAATGTACGTTTGTAGTGGTGTAGTGGTGTAGTGGAGGTGTAACACTCTGTGTTTATTTTAATAAAAATTACGTTGTTTTAAGTAGACATGGTGTGGAATTTGCATTTTAAAAAAACATTATCCATAATTTGGGGAAAAGTTCCGTCTGAAAGTTGTATATCTTTGGATTACCTTTCAGTGGATATAAAGATCGTCTCAATCGGAGTTCCGAGCAAGAAGTTATGGTTAAAACAAAATGGGGAAAAAGTTTACTCACGGGCTAGTATTGGGTTTTTGGAATACCGGTCTAGCGTATGAGATTTTGGGAAGAATTTGGCTGTATACCGGTATGGGGTTCCTGCATATCGGTCCGGCGTATAAAAATTGGAGAAAATTTATACTGCGGACCGGTACTCTATTTTTGGCATACCGGTCCACCATCCGGAATAGTGCACCGACTTAACTTTATTTAAATGCGTTTATCCATCTTTTTCACTCATTTTTGACCCAAACCTTCCACACACACCTAGAAGCTTCTAGAGAGAGAAAGAGGTGAGTTCTCAAGGGGTTTTCACAAGCTTTTTGACATCGATCCAATATTTAAGCTTTAAATCATCCGAATCATCTTCTTAATCATTATTCATCTTCTTCCTTCTTGGAATTTCTTTGGAAAGAGCTTGGGTTATCATCTCCTCCTTAGTTTTGATTTTAGAAATAACTTGATATTAGCTTAAATACGGGGGTATTCTTTAGTTAAAATGAATTTTCATGTTACAAATTGTAGAACTTGTGCCAAAAGCATGAGGTGGTGTTTGACAATAACTTATGGTGCTTATTTAAGATGGATTTCTTAATCTCTTCTTGAAATCTTGATATTAAATAAATGATTTCTAAAAGTTATGAGTTAAATTAAAAAATGGGAAGATTAAGAAATATATCATGAATGTTTATACACTATACTAGCTCGAGGATGTGAGATTCAAGTTATGATATGGCTTATGAATCCATGTTTCATGTCTAAAAAAAAGTTTTTATAGTATGATTTGAAGCAATATATGCCATGTACACCCGAGATACATATAATATCGAAATCACTCGACACATTCAATGATTGTGTGAGTCTTAATAGTTGGCAGAACGAATTTGTTGTTGATAAATGTACACCTTGGAATATATGTTGAGACTTGTTGAAGGGTGTATGGCATAAATTGTTTCAAGAGTTCATTAAATAGCATGTATACATATTTGAATCAATATTGTCTCACCGGAAGGCCCAACAAATTCATGGCAAGTTCGAGGAGATTCTATTGGCACATGATTTGATATCTTATTTCATGAAAGGCTTTCATTTCTTGTAAATAATGTGGAGGGCCTTCATTGCCCTCGGTGATATTCTCATCATGTAATGCACCTGGTGACATTCTCGAAAACTGTGTGATCTTAGACTGGATTCTATGAACATATTGTTGTTGTATTCTCCCGACGGAACGGGATGGGAGTTGTATATTAAATAGTGCTTGCCGGGATGAAAAATAGGTAGGGCCCAGTGCGCTTGGTTTGAAAATCCCAAAACCCCCAGGGGAGAATTGTTTAGCCGCCTACAAGCCACTGGTGAAATACCCGGGAACCTAGGCAATTGGCAAAGCACTATGGGTTCGGTTTAAATCTATTCTTGTACAGATTGGGGGACAGGTAGTCCCATTTCTATTATTGTTTCGGCAATGCATTTCTTGAGGTAAAGAAGGATATTTCCTTATCAACAATTCGGATTCTCAATATCACGGCTATGGCTATGTGCCTGGAATTGGTATATATCTATTTGGCAACGTGACCCGACGGTTGATACAAGGGAGGTAACTTGCATATGCTTGAGCATGCAGTGTTATGAACTAGTTGTGTATGAAACGTTACAAATAATGATTGAATTGTATTATGAAAATGCTTACTTTACTCAAGATAATAAGTTAAAAATGTTTTCAAAGTTTTACTCTTTAACCCGCCCCTACTGAGCGATATGCTCACCTCGTTTTTTTAAAACCCTACAAGTATTTAGGAGTCCAAAGAGGATAGGGACGCGACGAGACCGGGAATGAGTTAGTGGCTCTGATACTAACTTATTTTTGTTATGTATATGTTCTCACGGGAAGCCACGGCTAGCCCGAAGTGTAGTATATTATCTTGGCTTACTCAATTGGTTATATAAAAAGGTTATGTAAAACGGTTATGCATATATGTATGTTTATATACAGTACTATCATCTTATATATCTTGTCGTTTGACACACATAATATTACTGTTTGAATTTCTTTGTGCATTTACATATATACCCATTTTAGTCAACCTAGGATGGGTTAGTAGCACTCCAGGTTTTAATTAAGGGTGTTATCCCAATAATTGAGGCGGGGGTATTACAGGAGGTTAGTACAATTCTATACAGGTCCATGCAATTCGATATGATTCTCTTCACACGCTTTCCATGTGTGAGGCCAGATGTGCTATTCCTTTGTTGAAATTGACCTCAACTTGGTTATCTAAGCAAACTTGGATGTCGGCAACTTGGCATGTCATTCCACTTGTTCCCTTTGCTCATGCTAGGCCTGTCGACTTGCTTTGCCATATGGGCTCCTAAACAGATTGGGCCGACCCAATTTTCCTTAACCAAATTTTATGCTCCCTCAATTTCCCCTTAAGCATGTGGTCTTACCAAACAAGGTAGGGAACCTGTGCTTGAATCTAATCTTTGATTGGAAGCTTTTAAGAAAAGCCCGATTTGAAGCTTCAATTGGAAGCTTTTTTACCACTCATTTTTTGTTATGCGTTCCCTAAAGGTATAACTGCCCTTTGAATATCATACCAAACCATTGCCTTCATTCTGCTTCCGCTACTTTGCAAAAGAGGGGATTTATTCTTTTCCTTCTCCCAAAAACCCTAAAAAATTTGATGGGTCATTACAAATTCACCACTAAGGATAGTGTTGTGATAAATTTTAATATACTCGCAAGCGCACAAATCAGTTTATAATATAGCGTATAAGCGAGGTCGATCCCACAGAGACTCACATAATATGTTTAAATTTTGTCTTGTTAATTTTTCACTAATCCCTAATCTAGAGAAGAATAATTAGTGCAAATAAAATAAGGCAATATAAAATAAAGCATAGACTAAACTAATATTAGAATAAATAATATAATAAAAAACAATAAGTAAATGATTTAGGGTTTTGGAATCCACTACTACCGTCAATTATTATGTTACTTATGTTTTATCTGTTGTGCCCACGGGCACTTGGGTCGGGCCCGGGTGTGAGAATCCGCAAATGCGACCCCCGGGTCTCGTCCCCGTTCGTGGTGGTCTGAAGCGTCGGAAGGGATTCGTCGCTCCATTTGCTTGGAGTTGTTTGATGATTCATATCGGGTGTCCTTACGTCTATTCTAGATGCAAAGGGGTTCGTTCAGAGTCGCCAGTACGTTTTACGAGAAAACGGACAAAAAGGTTGTGTAAGGGGGAAGGCTATAGACAAGCCTTTCTTTACACGTTTTGTCTGCGAAACCAGGATTCTATAGGGTTCGGAAACTATATTACGGTTTGGGAAGGTGTTAAGCACCCATTCCGCCCTTCGGTCTCTAGTGGACTTATATGTTTATTTTATATTGAAAAACTTGGATGCTTTTACTGATAGTCTACTACTTTTCAAATGAAAACCCTAATTTCTGGGGGAAGACGGGAAAAGGATGAAAACCTTTGTGTTCCGAGATCCGATGTTTTTGTTTTAAAAGATGTAAAATACAAATGATAAAAGTTATATTTATTTTTAAAGAGAGTATCCCGTATTATTTCCCAGATAATGACGGTTTTCTCGGGTTGTGATTACTTTTGTGAAAATTCGGATCTCATATCGGGACTAATTTAATATGGAATCATGACTCTTGAGAGGAGAAATATCAGACACATCGCAGTCTATAGAGAAGACGGGATATGTTGATTTTTAATTCCTAAATAAGTCTTATCAGTCCGGGTTTTGAAAACAGAATTTTATCTGGACGATAACGTACTTATTCTTCTGGTTTTGAAAATGGTTTTATCAGGGTCTTTTGTGTCGAAAATGATAGACTATTTGTAACTTGACAATAAGTTTATTCAAATAAAACGTGGACAGAATAACAGAAGTAAAACAAGTACACAGATATCTAATTTTAAATACTAGAAGGGATTTTCTTTACCTTCCCGACGAGAATAATAATAAGAAAGAAAATATAATACGGCAGAGGGATCTCTGGCGATAATAATCTTCTCTTTCTTCAGATATTTCCGAGAAATCGATTCCGGAGACGGGACACGTCGAGTGTCGAGGATAGATTCGATAATTCTTCAGAAATAAGATAATAGTAGAAAAGTGCTTGATAAAAATCAAATCTAAAGCTCCAAATTCTCAGATTCCAATTGCTGCCTCTGAACCCTTGGGGGTGTTGGCCTATTTATACTGCTCGGGGAAGATTGTCGCGTGACATTTCCCCAAAAAAGGCAAGTGTCGCGCGACATATCTGTTTGTCGCGCGACATTCCTGTATGTCGTGCGACAAACGGCTGAAGTGATGGGTCCTGACACTGTGATGTGTCAGAAAGTGGTTGGTCGGGTGCAGAGAGGGATTGTCGCGCGACATAGTGGGATTGTCGCGCGACATTCCAATGATTGTCGCGCGACAATGTGATATGTCGTGCGACAATCCTTGGTAAAAAAAGGTTTGTCGCGCAACAAACCCCCCCGGGATAGTTTCGGGTGCTCGGGTGGGTCCCGGACTCCAAGAAAAACAGTAGTTCTCGTAGGTCGTTAGGGTTCTTGCGGGGGTCACGGATCGGGGTGTCTACAGACCCTCTCGACTCAAGCTCCTTGCTTGCAAGGAATTGAGGCAACTGGAAGAGATCATGATCCATGACTCCCGCATGAACTCTAAAGAAGTGTTTATGCAAAAAGTGCTTGTGAGTGCCTCCGGAGAGGGCTTCGTGTTTGGTTTTGCCTCCGGAGAGGGCTTTTGTTACCTCATTGCCTCTCTCGAGGGCTTTGACTTGCTCCACTTGCCTCAGATGGGAGGACTACCATTGATCTTTTTTGCGCCTCAAGTGGGAGGACTACCATTGCGCCTCAGATGGGAGGACTACCGTTGTGCCTCTCTGGGAGGATGGCTTCGCCTCAGGTGGGAGGACTACCGTTTGTGCCTCTCTGGGAGGGCTTCGCCTCAGGTGGGAGGACTACCGTTTGTGCCTCTCTGGGAGGGCTTCGCCTCAGGTGGGAGGACTACCGTTTGTACCTCTCTGGGAGGGCTTCGCCTCAGGTGGGAGGACTACCGTTTGTGCCTCTCTGGGAGGGCTTCGCCTCAGGTGGGAGGACTACCGTTATGCCTCTCTGGGAGGGCTTCGCCTCAGGTGGGAGGACTACCGTTATGCCTCTCTGGGAGGGCTTCGCCTCAGGTGGGAGGACTACCGTTCGTGCCTCTCTGGGAGGGCTTCGCCTCAGGTGGGAGGACTACCGTTATGCCTCTCTGGGAGGGCTTCGCCTCAGGTGGGAGGACTACCGTTGTGCCTCTCTGGGAGGGCTTCGCCTCAGGTGGGAGGACTACCGTTTGTGCCTCTCTGGGAGGGTTTCTAGATCTGTAAGAAGAAGGAAAAAATGCCTCTGGGAGGACTTTCATGAGTAACTTTTGCCTCTGGAGAGGGCTTGTGATTTTGCCTCTGAAGAGGGCTTGTGTTTTGCCTCTGAAGAGGGCTTTTTTGTTTTTTTGTTTAAAATTTAATTTGTCTCTCTTTAGACTGCTAGAGTGAGAGAGAGAAGTTTTTGTGAGGGTGAAAAGAGCTCCTTGAGGTCTAATCTTATCCGAATGTCCGCTTTCCTATATCTTTCTTGAATTTTGTTCTCATGTTTTCCTCGAGTGAGAGTACTTTTCTCAGAGGGCAGTTTTCGATTTTCTTTGCTTTCCGCAGCGTGATGATTCGAGGGTTTTCCAAACCATCTCTTCTGTATTGTGCTGAAAAGAAAATTTGTTTGAAAGTCCAATCTCTGATCTCTGTTCTCTGTTCTTTTCTCAGTTTCTCTTTTTGGTGGGCCCAACATCGCTTTCTGTTTTTTCGATGCCCTTATTTCTCCCTCTTTTTGGGAAAGACTTTTCCTGGCCCTCTCTATTTTTGACCAGGAGTCTTTTCATCCCTTTGTCGTGATCAGGAGCCTTACTCACCCTAAAACGAAGCCCTGAGCCGTTTTTGGCCTAGCTATCACTTTTGGTGTGGCTCTCCCTGTCACTCTACATTTCTGTTTCTCTCGCTTGCTTTGGGCGCTCATGCGGGTTTCTCCTCTTTTCTACTCTTTCAATTTTTTCTATTCCCGTCTTATCTCGCTATTCTGCTTTTTCTTAATTGATGGTCTCGGTCCTTCTGTGAGATCAGAGACTACTTTTAATCGCGGCATTCTGTTCTCGCATTTTTCGGAGAGATGATTTGGAAGTTTGCTCGTTGAAATCTTTATCATGGGTGTGCGGTTTTAGCAATCTTTTCGAAAACTGCCCCTCGGAAGTCCTCCTGCAGGAGGTAAAAAATGAGAAAGAGGTCAAAAAAATCAGGGGAGGTGGGAGATTGTCGCGCGACACTTCGGTGGGGAGCTCTTTGTCGCGCGACAATGTGGCCATTTGTCGCGCGACAAACTGACCAACTATATAACCTTCCTGCTGAGCTCATTCCACCTCATTCCCTCCTTTCTCTTTCTCTCTCTAATCTCTCCTTCTCTCTTTCTTTTCTTCTCTCCCAAGCGCGGAAGCTCTGCCGTGTTTTTGACTTTTCCGACCTTTTCCATACATTCTACCTATACCGATGGACCCTGCTCATCTCGACCGATTGGAGGGTGACCAGGAGGAGGTCACCTTTACTGACGCTCAGGGCGTTCTCCGCTGCAGCCCTCATCACGATGACTGGGCGGACTTGGATTGGTACGATGAGGATGGGATAGACCGCGGTCGAGCGGTGGTCTATCGAGATGCTATCCGAGCTGCTCCAGTCCCAGATGTCCCGTGGCTCTTGATGGAGCCTGTCTCTCACGAGATTCGCCGTCGATCTCTGGTATGTCTTCTTTATCTGTTCTGTTTCTTGTCGTTTCCTGTATTTCATTTTCAATAATGTTAGTATGCATGTCTGCCTTGAATAACGCCCGATTTTTAGCGAACACATACTTTTACCTGTGATACCTCTTAGGATTTAGGAAAAATACATAATCTACCCCTATAGCCCTATAACTCTCATAATTACACCAAAGTACCCTCAGGTTTGGAAAATTACATAATTTACCCCTATAGCCCTATAACTCTCATAATTACACCAAAGTACCCTTAGGTTTTGGAAAATTACATAATTTACCCCTATAGCCCTATAACTATCATAATTACACCAAAGTACCCTCAGGTTTGGAAAATTACATAATTTACCCCTATAGCCCTATAACTCTCATAATTACACCAAAGTACCCTCAGGTTTTGGAAAATTACATAATTTTACCCCTATAGCCCTATAACTCTCATAATTACACCAAAGTACCCTCAGGTTTTGGAAAATTACATAATTTTACCCCTATAGCCCTATAACTCTCATAATTACACCAAAGTACCCTCAGGTTTTGGAAAATTACATAATTTACCCCTATAGCCCTATAACTCTCATAATTACACCAAAGTACCCTCAGGTTTTGGAAAATTACATAATTTACCCCTATAGCCCTATAACTCTCATAATTACACCAAAGTACCCTCAGGTTTTGGAAAATTACATAATTTACCCCTATAGCCCTATAACTCTCATAGTTACACCAAAGTACCCTCAGGTTTGGAAAATTACATAATTTACCCTATAGCCCTATAACTCTCATAATTACACCAAAGTACCCTCAGGTTTTGGAAAATTACATAATTTACCCCTATAGCCCTATAACTCTCATAGTTACACCAAAGTACCCTCAGGTTTGGAAAATTACATAATTTACCCCTATAACCCCCTATTCCTTCTTTTGTCTGCAGTGGGTTGGCCGGGGTTGGGGTTCTCCCAACACTATATCTTCAGAGTGGCGACGGGCACCGGCCCCTGTCCAGGAGTTGATTCTTGTGACTCCTTTTGGCTCCCTCTTCGACGCCCTCCCAGAGCGGGTTTCTAGGGCGGCAGTTTTGGTGTCAGCACTGGCTTGCCATTGGTGGGATACTACTCATACCTTCCATTGGAGCTGGGGTGAGATGACGATGACGCCCCTCGATCTTTTTGCTCTGACCGGGATTCCTTCGGGGGGGGTCCCCATTCAGATCGATGTCCCTTTGCGTCTGACGGCAGAGGGTATTGTTAGTGCACTTGGATGGTTCCCGGAGCGACGGAGTTCCGGTGATACGATTCCTCGGGGTGTCTTAGTTACGCGGCTAGCCACAGAGAGAGCTCGGCTAGTTGCTTCAGGGGTTCCTATGACCCGTCAGAAGGCGCACCAGTATGCCCGCGTCCTTCTTCTGTTGACACTCCATGATTTATTCGAGGCTCGTGGTGGGGACACGGCTCATCTTTGGTGGTTGCCCTATCTTCGGGACTTCAGCCTCATGTTTGACTATGACTGGGGAGGCTTCATTCTTGCAGTCCTCTATGATGCCATGGACCAGGTCTCTCGCCATTTAGCCCTGAACCTCAAGGGCTTTTCTCTTGCTGTGGGAGGTACATACTTTAGTCCTTTTGTCCTTGCTTCAGTTCTTTACATATTACCTGTTGATCATTGCTGATTTCTTTTATCTTTCCTTTTCAGAGCTGGTTTGTTGCTTATACCCGCCTGGGTCGTGCCCAGGTGGATCTCCTCGTTGAGAACGAGGACCAGTTTCCTTTTCTCCGCCGATTCATTGCGGGGAACTACCGGGCTCCCTATGTATACCGGACTCGGGAGACCGGAGCTGCTGCCGTTCACGACCTGTTGGAGGAGCAGGTAAATATTTTAGTTCTCTTGCTCTTTGATAGTTAGATAGAATATATAAATTATTGAGAATAAAAAACTTGTTTTCTTTTCAGGTTGAGTGGGCCCCTTGGGGTGATCTGAGTCCCCATTATGGGTATGGCCGCGCCCTGACCGCCTCGAGGACTAGGCGGCTTATCCGGGATGAGTACGGCATTCTCTTCTACTTGGGCGAGAGGGTCATTCGCCAGCACACGCCGTCCCAGTGGCCTCGTGTTCCATTATTCCCTCCTGTTCTGATGAGGCGGACGGGCGAGATCGATCCGGTGACGGTGCAGGCCTTGGTCGACGGACTCGGCTTCCAGACGTTCGTCGAGGAGGGAGACTACCCCGTTTTTGCTGCCCGTTATCTGATGAGGGAGCCGAAGGGGACTCGGGGACGGGTCTTCTATGAGAGGTACCGGGCATTGGGAGGTGATCCCAACTACATACGGGGACAGACCCATTTAGCTAGGGCGGTTCCGGGTCACTTGCCACCTGTCCCCGATCAGAGGGACAACATTCCGGATTCTGAGGACGAGGATCCTGAGGGAGAGAGGGATGTTCCTGCTGCGGCCGAGGACGGTGGTAGGCCAGAGGGCGAGGGAGGTGATGCGACAGCTGTTCCGGAGCCGTCGCCTCAGGCGACACCTGTGAGGGAGCAGCGTACTGAGGGTTTCGAGTTTCCCACCGGCCCTTCTGTGTCTCCGGGGGTCCTTTTTGCTGCTGCTGAGGCTGCTGAGGGGAGAGCGGGATTGTCTGAGAGGTCCTGGGAGCCTGCGGACCTTGGGGCAGACTATGAGCAGTTCGGGCGGACTCCTCCAGCTGCGGTGGCTACTCCTTCCAGTGGGGTACCTCCTTTGAGGGCGACGGCCATAGTGGATCCCCCGGGGGTCCGTACCTACGCCACGTTGACTCCTCTTCCGGCGACTGTCATGGGTCCTCCTGCCCGATCTCCAGGTTTCGGGGGTTCTTCATCCCGGCCTCCCTTGTTCCCGATCCGTGAGGAGGGCGGGTCCACTTCTGCTGGTGTCCCGGCGGGGTTATCTATTCCGTGGGTAGATCTACCCCCACTCCCCAGGGACATCTCTTACGTTGGCGCTGGATTACGTCGATATCCCGTCCCGGAGTACCCTCTTCCTGAGGATACTTTTGACTATCTAGGTGGTCGCCCTGATGACGAGGTACTTTCTTCAACTTCTCTTGATACCCTTACATCTATATCTATCTATTTTGATTGTGCTGATTCTTTTATCTTATGTCTTTTTACAGCGGGTGAGTGTTCGGGTGGCAGATCTACGGGCTTGGCACGCCCAGTACCTCTACAGCTGGAACCTGCTCCAGTATGTCGGTCGAGACCCTCCAGCCTACATGCGTGATTATCAGAGGGCTATCGACATCTCCTTACGGCCGGACGACCCCCTGACCTCCTCTCATGTTCGGTCGGAGTCTAGGCGGAGTAGCAGTCGGACTTCTAGGCGATCCCGATCTTCGGTGATCCGTTTCGACGGCACCGGTTCAGTCTACGGGTCCTTCCCAGGCGGCAGCTCCTCCCGCTCCCAGCGTCCCAGTCGTTGATCTTACTCCCGAGGAAGGCTCGGGTGATAGTGGGAGCGTGTCAAAACGCGCCCGAGTAGATTAGCTTTCCTTTTTCTGCATTTAGTGTTAGTTTTGGACAGATATGTATTTATTTTAGACATGTTTAGACAGATATTTTAAAAAACTGTTCTTTTATAGGATTTATAAAATATCTTTATCTGTGTTTGATTATACTTTTATTCTCCGTATGTGAAAAGATATATACATACACATATATATATATATAAGAGTCGGTATTTTAGAAGTCATACCTTGTAGTGTAGTGATACTTTTCCTGTAAAAAGAGCAAAGTGAGAACAAGAAAGCATCCAAAAATGATTCTTTTGGCAATCATGACTGCTATGTGTAGAAAGAACAAAATTAGGGTGACCCCAAAGGAGTTTGTCGCGCGACAATCCCTCCTGGATATGGGTTTGTCGCGCGACAAACAGGTACAGGTCCCTCTTTTTTGCTATAAATACATCCATCTTCCTTCCTTCATCCTCACACCTTCCAAAAATGTCTTCTTATCGCACAAAATCTGATTTTTCTTATGTCAATGCTCGAGATGCTTTGATATCTTCCGAAAATGGTCTGAACTTTGGTGCCTTCAGTCCTTTAGCGGGTTGGTGCCATCGTCCCGTCGATTTTTCCTTTCTATTAGGTGCCTTGTATTTCTGGAGTCCTGCGGACCATCTCTTCCGCTTTGGACTAGATGAGCTCTGCCCGACCTATGAGGAGTTCTCCTGGCTGTTACGTTCTGACGTTTGTCTCCCGATGGCAGTTCCCATAGAAGAAATCGGTCCCCGTGACATGCTAATTGCTCTGTTAGCCATTCCCCAGGCGGCCTGTGATGGTTTCATTGCCGATGGTTTTCTTGACCTCCATAAAATGGTGAGGTTCTTTCATCGTTATGCAGATAGGGCCTCTTACGGCGTGGGGCGTACTGCAGCGGCCCTGATTTGCCTGGTTTCTGATATGCTGCTGGTGACGGGTTCTTCCCGTGTTGATCCGACTATCCTGAGTCTGATTTACCAGGCTAGAAATGGGGAGTCTATAGTGCCGATCATTCTTGCAGAGACCCTGAATGGTCTTGATGATGTTCAACGGGGGGCCTCGCCCTTTTTCCGGGGGAGTCCGCGTCTGCTATACATGTGGCTGCTAGAGCGCTTTCGATCGGTGGGTTTCAACGGAGCTCGGCTCGACAATCCGACTCATTTCTTCCATCGTCCTCTCTTTGGTGCTTTGACCATGTCTTCCTCTGATTGGACGGTATGGTTTTCGGAGAACTTTCGGGCTATCCGGTGGAGCATTCCTTGGTGGAAGCTGAGGGCGATGGTACTTAGCACTGGGGGTCAGAACTACGTTCGGCTCCGCGGGCTCTGGTTCACTTCCTTTTATCTCCCTGGGCGTCTTTTTCGGCAGTTTAACATTCCTCAGGAGGTTCCCCTTGGTCTGAACAACTTCTCTTCTGAGTCTAAATTTGTGACCCCACATGTTTCTTTATCGGTAGAGAGGATGTGGCGTGCTCGACTGACTCGTCAGTTCAACTATGCCCGTTTTGGTATTACCCGGCCCCTCCGGGCTGATATCATCCGCTCTTGCTGGCAATCTCTGGAAGGAGAACTGATCGACGACCCCTTTCAAATGGAGTGGTTCCGGTTCATGGATACGGAGGCTACTGATGATAACATTGTCTTTGCATATCAGATCTTGGACGAAGCTCGGATCGATTTGGCTATTGAGGACCCAGTGTGGCCAACCCCTAGGGATTAGTTTCTTTCGTATTTGTTATGTCTCCTCTGTAACCTTCGGTGTTCTGAACCACCTTTTAATAATATATGAGGGACTGCTTGCGGGAAATAAATTTATTTACAAAGTTTAAACCGGGCCTGAAGTCACTTCTCAGGTTGCCTACGTTCCCCTTTTTGATTTTTACAAAGAACAAAAAGTTTTGAGTTGGGGCTCAGGTTTACGTAGTTCTTATTACATGCCACACCTATTGATAATACTTCTTCAGTCGATCCAAGTTGACTGGTGAATGTAGTAACTGCCCATCCAAATCAGTGAGTATAGCGGCACCTCCTGTATCGATTTCTTTGACGATGTATGGCCCTGTCCACTTCTGCCCGAACTTACCCCTCGGATCTCTGGCCAGTTCTCGAATTTCTTTCAATACAATATCGTTCTCGTTGATACCCCGAGTCCTCACTTTCTGGTTAAATGCTCGAGCGATTCTCTTCTGATACCCCTGATGGTGGTATGCTGCTTTCAATCTTTTCTCATCCAATAGGGCTAGCTCGTTATACCGTGCCTGGACCCACTCCAGTTCATTGACTTGATTCTCTAGCATTACTCTGAGGGAAGGGACCTCTAACTCGACAGGGAGGACTGCTTCCATCCCGTATGTAAGAGAGAACGGGGTTGCCCCTGTGGAGACCCTCTCGGTGGTGCGATATCCCCACAATGCATATGGTAATTTCTCCGGCCAGTCCCGGCAGGTGTCGGTCATCTTGCTTAGGATATTCTTCAAATTCTTGTTGGCGGCTTCAACTGCCCCCATTGGTTTGTGGTCTATATGGCGAAGATTTGTGTCGGGTGATACCGTATTCCTCCATGACTGTATTAGCATCTCCTTCGAAGTGGGTGCCGTTATCTGAGATGATCTCGTGTGGGACCCCATATCGACAGATAATGTTCCTTTTGATGAATCGGGCAACTTTCCTGGCATCCAGGGTCTGGTAAGACTCGGCTTCCACCCATTTGGTGAAGTAGTCGATGGCTACTAGTATGAATTCATGGCCGTTGCTGGCTTTGGGCGAGATTTTCCCTATGACGTCGATTCCCCAAGTTGCGAAAGGCCAGGGAGCAGTCATGTTGTACAACTCTTTTGGAGGAAGCTTCTGGGATTTAGCATAGATTTGGCATTTGTGACAACGGCGTACGTGATTAGCGCAGTCGGTTTGCAGAGTAGACCAAAAATAACCTTGTCTGATGATTTTGCGGGCAAGTGTATGTCCGCTCATATGAGGTCCGCAATCGCCCCCATGTATCTGATCCATTACTCTGACTGATTCTTCTTCGGTGAGGCATTGAAGATGAGTCACGTCGTAGTTTCTTTTATACAATCTTCCGGCACAAAGTATGAACCCTGATGCTAATCTTCTGAGCATGACCCGTGTTTTCTTGTCTGTTTTCTCAGGATACTGATGGTTCTTCAGCAGGTTCCAGATATCGTAAAACCAAGTGGTTGGATCCCCTTTCCCTTCATTCTCTATTACCAAGGCCGTGCAGTGTGCTGGTTCTGACTTCTTTTGTACCATAAGGGTTATTTCTTCCATCCCCTCCGGGATATCGATCATAGATGCCAGGGTTGCCAGTGCGTCGGCAAAACTGTTCTGAGACCTAGGGAGATAGTAAAATTCCGTATGCTTGAACTTTCCCGCGATATCTTCCAGTCGGGCGAGGTAAGGGACTAATTTCTCATCTCTGATCTTCCATTCTTTCAGAACCTGGTGGACCACTAGTGCTGAATCTCCGTATACCTGTATCCTCTTTATACCCCTTTGAAGAGCGATCTCTAACCCGAGTATGCAGGCTTCATATTCAGCCATGTTGTTGGTGCAGAAGAAGTCCAGGCGATATGATACCGGGGAGTGAGTTTGGTCTGGAGAGACTAACAGGATACCTATCCCGTTTCCATTCCGATTGGCGGCCCCGTCAAAGTACAATTTCCAGTCTTCATCGATCTCAACATTCATGATGGTTTCGTCTGGGAACTCGGCTTTTTCTAGCACATCTCCCAATATTGGATTGTGGGCCAGGTAATCAGCTATGATCTTGCCTTTAACGGCCTTCTGGGTCATGTAGGTGATGTCAAATTCGGAGAGTAAAAATAACCATTTTGCCATTCGGTTCGAGAGAGCCGGTTTCTCGAAGAGGTATTTCAACGGATCGATCCGTGATGCCAGGATGACTGGGAAAACTAGCATATAGTGTCGTAGTTTCTGTGTTACCCAGACGAGAGCGGTACACGATTTCTCCAATGGTGTGTAGTTTATCTCAAACGGGGACAGCTTTTTGCTGAGGAAATAGATGGCCTGCTCCTTCCGGGTATCGGTCAGGTGCTGGGCTAGCATTCCTCCCGCAGCCGAATCAGTGACGGTTAGGTATAAGATTAGTGGCAGTTCGGTCTGGGGCGGGGCTAATACTGGGGGTTTGGAGAGGTATTCTTTGATTCTATCAAAAGCTTCTTGGCACTGGCCGTCCCACTCTCCTGGTGAAGATTTCCTCAGGAGTTTGAAGATGGGCTCGCAAGTCTGAGTGAGCTGAGAGATGAACCTACTGATGTACTGCAGATTACCCAAAAATCCTCGGACTTCTTTCTCGGTACGAGGTTTAGGCATGTCTTGGATAGCTTGAACTTTAGCGGGGTCCACCTCGATTCCCTTCTTACTGACGACATATCCCAGGAGTTTTCCTTTGGTTACCCGAACACACATTTCTGCGGGTTGAGTCTCATCTGATACTGGCGGAGCCGGTCGAAGAAAGTTCGCAGGGCTGGTATGTGACCTTCCCTCTCCTTTGATTTGATTATCATGTCGTCTACATATACCTCTACTTCTTTGTGGATCATGTCGTGGAAAATAGCGGTGGCTGCTCTCTGTGAGAATCCGGACCCATACCCGAGATAGGAGAAAAGAGTCCTCGTTCTCGGTTTTATTTGAAAACGTGTTTTGTAGAGTCGCCAGTTTGTTTTACGAGAAAACAAACAAAAGATCGTACGAAGGACAATTTGAAAACGAATTATCTTTCATACGTTTGAAACCAGAGAATTATTTTGAAAATTTACTTTGCTAGGGTTCGGGAACTACGTTACGAATTGGGAAGGTGTTAGGCACCCAATTCGCCCTTTCGGTCTCTTAATGGATCATGCATCTAATTCCTATTTTAGATATCTTGCAAGTAGTTCGAATGGTTTTCAGAATAGTCCTTTCCGGATAAGTTTTAGTTTAAAACAATATTTTGAAATCAGACTCGAGCTTTGCGAGCGCCTACGTATTCATTCGTAGAATGAAATCAGAGTCTCGTAGTTCCATTCTTTTGGAAACTGTTTTTGTATTTTTGTTTGTTTTGAAAACGTGTCAAAACAGGTTTTAGATTTCTTGTAAAACTTAGAAAGGATTTGTTTTGAAAGCAATGAACTTCTTTGCAAGTTATCTAATTTTCTGTATTAAAATTGAAATTAAATGCAGTATTGAAATTAAGGAGGGTTGTAGAAAGACGTACCTGATGCGCTTGAAGAAGAAATAAGAACCTTGCCTTGATTGCTCCTTTCTCTCTCTAGAACTTTCTCTCTCTAGAAATTCTCTCTCTAAAACCTTCTCTCAGAATTTCTCTAAAATGACTCTCTGATAATTCTGACAGAGTTTCTACTTACTAAAGACACTATTGAGTGTTGATGTCCCCAAATGAGAGCCCAAGGGTCCTATTTATAGCAAAAATCTCGCCAAAAACGCTCCAAAAGAGGCCAACCGCAAAGGGTAGCCGCAGGGCGTGCGGCTAGGTGCCAACCGTACGGTTGGGGAGCCAACCGTGCGGCTAGGGAAGGTACCAACCGTGCGGTTGGGAGCCAACCGTGCGGTTGGGGGCTGCGGCTAGGAGCCAACCGTGCGGTTGGGGGCGTGCGGCTGGCTACCAAAAAAGTCAAATTTTCTAACGGGGCGCTGCCCCGCACCCCGCGACCTGACCGGGCAGGTCGATTCCCGTCCTAGTAAGCGAAGTGGCGACAAGGGTTGCGGTATATTCCTAACGCGCTCAAAAATCAGGATTTTTCCTAACAGTCTCTTGTATGCATGACGACTCAAGACTTGATGCAGAATGCTTGTTAGGTTCACGCGAGAGTCGCGGATTGGGGTGTTCACACTCTCTGATAGGTTGCCCCGGCGTTCTTCAGCCCAAATGGCATAACTGTGTAGCAGTATGTTCCCCATGGTGTGATGAAAGCCATTTTTTCCTGGTGATCCGGGTGCATTTTAATCTGGTTATACCCGGCAAAACCATCCACAAATGACTTTAGGGCATGGTTGACCGTGTTATCTATTATCAAATCGATGTTGGGTAATGGGAAATCATCCTTCGGACAAGCTTTGTTAAGATCCCGGTAATCCACACACATGCGGACCTTCCTATTTGCCTTTGGAACGGGCACAATGTTGGCTAACCATGAAGGGTAATCGATCACCCGTAAAAACCCTATACTCAGTTGTTTCATCACTTCTTCCTTTACCTTTAGGGACCATTCTGGCGTAAGTTTTCTTAACTTTTGCTTGACAGGTCTGAACTCCGGCTTGGTATGTATCTCGTGCATGACTATCTGACTGTTCAATCCTGGCATATCCGCATAAGACCAGGCGAAGACATCCACGTACTCTTTCAGAGTTTGTGTGAATTCCTCTTTTTCTGTTTCACTCAGACTTGTCCCAATGCGGACCTCCTTTCTTTCCTTTTTTGTTCCGAGGTTAATTTCGAGAGTGTCTCCTTCCTCACTCTGTATACGCTGTTCCTCCCGTTCCGGGTGTTCGTTCAGTCTTTCTAACTCCTTATAAGCTATTACAGAATTACAAATAACAGGATAACGCAACACAGAGTTTTCTTCATTGATAATAGTGTTTACAGGTACAAGTTTAAAGAGTAAATCTAGGAGTGGCTCTTTCCTAGCCTTACTTTCACTCTCACCTCTCACCCTTACAATTTCACTCTTTTCCCTTTCCCTTTGGTAGTCTGGATCAGCGTATATCAGGTGTACGGGGTCATCCCTCGGCTCGTCATCCCCTAGAACCATGATGTCGAAGAGATCTCCGATCATTTTTTCCTCTTCGCCTTTCCTGTCTTCACTTTCTTCCTTCGACCCGATTGTCAACTTGGTAGAGAAGCTGTGTACGGTGTTTTCCTTGATATAGAGGTCCTCTTCATAGAAGATTTCCCATCCAGGAAGGTTCTCTCCGTTACTGTTTCTCCAAGGCTCCTGGAAGCTGCAAAAGGGGAAGTCCTCTCCTTCTTTGATAAAGAATCCGTTCAGAGAGCTGAAACTCGGATACTGATGCCCTCGGCCCCTTTTTTGTTGATCGTCTTCTTCAGTGTGTTGGTACCCCAAACCTTCCCTTTCGTACCTCGTTACCGGTTCCAAGGCTTGAAGTAGTCCTGATTGTCCCATTCCTAGGCCGGCTCCAGGTAAGTATTTCATCATTCTTAGCATATTTGTAATCTTGGTGCTGAGACCGGGGATATTGTCTGGGGGAAGATATTCGATTATCTGAGTGCTGAGAGTTTGTACTTGAGGCTCATAAAAAAAGCCTCCTAACTGTATGCTCTGGCTCCCGATTCCCAAAACAGGTAACTCCACATCTGCCAAGGTCCTTTCAGGATCTCCTTGGATGGTAATTATGTTCCCTTCAAACGGTATCTTAATCTTTTGGTGCAAGGAGGAGGGGAGTGCTCCTATGTCGTGTAGCCATGCTATTCCCAGCAGGAGGTTGAAACTGGAGGGAATGTCTATGATTTGGAAATCGGCCGGAAAAATTCCGGGACCGACCATGAGATCAAGCTTCAGAGAACCCAGAACGGCCCTCCTGGTATTATCATAGGCCCTGACGGTTACGGCGGATGGTGAAAGCTCTGAATCCAAGATACTCAAGCATCTGGCAGTCTTCAGGGGGCAAACATTTATGGTCGACCCATTGTCGATGAGGACTTGTGGCAAGATCTTCCCTCGGGTTCGGACGGTGATGTGGAGAGCCAGGCTGTGTTTTCTCCCCAATGGAGACAAGTCTTCATCTGAAAATGACAGACTTCTTTGGACTGTAAGTGACCCGATCATGTTTGGCAGTTGTTCGGGTGTGGAGTCCGGTGATATCACGGCTTCGTCCAGAAGTTTGATGAAAGCGGTCCTGTGGGGTTTGGAGGCAACCAAGAGGCCCCAAATGGTGATGTGTGCCTGGGTCTTCTTCAACTGCTCAAGCACTCTATCTTCTCCTATTTCCTTAGGTGGCGGTGTTTTCTCAGCATCCGGTGGTGGTTGGTATACCCTTCCTGAACGGGTGATTTGTTGGATCCAAAGGGATGCCGGGTTTGATTCCTCTGAAGTTTCTGACGATTCTGGCTCTGTCGACCAACTGAAAGTCCCGGGGGAGGTTTCTGTCATACAGATTGTCTCCCTGGGGGGGTTTTGGGATTTCCATGATTGTTTCTTCTTATTCTGGGTCCATCATATCCCAGATTTTCCGGGATTGGTTTTGATTGTGAGTGGTTGTGAGATCCCCTGATTTGTTTTTCCTAAACCCTGCCCGGGTAGGAAGTTCATTTTGGCCATCCATTGGTCGATTATTGGATTGAGGCCTGGGGTAACTTGAGCCTTTGCTGGCAGTACAATGAGTGCCCTGTAGGTTGGGTCATCTCGAATGAGCCCCACGGGATCGAAGCCTTCTTCATCAGTGGTCAAGGCATTAATCCCTGCAGGTGGAGCATGGTTAGGAAGTGGATTGTTAGTAACATTGGGCCCGCCGGGTGCGGGGATGGTTCCGGCTTCAATGAGGTCCTGGATTCGATGGCGGAGAGCTAAACAGCGTTCCGTGTCATGGCCTGCCGCTTGATGGTACGCACAGTTCTCATTCATTCTCCAAGTGTTGGGAATAGGGTTTGGTGGGGGGCGTGGGTTGAGTGGAGCGACTAGTCCAGCTTTTTGGAGTAGTTCCAGGCTCTTAACCAGAGTAGTGGGGAGGGTGCAGAAATTTCTCCTTTTCTTGGCCTCGGTGTTTGAAGAGTCTCCCTGCATAGGCCAATTCATTGGGGGGACTTACGGTGACTGCTGGAATGGGTTTTGTTGATACGGGTACGAGCTTAGTTGGTTTACGGCTGGAGTGGTCGTCTTTCTTCCAGCGTAAGAGGCTTTCTTGGTATCGGTTTCAACTTTCTTGGCCAGTTCTTCCTCTACTTGTGACCCCATACTCAACAGGGCTCTGAAGTGTGGGAATACGTGCTTTCCCATGCAACTCAGTACGGCTGGAGTGAAGTTCTTCTGAATGATTTCTAGCTGTTCTTCTTCATCGGGTCGTTTGGACATTTGGGAGGCCATCTCCCTCCAGCGGGTGACAAAGTCGCTGAAGCTTTCTTTCTCGCCCTGTTTGGCCATTTCCAGGTGTTTACGGGTAATTTCCAAATCCTCGTTGGACCCGTATTTGGTCATAAATTCTTTGACGATATCTCCCCAAGTCTGCGTGTGATGCCTTTCTAGACCAAAGAACCATCTCAGGGCGGCTCCCGTGAGAGTCATGTGAAAGGCTTGTGCTAATTCCGGCTCTCCACAACCGGACACTTGCATGGATCTGATGTAGGACTGTAGGTGAGTTTTAGGGGGCGTGGTTCCAGTGAACTTGGTGATGGAAGGGAGTTTGAATCCCTGGGGTAATCTCGCTTCTGGGTAGAGGGAGAAGGCATTCATATCCGTGATCTCGTCTGCACCTTTTATTAGGGACACCCCCTTCTGTAGGACCCTCATCTGCTCTTTCAGCTTCTTCATTTCCTCACTCTCTCTTGACACCTCGTCGGGCTGTTCTCGTGCTATTACCGATTCTGCATATACTGCCCGAAGTCGGTTGATGTCTGGGTATTCATTGGGGAGGGCTGCTGGGGCCGGTGGTGGAATGGGTTTTGCGGGAACTTGTGGCCATGGTTGGTATTGGGGGTCAAAACCGGGTTGTACTTGGGGTTGCGGCCAGACTATGGGTGGCTCCTGCTGTTGGTAAGTGGGGCCTGAATCCGGGGCCCATTGGTTCTGATTGTTGGGGTCGGTTTGAACGGGACCAACTACGATAGGGCTCGTTTGGGGTGGATTGGTTCCTTGAACTAGGGGGAGTACTTGTGAAGACTGTCCTTGGTTCGGATCTCGATTCGGTGGTAGTCGATCAAACCCCGGTGGTGCAGTTCGTTCGGCTGATAATTCTTCTATTCGGATCCGGGTACCCTGTTGCTCGTTCGTGAGGTTTGCCAGATCCCTGCTGACGGTCATGAGTAAACGGTGCATTTCGGCTAGGGTTGGCTGAGCTGATGATGCCTCGGCTAGGTTCTGATCTGTCTCTCGATTCTCACGTTCATCGGCCATTTCAGGTGTGCTTGGTCTTACTAGTCTTCCGGTGTGATCACGGCCGGCCCAACCTTCCAGTCTGTTTGTTGCTTCACGACTGTAGACGAAACCACGTGGCGAAGATGAAGGAAGACTGTGATGCGACTCGATTTTTGCCAAAAGAACCACTAAAAATTGCCGAGAAGAGCCTCGGATTTAAAAGGGCGTCCAAAAGTAAGCCGTAAGGTGGTACATCCCCTACGGCTGTTTGACAAGTGTTTTAACTTGACTCGATCTTATATGCAGCGCAGGTGTACGAACGGTTAAGGCTTCAGGCTCCCTCCTTTTTGGCAAGACCTTGCGATATACCCCAGGGGCGGGTACGTGCAAGAGCTTTTTGATATACTTCCCGGGTACGTGAGTGTTCTCGTCACTCGATATACCTCGGGGGCGTACTTGGCCAAGGAGAGTGGAAGTAAATGCTTTCGGTTTATGTTGGCCCAAGCAAGCCAACTCCCTACTCACTTATAATACTTCCGAGGGTTTGGGGTAAATTCACACTCGTAGAACCAATGCATGATTTGTGATAGTGCGTGTGAAAAAGGTTGGGTTTACAAATATCATTATCTTGATTACGTATTTTTGAAAAATTCCCTTTTTCTGAAAAAATGTTTCTTCTCAATCAATTAACATAAGTAGGGAAAGCAGAAAAAAGCAAGTATTCAAATAAACAAAAGTCCACATATAAGAGTCTAGTTTTCTGATATCCCCAGCAGAGTCGCCACTGTGAGAATCCGCAAATGCGACCCCCGGGTCTCGTCCCCGTTCGTGGTGGTCTGAAGCGTCGGAAGGGATTCCGTCGCTCCATTTGCTTGGAGTTGTTTGATGATTCATATCGGGTGTCCTTACGTCTATTCTAGATGCAAAGGGGTTCGTTCAGAGTCGCCAGTACGTTTTACGAGAAAACGGACAAAAAGGTTGTGTAAGGGGGAAGGCTATAGACAAGCCTTTCTTTACACGTTTTGTCTGCGAAACCAGGATTCTATAGGGTTCGGAAACTATATTACGGTTTGGGAAGGTGTTAAGCACCCATTCCGCCCTTTCGGTCTCTAGTGGACTTATATGTTTATTTTATGTTGAAAAACTTGGATGCTTTTACTGATAGTCTACTACTTTTCAAATGAAAACCCTAATTTCTGGGGGAAGACGGGAAAAGGATGAAAACCTTTGTGTTCCGAGATCCGATGTTTTTGTTTTAAAAGATGTAAAATACAAATGATAAAAGTTATATTTATTTTTAAAGAGAGTATCCCGTATTATTTCCCAGATAATGACGGTTTTCTCGGGTTGTGATTACTTTTGTGAAAATTCGGATCTCATATCGGGACTAATTTAATATGGAATCATGACTCTTGAGAGGAGAAATATCAGACACATCGCAGTCTATAGAGAAGACAGGATATGTTGATTTTTAATTCCTAAATAAGTCTTATCAGTCCGGGTTTTGAAAACAGAATTTTATCCGGACGATAACGTACTTATTCTTCTGGTTTTGAAAATGGTTTTATCAGGGTCTTTTGTGTCGAAAATGATAGACTATTTGTAACTTGACAATAAGTTTATTCAAATAAAACGTGGACAGAATAACAGAAGTAAAACAAGTACACAAATATCTAATTTTAAATACTAGAAGGGACTTTCTTTACCTTCCCGACGAGAATAATAATAAGAAAGAAAATATAATACGGCAGAGGGATCTCTGGCGATAATAATCTTCTCTTTCTTCAGATATTTCCGAGAAATCGATTCCGGAGACGGGACACGTCGAGTGTCGAGGATAGATTCGATAATTCTTCAGAAATAAGATAATAGTAGAAAAGTGCTTGATAAAAATCAAATCTAAAGCTCCAAATTCTCAGATTCCAATTGCTGCCTCTGAACCCTTGGGGGTGTTGGCCTATTTATACTGCTCGGGGAAGATTGTCGCGCGACATTTCCCCAAAAAAGGCAAGTGTCGCGCGACATATCTGTTTGTCGCGCGACATTCCTGTATGTCGTGCGACAAACGGCTGAAGTGATGGGTCCTGACACTGTGATGTGTCAGAAAGTGGTTGGTCGGGTGCAGAGAGGGATTGTCGCGCGACATAGTGGGATTGTCGCGCGACATTCCAATGATTGTCGCGCGACAATGTGATATGTCGTGCGACAATCCTTGGTAAAAAAAGGTTTGTCGCGCAACAAACCCCCCCCGGGGTAGTTTCGGGTGCTCGGGTGGGTCCCGAACTCCAAGAAAAACAGTAGTTCTCGTAGGTCGTTAGGGTTCTTGCGGGGGTCACGGATCGGGGTGTCTACACCGGGGCACCAACCAGGCCCGCCGATCCGCGCACATAGTAACGATACTGTCCCCAACTTAAACACCTTTGGCAACAGGTGTGGGATTTTAACTTAAAAGGCCTCGTTACTATGTAGATACTCTCCCCCACTTATATACCCATGTTGAGTTCTACAATTTCTCCATGTGAGATCAATGGTTTGAGCCAACCATTATCAACAATCTCCTCCTTGGATCAAACAAGTCCATCTTGGCTCCACCTTGAACTAATAGTGGTCTACCATGAATCCACCTTTGAATTGTCCATGTAGATCACCACTCAACAATGTCCATCTGCAAGATCGTCCACCTTTTTGGTCAATGCACATCTCAAGGTACACCCTATTTCACCTTACTCGAGGAACATGTACAACCACCTTAACAGCAGCACCCCGGGTGTACATAGGCTGTAGCGACTCCACCCCCGGTTTCTCCTAGTCTAACTCCACCATAGGCTCCACCTACTAGGACAGCAGCGCCCATCGACTAGGACGCTTTTTGTAGCGATTTACACCTTAGGCTCTACCGAGTTCTTCCCTAACTCCACCGAGTCCAGCTACCGGTACTGCTTCACAAGTACGTGGATCCACCATTGACCTCTGATAGTTGTAGTTTTTACCTAAGATACGCTCTAAATTTATCTTAGGCAAAAACTACAACTAGCAATTCTTTTTTAGTAGTGGAATAATAAAGCTATGCATCACTTAATGTTTTACTAGCACAATATATTACATGAGGAATTTTATCAATGCGTTGACCTAAAATTTCTCCAACGGCATAATCAGATGTATCAAACGGGACTTACGAAACTCGCCCGACACAAATTTTAGATCATCGAGACCAAGTGCTTAGGAACAAAGTTACTCCGTTAGTAAAGGTTTTGTGGTTGCAGCATGGAGCCGAGGAGGCAACGTGGGAGTTAGAGACTGGAATACGCAATAAATATCCTGAGTTATTTACTTAATATGCAGTATCTAAATTTCGAGGGCGAAATTTTATTTAGTGGGAGGGAGAGATTGTAACATCCTGTATTTAAATTAATGTTAATTATGTTGTTTTAAGTAAATACTGTGCATAATTTATATTATTGAAATTTTTTTATCCATAGTTTGGAGAAAAGTTCCCTCTAAAAATTGTAGATCTCTGAATACCGAGCGAGAAGTTATGGCTATAATAAAATGGGAAAAAGTTTACTTGCGGACCGGTATTGGGTTTTTGGAATACCGGACTGGCGTATGAATTTTGAGAGAAAATTTAGCTATGGACTGGTATGCGAGTTTTGGCATACCGGTCCAAAGTATAAAATTTGGGAAAAATTTATATTGTAGATCGGCACTCTATTTTTGGCATATTGGTCCGCCATCCGAAATAATGCACCGACTTAACCTCATTTTAAGTGCATTTTATCCCCTTTTTCACGTATTTTAGACCCAAATACTTCCAACAACTTCTAGAAAGTTCTAGAGAGAGAAAGAGAAGGATTCTTAGGCAATTTTCACTTGTTTTCACTCCCGATTGAAGATTTGAGTATCAAATCATCCAAATCCTCCTATATTCATTATACATCGTCTTCCTCCTTGGGATTTATACGAGGGAAGATTGGATTCTCATCTTTCTTTCTTCTATACAGCTAATAAACACGAGGTAAGGGTTCTATGGCTTTCAAAACTTGAAAATACGAATTTATAGCTTAAAAATCATTATATTTGACTTGTGTTGGTTTGGAAACTCATGTATAATGAAACTATGATGATTTATGGTTTTTATGGTTATGTTTGCATGATTTGAGGCAAGATATGCCATATACACTTGATGTAAAGCCTTGTTGGTGTTTAAAAGATATCTCTTGGTCGTATGGATGATTTGGTTGATGAGACTGGTTTGCTAATGAATTATTTATACTAAGGGATATGAAATGAAATATGTTAAAGTGTGTATAGCATAAATTGCTTTATATATCTATAACATCGCATGCTTTGCATACCCTACATATCACTATTGTGTCAACAAAAAAATTGGAGAATTTTCGGCATATTTGGATTATTTTTATGGCCTGTTCTATTGGGCATATATCTCTTATTAATGATGATGGAAGCTCGTGATGATCATTATATCGTTCTGAATATGATATGATCCTGACTTGGATCCGGTTATGATTCTTTGGTGGCCCTTCGATGGTGAAGGGATTATGTATTTATTTAGTGCCTGCCAGTATGGAAATAAGTAGAGCTTGGTACCTTTGGGTTAAAAATCCTTAAACCTTCGGGGGCAGCAAAGTGTCGGCTGTCTAGAACCAGCGGTGAATAGCCCAAAATCTAGACAACGACAAGGCACTAATGATTCTATTGTTATGATATTATTTATGGACTAGTGGTCTAACTCGGTTATGATTTCACGATGTTCTCTAAGGCCAATGGGCCAATTTATGATTACTATTAGATTTTTCTCTCGAGCGGTCAGGCCCATGTTACACTCTGGTTCAGTGTTGATATATTCTGGCTACGTGGTTCTAAGGTTGACACAAAGGATGTAACCTGCATTAGCATATGCATGCATAATTATTAAACATAAGGTCTTGAACTGAATTGTGTTTTAAATATGATATCTTTGTTATTATTACCCCTTCTGAGCGTATAGCTCACCCCGTTTCCCAACAATACTTCCAGGTATTAAGGAGTCAAATGAAAGCAAGGATACGGCGAGACTCGGGACGAAGTAGAGCCTCTGATACTATAGTTCTCTTTTGTAATGGATATGTTTGTCCAAGAAGCCACGGCTAGGCCGAAGACTATTTATATTTTTGTTGTTCTTATGGTTTGGCCATGTATATCTATAATGTATGTTTACAAGTTATAGTATCACTTTTGTACCCATGCCTGTTGTTGCTTGATATACATATTGTTGCTGGTTTATATTCTTCTTATACACCTGTCTTAGACCTACTAAGATGGGTTAGTAATACTTCAGGTCTTAATTACGAGTGTTACCTGTAGATTAAGGCGGGGGTATTACAACCTGCATGTCCCAAAAACGATCAAACTTCTTTAACTGTCTTTGGAGGCGGAAGATTAGATATTAAATCTACTTTTGCTTTATCCACCTCTATGCCTTTTTATGACACAATATGTCCAAGAACAATCCATTTCTGTACCATAAAGTGGCATTTCTCCCAATTTAAAACAAGGTTCTTTTCTTTACATCCTTCTAGAACTAATTTTAAATTGTGCAAACAATTATCATAAAAAGACCTGAAAACGGAAAAATTCGTCCATAAATACCTATAAACACCGTTCTACCGTATCAGAAAATATTAAAATCATGCACCTTTGGAAGGTAGTAAAAGCGTTACATAACACAAAGGGCGACACTAGGCAAATGTGCTAAATGGACACGTGAATGTTGTTTTCTCTTGATCCACTAGATTAACAGGGATTTGGTCATAGCCAGAATATCAATCTAAAAAGTAGTAATACGCATGGCCAGCTGATCTTTCTAACATTTGATCAATAAAAGGAAAGTGTGAGAACCCGCACTTTCGACGCTGGCCCCCGTGGCGGCGATTCCTCCGATTTCTCGGTTTATTTTTTGGAAAATGGTTCATTTTATTATAGAGAATAGGTGACGGTTTGCAAAGGAATCAGAGTCGCCAGTTTGTTTTACTAAACAAACAAAAGTCTATGTAAAAGAGGAACATTCATGAATTAAATGACCTCTTAAACACTGTTGGTCGGATTTTAACCCTAGAGGGTGGGGAGTGAATAGGTTTTAAAAACTTAATGCGGAATTGAAAACTTTTCTAAAAGGATTTAAGCAAAACAAATTAACTAAGCAAATATATCAAAGAATACAAGCAATTAATCAATCAAACAATAAATCCCAAGGCAAGCAAAAATAAAGTAAGTAAATAAAGAGAGATTGAGTTAAGAAAGATTAAATCAATTTGAAGCTCAAGACCTTTTGTCCTCACGGTTTTGGTTTCCTAAACCATACGTCCGCGCTTGGTTAGTTCCCCGAGAAGTTCCACTAAAATATTTTTTCTTTTGGGTGAAAAATAAACCACTACAAGTGTATCCTCTCACACACTCTACAAGTATTACTTTACCACAATACTCTCACAATAATCCCTCTTGCTAACTTTGTGAGATTTACCTCTCATAATTGAATATAGATTGTTTGGTGATTCACACCAATGAACAACAACTCTAAAGTGTTTAAGAGATACAATTAAAGCTCACACTAGAGTTATTTGTTTGATCAAGTTTTATAGCTCAATAAGAATGATTGATCAAAAATAATTTCTTGAATCTTTTGATATTGAAGATAGATGAAGTATGTATATAAAAATGATCAAAAGTTTCTTAGTCGACTGAGCCAAGCTGCTTAATCGATTGACCAAGGCTCTGTCCATCATGCCATTTAAGCCAAAAATCTCAATTTTTACACATTTGCATATAAGCTCCAAAATCAATTCTAATGCTTTGAGGACCTCAAATATATATCCCTAAGACACTTATTTTCGAAAAAACTCAAAATATGATCGTTTGAATTTAATATGAATTTATTTCAAAATCGATTTTTGTAAGAATGATGTTTTGAAATATTTTGATTCAAACTTTGTTTTGATCAATCTAAGAATATTGTACCATAGTATATGAGCTATAATAATCATCAAATAAGAAACTTTACAAAAATCCTAAGCACTCACTCAATTATCGAATTAACGAGTCTTTGAATGCTTTAATTTGTTTCTTCAATTTGATCTTCACTTGAAGCTTTTATCTTGAAGCTTTTACATGTGATCCTTGGTCTTAGTGCTCCATGGATTTGCATTGTGATGAGATTGATCTACTTTGACTTGTCCAAAGCTTGTAGAGGAATGATCTCGGTTTGGATTGATCGGTTTTGGTCCACGTATGATGATCATTGAAATGTGGCTATAATTACTTCAACACACATCTTAAAAAATACATGATTGATTTATTGTTATTGTCAAAATAAGATTAAGACCTTCAAGGTCAACAAACACAATAATGCGAAACTAGTTGATTCAAAGGGTTCGGGGATTAAGTCACGAATTGGGAAGGTGTTAGGCACCCAATTCGCCCTTTTGGTATTTGAATAGGATATGCGTGAAATTATAATCGAACATTTGCATGTTAATTGTTGTAATCGTAAATCAGCTCCTAATTTTAGAAAAACGGAATTTTGAGGTGGGGATAAAAATCATGTGCTTCATAATTCTCCATTCGATTTTAGAAATAAGTGTGTGTGTGTGTGTGTGATTTGAAGAATTGTTTTGATAATGATAAATAGAAAAACAGGTGTTTTTGGAAAGATTTAGGCCTTTTCGGAAGTTAATTCGATTTGGAATTAGATATCCAGCGATCCTCAAGATTCGTTCGTCAATAGTGTACCACATTTTAATAATTTAAACTGGCATTGATGAATCCAGTACTCTCATATTGGATATTTAGTAAGCACTGTAATTTATAAATTAAACCGGGTACAAACGTGTATTGATCCCTTCGTAAATCAAGACTGATAAAATTGTGATTTTATGAAACTAACTGATAAAAAATATTTAAAAATGGTTTATAACTCGTTCTATGCCTTTGGTTTTAAATGTGAAATTTTGACTGATTTTGAGATAAACAATAATTTTTACATGCAATTGATCAATTATAACTAATAAAATAAAGACAGATAAAAAATTAAAGCAGGACTGAGATAAAAAATACATGAGAGCCTCGAAAATAGTAAAATACTATTTTAGAGCACTGTTCCCGAAGTCCCAAAGCTAACTAATGCTTTAAATGGGGTCAGTGCAGGTCTATTTATAATTGTAGAATAATTAATGGGCTAGGTCTGGAAGTGTTTGTCCATGGTCAAAGGATGTATCCGTGGACAAGGGGTGTGTCTGCAGACAAAAACTTTGGTCGTGTCAGCAAACAAAAGGTGTGTCGGCGGACAAACCCCTGATTTGAACGTGTGACGGTTTTTACAATTTCGGCCAAACTAAATATTGGATTAGTCTAATTTTTATGTTAAGACCTAACTACTATCCAAATTTTAGAATTTTTGGACATTGGGAAGACCTCCGTTTGATTTCCTGAGATGAATTTCCATTTTTTCAAATTCCTGAAGATCCGACCGTCAGATGTAATTGATTTTTCAATATGCTATTTCTAGTAAAATTTCCTAGTTCTCCACAAAATTTCATGATTTTTGAAGGTCAGAGAGTATCTAAACGAGAAAAAATGAAAAATCATATGTGGTGTGTCATATGGACAGACCCTCTAATTAGTATGTCCCCATGACACACACCCTTGTGTGTCATGTGGACACACCCCTGGATGTGTGTGCCTGTAGGCGATTTCTTTAATTTATGTCAAATGGCTTATCAGATTGATCTGATTTTTTAGTATGTTGTTCCCCATTATATACCTTGTCTACTGACAAAATTTGAGCTCATTTGGACTTCGGGAATGTCATCTTTTGATTACCCAAAATAAACTCTCAATTTTATAAATTCTCGGAGATCCGACTGTCGAATTGAGCTGAATTTTGAATATGTTTCTCCTTGTGGTAATGTATAACAACCCTAAAAGTTTAAGGATGATCATAAATGGGAAAATCTCCTTTCAAAAGTTTCCAAGAGTTTTGACAATTTTTGATTCTGGCGACTTCCGGTAATTCTAGTAACTTCTCATCCGGGGGTCTTTTTGGCTTCATTTTTTTACTTGTATAACAAGTATATTGTATGTATGTATCTATCTAGGAATTCTCGTGCATGCATGTGTGCTCATTTTCCTAGAGTTTTGGGTTTTTGTGGGGGTCGCAAAATAAGGTGTTCACAGATCCTCTCGGCTTGGGTTCTTCTCTGTGAAGCAAAGAAACTAGGAGGATTACAAGAACGTATCATTTTATGGCATTCGCATGAATTAAAGTGATATTTTAAAAATAATGAGATGCGAATGATGTCGTGCTATGTTGTTTATCTCATCTGGGTATTTTTAGACTATTAGGGACATGCCATGTGCCGTACTGTGACTTTATTACGCTGTACTCCTGCTTGCTAAGGAGGTTTGTTAATGATTTTAGTCGGGTGTTGAGCTGATGTAATCCCATCGGTAGGGACAGTTCTGTTAACAATTTTGATTGGGGTGTTAAGCTGATGTACTCCTATCGGTAGGGCGGATCTGTGAACGATTCTGATTTGGGTGTCGAGTTGATGTACTCCCCTCAGTAGGGAAGGTTCTGTCAATAATTCTGATTGGGGTGTTAAGCCGATGTACTCCTATCAGTAGGGGTGGTTCTGTCAACGATTCGGATTTGGGCGTTGAGTTGATGTATTCCCCTCAGTAGGGACGGTTTTGTCAATAATTCTGATTGGAGTGTTGAACTGATGTACTCTCATCGGTAGGGATGGTTATGTTAAGGATTCTGATTGGGGGATTGAGCTGATGTACTCCCGAGGTAGGGACGGTAATGTTGACAATTTGATTGGGGGGTTGAGCTAATGTACTCCCATCGATAGGGATGGTTCTGTCAACAAATTGATTGGGGGGTTGAGCTAATATACTTCCATCGGTAAAGACGGTTCTGTCAACAATTTGATTGGGGGATTGAGTTGATTTACTACCATTGGTAAGAACGGTTTTGTCAATAACTTAGTTGGGGTGTTGAGTTGATGTACTCTCATCGGTAGGGACAGTTTTGTCAACAATTTGATCGGGGTGTTAAGCTGATGTACTTTCATCGGTGGGGACAATTCTGTCAATAATTTGAGCTGATGTACTCCTATTGGTAGGACGGTTCTGTCAATAATTTGATCGGGGTGTTGAGCTGATGTACTTCTATCGGTAGAGACGATTTTATCAATAATTTGATCGGGGTGTTGAGCTAATGTACTCCCATCAGTAGAGACGGTTCTGTTAACAATTTGATCAGGGTGTTGAGCTGATGTACTCCCATCGGTAAGGACAATTCTGTCAAAAATTTGATCGGAGTGTTGAGTTGATGTACTCCCATCGATAGAGACGGTTTTGTTAATAATTTAATCGGGGTGTTGAGCTAATGTACACCTATCAGTAGGGACTGTTCTATCAATAATTTGATCGGGATGTTAAGCTAATGTACTCCCGTCGGTAGGGATGGTTCTGTCAATAATTTGATCGGGGTGTTGAGCAAATGTACGCCCATCGGTCGGGATGATTCTGTCAATAATTTAATTGGGGTGTTGAGCTGATGTACTCCCATTGGTATGGATGGTTCTGTCAATAATTTGATCGGGGTGTTGAGCTGATGTACTCCCATCAATAGGGACGATTCTGTTAATAATTTGATTAGGGTGTTGAGCTGATGTGCTTCCATCTATAGGGACGGTTCTTTCAATAATTTGATTGGAATGTTGAGCTGATGTACTCCCATTGGTAAGGACGGTTATTTCAAAATTTGATTGGAGTGTTGAGTTGATGTACTCTTATCGATAAGGACAGTTCTGTCAACAATTTGATCAGGGTGTTGAGCTGATATACTCCTATCGGTAGGGATGGTTTTGTCACTAATTTGATCGAGGTGTTTAACAGATGTACTCCCATCGGTAGGGACGGTTCTATCAATAATTTGATCGGAGTGTTGAGCTGATGTACTCCTATTGGTAGGATAGTTTTGTCAACAATTTAATTAGGGTATTGAGCTGATGTACTCCCATTGGTAGGGATGGTTTAGGTTTTAGGGTTTTAGGGTTTAGGGTTTTTTCTAAAAAAAACTAGCCAAAAAAGGCTAGATACATAATATTAATAACAAAAAATGATACAATTGAGGGGGAAACAAGGAGGCCTTCCCCAATGACCAAACGAACACAAATGAAAATTACATAAATTGCTTGTAGGACTTGTGCTATTTATCATAAGTACTCTAAATAATTTATCCATATAGCTTAGCTTCAAATGCATGTGATGTTTAAACTGAAAACTTCTTGGCTTGCGAGCAAAGGGAACAAAGAGAGACCATTGCCTGGTATGACTAGCTTACCATGTGGGGCTTTCGGTGAGAGGGGTATGGGGCTACGGCTGTAATCAGAAGGCGAAGAGAGGAGTCTTCTGTGTTCCGCATTAGAGTGCAAGAGGGGAACGCAATATTCTCTCAGGTGAAACCAGCAGACCAGGTAAGAATGATTAGTTGTGCTATGTTTTCTTTCTCTGAACTACCTGTAGAAGCACGGCATTGTGATGATGATAATGCTAGTCTTTAAACTGTGCATACCACTTGTTTGATGAAATGCTTGAATGAGCATAGCTAGCATAAATCTGAGCAGCATAAGTGCATCTCTCCTTCACTTGAATCTGTAATTAGGACAATTGGCATAATCGTGGGCAAGGGTGCCGTTTAGTTGCTTAGGGTATGTGTTCCACCATTTGAGCTCCATGTACCTTAGACCCATTTTAGATAGGATGTCTGCTGCTTGATTGCCCTCTCTGTACACATGAGAAACATGATATTGCATTTGCTTCAACTGGTTTTGACAGTTAGCCCAGCTATTAATTAACTGCCATGGGGGGTGAAAGACTTTCATATGAATGCAATCAACCACTGGCTTAGAATCCATCTCAAACCACACCTGTAACCACCTGTTCTGCCAGGCTAAGTTCACAACAATTATTAAGGCTGATAGCTCAGCAAAGAAAGCATTATGAATGCCAATGTTCATACAAAAGCACCCTATAGAAAAACCCCTGCTAGTTCTGTATACACCTCCAATAGCTGTTATTCCTGGGCAGCCTAAAGCCATGCCATCTGTGTTCACTTTGATCCAATTAAAGTGAGGAGGAGTCCAGTTGACTTCAACAATTTTGGGAGATGGTCTGCATTTACCTTTCACTCCTAGTTTATGAATGATGGTGAGATCCATTATGTTGTTTTTCATGAAACATTCATAAGAGGTGACAGTTCTTTAAGCCAACTTTTGAGGTGATGTAAGGTGGAGGATATCAAAGTTTTTCTTTGATGAAAAATGGCATTGTTTCTAGCTTCCCATATCATGTGAAGGGCCAAAAGACAACCACTTATCCACAAATTCTGGACTTGAGGGCTGAGCTTGACTGTGAATATAAATCTCCAAAATTCAGGGAGATTTTGAGGGACTGAAATGGTTATAAGGAAAGTGTCAACCAGCCATTTCCACAAAGTGTGTGCAAAGGGGCACTTGAGAAAGACATGCTCCTCATTCTCCAAGCTAGATTTGCATATCTCACACCTAGAAACCATGATCATACCTCTTTTTTGGAGGTTTTCTTGTGTTGGGAGTCTATTCTGCAACAGTTTCCAAGCAAGGCAGGACACTTTAGGGGGGAGGAAACTTTTCCAAATGTGAGAGGACCATTGTGAAGGCTTGCTGTTGCAATAGAAGATGTATGCATCCTTGAAAGTGAGATTTCCCTTAGGAGATTTAGGCCAGATTAATTGATCCTCTTGGGGTCTTTGTTGGAGGGTTATGAGACTTATTTCCTCTGCTAGGAAGGGGAATTGATGTATGAACCAAGCTGGGATCTTCCATTTCTGGTATGAGATGAATCTTTTTAAGATGCTTGCCTTTTTGAGGAGGGCAGGAGGGCATTGAATTGGAGAGGATGGGAGCCACAAGTCTACCCAAATGTTTATGCTATGACCATTTCCAACCACCCAATAAGCCTGAGCATCATTGTCAAGAAGGGCCAATTTGAAACCAGGCCAAATGAAACAGGCCTGATATGAGGTGTGAGCTGTAGTTTGCTGGATGTTGAGCTGATATACTCCTATCGGTAAGGACGGTTCTGTCAATAATTTGATCAGGGTGTTGAGTTGATATACACTTATCGGTAGGGATGGTTTTGTCACTAATTTGATCGAGGTGTTTAACCGATGTACTCCCATCGGTAGGGACGGTTCTATCAATAATTTGATCGGAGTGTTGAGCTGATGTACTCCTATTGGTAGGATAGTTTTATCAATAATTTAATTAGGGTATTGAGCTGATGTACTCCCATCGGTAGGGATGGTTAGGGTTTTAGGGTTTAGGGTTTTAAGGTTTAAGGGTTTAGGGTTTAAGGTTTAGGGTTTTTTTTAAAGAAACTAGCCAAAAGGCTAGATACATAACATTAATAACCAAAAAAAGTACAACCGAGGGGGAAACAAGGTGGTCTTCCCCAAAGACCCAAACACAAAGAAAATATTACAAACATTACAAAAATTACATAAATTGCTTGTAGGAGTTGTGCTATAAGACATAAGTACTCTAAACAATATATCCTTAGTGACTAGATTAAAAAACGTGTGCTTGTGCATGCCGACAGAGAGAGCAGAACTGAGGGCCCATTGCCGAGTGTGACTTTCTCCCTTGTGAGACGTAAAATGAGGGGAGTGAGGAGAAACAGCTGTAATCATAGGGCAATGGAGAGGCATTTTGTCAGCTGCATTGTGCCCGTTTGGGTGCCGAGTGGTGAGAGAGCTCTGATCTGCAGAAAGGGTGTAGGAACAGGTATCAAAAACGTATCTCCAGTCTCTCAAGTGTTGCCAGCAGACCAGGTATGCATTTTTGGTTGTGCTATCTCTAATGATTCTGACATGAATGTAGAAGCACTGCAATGTAATGATGATAATGCTAGCTATCGAGCAGTGTAGACCACTTGTTTGGTGAAATGCTTGAGAGAACATTGCTAGCATAATTCTGAACTGCAGAAGTGCACCCCTTCCTTCACTTAAATCTGTAGCTAGGAAGATTTGCATATTCATGAGCAAGAATGCTGTTTAGTTGTTGAGGATATACATTCCACCATTTGAGCTCCGAATGCCTTAATCCCATCTTAGATAGGATATCTGCTGCTTGGTTACCCTCCCTATACACATGAGAAACATGGTGCTGCATTTGCTTCAGTTGGTGTTGACAGTTAGACCAGCTATTTATTAATTGCCATGGGGGGTTGAAGGATTGATTATGAATGCAATCAACCAATGCCTTAGAGTCCATTTCAAACCACACCTGTGACCACCTGTTCTGCCAGGCCAAGTTCACAGCATTGATGAATGTTGTTAGTTCAGCAAAGAAGGCATTTTGTATGCCAATGTTTTTGCAAAAACACCCTTTAGAAAATCCTCTGCTATTTCTGAATATCCCACCAATGGCTGCCATTCCTGGGGATCCTAAGGCCATGCCATTTGTGTTTGCTTTGATCCAGTTGAAGTGGGGAGGAATCCAGTTCACTTCAATAATTTTGGGAGAAGGGTTACATTTGCCTTTCACTCCCAATTTGTGGATAATGGTGAGGTCTCCTATAGAGTTCTTCATACAGCCACTCATGAGGGGGGACAACTCTTTTAGCCAGCCTTTAATGTGGTGAAGGGTGGAAGATATGACAGATCTCTTTCGGTAAAAGATGGCATTGTTTCTAGCTTCCCATATCATGTGAAAAGCCAAAAGACAGCCACTTATCCACAGATTATGGAGCTGGGGGCTGAGTTTGACAGTACAAATAAATCTCCATAAATCAGGGAGATTTTGAGGGACATAAATGTTTATAAGAAAGGTATCAACCAACCACTGCCACAGGGTGTGAGCAAAGGGACATGTGATGAAGACATGCTCCACATTATCCAAGTTAGATTTGCAGATTTCACACCTAGAAACCATGGTCATGCCCCTCTTTTGGAGATTGTCCTGTGTTGGAAGTTTGTTTTGATGTAATTTCCAGGTCAGGCAGGACACTCTAGGGGGCACAAAACTCTTCCATATCTGAGAGGTCCACTGAGAGGGCTTGCTGTTACAATAGAAGAGGTATGAATCTTTGAAAGTGAGCTTTCCCTTATGTGATTTAGGCCAGATTAGATGATCCTCCTGAGGCCTTTGAGTTAGGGTAATTTAGTGTATTTCCTTTGTTAAAAAAGGAAACTGGTATGTGAACCATGCTGGAATCTGCCAATTTTGTTTAGAAACGAAACTTTTTAGACTGCTTGTGTGTCTGAGGAGAGCAGGGGGACATTGAATAGGAGAGAAAGGAAGCCACATATCTGCCCAGATATTTATGCTGCTGCCATTACCTACCACCCAAAAGGCCTGAGCATCAACATCAAGGAGGGCCCTTTTGAAACCATGCCAAATAGATGACACCTTATAAGAAGTGTGAGCTCTAGTTTGCTGAATGTTGAACCTCTTTTTGACCATGTTGCTCCATTGATTACTGGTGTGAAGAATATCCCAGGTGTGTTTGAGAATACCAGCCTTATTGACTTGCTTTATGTCCCTTATGCCCAATCCACCATGATGTTTAGGAGTGCAAACTGAGTGCCAAGCAACAGTCACCAATTTTTTGCTAGAGATGTCCCATGTCCATAGGAAATTTCTAAGCCAAGTGGACACAGTTTGAGTGAGTTTTGCAGGCCAGAGGTATACCATAAAGGAATGTATAAGCATGGGGACTGCCACAGATTTAATAAGCTCTGCTCTGCCAGCAAAAGAGAGAACTTTCCCTTTCCAGCCTTCAAGTTTGGTCCTCACTTTATCAGCTATGGGTTGGAGGTGAATGGTTTTTGGTTTTCCTTTGAAAATAGGAACTCCCAGGTAGACAAAAGGGGTGCTGCCCACTGACATACCCATGAAATTAGAAATTTCAGTTTTTCTGTGCCAAGCCCCTTTACCAAGGTAGATTCTGCTCTTTTGGTAGTTGATGTATTGTCCAGAGGACCTAGCATACTCCTTTAGAATATTGAGAATGATTTTCAAATTGTTTTTATCTCCCCTGCAGAACATCATCACATCATCAGCATAAAGAGAGTGTGTAGGGACCATGCATCCTATTGGGGAAGATATTGGTTTGAGGGATCCATTGATGGCATGTTTGGTGATTAATCTGCTTAACACTTCTTCTGCTAAACAGAACAAGATGGGGCTTAAGGGGTCACCCTGTCTAACCCCTCTGGAGCAGCTGAAATAACCACATGGAGTTTCATTGACAAGAATTGAAAGTTTAGCTGAATTGAGAATACATTGCACCCAATTGATGAACACTGTGCTGAACCCAAAAGACTTGAGAACAAGGACCAAGAACCCCCAATCAAGGGTGTCAAAAGCTTTAGCAATATCTATTTTGATGGCAATATTACCACCAAAATTTTTTTTGTCCAGCATGTTGAAACATTCAGAGGTAACACCAATGGAGCTGTGTATGTTTCTGCCTTTTATGAAACCATTTTGCTGGGTAGAGATCACTTTAGGGGCTATAGAAGTAATTCTGTCACTGAGCAGTTTTGGGATGATTTTGAAGATGAAGTTGGCAAGGGCAATGGGTCTGTAGCTAGAGATGGAATCTGCATTGGGGGTTTTTGGAATAAGGGTAACAAAGTTGGAGTTGAAACCAGGGTGAATCCAGCAGTTTTGGAAGAAAAACTTTATGGCCTTGCACACATCTTCTCCTACAATGTGCCAACATTTTTGGTAAAAAGAACCTGGAAAACCATCAGGTCCAGGGGCAGAATTTGGGTTCAAGGAAAAGGCTACTTGTTTAATTTCCACTTCATTTGGGATAGAACACAGTGAATCATTATCTACATTTGAGACCAGGTAGGGGATAACTTGCTCAACCAAGGAGTGATCATGAAGTTGATTTTGAGAGCAATATAAATTCTGGAAATGACTGACAATGTGATCTTTGAGAATGGTGGGGTCCTGAATGATATTACCTTCATGTTTGAGGGTAGTGATCTTGTTTGTGGCCCACCTTTGCTTAGCAATTCTGTGAAAAAAGGTTGTGCTTCTGTCACCATCTTTGATCCAGTTAATTCTAGATTTTTCTTTCCAAAATCTCTCCTACATTTGATTAGCTTGTATGAGTTCAGATTGTGCCTCAGATTCAAGCTTATCTAACATTTGAGAGTGTCCAGAACTGTCAATTTGTAATTGGATTTTGTGAAGGTGATCAGTGGCCTTTTTGACTTTGGAGTTAACATCTCCAAACACTTCAACATTTCATTTTTTCAAGGCCATCTTAAGTTGCTTTAGCTTCAATTGAATGATAACCATTGGACAGGTGGCATTCACATTAGTTGACCAGTTTTTGGTGACTAATTCTTCAAAAGATTGATGGAAAGTCCAGGCTGAGGTGAACCTGAAGGGTTTGGGGCCACTGATGGTGTCATTTTCTGAAATGAATAAGAGAGGGGTATGATCAGAAGGGTATTTGGGGAGGGTAATGCAACTGACTGTTTTCCAAGAATCAAACCAATCCGAACTGCACAAGGCTCTATCCAACCTAGAGTCCATGCAGGAGGTAGCATGCTTGGACCAAGTGAAAAACTGCCCAATGGAGTTGAGGTGAGCTAAATCACATGTGTCTGAGAAAGCTTGAAAATCCATGCAAGAAACTACTGAAGGGGGGTTGCCTCCTCTTTTCTCATGAGCTCCTAGAACACAATTGAAATCTCCAATGACAAGCCATGGAGCCTGGTGATTACTCCTGATACAAGTGAGTTCTTCCCACAATTTTCTTCTGACTTTGTAATCATTATGAGCATAAATGGCTGAGATCATGAGAGGCTTGTTGTTGTAACAAACAGAGATTGTGATTTGTTGACTAGCATTGGATATTATAGTAGGCTGAGGGCAAGGACTGGCTTTGAGAATCCAAAGGTTTGGTGGTTTGTTGGGTCTTTTATTAACATCAACCAATTGCATTCCAATGGAGATCCAGAAAAAAGGGGGGATTTTTTGGAAATCAACAAAGGGTTCAGAGATGATCAACATGTCTGGTTTGTATTTACAACAATGGCTTTTTAAAGCTTTTTGAGTTTCAGCATTATTGATGCCTCTAGTATTCCAATAGAGGACTTTCATTAAGAGGTAGAGGGAATGGTTCTACAGTAAGAACTGTTAGAACTTTCTGAGTTTGGCTTTTCTTGAGAGAGGGTGTCTGAGGCCTTAAGTGAGCAGCTAAGAATAGAAGCATTCCTGGCTATAATTTCATTGTACATCCTATCTTCATAGGTCTCATTGGAGCTGGATTGGGTATGGGAATGAGGTTTGTGCCTGGCAACAGCTCTTGCTTTTCTATTAGCCGCATTATTCAACTTTTTCTGCTTTGCTTTGTGTATATTTGAGATGGTGACAGGGGTATGGTGGGCTACCTAATTTTTGCTTTGTAGCCTGCTGGAAAAGTGGCTGGTGGAATTAGAGTAGGTGGTGTGGATTGTATGGGTGGAGCTTGCTGGTCTATGAGGAGTGGCTTGATTGAATACAGAGGTGTTGTCATCCTCCATTAACTGAATGCAGGCAATGGGCATTTTTTCTGATAAAATGACATCTACAACAGCTTCAGAGCTTATGAGGGGTTCTTCATCTGCCATGTCTGACCAGAACTTACCAGTGAAAGGAGATAAGGAATTATGGATTGGGGTTGCTGTAGGTGGAGAGTGAATGGGAAGGTGATCATTGTGTGGGGTTAGTGGGGTATGGCCTTGGTCAACTGAGCATGGAACAATTGTGTCAGCTGGTGAATTGCTGGTGTTGTGCTGTGTGTTTGAAGAGGTGTAGGGGACTTCAAAAGCCTCAGCAATGAGTTATGCATAGCTCTGGTCAGGGCTTATTTGTATGAGGGGGTTCAAGTTCAGGTAGGGGGATTGATGAGGATTATCTGTGTGATGCTCTGTTTACTCTGTTTGGCCATTGTTGATATCAATAGTCTCCTCTGTGATGCTTTGAATGGAGCCCTCAACAGGGGGTATCCTGACAGCAGGTTCTTGATGATTGAGGGTAGGATTAACAAACATCTCATTGACTTCCAATGCTTGTTTTTGACTAGCAGAAAGGGTGTGTGTGTTTGGTGGTTGTTGGTGCTTTATGGGTGGATTGTGAGGTTGATGTTGTTTGTTTTTTATGGGAGGTTTTGGGGGAGGTTTCCTAGTGTGATCTTGGAGTTATTGGGCTTTTTTTAATGTTCTGCATTCAGTCACTAAGTGGCCAATAACAGAGCAGTGAGCACATAAATCAGGGATTTTTTTGTATGAAACTTCAATTTCAAAATTGTACCCCTCTCTTTCCACTAGAATGGAAGAAGGTAGCTCAGACCTGAGGTCCACATCGACTTCTACTCGATAGTAATGCCCAAATTCTTTCTTCAGGAACTTCAGGGAGTCTTGCCCATAAATGAGCTCTGGTTTGTTTTTGCTGGCTAGGTTTAAAGTCCTTGGTCCATTGGAAGAGGTTAAAAATTCCATTTGAAAGATTTACCTGGCCTGCAGACCACACTTTCTGCTTATCTTCCACATTAGAGATTCTGATGGTGTAATATCCCCTGCCAATTGGGGTGAGTGACCACTGTTCTTTGGTGTTCCAGGCAGTAGAGAGAGAAAGATGCAGGTCCACTGCTTTAACTGGTGGTTTTCCTCTTTTCAAAATTAGTCTACCATGTAGGTAATTTTGGCACAGCAAAAGAGACTGTTGATAGACATTTTCATCTAATTTGACTGCCATCATATTGCCTTTTTTGTATGGTGCAAGCAGCTGATTGAAAGGAAAGCTGGGAGGGACAGCTTTGGGCCTCAAAAAACTGGCATAAGAAGGTTTTTTGATGGGAATATCAGTGGTGACAGGTGCTTTGAGGCTGCCAGCTGCAGAGTTGACATGAGCTGTAGACTGGGGGTTTGTACTGTGGGTAATAACCCGGTTTGGGCAAAAATCTGTGGGTAAAGAGGCGGTTTTTGTGTTTGCATCAAGGGGTTTTGCCTCTCTTCTTCCTCGAGATTAATCACACCATGAGGGGTAGCCATTGAAGGCTGAGCTTTGGAATGTAATACCACCTGCTACAGTTCATTTTTTTCCTTTTTTCTGATGCAACTCTTCACCTGTAGCTGCATTTTCTTCGAACGGTTGTGTTGAAGCTGAAGGATCTTGCCTGTGCTGATTTGTTGCTGTTTGAGGATCATTTTTGTGGCCTGGATTTTGCTGGTTTAAAACTTGTAAAAGCTGAGCATCAATGGTGTCTTCTCTAGCATTTTTGATAAACTATTGTACCAAATCTTCTCCCAATTGTATTGTTTTATTGATTGTGAATGAAGCATTGTGCTGTGGAACTGGTGACTGATGTATATCTGTGTGTGATGGCTGTTGATTGCTGGTATTTTTGCTTTTCACCATTGTTGTAAATATTTACAAGAGTTGTTGATTTTGCTCTGTTAATTTCTGTTGGAGCAGCATAAACTGAGTTAAGTCTGTAGGATTTTGTGGTTCAGAGATGGAGGATATTGTGTGAGTGGTGTATGGCTGGAAGAGGTTAGCTTCTGGTGGCGCGTGGATTGAGTGAGGTGGCGCGTGGGATGCAGAGTGAAGCGCTTGAGGCGCGTGGACCTTTGTAGAAGGTTCAGGGCAGTGAGTGGATGTATGTGGCACAGTGTTGAGAGGTAGGTGATTGGTGGCGGCTGGAGGGTGGTGTGATGTTGCCGGAAAACTCATATCTTTGGCCGAAAAACTCATAGGAATAAAAAATTAATAAAAGTGAGAGGAGAGAGGTTGGAGAGAATTTTGGCACTTTCTCTCTCTAGAATTTTTCATTGTGTTTTTTTTAGGGTTTAGGGTTTTAGGGTTTAGGGTTTTAGGGGTTAGGGGTTTAGGGTTTAGGGGTTTAGGGTTTAGGGTTTTTTTTATAGAATCCCTATCTCCCCTAAGGAGCTAGAGGCATGACATAAATGAGAAAATAGAAGTACAAGTTAGAAGGTGTATGTGGCTCACCCCCAAAGCCTTAGAAAAAAGCCAAATCTTGAGAAGAATATGATCAAAGAAATAAAGCACTATAATTGTTTTATGGACTGAAGGAGAATAGTCCACAAAACAATTATGTAAGGACAAAAGACCTAAGTAAAAATCTATACAATTAAGGTCCAAAAAGAGATGGCTAATGTTATGCCAAATACAAGAGGCAAACAAAAAATACATCACAAGACAGAGGAGAGAAGCAGCAATGTAAACTGCAGAATCTGTCGAGTCTGTAACTGCTGAGGAAGTTGCCTGGAATCTTTGCTGAAGAGAGAAGAAGAATGTTAGAAAAGGACTGCTGCCAGGACCAGTGATCCCATGAACACAAAGCTGAACATTGAATAGGGCAGTACAAAGGCAATGAACTGCAGTCTGCAAGGGAGAAGAACTTGGATGAACAACAACTGAAGCTGAAGCACTGAAATTGGATCCCACATTGCCATTTATATCCCTCAAAATCTCCTTATACTGAAGAGATTTATTAATACCAGCAAAACAACATTTCTAATAAGAAGTATGATTAATGCAGGAGGACTTAAAGCTGGCTGGACATTGAAATATGTGCAGGCATATCACTGGCAAAACTGTGAGGAGCAGCATAACCTTCCTACTGCTGCAAATCTGTTGACTGTGGACTGTTCTGGGGGACCTGTGGCTGTGAGTGTAGAAGTTGGGCCTGAGGTGCTTGAGGGACCTATTAAGACCATTTATGTCCCTCAAAATCTCCTTTATAATTGGAGATTTATGAACACCAACAGACTGAGAGCAGCAGCAATACCAACCAAGACTCTCATTTGAACGTGTAAAAAGGAAGCCTAGAGTAGTCATTAGAAATAAAACCTCAGTGATGGAATGAGATGGCCTGGGATTGCCTTTAATGCCCAGAGAATGAAGAATGGTGAAATCTGTGATGTTATTATGCATATATTTGGAGATCAAAGGGGCAATATCCATTAGCCAACCTTTAAGATGATGAATGGTGCTGGAGATTATAGGCTTCCCACAGTCAAAGATAGCTTTATTTCTGATTTGCCAAACAATATGAAGGCAGATGAGGCAGTAAGCTATGAGGAGGCTATTAATCTGAGGACTGCCTTTGTAATTGCTTAAGTGAAGCCACATTTCCATAGTGGTGTTAGGAATCTGCCCATAGAGTTTAAAAGAGAACCAAATCCACTGCTAGAGAATGGCAGAGAATCTACATTGTATGAACAGATGATCAATGGTTTCAGAGTTGTTTTTGCACAACTCACACCTGGAAACCATTTGAATGCCCCTTTTCTGAAATTGATCATGAGTGGAAATTCTCTTATGAAGGATTTTCCAAGCATCACAAGAGACTCTAGGAGGAATGAAAGACTTCCACAAGTGCTTTGCCCAAGTTACCTTAGTGGAGTTTGTGTAAAATTTGTAGGCTTCTTGAAAAGTGATGTCTCCATGAGAAGTGTAGGGCCAGATGAACTGATCAGGTTGTTGATTCTAGAGAAGAGGAATGGCTTTGATGGATGGGGGTACTGGTGTTGGAACCAGCCGGGGATCTGCCAGGTCTGATGGTTGATGAGGGTGGCCAGTTTACTGGGCTTAGAGAGCAAAGCAGGAACAAGATCTATCTCTGCTTCATATAACCAGTTGTCCTGCCAGATGTTAATGCTTTGACCATCACCAACAATCCAAAAACCATAATTATTAATAATTTACAAAGCCTGTTTCAGTCCTGGCCGAATGGAGGAGGGCCTATAAGTAGAAGTGGAGCAATGCTTTCTAAAATTGAATCTGCAATGGAGCATAGACCTTAGTTGAGATTCAGACTTGTATATATTCCACATGTACTTTAAAAGAGCAGCTTTATTGAGGTCAGGAATGTGCCTGATCCCAAGGCCACCAGAATGCTTAAGGGAACAAACAGTATGCCAGGCCACAGAAACCAATTTCCTGCTTAGCAGTTAACCTGTCCACAGAAAATTCCTACACCACATTTGCAGGTCTTTGAGGAGCTTGGCAGGCCACAGATAAAGAGTGAATGAATGAATGAGCATAGGAAGAATCATTGTTTTAATCAATTCATTTCTACCTGCAAAGGATAACAATTTGCCTTGGCAGCCTTCCATCTTAGATCTGATTTTACCCACAATGCATTGAAGGTGCTGGCTTTTGGGTTTTCCTTTGAAAATAGGGACTCCAAGGTAAGAAAAGGGGGTATTACCTTCAGTCATAGAGAGGGCAGAGCATATAACATGTTTTCTGTGAATGGCTCCTTTGCCAAAGTACACCTTGCTCTTGCTTTTGTTTATGATTTGCCCAGATGCTTCCCCATACATAGAGAGAATTTTGCTAACCACCTTGAGATTGTTTATAGATCCACAGCAGAAGAGCATAATGTCATCAGCATACAGAGAGTGGGAAGGCATAGTAACACCTCTAGAACCAGAAATGAGCTTGAGATTGCCTGTGGCAACTTCCAGAGTGATGGCCCTACTGAGAACTTCTTCTGCCAAACAGAAGAGAATGGGGCTGAGAGGGTCACCTTGTCTCACCCCTCTCTTGAAACTAAAATACCCCTGAGGAGAGCCATTCACAAGCACAGACATTCTGGCAGAGTTTAACAAAGTGTTGATCCAACCAGTAAAGGTGGGACTGAAACCAAAGGCTTGGAGAACTTGAAGCAGGAATCCCCAGTCAATGGTATCAAATGCTTTGGCAATATCAATTTTAAGAGCAATGTTGCCTCCAGGGTTCTTAGTATCTAGCATATTGAAGCACTCAGAGGTGGTAGCAATAGAATTATGTATGTGTCTTCCTCTCACAAAGCCATTCTGTTGGGGACTGATAATGTTGGCAGCAATGGGGGCAATTCTTTCACTTAAGATTTTAGGGATGATTTTGAAGAGAAAATTAGCAAGAGCTATAGGTCTGAAATCAGTCAAAGAGTTGGCATGTGGGACTTTTGAGATAAGGGTGATGAAATTGGAGTTCATACCTGGCAAAATCCAACCAAAAGTGAAGAATAAGGCAACAGCCTTACACACATCATCACCAATAATGTGCCAGCATTTTTGGAAGAATAGTCCTGTGAAACCATCAGGACCAGGAGCTGAGAGGGGGTCCAGGCCAAACATAGCATGTTTGATCTCCTCAGGACTGGGGACAACACAGAGAACAGCATTATCAAGATCAGAAACAAGATTGGGAATAACTTGTTGGATGATACCATTGTTCACCACATTGTTAGAAGTGGAGTATAGGTTCTGAAAGTAGCTTAGGATGTGGCTGGTGATGAGATGAGGGTCAGAAATAGATTGGCCATGATCATTGAGGGAGGTGATTCTATTGGTAACATATTTTTGCCTGGCTATTTTGTGAAAAAAGGTGGTATTCCTATCTCCTGCAGCCAACCATTTGACTCTGGATTTTTCTTTCCACAGGCTCTCTTGTCTTTTAAGAGCAGAGAACAACTTATTTTGAGCTTCTTCTTCTTGCTTATCTCTGTGAGAGGAGTGGCCCAAAGAGTCAATCTCTTGCTGAATGTTAATTAGAGCAGCTTGGGCATCAGCAACAGCATGGTGAACATTGCCAAACACTTCCACATTCCAAGTCTTAAGGGCATTCTTTAGTTGCTTTAATTTCCACTGGATTTTGACCATAGGACAAACAGCCAAACAAGGGCTCTACCAGGACTGTTTAACCACTTCCATTAAGCTCTCATGGGTGAACCAGGTGGCTATGAACTTAAAAGGTTTAGGACCCACAGGAGTAGAGTCAATGTAGTGTAAAAGAAGAGGGTTGTGGTCAGAAGCAATTTTGGGGAGGGCAGTGCAAGAAACCTGATTCCAACATTGAAGCCACTCATGGTTACAAATGGCTCTATCAAGTCTGGTGTCCATTGAGGGATAACCTTTCTTGGACCAGGTGTAAAGAGAACCAATGGTGGGAAGATGTAAAAGACTACAGCTATCAGTCATGCCTTGAAACTCCAAACAGGAGGATAAATGAGGAGGAGGAAGCCCTCTCTTTTCATGAGCACCAAGAGAGCAGTTAAAATCACATATAGCTAGCCAAGCACCTCTGTGGGAAGTACTGATCTGAGAGAATTCTTGCCATAAGAGCCTTCTAGTGTATTGATTGTTGCTAGCATAGACAGCAGTAATAAGAACATCACCAACATGAGAGGGTTGAAGGAAGGTAATGTGCTGTTCATGCCTTTGAATATTGACAGGAGTGAGAAGGTTAACAGAGCCCAGCACCCAGAGATTGGGTTAAAGGTTAGGTCTATTATTGGTTGCAAATGGTTGCATACCAATGCTATGCCAAAACTGAAAAGGAACGCTTTCAAAAAGGATCATAGGTTCAGCAATGATCAGAATGTCAGGTTTGTGAATGGTGATGTAATTTTTGAGGACTCTTTGAGAATTAGAGTTATTGATGCCCCTAATGTTCCAGAAGAGGATTTTCATTTAGAAAAAGAGAACCTTTTGCTCCTCTTAGAGGATGTGTTTGAAGTACTGTGGTAGCCTGCTCTTTTGTGCCTTCCTTTCTGAAACAAAAGTCAATTGATGACTGAGAAATGCCAGCTTTTAGCATCTCTTCTTTTTCTGCCTGCACTTTCTTAGCATGTTTATTTTTGGCTTTGTTGGTGGTGGTAGTGAGGAGGGGAACTGTGGGAATGAAGGGTGTAGTGTTGATGCTGGGAGAGGACTTTTGAGTGGGTGAAGATGGTTGATAATCAGACTCACTAGAAGTGAGTAAGGTTCTTCTAGCACAAGGAGAAGAATCAGTTTATAAGGATGAGAGGTAACCAATATTTTTGAAATTTTTTGGAGTGTCCTGATTCAGGACTGAGTTGTCAGAGTCTGCCTCAACTTGGATGCATAGTTGAAGGTCCGAGAGGCCTAGATTTTCATCAGCACAGTGCTCAAAAGACTGAATGGGTGGTTCATCTTCCTCATCTCCCCAGAATTTGCCTGAGAGAGGGGCAAACTTGTTTGTGAATGATTTAGGAGATTGACCTTTGAGAGAGCTAGAGGTGTGTGAAGATTGCTTGCTATTAGAGGTAAGAGAGTGATGTTTTTCAGGGACTGAGTTTGGGACAAAAGACTCAACAGATTTGGAAGAAGAAGTAGAATGTGAGTCAACTGATTGTGGAGTCTGTAGGTGTGGAGAAACAGAAGTAGCAGGGGCAATGGGGGTATTATTGTGGGCATTGCAATCAAAAGTGGGCTCCGCCAACTGATCTGAAGGGGCATTTACCACATGATTTGCTTCAGTACTGGCAGGGGTATAAGAAGAAGGGTGTGTGAGAAGGGTGGTTGTGGCATTAATGAGCTGAGGTGGTTGAGGAAGGTCATTAACTGAAACTGGTTTTTGGGCATCAGCATGGGATATAAAAGGCCTTTGAGAGTCCACAGCATTCTGCAAGGGAGGTGGAATTTTAGTTTCCAAATTGACAGGTTTGGAGGGGTAAGCATGAGTGCTTTTAGATTAGGGTTGTGATTTTCGATTATGCAGTTGCTTGGTCCTGTTGTCATTGGTTCTGGAGGACTCTTCTTGCATCTTTTTAAGGGTTCTACACTCACCCACTGAGTGGCCCACCACCAAACAATGGGAACAAAAAGTGGACAGTTACTCATAGGAAGCATTCAGTTCAAAGCTATAATCATTCCTTTCAACAAGAACTCTTGAAGGCAGAGGAAGTTATAGGTCAACATCCACAAGAATTCGAGCATACAGACAAAAATCTCTTCGAAGAGTTGCAGGGTCAACAAGCAGAGGGATTCCTATGGTTTTGCCAATACTCAAAAGCAGAGTTTCATCCCAGTACTCCCAAGGCAAGGAATACAATCTTACCCAAACTTGGGCATTAGTTTGCTTAAGTTTTTCAGGAACAAAGTCCTGCACCCAAGGAGAGAGCTTGATAATACCTGGCTTCAGTTGCTTTTGTCCACCAGTCCAAGCTGTGTGTTGATCATTAGCATCAGAAAATCTAAGGCAGTAGTACCCTTTCCCAAAAGGGGAGATGGTCCAGGCCTTTGTGAGGTGCCAAATAGAGGATAACTTGGAATGCAAGGCTGCAGATTTGATTGGTTCAGCACCTTTTGGTAATATGACTCTGCCAATTAAATTAAATTTGCACTTTTCTAAGGCTTTTTGATAAGTGTTTTCATCTAATTTGATGGCAGGCAAATCTCCCTTAAAATAGGGGGTGGGAAGATCGATAAATTTACTGTGGGATATGGGGTTATGTGGGACAAAAAGACTAGCAAATGACGGCTTAGAACCTTGAGCCCCTGTGGTGACAAGTTTTCCATCCATCAGCCCTGCAGAGCTGAGAACCTGCTGTGTCTGCTGAATCTGAGTACTTTCTACAGCTCCAGTTTACCCACTGGACAAAGCAGTGCACTCCTGGGTAAAAGTTGTAGTTGGACTGTATGGGTGATTGTGCTTCGAAGGAGAACAGTTTCTAGCATCCATGGATCAAACTAAAGGAATTGAGGTATATGTTTCTGAGAAAACATTCTCATTAACCTGGTTGTGGGCAGTGGGCTGTATTTGAACAGAATTAGTGGAGGTGGGCAGGGGTCTACAAAGACTAGTAGAGACTTGGACTGCATCACATTATTGTTGATGTAAAATCCTCAGTAACTCTGAATCAAGAACCACAGAATCTGAAGTTTTTTGGCCTAAAATGCCTCCTCCAAGGGGTGAAATTTCCACTAGGCTATTATCAGAGCCATGCAGGTTGTTAGAGACATTGTTACTGCCATTTAGAACTTGTGGGAGGACTGTGACACATGTAGAAGTCCTTGAAGCAATGGCTGCCACAGAGGTAGGTGCTGTAGACTGGTTTTGGCCTGGAACTTCCTAGTTGGGTGGTGAAAAAGTGCTAGGACCATCTGGAGCCAAAGGAGGCATTAGAGAATGACTGGAGATAGTATTTGAATGTTGTGGGATAGCAGAAACTGTGCACAAGGCAACTGCCTCATTGTTGACAGCAGCAGCAGAAATTTTCTGCCTATTTTCTGCTAATTCCACAGATAGCGGAGCATCTGTGGAAGAAACCACAATGTGGCTGGTTGGTGAGTTTACAGAGGTGCTAGACAGGTTGGACATGAGTTGCAGTAGAAGCTGGTGCTGATTTTGCATTTGTTGGGCAAGTATTTGGGTGATTTCCACCATGGAGGATTGGTTTGGGGTGTTAAGGTTCTGAACCACTGAAGGGATGGGGTTGGTTACTGTGGAAGAAGGCTGAGGGAGGGTGGTGGGACATTGAAGAAGAGGTGGAAAGCTCTGCAGAGGTGGTGGCGCGTGAGGCGTGTGGGCCATTGTTGGTGGCGCGAGGGGGTCACCAACAGGCGCGTGTGGCCTGAAACTTTGATGCTGTGACAATGGGGAGGTGGCTGACTTACTAAAGAAGTCCGGTGGAGTGAGGGTGGCCGGCGGTGAGGGATGTTGGCCGTCAGTTATGGTAGATGGTGGTGGTTGAGGGGTGGCCGGATTATTCATAGTGTTCTTGGAGTTCATCAAAGGGAGGAGAGAGGATGGAGAGAATTTTGACTACTTTCTCTCTCTAAAAATTTCATGTTGACTTTTTTTTAGGGTTTAAGGTTTAGAGTTTAGGGTTTGGGGTTTGGGGTTTGGGGTTTAGGGTTTAGGGTTTGGGGTTTGGGGTTTGGGGTTTAGGGTTTGGGGTTAGGGGTTTGAGGTTAGGGGTTAGGGTTTAGGTTTGGGGTTTAGGGTTTAGGGTTTAGGTTTTTTTTTTATAAAACCTCTAAGACCTAAAAGGTCATAGAGTCATCAATAAATAACTAAAAAAAAGGTGGGAGAGACAAAAGGACCCTCTCCAAGGTCCAAGAAACCGAAAAACAATGAGAGTAATAAAATTGGTTAATGGACTTAGGTACACAATCCTAAGTCCACTATCCAATTTAAAAATGCTACCACCTAAAACATTGTTACCTCTAATAATATGATAACTGTAAATATTACAAGAGGTGGTGCAAAATACATCAACATCAAAAAACAAAATTTCTGCAGTGTTGTCTCTGTGAACAGCAATTTTGCAGAAAACCAGAGAATGAGCAGTAGCAGTAGGGGCTGGGTTGCTGCTGGAGGGAGTACCAATTTTTTGGGAGAGAAAATTAAAGATATCCCTGTGAGACTGCTTCAAACTGAAGGGCCAGAAGTGAGTGGAGTAGCAGAAAAGCATGCAGAACAGAAATCTGCAGATGTGGATTCTGCAGAAAATGGAGACAGGAAAGGGAGCACTATGAGGCTGGATTGATATACTCCACAAAACCATTTCTGTCCCTCAAAATCTCCTTATTATTTGGAGACTTATTGACACCATTAAACTGAGTCTTTGAAGTCCAATTCTCTGGGCAGTTGAAGCATAAATTGGCACTGTGGTTAGTGTTTCTGCAGAAAATCTGCAGAATGTATAATCTGCTGGCAGCACTTTTGGGAACAGGATTGTCAATGTTTCTGGTGTATATATTAGTCAGTTGGTCTGTGCACTGAGGACCAAAGCTGACCACACAGAAATTAATGATCCAACATTGCACATTGCTATGTATCAGCCCGATCTGCAGGTCATGAGAGGTGGCAGTGGTTGTTTTCTCAGCATGACTTTGATTGATGAGAGTTCTAAATCTGCAATTGGTGATGCTGATGTTGATGGCATAGGGGTTCATGGGGCTAAGAAACCAGGCTGAGCTACTGCAGTTTGTAGGAATGGAAATTGTGTGCACCAATTTGCAGTACCAGTGAACTGGAATCCGGTTACTTGAATCTGTAGTTTGGTAAGCATGCATAATCATGGGCCAGAATGTTTTTTATTTGAGGGGGGGAAGAATCCCACCAAGTGAAATCATTGTGACAAAGGCCTATCTTAGAGAAAGCATCTGCAGCTTGATTGCCTTCCCTGTAAACATGTGATGCATGGTGTTGGATCTGCTGAAGCTGACTTAAGCAGTTATCCCATTCATTGCTCAGTTGCCAAGGAGGCTTAAAGGAGGGGTTGTTTATGCAATTCACCACAGTTTCTGAGTCAAGTTCAAATCAGATTTTCTTCCATTTCTTTGTCCAAGCTATATTAACAGCAGTAATGAAGGCCATCAATTCTGCAGCAAAAGCATTCTGAATTCCTATGTATTTGCAGAAACAGCCTTTAGAGAATCCTCTGCTTGTTCTGAAAATGCCCCCTATGGCTGCCTTGCCTGGAGATCCCAAAGCCATCCCATCAGTGTTAACCTTGATCCACTGAGTGTGTGGAGGAATCCAGAGCACTTCTATGATCCTAGGAGAGCTATTGAGGTTGCCTTTGACTCCAATTTTGCTGAGAATTGAAAGGTCCACCATGGAGTTGTTCATGGTGCCATTCATGAAAGATGAAAGATCCATGAGCCAGCCTTTGAGATGGTGAAGAGTGCTAGAGATAGCAGAGATCTTCTGTTGAAAAATAGCTTGGTTTCTGGCTTCCCAAATTAAATGGAAAGAGATAAGGCATCCACTAATCCATAGGTTATAAATTTGGGAGCTCATTTTGACCTTGCATATAAATCTCCATAAATCTGGGAGATTTTGAGGGACAGAAATGGTTATATGGAAGACATCAAACAGCCATTTCCAGATTATAGAAGCATAGGGGCACTTGAGAAAAACATGTTCAGAATTCTCTAATTTCCTTTTGCAAATCTCACACCTAGAGACAAATGTCATGCCTCTCCTTTGTAAGCCATCTTGAGTTGGGAGTTTGTTCAGCAACAATCTCCAAACAAGGCAAGAGACTCTGGGAGGGATGAATTTCTTCCATAAGCAGGAGACCCAATGAACTGGTTTACTCCAACAGTAAAATTGGTAGGCCTGTTTAAATGAGAGATCACCTTTGGGAGAGTGAGGCCACACCAAATTATCACTTTGGGGTTTGTTTGGGAGTGTGATCTGGTTTATTTCCTTCAACAAGAAAGGAAATTGATGTTGGAACCATGCAGACACTCTCCATTTGTTCTCAGCAATGAAGCTACTCACACTGCTCCTGTTCTTTAGAAGGGCCTGTGGGCACTTTATGGGAGAGGAGGGCAGCCATAGGTCCTCCCAGAGGTTGATACTGCACCCATTACCAATCACCCAATGAGCTTGATCATGAATGTCATTGAGGGCTTCTTTGATACCAGGCCAAATGGAGGAAACCTTGTATGAATTAGATGTTCTAGTATGCAGTATATTGAACCTGCTTTTGACCAGCATGCTCCATTGGCTGTCAGAGTGAATCAGATCCCAAGAATGCTTTAAAATCCCAGCTTTATTCACCAGCCTAATGTTTCTCAGACCCAGCCCACCATGATGCTTGGGAGAACAGACAATTTGCCAGGCCACAGTAACAGATTTCCTGCCTGCAATGTCACCTGTCCACAGGTAGTTTCTGAACCATTTGGAGACAATATTGAGGAGATTGACAGGCCACATGTAGACCATGAAAGAGTGCAGGAGCATGGGAATGGCAACAGATTTTAGCAATTCAGCTCTGCTAGCAAAGGAAAGAACTTTGCCTTTCCATCCTTCTAGCTTGATTCTCACCTTATCAGCTAAAGGTTGTAAATGGATGGTTTTGGGTTTTCCTTTGAAAATAGGAACCCCAAGATAAACAAAAGGGGCATTTCCAGCAACCATACCCAGAAGATTGGTGATTTCTGTCTTCCTGTGCACTGCCCCCTTACCAAAGTAAACTTTACTTTTTTGGTAATTGATTAGTTGACCTGAGGCTGAGGAGTACTCATCTAAAATTTTTAGTATGAGCTTTATGTTGTGTTTGTCTCCTCTACAGAAGATCATTACATCATCAACATATAAGGAATGTGTAGGGGCAGCACAACCTTTGGGAGAGGATATAGGTTTGAGTAATCCTTTACTAGCTTGAATGCTAATGTGTCTACTCAATACTTCTTCTGCAAGGCAAAAAAGAATGGGGCTGAGAGGGTCTCCTTGCCTCACTCCTCTAGAACAACTGAAATAGCCACAAGGGGTTCCATTGATCAGAATAGAGAGTTTGGCTGAGTAGAGAATGGCTTGAATCCATTGGATGAAGACAGCATTAAATCCAAAAGCTTTTAGAACTGTGAACAAGAAGCTCCAATCCAGTGTATCAAAAGCCTTAGCAATATCAATTTTGATTGCTATGTTTCCTCCAAAACTCTTTCTATCAAGCATGTTGAAGCACTCTGACGTTATCCCAATGGAGCTATGTATCTGTCTTCCTCTGATAAAACCATTTTGCTGAGTGGAGATGAGTTTAGGAGCAATTAAGGCCAGCCTCTCACTCAGGATTTTGGGGATGACTTTGAAAATGAAGTTGGCAAGAGCAATAGGCCTGTAACTGGTGATGGAGTCAGCATTAGGGCATTTTGGGATGAGAGTCACAAAGTTGGAGTTAAAGCCTGGAAGAATCCATCCATTTTGAAAGAAGGATTTGATAGCATTGCAAACTGTGACTCCCACAATGTGCCAGCAACTATGAAAGACAGCACCAGGGAAGCCATCAGGACCTGGAGCAGAGTTGGGGTTCAAAGAGAAAACAACTTTTTTGATCTCTTCCTCAGTAGGGATAGCACATAGCATAACATTATCTTCATTAGTAACCAGGTGAGGCATGACATGAGGCACCGGAGATTGGTCATTAGTGTGATTTTGAGAGCTGTAAATAGTATGAAAGTGGTTGACTATGTGGTTTTTGAGCTGGGTAGGATCATGTATTGTGACACCTTCATTCTTCAAGCTTGTTATCTTGCTAGTTGCCCATCTCTGCTTTGCTATTCTATGAAAGAAAGCAGTGTTCCTGTCCCCATCTCCCAACCAATTAATTCTGGCTTTTTCTTTCCAAAACACTTCTTGCATGTGGCTAGCTTCAATGAACTTAGTATGAGCCTCAACTTCCAAAAGGTCCAGAGCATGAGAATGACCTTCCATATCTATTTGAAGTTGGATTTTCTGCAATTGCTCAGCAGCATTTTTCACTTTGTCATTGATATTTCCAAACACTTTTGCATTCCAAATTTTAAGGTCCTGCTTGAGTTGTTTTAACTTAAGCTAGATGATGACCATAGGGAAGGTGGCAGGCACATCTTTAGTCCATGCCTTGGTCACAACCTCCTCAAATGAAGGGTGGAGCATCCAGGCAGAGATGAATCTGAAGGGTTTGGGGCCACTTATGGTATCATTATGAGAGTTTAGGATGAGAGGGGTGTGATCTGAAGCATATCTGGTGAGGGCAGTGCAGTTGACAGATTGCCAGCTATCAAACCAATCATGACTACATAGAGCTCTATCCAACCTAGAGTCTATATTAGAAGAAGCATTCTTTGACCAAGTGAAAAAATGACCAATGGTATCCAGGTGCACCAGGTCACAAGTATCAGTAAATGCTTGGAATTCCAGACAAAAAGAGGCAAGGGGAGGTTTTCCACCTCTTTTTTCATGAGCTCCCAGGACACAATTAAAATCACCAATGACCAACCAAGGGTCCTGATGAGTACTTCTGATGCAGGTAAGTTCTTCCCATAAAATTCTTCTGGTTCTATGGTCATTGTGGGCATATATGGCAGAGATAAGAAAAGGGGTGTTATGATATTTAACAGAGAAAGTGATATGTTGGACTGAGGAAGAGATAATATGGGGTTGAGGACAGCATGTTGATTTAAGAATCCACAGATTGGGGGTTTTATTAGGCCTGTTGTCGACAGCAATCAGTTGCATGACAATAGAAATCTAGAAGAAGGGAGGAATTTTTTGAAATTCCACAAAAGGCTCAGAGAGGAAGATCATATCTGGTTTATGATTGCTACAATGATTCTTGAGGGCTCTTTGAGACTCAACATTGTTGATGCCTCTAATGTTCCAGTAAAGAATTTTCATGAGGATTGGGTGTTGGAGTTTCTACTATATGAACTGTCAGAGCTGGCAGAATTTGGCTTCTCTTGTGAGACTGATTCAGATCTATCCAAGGAGCAGCTCAGAGCATTGGTGTCCCTGGCAATGATAGCATTGTATAATCTGTCCTCATAGGTTTCACTGGTACTGGCTTGAGTGCTGGGAGTAGCAGAGTGCCTGGCTTCACATCTACTTTTTCTATTGGCAGCTGTTTGCAACTTCTTTTGTTTGGCTTTTGAAATGGTGGCCTTTTGCTTTCCTTTCTTGGCAGAGCTGGAGAGTTTATTGCTAGCTATACCTGATGAAATTGAGTGAACTGTAGGAGAGGCATTGTTGTGCCTGCCTGGTGTGGGCTGATCAAATATAGCAGTGTTATTATCTTCCATTAGCTGAATACAGGCCTGAGGGATATTTTCTGCAAGCTGTGCATCTGCAGCAGCTTCAGAACTTAAGAATGGTTCTTCCTCAACCATGTCAGACCAGAATTTGCCATAGAGAGGAGAGAATGAGTTGTGAACTGGGGTGGGAGAAGGGGGGAGTGTGTGGGGAGGTGATTATTTTTAGGGGATTGAGGTGTTTGGCATTGTTCAACTGAGCATGGAACAAAAGAGTCAGTTGGTGAGGTGGTATTAGGATGTGATGGAGAGTTGTCTGGTGCATTATGGACATCGACAAGAGGTGGTCTAGAGGAGAGCTCAGTACTGAATGAAGTGTGATCATCCAAGTCATTAAAGTGAGGTGAGGGACTGGAAACAGAGTTAGGATTGGTAATCAGGCCAGCATTAATAAGGGCTATATTCTGAGAGTCGGTAATACACCTGGTCAGAGAGGGATCATGATCATGCTGAGGAATGATTGGCACTGGGGACAGAGAATCTGGGCAGGTGACAGTGTTTTGAGAAATATTAACATCAGCATTAACATTGGTAGTATTAAAATCTGCATTGAATGGAAGAGTAGGCTGATCTGAGGTGGGTATAGTTTTGTTAACTGGCAGGTAAACTCTGGTGGCTTTAAGTTTTGGGGGCTGACTGGTTTTGGTGGTGGGTTTTGAGGGTTGTTCTTGCTGTTCCTGTATCTTTTTGAGAGATCTGCAAGAAGTCACCAAGTTCCCAATCACAGAGCAGTGTGAACAGAAATCTGGAATTCTCTCATAAGATACTTCAATTTCAAAATTAAAACCTTCTCTCTCAACTAGAATAGAGTTAAGCAACTCTGATTTGAGGTCCACATCTACCTCAACTCTGCAATAATGACCAAATTCTTTTTTGAGGGTGTGGGGGTCAATGGTGACTGGATTGCCAATAACATTAGCCATGCTCATAAGTAAATGAAAGTGCATATATTCCTCAGGAACTTCATGGAGTCTGGCCCAAATTTGTGCTCTGGTCTGTTTCTGTTGGCTTGGTTTGAAATCTCTGGTCCATTGAAAGAGATGAAAAGTGCCATCTTTGGTAATTGTTTTTCCTGATGTCCACACCTTTTGTTTATCCTCGGCATTAAAAAATCTGATGGTATAATAGCCCCTCCCAATGGGGGTTATTGTCCAATGGTTTTTTGTTTGCCATACGTTGGAAAGAGATAATTGCAGATCCACAGTTTTGACAGGAGGTTTGCCTCGGGCTAAAATCAATCTGCCATGAAGGTTGTTGGTGCAGGAATGGAGGGACCTTTGGTACACTTCCTCATCTAATTTGACAACCATCAGATGGCCTTTTCTGTATGGCATTGGGAGTTTTGTGACAGGAATAACAGGTGGTATAGACTTAGGTTTTAAAAGGCTGGCATATGATGGTTTGGTGGCTGGAATATCAGGGTGGGAAGGTACAAAGTTGACAGCTTTCTGGTTGACATTTGGGGGTTCTGTGGAGTCTGTATTGGGGGCTAAAGCAGTCTGGTTGAGTGTAGTACATTGCACCGCTTCTTTTGCATTGAAATGACCATTGGGTAAAAGGGTGGTACAATTTTTTGGCGCCAAACACTGTACCTCTGTTTCTCCACCATTTTCGACCACCATTGCAATGGTGGATTCAAGGTTTTTTTCATTATCTGAGGCACGATTTTTGGCTTGTTTTTCTGATTGTAAATCAACCAGCATTGTGGAACTCAAATGCTGGTTTTGAGCCTGAACTGCAGCAGGTTGATTCTCACATGGAGACCCAATATTTTTGTGCTGAAGAGGAGGATTTTTAATAACAGCTACTGTGTCAATGTGAGTGGATTTACCTTGTTTTTTCAACTCAGCAAGGAGCTGGGCATCAATGGCATCTGAGTGAGTGTTTTTGGCATATTCTTCTACCAAGAATTCACCAAACTGAACCGCTTTTTTGCTTTTCCTTCAAGACTTTAGTTATGTTCTCATGGGGTGCTGTGGTTCCTGCATGAGTGGCATGTGCTCCATGAGCTTCACTATGGTTGCCCTTATGAGTCTGAACCAACTGTGTACCTTCATTAATGGCGGATTCCGATTGGGGGGGTGATTATCTATGCATGGTCTGGCTATGCTTCGAACTTTGTCATAGTCAATGTTCATAAACCTGCTCAGAAGCTTAAACATGACCTGTTGCTGTTTGGTCTGTTCTTCCTGCTGTCGGGCTTGCTCTTCCACCATTTTTTGGTGTTGTACGGCCATTCTTTGTTGATTTTGAACTTGAATCGCTAACATTTGGGCTAGGTCAGCTATGGGGGATGGGATTTGTGTGGTGTTTTCCATCGTTGTTGTGTGTTTGTTATGGGTTGAAGGAGATGGCGCGTGTGGCGCGTGGGCATCAGATGGCAGCGCGTATGGTGGCGCGTGGGGCGGGTGGGGTATCACAGAGGGGTTAATGCAGTGAGGTGGTGGTGGGGGTGTAGTGGTGGAGGTGATGGGCGGAGGGTGGTGGTTGGTCGCCGGAAAACTCGTGGTGGTGGCTGAAAAACTCATAAGAATAAAATTAATAAAAATGGGAGGAGAGAAGTTGGAGAGAATTTTTGCACTTTCTCTCTCTAGAAATTTTCATTTTTTTTAGGGTTTAGGGTTTTTTTTTTTTTATATAAAATCTCTAGTTCCCCAAAGGAACTAGAGCCATGCCATAAAAGAAAGTAAAGATACAAGTTGGAAGGTGTATATGGCTCACCCCCAAAGCCTTACAAAAAAGCCAATTCTTGAACATATTGTGGGCACAGAAAGAAAACCCTATAATTTCTTTATGGACTGTAGAGAAGCAGTCCACATAGCAATTATCTAAGAACAGAAGACCAAAGCAAAGAAATAGACAATGAAGGTCTAAAATTAGAATGCTATAATCATGCCTAGGGCAAAAAACTAACAAAAATTTAACAAAACAGAGAAAAGTGGCAGCAGTGTGAACTGCAGAATCTGCCAAGTCTGTAACTGCTGTGAAAATGGACTGAATGCTATGCTGGAGAGGGAAGATGAAGATGAGAAGAGGGCTGCTGTCAAAACCATAAATCCCATAAACACAGTGTTGGACAATGAACTGAGCAGGAGAGAGGCTAAGAGCAGCAAATTGCAAGGCTGGAGAACTTGGATGAACTATGACTGTACCAGAAGCATTGGATCCCACATTACCATTTCTGTCCCTCAAAATCTTCTTTATCTTAGAAGATTTATGTACACCAACAAGATGGGCATGAAAGCAGCAACTCTGTGAAGTGAGAGGACTGATGCAGGAGGATTTAGTGCTGGCAGACCATTGAAATCTGTGCAGACATCCCATAATAATCATAGGATAGGAGAACTGAGAAGTAGCAATTCTGCTGCTACAATTTTGCTGACTGAAGTCTGAGCTGTGTCTGTGGATTGGGAACTGTTTCTGGCAGAAGGAAATGGAGATGCTAGGCCTGGGAGAACTCTGAAGGGGCCTATTTAAATCTGTAACTTGGGAGCCCAGAGTAGTCATGAGAGATTAGGCCATTAATGTCCCTTAGAGTTGAATTCCACCAGGTGAGGTTTTGACAATGTAGGCCCAGCTTAGAGATTTTGTCTGCAACTTGATTACCCTCCCTGTAGATGTGAGAGACTCTCAGATTCATTCCTTGCATCTTGTGTTTACAGGTAGACCAGAGTGTGTGAAATTTCCAAGGATGACTAAAAGTTCTTTTGAGAATTTCTTTAACAAGAATAAGAGAGTCCATTTCCACCCATAAATGGAACCAACCCTTGTCAAAAGCCAGGTCTATAGCTTGCATAAAAGCCATGAATTCAGCTGTGAAGGCATTTTGAACACCAACATTTGTACAGAAAGCCCCCATGAAGAACCCTCTGTGATTTCGAAACACTCCCCCAATGGCAGCTGGTCCAGGAGATCCAAGAGCTAGACCATCAGTATTAACTTTGATCCATGTTGGTAAAGGAGGGTGCTACCAAACTTCTGTGATGCAAGGACTGTGCTGCTTTTTTCCTTCAATCCCCAGATTTTTGAGAATAGAGAAGTCTGTGAGATTATTGTGCATATGTCCGTGGATCATTTGAGAAATGTCTTTGAGCCAACTATGCAGGTGATGTATTGTGCTGGAGAGAATTGGCTTGCAACTGTCAAATAAAGCCTTGTTTCTGATATGCCAAATGATGTGAAAACAGGTTAGGCAAGAGGCAATTAAGAGGCTTTTAACCTGGGTGCTGCTTTTATAGTTACTAAGAAACAACTACATTTCCATAGCTGAAGCAGGGAGATGAGCAGACAACTTGAAAGATTGCCATATCCAATTCCATAGAGCAGTGGCAAACTTACACTGAATGAATAGGTGATTAATATTTTCAGTGCTGCTTTTGCAAAGCTCACACCTGGAAGCCATGGAGATTCCCCTTTTTTGAAACTGATCATGAGTGGAAATTTTATTATGAAGAATTTTCCAAGCATCACAAGAAATCCTTGGAGGTATGAATGACTTCCACAAATGTTTAGCCCAGCCTGGATTGTTACTTGGAGAGTAGAATATGTAAGCATCATGAAAGGTAATACTCCCCTGTGTGGAATAGGGCCAAATGAATTTGTCAACCTGAGGAACCATGGGGAGAGGTATCTCTTTTATCTCAGCAACCAGGTGGGTGTTAGAGTGATATACTAAAAGCCATAATTTTCTTGTTGGTTTGGATATGTTATAAACTTGATTTTGCTATTTTAATGAGAATCTGTATGGGCAATGGTTGCATTATATTATTTATTTAAATATTGTGCATGTGTGTCTTTTATTCCATATAGTAGATGATTTGGTGTGTAGAGTATAGCTTACACACAGAAGATCTTATCATCGGTTCTTGTGGAATATAAGTTTAATGGTTCACAGTCTTAGATGGAATTGGCACCCATCGGTAGGATTGTAGCACAAGTTTTAGTAGTTTATCTTAACTATAGAAAACGGTATAGTTTTAACTCGTTGTGCTAGTACACTTTGTGTGTATTGAATAGGACCAGTTTGGGTTAATTGTTTTTATACTGACTATATAAAATAATTTAAAATTCCATGGTTATTATGATTACTTATGCTCTTAATCTTGAAATAATTAATAGACATATATATGTAATGTTTGTTGTTTTGACTGGACATGAGTGAGATTCATTTATGGATCAATAATCTTCGTGAATTGGATGACGACACTATATGTATGATGAATATTAATTATTGATGGAATCCACGTCCCGGTATAGGGATTGATGATAGCTCCTTGAGAAGCTTATAAGTTTTGATCATGTCAAACCCTGCAAGTGGATTATGTTAATCCGACATGTCAAATAAGTTAAGTGGTAGGCTCAAGGATTAAGAAGTCATTTAAATATAATTGTCAGTAATTTAATTTAAATGACGGTTATCTGTAATCTTAACGTGGGGAGAATAATAAGTATTTAATAATAAGGAGCTCGAAATATAATTTTGAGATAAGGACGGGAGTGCAATTATAATTCTTTAGTGATGTGAATTATAATTTATGGAATGAACTAATTCATAGTAGAATTAGGATTCCAACTTTCCATAGGAAGCCCAAACACTTATTTCTCCTTAAGGTCCCTATCGTAGCCTTATATATACGCCGGCTTAATCTCTTCTCATTATAACAATAATTCTTATGAGTTAGGGTTTGTTCTATTGAGAGAGGAGAAAATCTTGGTGATACCGTAGCCCACACTTGGTGCAAGATTTGATGGCGAAAGGAATACGATAGAAGATTTTTAGGTTTTCGGCACAGCAGTCGTAAATTAATCATAACTTTTGATTGCACTGTTGGATCGGGCTGATTTTTGGATATGTCGTTCGAAACGCAAAGCTACAATTATTGTGCGAAAAATCAGGACGATCAGAGGTCGTTTCGATGGCGAAAATAATCGATTTTCGCAGCCCAGCGAGAATTAAAAAAATCTGACCAAATCGTAATATGATGCTTTCAAACCCTAGTCTCCTCATATGGATCCTCTACATGATCCACAAAGGTGAAATCCCTTTATTCTTATAGGGTTTTAGCAAAAAAAATTTGTTCAAACTATACGCAATATCAAACGATCCTATATTTATGTTTCTATCAGTGGGGATACTGATGAGTGAACCAGCTTGGAATACACCAAGCATTGTGTTGAATGAAAGAAGCCAGCTTGCTTGGCTTAGAGAGAAGAGCTGGGACAGCACTCAGATCAGATGTGGGAAGCCAGTTATCCTGCCAAATATTGATGGTCTGACCATCTCCAACAATCCATCTACCATGACAGTGAATGGTATGTATAGCCTGTTTTAAACCAGGCCATATAGATGAGGGTTTGTAGGTGGTGGTAGAGCAGTTCTTCCTGAAGTTGAATCTGCTGTTAAGCATTGTATTCAGCTGGGACTGAGAGTGTAGAATGTTCCACATCTGTTTAAGAAGAGCAGCATTATTCAGTGAAGAAAAGTGCCTGAAGCCCAGGCCACCTGAATGCTTATGAGAGCAAACTATGTGCCATGCCACTGTCACCAATTTCTTGCTGTTTATTTCCCCTGCCCAGAGAAAATTTCTGCACCACAATTGAACTGCATTGATCAACTTAGCAGGTCATATATAGAGGGTGAAGGTGTGGAGGAGCATAGGAGATATAACAGCTTTTATCAACTCTGCTCTACCAGCAAAAGAGAGCAGTTTTCCTTGCCACCCTTCCAATTTTAATCTAATCTTATCTGCAATGCATTGCAGATACTGGCTCTTTGGTTTCCCTTTGAAAATAGGAGTGCCAAGGTATGTAAAAGGAGTACTGCCTTCAGTCATAGCCAGAGCTGTACATATTGCATGCTTCCTGTGCAGAGCCCCTTTGCCAAAGAACACTTTGCTCTTATTCCTGTTAATAATTTGTCCTGAAGCATCCCCATAAGTGGACAGCAACTTTCTAACCACTTTGAGATTGTTCTTAGAGGCACAACAGAAAAGCATTACATCATCAGCATAAAGAGAATGAGAAGGCATTTGAACCCCTCTGGAACCAGTCATCAGTTTCAGTTTACCACTGTCAACAGCCAAATTAATTGACCTGCTTAGGACTTCTTCTGCCAGGCAGAAGAGAATGGGGCTGAGAGGGTCCCCTTGCCTGACCCCTATCTTGCAAGCAAAGTACCCATGTGGAGTGCCATTGACTAGAACAGACATTCTAGCAGACATGAGTAAGGTGTGGATCCAATGTATGAAGGTCATATTGAAACCAAAAGCTTTTAGAACCTTCAGCAGGAAACCCCAGTCAATTGTGTCAAAGGCCTTAGCTATATCAATCTTCAAGGCTATATTTCCTCCAGAGTTTTTGGTGTCTAGCATATTAAAGCTTTCAGAAGTTATGCCAATGGAGTCATGAATGTGCCTACCTTTCACAAAACCATTTTGTTGAGGGCTGATGATGGTGGCAGCAATGGGAGCAATTCTCTCACTCAAAATTTTAGGGATGATTTTGAAAATGAAATTAGCTAAGGTAATGGGTACGAATTCAGAAATTGTGTTGGCTTGTGGAACTTAGGAATGAGGGTGATGAAGTTAGAGTTCAAACCTGGAAGAATCCAACCTGTGGTGAAAAAATGAGTGACAGCTTTACAGACATCCTCACCAACATTGTGCCAGCACTTTTGAAAGAACAAACCAGTGAATCCATCAGGACCTGGAGCTGAATTGGGATTAAGATCAAAAACTGCTTGCTTGATTTCATCATAAGAGGGGACAGCACACAGCATCAAGTTCTGCTGTTCAGAGATAAGAGAAGGGATGGTTTGTTCAATGATACCATTGTCCTCTATATTGTTAGGAGAGGAGTACAGGTTTTGAAAATAGCTTGTAATGTGGCTGGATATGTGGTGAGGATCAGTGATAAGGTTACCATTGTCAAGGAGGGTGGTGATTTTATTGGTGACATAATTTCTTCTGGCTATCTGATGAAAGAATGTGGAGTTCCTGTCTCCTTCCTCCAACCATTTCACCCTAGACTTTTCTTTCCAGAAACATTCTTGTCTTTTTAAGGCAAGGAGAACCTTAAATTGAGCCTCTTCTTCCTGCTTATCTCTGCTGATGGAGTGGCCCTTAGCATCTATTTCAAGTTGAATGCCAGTGAGGTTAGAATAAGCATTTTGCACTGCAAGATGGATGTTACCAAAGACCTCACTGTTCCAAACTTTGAGAGACTGCTTGAGATGCTTCAGTTTCATTTGACTTCTCACCATTGGACATACTGCAGGGCAACTGGCTTGCCAAATATTACTAACAACTTCCAAGAAATTGCCATGAGTGAACCAGGTTGCCAAGAATTTGAAGGGCTTAGGACCAGAGGGAGTAAAGTCTGAGCATTGAAGGAGGATAGGGGTGTGATCCGAGGCAATTCTGGGAAGAGCAGTGCAGGAGATTTGGTTCCAACTTTGAAGCCAAGCATGATTACATAAAGCTCTATCAAGTCTGGTGTCCATTGAAGGGTAACCTTTTTTAAACCAGGTGAAATGAGAGCCCACAGTGGGAAGGTGAATGAATTCACAGTTATCAGTCATGCCTTGAAAATCCAGGCAAGAAGAAAGATGAGGAGGAGGAGCCCCTCTCTTTTCATGGGCACCAAGAGAACTATTGAAATCTCCCATAGCAAGCCAAGGACCATTGTGATTGGTTTTAATGTTGTGTAGCTCTTGCCACAGTAACCTCCTAGTAAACTGATTGTTACTAGCATATATGGCTGTGATGAGGACATTTCCAACACAAGAAGGCATGAGAAAAGAAGTGTGTTGACTGCTGCTTTGAATGAGGGAGATTGGGGGTTGTATAAGGAGCCTAACACTCAGAGATTGGGCATTAGGTTGGATCTGTTATTAGTGGTGACTAGTTGCATAGCAATGATGTGCCAGAAATGGGTAGGAATGGCATCAAACTGAACCATAGGTTCAGCTATGATAGGAATGTCAGGTCTGTGTGAGAGAACATGATTTTTGAGAATTCTTTGAGAATCAGAATTATTGATACCTCTAATATTCCAGAAGAGGATTTTCATTGGTGAAATGTGTGCCTTTTAGTCCTCTGAGAGGATGCAGGAGATTTTTCTGAAGCTGAGATATTCTCATTAGAGTTTGACCTGAAGCAGAAGTCAATGGCTGACTGAGAGACACCTGCTTTAATCATGGCCTCTATTTCTGCTTGTTCTTTCTTGGCCTTCTTTTTCTTGGCTTTATTGGATGTTGTCTTAATGAGAGGGACAGAGGGAGTGAATGAGGTAGAGGAAAAGGTGGGAGAGGAGTTAATGGGAGATGAGGGGAGGTATTCAGACTCACTGGGAGTGTGTAGAGTTTTGCTGATAGAAGGGGAGGAGTCTGAGTACAAAGAGGAGAGGTACCCAGTGCTTTTTAGGTGCTCTGGAGTTTCTTGATTTAGAACTGAGGTGTCCAGATCTTCCTCAAGCTGTACACATAACTGTGGGTCAGATAGTCCCATATTATCATCTGCACTGTGCACATAAGATTGAATTGGAGGTTCATCTTCTTCATCCCCCAAAATCTGCCTGTGAGGGGAGCAAAACTGTTGGTAGAGGTGTAGGTGGAAGTGGATTTGAGAGGTTTGAGAGAGTTAATGGAGTCATTACTCCTGGTGGGAGAAATGACATGCTGGACTGGCGAAGTGTCAGGAACAAATGATTCAATAGAATTGGAGGAGGAGGATTTAGTGGAGTCAGGTGACTGCATGGCTTGTGGATGAAAGGTAGAGGGGACATCTTGCTGTTGGTTGGAATTAATGTGGGCATTGTCACCAAGGGTGGGCTCCATATAATTCTCTGAAGGTTGATGGTTACTATCAGCTGAATCATTGTTGATTGGGACATAAGAGTTAGGGTGGGTGAGAAGAGTAGTTGTGGCATTAATTGTACTTCGTGGGGGAGGCATAGCATTAAAGAGGTTAGAGTTGTGAGTCTCTACACTTGTGATATTATGAAAGGTATGAGTAGCATTGGGTTCCCCAGAAGAAGGGATCACTGAACCTGCATTAGCAGATAATGAAGGATTGGTTGTGCTCTTAAAAGGTGACTGAGTTTTTTTCTTCTGCTGCTGCTTGATTCTGTTATCAGAATTTCTGTGAGACTCCTCTTGCATCTTTTTAAGAGCTCTGCAATCACCCACAAAATGCCCCACTGAAGAGCAATGAGTGCAAAAGTCAGGTAGCTGCTCATAAGAGACATTGACCTCAAAATTGTATCCATCTCTCTTAACAAGAACTCTGGAGGGTAAGATGAGCTGAAGATCAACATCCACAAGAATTCTAGCATACAGACAGAAATCTCTTCGAAGAGTTGCAGGATCAACAAGCAGAGGGATTCCTATGGTTCTTCCAATACTCAAAAGTAAAGTTTCATCCCAGTACTCCCAGGGCAATGTATACAATCTTACCCATACTTGAGCATTAGTTTGTTTTAGTTTTCCAGGGACAAAGTCCTGCACCCAAGGAGAGAGCTTGATAATACCTGGCTTCAGTTGCTTTTGCCCACCAGTCCATGCTGTGTGCTGGTCATTAGCATCAGAAAATCTAAGGCAGTAGTACCCTTTCCCAAGAGGGGAGATGGTCCAGGCCTTTGTGAGGTGCCAAATGGAGGATAGCTTGGAATGCAGGGCTGCAGATTTGATTGGTTCAGCACCTTTTGGTAAAATGACTCTGCCAATTAAATTAAATTTGCACTTTTCTAAGGCTTTTTGGTAAGTGTTTTCATCTAATTTGATAGCAGGCAAATCTCCCTTAAAATAAGGGGTGGGAAGATCGATAAATTTGCTGTGGGATATGGGGTTATGAGGGACAAAAAGACTAGCAAATGACGGCTTAGAACCTTGAGCCCCTGTGCTGACAGGTTTTCCATCCATCAGTCCTGCAGAACTGGGAACCTGCTGTGCCTGCTGAAACTGAGTACTTTCTGCAGCATCAGTTTGCTCACTGGACAAAGCAGTGCACTCCTGGGTAAAAGATGTGGTTGGACTGTAGGGGTGAATATGCTTTGAAGGAGAACAGGTTCTAGCATCCATGGAACAAACTAAAGGAATTGAGGCAGTTGTTTCTGAGCAAACATTATTATTAACCTGATTGTGGGCAGTGGACTGTATTTGAGCATGGTTAGAGAGGGTGGGCAGAGGACTACAACCCGAAGGGGAGGCTTGGATAGCATCACATTGTTGCTGATGTAAAATCCTCAGTAACTCTGCATCAAGAACCACAGAATCTGAAGTTTTTTGGCCTAAAATTCCTCCTCCAAGGGGTGAAATTTCCACAGGGCTATTAGCAGAGCCATGCAAGTTATAGGTTGCATTGCTACTACCATTTAGGACATGTGGGAGGGCTGTGACACCTGTAGAAGGCTTTGGAGCATTGGCTGCCACTGAGGTAGGAACTGTAGATAGGTTTTGGCTTGAAACTTCATAGTTGAGAGGTGAAAATATGCTAGGACCATCAGGATCCATAGAGGGCATTAGAGAATGACTGGAGAAGGTATTTGTATGTTGTGGGATAGAAGAAACTGTGCACAAGGCAGCTGCCTCCTTGTTGCCAGCAGCAACATACATATTCTGCCCTTTTTCTGCTGATTCCACTGGTAGAGGGACATCTGTGGCAAAAACCACAATGTGGCTGGTTGGTGAGTTTGCAGAGGTGCTAGACAGGTTGGACATGAGTGGCATCAGAAGCTGGTGCTGATTTTGCATTTGTTGAGCAAGTATTTGGGTGATTTCCACCATGGAGGATTGATTTGGGGTGTTTATATTCTGAACCACTGAAGGGATGGGGTTGGTTACTGTGGAAGAAGGCTGAGGAAGGGTGGTAGGACATTGAAGCAGTGGTGGAAAGCTCAGCAGAGGTGGTGGCGCGTGAGGCGCGTGGGCAATAGTTGGTGGCGCGTGAGAGTCACCGAAAGGCGCGTGTGGCCTGGATCTTTGATTCTGAGACAATGGAGAGGTGGCTGGATGACTAAAGAAGTCTGGTGGAGTGAGGGTGGCCGGCGGTGAGGGATGTTGGCCGCTAGATGTGGTGGATGATGGTGGTTGGAGGGTGGCCGGATTATTCATAGTGTTCATGAAGTTCATCAAGGGGAGGAGAGAGGTTGGAGAGAATTTTGGCTACTTTCTCTCTCTAGAAATTTCATGTTGGCTTTCTTTTAGGGTTTAGGGTTTTAGGGTTTAGGGTTTAGGGTTTAGGGTTTTTTTTTATATAAAATCTCTAGTTCCCCAAAGGAACTAGAGCCATGCCATAAAAGAAAGTAAAGATACAAGTTGGAAGGTGTATATGGCTCACCCCCAAAGCCTTACAAAAAAGCCAATTCTTAAACATATTGTGGGCATAGAAAGAAAACCCTATAATTGCTTTATGGACTGTAGAGAAGCAGTCCACATAGCAATTATCTAAGAACAGAAGACCAAAGCAAAGAAATATACAATGAAGGTCTAAAATTAGAAGGCCATAATCATGCCTAGGGCAAAAAACTAACAAAAATTTAACAAAACAGAGAAAAGTGGCAGCAGTGTGAACTGCAGAATCTGCCAAGTCTGTAACTGCTGTGAAAATGGACTGAATGCTATGCTGGAGAGGGAAGATGAAGATGAGAAGAGGGCTGCTGTCAAAACCATAAATCCCATAAACACAGTGCTGGACAATGAACTGAGCAGGAGAGAGGCTAAGAGCAGCAAATTGCAAGGCTGGAGAACTTGGATGAACTATGACTGTACCAGAAGCATTGGATCCCACATTACCATTTATGTCCCTCAAAATCTTCTTTATCTTAGAAGATTTATGTACACCACCAAGATGGGCATGAAAGCAGCAACTCTGTGAAGTGAGAGGAGTGATGCAGGAGGATTTAGTGCTGGCAGACCATTAAAATCTGTGCAGACATCTCAGAATAATCATTGGATAAGAGAACTGAATTATACCAGTTAGTGAAAAAACCAAAGTGGTAGCAGTTCTGCTGCTATAATTCTGCTGACTGAAGTCTGAGCTGTGTCTGTGAATTGGGAACTGTTTCTGGCAGAAGGAAATGGAGATGCTAGGCCTGGGAGAACTCTGAAGGGGCCTATTTAAATCTGTAACTTGGGAGCCCAGAGTAGTCATGAGAGATTAGGCCATTAATGTCCCTTGGAGCTGAATTCCACCAGGTGAGGTTTTGACAATGTAGGCCCAGCTTAGAGAGTTTGTCTGCAACTTGATTACCCTCCCTGTAGATGTGAGAAACTCTCAGATTCATTCCTTGCATCTTGTGTTTACAGGTAGACCAGAGTGTGTGAAATTGCCAAGGAGGACTAAAAGTTCTTTTGAGAATTTCTTTAACAAGAATAAGAGAGTCCATTTCCACCCATAAATGGAACCAACCCTTGTCAAAAGCCAGGTCTATAGCTTTCATAAAAGCCATGAATTCAACTGTGAAGGCATTTTGAACACCAACATTTGTACAGAAAGCCCCTATGAAGAACCCTCTGTGATTTCGAAACACTCCCCCAATGGCAGCTGGTCCAAGAGATCCAAGAGCTAGACCATTAGTATTAACTTTGATCCATGTTGGTAAAGGAGGGTGCCACCAAACTTCTGTGATGCAAGGACTGTGCTGCTTTTTTCCCACAATCCCCAGATTTTTGAGAATAGAGAAGTCTGTGAGATTATTGTGCATTATGTACTGTGAGGATTTTCGAAGCTAGAATTTTCATTAAGAGTGATGGTCGATACCCTCCTTTGATAATAGTTATAACGCCGCCTAGGTAAACTCCTTTCCCTATCTTTATCTTTAGGAGTCATTGATTCTCATCTCATTGTTTCACAAATTCTATGATTTTCTCTTAGCTCAGCGGCATTGGATGATTCCACATTAGACCCCATTGTGAGTTTCAAGAATTTGCAGAGAAGGAAAAAATGAATAGGTAAAATAGAGACAATTCCTTAAATCATACTTTGTGTAATACTACCATAAAGTAAATCTCTCTCTCTCTCTTTCTCTCTCTCTCTCTTTAAATGTAGCTATTGGTATATACAAAGAGTGTGTTAACTTTTCTTTTTTTCCTTTTGTCTAAGTAGAAATTAAGGTGAATGGATTAGAGTAGTTAGAGTTAGGAGAGAGAGAGAGAGAGAGAGAGAGAGAGAGAGAGAGGGGGGGGTTAGTTACTTATTTTTTTTTAAAGAAAGCCTTATATTTCTTTTTCTTCTATTGATAATTTGTGAACCTCATTGACATTATTGATTGTGAAATTCATATGATGGGTGCCCCTTATTATTATTATTATTATTATTATTATTATTATTATTATTATTATTATTATTATTATTATTATTATTATTATTATAAGATATAAGTGAAATTTATATGTCAATTTAAGAGCTACTTTGCACATCTGTAGGTTATTTTATTTTTTCAGTAGTGATTCTCAAATTCATAGGTCAATGTAAAAAGATGCGTAAAAAAAGTATAATAATTTTTTTTGAAGATCGAGAAAATGAAATTCATATACATAGGATGTATATTAATTTTTTTATAATTGAATTTCATATATCAATTTCAAGGCTACGTACACACGTTTCGATTTTTTTTTCACTGTCCATTGTGAAATTCATACAAATTAATGCAAAAGATATGTAGACATGTATAATGATTTTATTTCTTGAAGAAAAGAGGAAATTATATACACAGGGTGTGTATTAGTTTTTTACATAAATGAAATTCATGTGAGATTTAATTTTGTTGAAGAACAAATTCTTTGTGCACAACTTTTATTAAAAAAAATTGTATACACGTTTTACCAAAAAAAAAAGATTGATCATGTAGACATGTATTAATTTTTTTCTTGAAATCTAAATTCGTATAGGAAGTTAGTTTTGAAAGGAGGTGGCTAAGATAGGTAATTAGTAGGGTAGCGGATGTGAGAAAATGAATTGGTGTGAATTTACCAAATAACCCTATAAGTGACAAACGGGAATAACACTATAAACAAGGGTAATTTAGTCATTTCAGTAGCATACCAAAACATGGGTTGAGGCTTTATTAATAGTATAGATGTCTGAAAGTGCGATAAATGCCAGAAACACGCTCCCATGGTGCACCAACATACAACAACCTTACATTCGATTATCAGCCCCTGGCCCTTCACCATGTGGGGGTTGGATATCATGGGCCCTTTTCCTAGAGGGTAGGCTAACAGGAGCTTCCTCCTAGTCGGCACCGACTACTTTACATAATGGATAGAGGTAGTCCCTTTAGCGAACATAGCAGAACCAATGTGAAAACCTTTCTCTGGAAGAACATCATTACTCGCTTCGGTATTCCTAAAGCCCTGATATCTGATAATGGGACGCAGTTCAGAGGTCAGATGATTGAGCAGTTGTAACAACCCGCCTAATTAGGCAGGTGTTAACGGATGCTGTATCTAATTAACAGCAGATAGACAAATAGACGTAATTGATAAATTAAACAAGGTAGAGAAATCTAATAAAAATTCGGCATGAAGTATTCGTAAATACTAAGAAATCCATCCTGTATAATAAACAACGCGAAAATATACAATATTTCTCAAATCCATTACAACCGAAATTCGATAAATACAACTAGTACATCCATAGACAGTACAATTACCCAAACTTAATTAGAAGTTACAACTACTACAACTTAGGATAATATAACAACTAATTCCATAGGGGTATCAGAGAAGACTCTAAGATGAACTTGGACCTGCTCAACAACCTCTACCCAAGAGACAATGTGTACCTGAAAGGAAAATGAGGGAATGAGCCACAAATGGCCCAGTGGGAACTATAGGGAAAGGGAAAATGCAATGCATGATTATACTACAATATAAGAGAGTTCACAATTAAATTATTAACAAAATTCCAGATTTACACCAATTTTTAGAAAAAACATACATAAAGTATCAATATAATGTTATTAATTATCAATACGTATCTCACAGGAAGCTGTATAAACATCCATCCACCTCCTCCTCCCCCTCGACCTAATACCGGTACTAGACGGAATATACTACTCACAAACGCACCCCATCTTATCATGGGTCTGTGCATTGGTAACCAGATTTATGGCACCCCATCTTTACCATGGGTCTGTGCAATAACATAACTCAAACATTTATATACCGGTACTTATCCGGTTCCAACAATCTCAATATTTTCCATAACAATTTATATACTTAACCCATAGTGTTTATAAAAGGCTGTCTCACACAATTAACGGGAATAATTAACGCTTCTTTAGAACAATATAAATTCATGTATTCATTATAATTTTAAAAATCAGGTTTTTATAAGTGTATACCATTCTTTACACGGCAATTTACGGTAATAATATTAATTTCAACGGTTTTGTAATCCAAAATTGAGCAAACACTAGATTTATTATAATCGTCATCAAGAAATCAATACATGTCTAATAAAAAGTCAAAATATGATTTAAGAGTGATTTATATTCTGAAAATTTAGGAATGTAAGTAGAAATCTCAAGTATTAGACATGTATATGACGTTTCTAGCCATTTCGATAACAAATTCTCAATTAAACACTTAAATGTAGACATGCAATACAATCAGCCTCCACTCTCATCAAATACAACCAATATACCATTAATAACAAAGCTCAAAATGTTTAATCCATGGCTATACAACATGCATGCAAGAGAAACTATGAATTTGGTACTGAAAATCTAGTATTTCAACTCAATCAACTATAATTGTTCAAAAATCAAAGAAGAGAAGGAAGTTCCCACCTTAATCTCTCTTGGACAGAAATGGAGAGTCCTAAAGAGACCACCTACAGCCACCGATCGAGAAAACCGAGCTAGGAAATGGACTCGCCACGCCAAAAACTTGAGAAATCCACAATTTCGGAATAAAAACCATTGATTTGAGCTAGATATCTCCTATTTCTCACCCTTTCTCTCTCTAGAAGTGTATACATATTTCCTCTTATTTTAATAGTGTTTTATGGACTGAAGAAGATGGCCAAATCAGGTCAAAGCCAATTAAAAACGAGCTGACTTGGTCAAACCCGGATTGACCAAAGGTGCTATGGTGCACTGTTCGTATTTTGGGCATAACTCTTTGCTCGGAACTCCGATTGGGTTGATCTTTATATCAACGGGAAGCTAATTCAATGTTATACAACTTCACAAGAGGAAGTTTCTCCAAATTCGTAATAGATTAATACCAGAATTTGGTCGAAGACAGTGCTCTGCCGAAATTCAGCATAATCTGATTTTTGCTAATGGGCTTACTTCGCACTCTGTTTTGACCATCGAGGAGCGTGAACTAGCTTTCGGTAAAAACACAAAAGTTGTAGATTAATATAAGATGAAACTATAGGAGTTTATGGAGTGGAATTTGGATAATTAATGAAGAAGTTATGAGTCTCCAAAGTCGACTAAAATCCAACCGACGAGTAGAAATTCCGTGTTCGAAAAATCCCTCCGAAGTGCTCGTTTCAATTCCGATAGTGACGAAACTTTTCAGAATATTCTTAATAGATATTCATGACATGTTGGAAAAAACAGAACTGAATTTAGAGGTCTAAAAGTTTGTGAACCACAAACGAGATTTGTAGGAATCGTTAAGGATATAATTCAATTATACTAAATACTCAAAAATGCCTAAATGAAGTCCGAATTTAATGAAAATTTATTGGAAGGTTTAATAACTATAATGTGGCATGTAGAAAAATACTAAACTCAATTTGGATCTTCCTAGGTCGATGAACCGAATATAAGAAAAGTAGAAAAATCGAATATTGAAGAATATGCCAAATTTTCCAAGAACGCACCAAATTGCACAAACTAGTTCCAAATTAAATCAAATGTTCCATACTTTTATCCATAATACCAAAGTGATGTGTGAGAACATTCGGAATTGTTTAAGTCCACGAATGAATCGGACAAATAGCTAACTAAATTAACGAAAATACACCTATCGAAACACGGAGTGTTACAGCAGTTCTTTTACATGCGAATGGGTTCTTTTACTTTCGCCATGGTGTGTCACCATTAGCCGCATAACTACTCCACGAGAGCATTGAATTTCTTATATTTCACAGGTAAGTACAGGTAAATATACACTTCTCATTTATCTCATTCGCCACCATATGGCATCATTTGTTCATTAATACACGGGCCAATCGACATGTTTTTCATACATTCATTACACTGGTTAATCGTCACACCATTCGTTCATTACATACACCGGGCTAATCGTCTAATCATTCATTTATTGAAATACCCTGGCTAATCACCACATCATCATTTATTCAATAAGTTAGGCTAATCGCCACATCATTCACTAGGATAATCCCTAAACCATTCACTCATTCATTCAATACATCGAGCTCATCGTTCTGCCATCCATTTGTTTAACACACTAGGCTAATCGCCACATCATTCTTTGATTCACTACACTGGCAAATCGCCAAATCATTTAATCATTCATTACACTGGAAAATCGCCAAATCTTTCATTTACACATTACATGGGCTAATCGCCACCTCATTCTTTGACTCAACTAATCGCCAATTCATTCATTCGTTGATACATGGGCTACTCGCCAAATCCTTCTTTGATTCATTACACTCGGCTAATTACCAATTAATTCAATACATCGGGCTAATCGCCACATCATTCATTCATTCAATCAATAAATTGGGCTAATCGCCATATCATTCACTGGGCTAACCGCCAAGTCATCATTTATTCAATACGTCGTCCAATCATTCAATAAATTGGCAGTAAGTTTAAAGTCAATAGGTATCGATTAAAGCCATTCTTAGAAAAACTTGATGATAGTGAGGAGAGCATTGAGTTGGGGGAACCCAACTATGATGCTACTGGATGATCGAGAAGAAATGGTTGCACTTTGTATAATTTGTATATCGCTATATACAATATTGTATATTGTATACAATGTTGGGCAATCACAATGTTCATCGAATCCTCGTAGACGCTGGAGCCACCTCAAACCTCATGTATTACAGTGCTTTCAAAGCAATGGGCCTCACCACTGAGCACTTAACCCCATCAACAGTAACGCTAGTCGATTTTCTAGAGAAAATACCAAATCTCTGGGAACCATCAAGCTCGCTATGACTATAGGAATAGATCTAAAGAAAGTCACCACTATTACAGAGTTCCTCATATTGGACAAGGCTCCCCATTATAATGCTATCTTGGGTTGGGGCACTCTTAATGAGACCAGAGTTTCCATCTCGACTTGCAGCTTAACCATAAGGTTCCAAACCCCCCACAGAGTCGGGGAGGTCAGAAGAAACCAAGCGGAAGCTAGATATTGTCACTTCGGAGCTATAAATTCGGTCAAGACAGCTGACATTACGATCGTGGAGCTCGAAAGGGTTAGCGCTTTCCATGAGGAGGGCTAGCGTATCTAGAAAAAGTGGAATGAGAGAAGTAAGGAATGAACTCGATGAAATTCTTCAAAAGAACACTCGAAAACCTCCAAAATGAGCGGTCTGAATGAGGTTTATTGGCCAGATTAGTGGGGAAACTAATGGTTTTGAATTTATGGGCTTTAAGGATGCTTAGGGTTTAAGAAAGACGAAGTAAGAACTCCCTTTGAAGATTGAATATGTCCCCTTACTGGTTGATTTATGGTAAGGCATGTCATCTCCCTCTGGAGATTGAACATAAAGCATTCTGGGCTATCAAAGCTATGAATTTCGATCTTTGAGAAGGAACTTGAAGAGTTACCCCATGATGCATATGATAATTCCAGAATTATCAAGGAAAAGACGAAGCGTTTCCACGATTAGAAAGTCCTGAAAAAGAACTTCGAGCCTGGACATAAAGTTTTACTTCATAATTCAAGGCTCCATTTATTTCCTGGGAAAACTTTGATCAAGATGGACTGGTCCATTCAGAATTCATACAGTCTTTCCTTATGGAGCCGTAGAATTGGAGATTCTAAAAGTTGGCAGTAAGTTTAAAGTCAATAGGTATCGATTAAAGCCATTCTTAAAAAAAACTTGATGATAGTGAGGAGAGCATTGAGTTGGGGGAACCCAACTATGATGCTACTGGATGATCGAGAAGAAATGGTTAAACTCTGTATAATTTGTATATTGATGTATACAATATTGTATATTTGTTTTCATTTTTGTTGTTTCGTGTGTTTCGCTATTGTTCATTATTGGTGAACACAAATCCCAGTTTAAACCATGTATTTTTCAACTTTACACTGCATATAAAATGTCTCTATTAACGTTCCATAAATTAATTTGCAACACAGGAACTATATCTTTCTGAGTTGGGGGAACCCAACTATGATGCTACTGGATGATCGAGAAGAAATGGTTGCACTCTGTATAATTTGTATATCTTTGTATACAATATTGTATATTTGTTTTCATTTTTGTTGTTTCGTGCGTTTCGCTATTGTTCATTATTGGTGAACACAAATCCCAATTCAAACCATGTATTTTTCAACTTTACACTGCATATAAAATGTCTCGATTAACGTTGCATAAATTAATTTGCAACATAGGAACTGTATCGTTCTGAGTTGGGGGAGGGATAAACCATTCAATTCTATGGATTTTATTGTTTCATAGCGTTTTCACGAATTCAAGGATAATTTTTATTTTTTTTTATTATTATTTTTGGCTTTCTAGTGCATCACCCAGTTACAAAAAGTTAAATTTTAAATATCAAGTAAGGCATTTAGAAAATGTACTTTTTTAAAAATTGCTTGATATATTATTTTTAGTGGCCTAGGGAAGAGTTTTCAACTCTAAAAAAAAATCTGCTAGGATCGATCCCCCTAACCATCCCTTTGAGGGAGTGAGGTAAACACCAAGGTTTAGTCGAATGGGGTCACGATAGTTCAATCAATTTGTATTTAGTAAACATTGTTTCATAAGCGGTTTATGTAATTGAAAGGAACGATGTAATATTAATTTTTGTAAACTAGAGTTGATTGTTTAATCTTTTGAGAACTAGATTAATAACATAAACCGTATTCATTGATATAAAGATTGTGATTGAGTTTTAATTTAGTAATTATTTAATGGAGTATCACTTATGCAAGTCTTGGATATTGATAAAATGCATTAAGTCATGCCAATTTTCAAAAAAATCAAAGATGCAATGTTTTTAGTTAAACTATATGGTTTAAATTAATTCGTGTAATTTTAATATCATCCACCGTCAGCATATGACACCCGTGACAAACCGGTCCCCAAGGTGAAATATATAAACAAGATTTAGGGATTTAGGGCATCACATAAAGAATAAATGAGATAAGATACAACAACAAAACAATTGATAAACGAAATGAATAAATACAGGATGCACCGGTAGAACAAGTACACGAACAAATAAATCAAGAGCAGAAAAGTAATTCTATCCATGACAACAAAATAAAGTCATTCACAAGGCAATAAAATAAATCCATCCACAAAGCAGCAAATAACACACAAGACTCGACATATTTTAATCCACCGGAAAAACCACTGGTCCTCAACAGAGGTTAAATTGTGATAAAGGTCCTTTTAGCAACCAAATAGTTCACGATATTTTCTTGCATTTGACGGATTTCTGATAATATTTGGAATTCTTGTAGAATTTATTTTATGCAAATAAATAAATATAAGTTGTAATTTTTTTGTTTTACATTTTTCACACTGATCATGTGTTCACCATATATCCCCTGCGCAAATTTTATGCCACTGAAAATATATCGAAATCATATTTCTGTTGAATTACAGACTTTAATTCATACACATTAGATGATATAATTTTGAATAAACTATTCTTGAATTAACAGAACAAAAATATTGAAGTAAAACCAACAGATTAACACCGGAAAATAGCATAAATATAATAATCATAGTAATAGCTCTGCCGCCATAGCAAATGTTGTTTGTTTAACTTCATAGTGAAGAAGACAAGGAGTGGAATGATGCAATGAACAATTATCTACAAAAAAAAAATTACAAATTAATTAGTATGATTATTCAAATAGCTAATTATAAACTTCAACATAAAATTCTATAAACGAATACAGGTCAAACAATTGCAGAAGAATTTCTTCATCTTCTTCTTCTTTGAACTCTATATTCAAAGTCTAGAAAAACCAAAAAGTTTCACTGGGAGTGTGTTTGGTAACACGGTTTTAGAATTCTAATAGAATTGGAATTTTATGATATTCCAATTCTAAAAATTGGAATGCCATATAATTAAAATTCCATTGTTTGGATATGATGTAGTTTGCATTTAGAATTCCGTTAGAATTCTAAATTTGTTTGTTTGGCTAATTTGTAAGATTCATTTGATTTAAAAAAAAAAATTATAATTAGCTATTTGAATGCACTCTTTAAATGCTCACTAATCTAATAAATAATGCCACATTTGACAAAACGCATTATTTTTTGTATTAGATTTTTCTCTTCATATACATACACACACATATTATGTAAACCTGCAGCATTCTCATGTACCTAGGCAAATTAAAAACACACACACACACACACAAAAGATTTCACACATTATCTAAACAAAATAGGTTCAAATATATTATACTTAAGTCAACATCAGTTAAAATAAACTATCAAAAGTCTAAATTAGCTCAAAAAGCTCCTTGTAATAACTACTCATTTAACATACCATAGCTAATCATAACTAGATCATATGCAAACACGAACAAACATAAACTATAAACTATATCCAATGAATGAATGTGGTTAAAATTTGCACACATTAAAAATTGAAATAGATAATCCCAAAAGATAAACTGACCTATGACAGAGTGCAAGTATGAGAAATATGGATGGTAATTAAGCCCCTTGCCAATCACGAGAGTAGCTCCTTCAGAGATTCCTCTAGGACACCTGGACACCTGGTCTATGTAGTTTCTAACTTCCCTAAATATAAAATGAAATTTTGGGTTAGGTGAACACTTTTGAATCAAGTTTTCTGGTTGGCCCTAATATATTCGCCAAGCAACTTGCCATTGACGAATGAAAGTAAAAATAATTATGTTAGTAAACTATATACTGAACAAACAATACGTCAAGATATTGATAGGTCAACAACAAATTGAATTCCTTTTCCATTCACTGGGTTTACAAGGAAACACTGCAACTTCAATCATTTTTAAGATAAGAAACTGGTATAAATAAATTGGCACCAATGGCAAAATAATAAATAATACCTACTAGTGCGTAAGATTAAGAAAATGAAAAGTGAAATTAAAAAAAATTTAAACTATTACATAATAATGACACTTCCTGACTCATTTTGAGTCTCCTATTGTTTTAAATGAGCCGAGTATCATATTCTATAACTTGATAACATTTAAATGTATCTATATTAAATTGATGAGTAATTAGATAACATATTTTCGATGAAATTCAATTTACTTTCTTGTGTGGTCTCAAACAAAGTAGTCTGAGTGGTCCCATTAAAATCAATTCATCGACCATCTGTTTTCAAAGTATATAATTCATCAAGGGATAATAATATTAGCAATTAATAATTTGTATTTTTTTAAAAATTTGATCAATACAAGTCAAAACAACTTTGACAAGAACACTGTTATTCTTGAAATTAAGACCACAATAGTGAACTAAAATGCAAATGTACATTAATTAGCTAGCATTTGCAAGAGAACTGGATATTCATCTATTCAGACTAAATTAAAAGAATATTTGTCTTTAATTAATTTAAGAACCCCCATTGGAAACTGGAAAAAAATGGGGGCTTTTAGGTTCCAGTTTGGTTTGATTTTCTCGATCAATCACATTTGTTTGTTGTTATGTCAGTAAAACAAATTAAGAGCAGAGCTGTAAATGAAAAAAAAGAGTAAAAGAGCAGAAGCAGAGACAGAGACAGAAGGAAGAAGAAATTAAATGTGATAAAATTACATAAAGCTAGAACAATATAAATAATAGAAAACTAAAGGAATGTACTACTGACCATATATATATATATAAATGAATGAATCTTCGGCAGCCTATGTATGACTCTTAATTATGAGAGAGATCTGCAATTAAATTGTAAAAGAAGAGAAAAAATAAAACTACCCACATTAAAATTAAAATGTTGAAGAAGATAGAGACTTCTGCTATTTTTTTGGTATATATATATAGATAGATAGGTGGATGTGTCTATATGTCTATTGACATAAACACTAGAAGAGTTACTTGTCAAACTCAACTGCCTACAAAGATATATATATATATATGAGTTCAAAGTTTGAATTAAAGTTAAGAGGCCGGGAGGGTAGAAGAGGTACTATATATATGGTCATTTATATTTTTATTGTGGAAGCTAAGTGATACATTATATAGTAACGTTTATCAAAATAAAAATAAAAAAATGAAATTCTAAACTCGTTTACAACTTGGTTCATAGAGAATGCAAAACGCCCTTGACCACAACTAACGTCCGAACAAAACAATCTCTTCTCAATTACAAAACCCACATTCCAACCCCCCAATTGATTGTGCTTGGATACCCCAATTCCATGAGATAGAATTGGAATTGGGGCATAGTTCACCAAATCTTCTTTTGAAGTACAAACAGAATCAATAAATTCTGTGTTGTGTTTCCATCCCAGAAAAGAAGGTTGCAATTGGTCAAAGCTGTGAGTGACAATTTGGTGAAGAATATACCAGAAAAGGCTGTGAGGTTCAAGGTGAGAGCTGTAGAAAAGGCTGTGAGGTTCAAGGTGAGAGCTGTGGTGACTGTCAAGAACAAACAGAAGGAAGACTTGAAGGACATGATTGCAAAGCAATTTGATGCTTTTACAGAAAAAATTGGGAGGAATGTTGTGTTAGAGCTTTCCAGCACCGACATTGATCCACGTACGTAAGCCCCCATCAATCTCGATATAATTTTACTATTTTTCTCGATAAACTCCTCGAGGTCTGACAAAATTAGTAAATGCTAGTTTCTGCAAGGTTTTCTTTAATCCTTGTTTGGGGCAAGTCACAAGTTCAAGACTAGCTTACCTTCCTTCCAAACTCGAACACGAGTCATTCAATTAGAAGTTTGAAATGAATTACTTTATTATATTTAGATTGATAGCATTATTTAATTTTCTTGAAAAGACTGGAGTGTAATGCTTAAAATTAAAATATATATATATATATATATATGTTACGATAACTGAATTTGGTTCTTGTTAATTTGCACTTAAATACGTTGAAGAAACAAAGGTTCCAAATAGAAGCAAGGAGGCGGTGTTGAAGCACTGGGGGAAGACATCAAGTGTTAAAGGAGAGAGGCAAGTAAATTACACAGCAGAATTCATGACAGACTCAAATTTTGGGGGTATAGGGGCAATAATAACAAGTGCATTGGATCATATTAAACAGCTAATCTGCAACTATCGAGAAAGAGATTTGAACCACTTATTAAAAAGAAAGAGATATTTGACAGTATGCTAGCAGAAACTTTTATGTATATAAATTTTGAGATTCACCTTATGGCTTGAAGCAACGGAGAGAAATTCACCTTCAGCATGGAAAGCAATGGAAACAATTGGACTGTCTGCATGGAAGGAGAATTACTTAACTAAGCAAACCTAATATTAATGGATTACTAAACCAAAGATTTCGAAATGATGCATAAACAGAACTACAAAAGTAATTACAAAAATCAAGCGAATGCAGTATACACTATACAGTGTTTCCATCCCATAAGCGAACTTCATTGAATCAATCTTTCTCTATCCTTAGTTGAAAGCAGCCTACTTTGTAAGAAATAAAGCAGAGCATATTTGAAGTTAGGGGAGCGAACAATCGTGCGCCAACAACAAAAATCATTAAATACCCACAAGTAAACATTCAACAAACCCATTGGCCGAACTGAATCCAAATTCATATGATTACCGGTATAAGCATATACGCAATGAAGAAAAGAAAAACAAAACCATGTTGAATACTGAAACAAAAAATTGACACAATGAAGGAGAAAAGGTCTATGAAAGCGATAATGTCCAAAATTAAAACAATAATATGCATCACTGGATTCATTTATCAAACAATAATATGCATTAAGTCAATGAGAAGTGAGACAAATACATAAACAAGTATTAACGATTTACCTTAACACGAAGCATCACTGGATTAAGGTACGAAAACTGCAGTTCAGTTCGTTCGGAATTCCATCTTAAAGATTCAGAGAACTAGGGTTAGAAATTCAGAGCGCAAAATTATCCGGAAGAGAAATAGAGGAGCGAGGGTTTTTCTTCTAAAAAGAGCGAGTGGGTTTTGTTTTATTTTTATTTGTTTATTTATTATTATTAATTTTTTTCTTTTGGGTGAGCTTTTTTCGTTTTTTGGTTTTCGCGCCTAAGGTTTTTTGATTAATTAATATATAATATATTCATCAGGGCTTATTTCCGTGACAATAATAAAATGTAGAAGCGTGACAATACTAAAGAAGTAGACTGAAGTGAAACGTGTGTTCCACCAAGTTATTGCATTGGACAAACAACTTTAAAATGGCATAACTTTTTGATGAGAAATCAGATTTTGTAGTATGACCACTCGTTTTGATAGCCCTTTTCGAGATCTTGGATGTGGAATCGATAAATGGATGAAAAAACAGAAGCAAAGACCACGAAAAAGGGCGATAAAATGACGTTATGACGAGCCAAAACTTTAACGTATCATAACTTTGTGCTCGGTTGTCCGTTTGAGGCGAATTTTTTTTTGAAATCGCGTATTTTTTCGAGATCTACGCATTGGAAACTGCCGAAGGCGGTTTGGGTCGACAATTTTTGAAAAAAAGGCTGTTTTCCACTAGTTTGAAGCGTTTCTATACAATTTCAAGCATTTTCATGCTTTCTGACCCATTTCATTTTATCATTTTACGAGAAGGATACCAATTCTGAAACAATGGAAATTCGATTTTTATATTTCTCTAGTGGACCAGCATGAATTGAAGGAGGAATAATGATGGGATAATACATTATTTACATTCTAGTAGTTTGGTTATTATAATGTATATACATGGTTAACTTTGCTTAAAAGGCTGCATTTGTAATCTAGCTTTTGGGCGGCGCTAATCACATTCATCAAACTAGTCTATAACATTTTAATATCGGCTCGGCTCTATAGGATCGAGTAATGTGCACATTCCAAATGCAATAAAATCGAGTAAATAAGATGGAGTGTTATCGAATAAAGTGATGGGTATAATTAGCGCCGTCCTAGGTTCTTTTTTTTTATATGATCTTATCTGTTC